>WPIO01000012.1:2450000-3157500 GCA_009760855.2 Cristatella mucedo
GGGAGCATGGAGGAAACTGCAGCAAATTAATCAATATATTCTGTCTCAGGATTGCACAGGCCGATAGACAAGCAGTCAAGCAGTCAGTAAGCTATGGTAGTTAAGCAGGAAATATCACGTAGACATGGACCCATTACGTAATGTGTAATGTAATGTAATGTATCTCCGTTAGTAACTCCACAAAGTCATAAAGACCATGCGGGTGTTACGCAGGAGAGTTTTGTATAGCGCACTCACAGCCTAAGCGGCTTTCGGTACGCATTCGGTAGCCAACAGACTTCGTCTCACGAAACAAAGAGAAAGTGGGAAGCATAGCAGAGTCAGGAGAGCAGTTGAGGTAGTGAGTAGCATAGAAGTAGCAGTTCAGGACCGCTGAAAAAGATGTGCCATAGTCGGCAGTTGGAGAGTAGTTGTCCCATTAGGGTGTTTAATCCCTGTCTTAGCAGGCCCATATTAACATTAACGCCTCGATAAAATATTCCCACTTGACGGTGAAGTCTAGTTTTTTATTGATCACCCACCGTAAGATAAAAGCTGGCTCCCCGAGGGAATGGACAACAGAACCACTCGGATAAAGGTGTGAATAGACGGTACTTCGCAGCCATTGCAGACCTACCTTTTAAAATATCCAGGGTCTCGGAGACATTCATGTTGGGTCTTGCTTCACCACTGAAATTCCCGTACTCCCCCTATAAGCTCGCTATGGCAACAACAAGTAAATATGCAGGCTGGAGGCTTAGTCGTCCTTCGTGGTTCAGTTAAGCCAGTGGGGCTAACCTCAAATGGGCTCATGTAGATAAACCTCGAGCGATAAAATGTATATTGACAAACCATCCAAATCGGCTCATCTCAGCCACTCGATAGCGACAAGAAACGCTGCAGTTGGGCTGCAGTCTCAGAAAAGCATAGCTGCCGAAGGTCACAGCAGCTATGCTACTTGTCGTCCTACTCTGTACATTGCTGACGGCAGCACATGAAAAGCAATTGGAGGCCCGGCATCAGCAAAGGGAATCGTGTGATCACGTGAATCGTGTGAAAATCTTTTCTCATGCTAAGGGTTGATGCCAGAAGTCAGCAAGATGGTGAGTGGGTAATCTTTATGTGGCTGTCTCTGCTGAGTAACCTTGAGCCGGGTACCGACAATTAACAGCATTGTGCAGTTGTGGCAGCGTTGCCCAATCTGGCTAGCCAGCACGCGAATGGCATAAACGCGCGAATAAACTAACGTGATTTTGAAGGATAAAAAATCAGTGCTAGCGGGAGATTGGTCTATACAGAGCCAGATAGCCAGCGATAAAGAAATAACCACAAGGAAAAAAGTAGCCTGTGCAGATACAGGAAAGAACAAATAGAGGGTGCTTCGTTAGAGAATACAGCCTAGTCAGGCCGTTACACTTTGTGATAAAGCGAGCAAGCAAAAAGTACGAAAAAGAGACCGGAAAAATATAGGAAATGGCAGTATACACTGAGAGATAATGGCAGCTGTTTCAAGTTACTTAATGCTGAATAGTCCCTCAGACGGCGGGAGCCTCAGCTATCAAGAAGGCTATTAAACTACGCCGTGTGAAACAATAAGGCCCAGATCCTCGGATCTTTGAGCATCCTGTCTGCGTAGAACTTTGCATGCATGTGTGCATCTCTCCGTTAGTAACTTTGTAAAGCTACAAGCATCAAGTGGGATTACACAGGTGAGTCGCGCATAGTGCACTTAAAGTATAAGCGTGTTTCGGTAGGTATTCAGTAGCCAGATGACTTCACCTCATGCAATCAGGAGAAAGTGAGAACATTGTTGATTCATATGATCAGTTGATGCTGTAAGTAGCATGAAAGGATCAGCTCAGGAGGGCTGAAAACAATGTGCCATAGTCGTTCGGTCGCAGTAGAAAAGGTGTGGTTGCGTCAGAATTGCAGAAGAGTTGAAAAACTCAGCACCTGACAGGCAAAAAATTTTATCGCCTTTGGTCTTTGGCAGAAGAATTTTAAAGCTAGGTTTCTTACCATAGTGGGTTTGAAGACAAGCGGCAGCTGAGACTGGTGCAGCAGCTCAGCAAGGTATGACGGAGCCAGGCCGCGACAGACCTTGTGGGTCAGCATACGAACTTCCTACGTACCCACAGATCAACCGGCAGCCATCCAAGCTCTTTCAGCAATAGAGACACATGATCAAATATCCGGGATTTGTAAAAAGGCTTTGAAGCAATATTTATCACGTGCTGCACTGGCCTAGTGGCTTTTTTCTGTCGCCCAGCCGAAAGCGAGTTAAAATAATCTAGCTGAGTCAGAGCCAAGGAACTAGTTAATTTGTTTCCAAACCACCGTAAAAGACGGCTCCTAATCTTAGATGGGGATCTGACTTGACAATAACAATAATAATAATACACTTGATAAAGCGTCCTCAGAGAACCCATTCTCTTCCTAGGTGCTTTACATTTTCTGCACAGGAAAAGCGATCGAAAGGTGAGTGGTAGCATGCTTGATAAACATGAATAACATGGTTAGGGATGACATGCACAGGGTCAGCATGCAAATATGGTTACTTCTTTCATGTAGAAAATTTACAGTCATTTTTGCTTTCCCCCCCCCCCAGCCATCTAGTAAGTAGCTCCGGCCCTGAGTTGTCAGTGGCAAGTAGCGTTCCACAGGGAGTGAAGACATGGACCCCATGAACATAGATTATATTTGAGGTCTAAAGCTAGTGACGTCTGGCTGAAAATGGCAGAAGTGATAACGAGCAGACGTCGGCCACAGGCTGCCTCTAGCAGAACACGACGTGTGACCTGCATTGATGAGCTAAAGTAATGAGCTTCGCCTAAAGGTCTTGCGAGGTCACTGCATATCTTAGGAACATTCTAACACACGGAGAGATTACACCTGGAAATTATTCTGAAATTAAAAGGGCTGATGTTTGGAGAGGCTCTTGAGTGGCGGGCTATGATTAACAGCGTACAAAAGAGCTTGTGGTGAAAGCTCCTAACAATATATATATATATATATATATATACACACACATATATATATATATATATATATATATATATATATATATATATATATATATATATACATATATATATATATATATATATACATATGTCACCTCTTATTGCGTTAAAGTAGGCTATTGTACTTACGAACTGCTTCAGATTAATGAATTAGCTTAGAGGCTTCAAAGGCAAATCCCTAGGCGATTAGAACGTGGCTTGCACTTTACTCTTATGTTGGTTCTACTAACCACAAGGAGTAGGTTCGCTATACCGCGAAGCTGGTAAGTTTAAAACAACCAAGCTAGTGGAAAGCCCCCTTTGCGTTCTCAAAGTGCAATCGCATTCACACAGTGCAATCGCTTCCGGTAACAAAGAGAGACGTCTGCTTGACGTCGGCAATCGCATGGGATCCTCAAGCGCGACACGGACTTGAGGAACTCGTACTAACTCGTACTGACTTCAACGAGCGATTTAATGAAGCGAAATCCGATCGGATTCCGCAGCTAATGACTGGCCTGCTGCCGAAGCACGTGTCGCCCCTATCGATCGCGACATTTCCGATCCTGGTGCTGATCGTGACCGTCTCTGTAAAGCATCGGGCTAGCTGGATGACACTTTCTTTCAACAGTCGCCCATCAGCACGCTTGACAGCAGCCTTATGGACACGTTCGTCGTTGGGTCTCGAGCTTATATCCCCAAACAATTAGACCTCAGGTCGTCGAAGCGATAAAAGTAGACATCTGTCGGCGACCTCCTGAGTGCACCGGTCGGCGAAGCGGTGCATTGCTGCCTGGCGCTCGTCCCCTCGAGCCAGCCAGCTAATTAGTTCACCAGCACGCCGGCCGTTCTAGCGTCGCTCGCTTGCGCTTTATCGCTTCGTCGCCGACGATAGCGATCGTGCTAAGGAAGGTGGCAAGCTGCTAGTCTGTCGAAGCGGTCGGCAGCGTTCGGGCTGGCGACTCGCTGATCCGCCCATCCCCCCACCCGCCTATCGCCTGCAGAGCTATCCCGCCTTCCCAAATGAAAAGTGCCTGGAAAGAGATTGAGTTCTCTAAGGACGCTTTATCAAGTGCGTTATTATTATAATTAAATCATTATTCCTAGACCGAGTGCCGAGCGCCCAGTGCTCGAGGGCTACGAGACGAGTCGCTGCCGCGCACCCTGCTCGCCTGGCGAACTGCTGACCTACAGCCTTCGGCACCTACAACAGCTGACCTACAGCCCTCGAGCGGCAGCGCTACGCGTGCTGCAGCCGGATGAAGCTCGCAGGGGGGGGGGAGGGGGCGAATGTTTAGGCACTAACGAAAACTTTATTTACTGAGGACAGCGACATGCGCGGTCGAGTAGAGTCGCCAACGGGAGCGTCCTGAGCGACCATCAAGAGCGCTCGAGACCGCACACAGCACGCACGCACGCACGCACGCCGAGCTTGAAGGAACATTTCTCAGGCTAAAACAGAACAGCTTCCGTGGCTTTAAAAAATGGCCGCGCTTAAGAATCCAGCCTTCGCTGGGACCTGGCGCACAGTGACTGCGCTCGCCCGGTCGACAGCTATCGGTCTGCTACATCGTCGAATCGCGAAGAGAATCGCGGGGCAGAGCAGAGCAGAGCAAAGTAGAACACAGCGCTGGGCTGGCAGAGCATAGGCCCGCGGCGGCGGCGGAGCGCGAGGCCCTCTCGTATCCGGGCCGCCATGCTTGATCAGCAGCGAACGCCGCCCTCTCGTATCCGGGCCGCCATGCTTGATCCGCAGCGAACGCTCAGCGATAGTAGGCGGCCACTCCAAGAAGAGAGCGCGGCAGTTGCTCTGACACAGTCTGCGGGCGACGAGCGGCGTCACATGGCCGTGTCACCTAGATCACCGGCGCCTGCTCGCCGCGTCGACGAACCGCCAGCTGAATTGTAGGTCTCGTACCTGGTCTCTTTAAGGTGGCGGATGTTGGCGCTGACGTTCACCAGGAATGCGGCCTACAATTAATTTTCGTGCATTCAAAGCAATCCAGTCTGAATGCCGACGGATAGGTAAAAAGAAATCGAGCTGCAGTCTCAGGTCTTCCAAGCCAATAGCGGTTGACCATCTACCGACTCTTTGACTCTTAGCCACAGCAGCGGCAGCGTTGGTTAACGCGGCCAGAGTAAAAAGTTGTCTGCGAAAACGCGATACTCAACGCCGTTCGGCGAGCGAGCGAGCGAGCGAAGGCGGCGACCATTCTTCCGAGCTTGCGCCCAGCTGCGTCGGACCAGACGCGCCCCCCCCCCCCGCCGCGGCCGCCGCAGCAGCAGCAGCCAACGACCTACCATGGACATCTGGACGACGAAGGCGAAGGCCAAGCAGATGGCGAGCGTCACAAGCGCCTCGTTCGCAAGGTCCAGCAGACTGTCGGCTTCGTTCTCGGGTTTGCACGACGTCTGGCTCTCGCTTGGCTTGAATCCTATGAGGACGAATGGCTCGACGCATTTTCACGTTCGGATTGCGTGGCCGAGAGCGGGGGGGGGGGGGGGGGAGTTGGGGTGGGGTGGGTAGGGTAGGGGGTGGGACGGCGGCTGCTTTGGCCTGAGCCGCCCACTCCACGCTCCACCAACCCCCCCCCCCGTGAGGTTGTACTGCTACTGCTAGGCGCCACTCGGAGACGCAGCGAAGGAAGCAAGCCCTCTGCAGCCGCTTCTCGACCGACCGCCCGCCCGTCCGTCCGCCCGCCGAAGCTCTGATGGGCTCTTGATTCGATACTTTGATACTTGATTCGATATCTCGGACTTCGGCTCGGCCGTGAAGCGCCGAGAGAACTGAGAGCCCGAGGCAGCAAGGACGACCGCAGCGTCGTAATTTTCCCGCTGAAACTTTCCTCGGCGGCCAACAAGACAGCGGATAAAACTGAGGTGGGGAACTAGTAATGGTACTTCACGGCTGAATTGGCAACTGTGCCGACGAAGGCAGCACTAAGTTTAACCCTAGCGACCCGGGGGAGATCATGTAGTATGGACCGAGACGGCTGTATCGTGCGGTGGAGGCTGCACGTGCTCGGCTGAGCAGGACGTCGAACATCCGTCCAAGACTCTCGCCCTATACATTCGCGTCTGGCTGGCATAGGTCCATACGTTCATGGCCGGCAAGGCCAAGGTTGGCAAGGCCAAGGTCGGAAACACCAAGGTCGGAAACACCAAGGTCGGTAAGGCCAAGCGTTCGAGTTGCCGCCAGCAGTTCGCTTTTATCGTCTGTTCCACATCGATAAGACTTTCAAGCAATATCAACATGTCGAACTTACCTAGAATTTCTAGCAGGATGCACTGTCTACTGAAGTCGAGGAGGCCGATGATGGTCATAGGAATCATGAGAGCAGCGCATATACAAGACCAAATGGCGACAGCAATGTAGCACAACATCAGTACCTGTAACGACGTAGAACGAGGCCAGCTACGCTGACGCATACAAGCTTCAGCTCTGCGGAATAGCCGTAGCGCCTTCCTATATTCCGTTCAAACTGCTGTAAGATCATCTCACTGCTGGACGGGGGGGGGCTGGGTAGCTCTGTCGTCCCTGCGACTAGAGAAATAACTATCTCGCGACGACAATAATACAAATATTTCAATATATACGTATTTAGTGTGTGTGCGTGCGTCCGCGCGCGCTCGCGCGCGCGCGTGTGTGTGTAAGGATGTGGGAGCAGTCGTGCACGCCAGAAGACCTTGCAGACAATGCGGCTGTTTATTATACATCTCAGGAAGCCAGGCCGAAGCTAGTAGCAATGATCGCTATCCCCGGAGTTTATGATCGGGTCCGTGTTCTCCGGCGGAGACTTCCACCGCAAGAGAAAGTTACCATAGAGTGACTTTCGGACCGAACAATAGTAAACCATTTATATAGCACTCTCAGAGAAAACCTCTTTCTCGGCACTTCACATGTGTGCTGAAAAGGAAGCATATTAATTGGTTTTACACACCGTGCAGCTTCAGAACCCAGAGGCATTCAAATGGAAATTTACTCGGACGGAATAAAGGCTATGGGTAATGAATGGGTACTCTGCTTCTGTTTAAATATTGTCAAATCAGCACATGACGTGAATCAGTCGGCTATAAGTTCCAGGCTTTTGGACGCCGCCAATAGACTGAAGCTAGTTAATGGCACAACCAAGCAACCAGAGTCAGATGAGCACGCGATGCGACTGAAGGCCCGATAAGAAAGCAATTCAGATAGCCGGAGCAAGAGGATAGAAGTAGATATACCAAGTCTTAAAACTTAAAAACACACCTATTTAGGACAGCATTTAGTGGGTCCCTGTGATTCGTCCTTCATGTGCTTATGCGTGCTGACACTGTGCATGCTGCCACTAACCACATTTGCATACTGACCCTGTGCGTGTCACCCCTAACCATGTTATTCATTTTGTTTGTTTGTCAAGCATGATATTGCTCACCATTCAATTGCATTTCCCTTTGCAGCAAATGTAAAGCGCCTAGAGAGAGATTGAGTCCTCTGAGGGTGCTTTATCAAGTGCATTATTATTATTATTAAGTCAATGTACGGCTTGGTGGGGAGCCAGTGGAGATTGGTGAGAAATGGTGTAATAATAATAATAATAATAATACACTTGATAAAGTGCGAGAGAGGTAGTTCCTTTGTGGGGCTGGCTATGAAGGTCTATGCCAATGGGGGGAGGGAGAGTGATCGATTTTGCCTGCTGCAGGTAATCCTTTTCCTCTGCGGTAGCTCGCGGCAAACGTGCAGCCCGCACCAGCTATAGGGCTCCTGCAGCAAGGGGTGCTGTGGGGCTCAGGGGAGCGGGCATCAATGAGCTTGGGTGGGATGCCCATGCCTGGGTCTCGGCCATCGCGGGTGACCCAGAGCCCCCTTCCTGTACAATCGTCGGCTGAGAGGTCACGGAGTCGGCTGCCGAGGGCCGCACTATTTATCACTCATCCCTATTGTTTGTACGACCGGACCGGCAGAGAAGCAGCCTGGTTTGACCCAGAGGCAAGGTGCTCGACTTACGCGAGATCGTGAGTTCGAGCCCTTCGACATACGCTGAATAGGTATCGAGATCTACAGGCGCTATACAATGAATTATGCTATTAATCTTTATTAGTGCCGGAGCTACGCGCAGCTCATTAACGGATATGAAAAGTGGGCAATTATATCGATCAATTAATCTTGATTGCGGTTAGATGCCGGAATCGGTAGCAGTATAGCCAAGCTGTCGGGCGTGCGGCAATGCTTAAGTTATGACCCACTGGGAGCCTACCATGCCCAGCTCGAGGCAGAACGTGGCAGCACCAAGGTATTACGCCGCTGACCTTTAAAACTTGATCACTTAGTGTAGAGAGTCTTGGTATTCAGCTACTAGCAGCTTCAAGACCCTACATGGGCACAGTAAGCAATCGGTAGAGTTAGCGCTGCGGGCGGTTCGATTTGGGTGGGAAAGTGGTCGGCAACACACTGAAGGCGAATTGCGAATTTCGTGGCTTATCGAGGATAAGCACAACTTCTCATATTTTCATATTCTCATACCTGGGAAGCGTTCACACAACGAATTGCAGTCGTTCCAGCCAGCGTTCCAAAGGGTTAACCTTTTCTGTCCCTCCGCGAAATTTGACACCGAATCTTCTCCAAGCGGCTCAGTGAACTCAGTGAAGCTCATTAACCGCTCGACCTTCAGCAGCAGCCAGCACCACCCGTTCAGCACCCAGCCACCGCTTGATAACACCTAGGGCATTCCCCCACTAGTGGCGATTCCACTAATGCAAACGGCTCAGAGGCTACGGCTGTGTGGCCATTTGTGAATGCATCCAAGCGGCTGATTCAGCAGCAGAATTTACGCACACACACACACACGCACGCACGCACGCACGCACACACACACACACACACACACACACATATATATATATATATTAGCAAATGACCTTAAACTTTTAGTTTGCTGCACTCGGTGTCTCGGAGCCACGAACAATAGTAAATATCAGTTGCCTCAGCTGGAAAAACCGATCACACTCTCACAAACATTTTGCCAGCAGCTCGGATGAATGTTTGGTCACTGATTGCTTGTTGTGAGAATGCAGCAAAAACGTGATTCGAACAGTAAATAGAGTATTTTATTACGGCTTCATCATCAAGTTAAACGTTGGTTTTGCGACGGTCCGATCACTCTCCTGCAGAGTGCACCAACAGGAGCTAACAAATCGCCATTCAAAGCCCGGCACTTTGAAGTCAGTGTTTCACCCTTTTTTTTTATTGAGCCGTATTGCGGAAAACTTGTTACATAGGAATTATGGGACAACCAATCAGCATTACTTAATACGGAGAATGTGTGAAGAAACTATGCTGCGTCCAATCAACAGTGCTATGAAAGGTGTTGGGGCAGTCACAATTTAACCTTGACTGTGATAACTTCAATCAGAAGGCAAAATGGATAACTCTATCCGTGGCATCCCATCTGGCATATTTCTTATGGCCCCGTCGACCGTTTGTAACAAGGAAGTCAACAAAGACTCATCAAGCTTGGTGTGTGGAGCATATCTCCAATTAAGAGCACCACCAAGTCTCGCTATTAGAACCAGCATTGAAAAGAAAGCTGGGATCTGCTGCTCTTAAGCAATCGGACGAAAAGAAACGCAAAGCTGAGTGGGTGCGGCTGGACAGGAGTGACGAAGGATGCCAGCAAATCAGCAAGAATAACTCTAAGGCTAATGCAGATGTAGTCTGAAAAAGAACCTATGCAGTGGCCAGCTGCCCTCCTGGTTGAAAGTCTGTGGTAGCTAGATGCCATTTGCTGTTCGGCAAAGAGTAGCAGAAAGTGTAACTACGCTACTGGTCACGAGAAAAGGTTCAAGATAGCCTGTGAGCAAGAGTGAACGTGCAAGCTTCGTCTGAGAGCCTGCTGCAGGCCACACAGAGCATACCTGTCAAGACTCCTCTGGCCACCGGCAAAGCCTGCTGCTGCCGGCGGTCCAGGCGATTGTTCCTGGTCACACCTGGTCTCAGCCAGGCTCGGGTCAGGCCTTAGTTCCCTGCTGGTGCACTAATGGAGCATTATCCCACAATCGATACCCGATTTCCTCTGGTTTTGTGGAGGAAAAATATTCCCGTGTCACTGGGCACATGGAAGGCGAAGCAGCATTCGGAAGAGAGCTGAACGAATGAGAGAAGAGAAAGAGCCGGGATGATCGGCAATACAGCTGCAGCCGAGTCGTGTTTGCTCTCCTCGGTAGCTCAATTTGTCACCTCGACTGCTTGCCTAGAGACGATTGGGCCTTGGCGAATTGTATACTGCAGGGACGTCGCCGTCTTGATCTGCGTCGGACAGCTGGCCGGCATTGACGTCAGCGAGCAGTGAAATCGGCAACAGCTTTGATTGGGCAAATGGTCGAAAGCGACTGCTTTCACAACTAGCATGTCAAAGTGCAAGGCGTCGGCTCATAGACTGTGTAATCTAGGGCTGTCGTAGTGCACACGTGATTGCATGATCAAGCCCACGATCTGGTTCGCGATGAGCAAGCAACTTACCGGTGGGCTATGACTCAATGACTCACACACGTATGCACACATGCATGCACATACCTAAGCTCATCGCTGCTACGGTTATATTATTGCACCTTAGCAGTGCCTCGGTGATACCCGGCCGAGAAGAGCTGTGGATCTGGTTATACTGACGCTCCTCGAGCGAGAGAAGAAAGAGACACTGCCAAGACAGAGATCTGTGCCGGATCCTGGGCTGCAATGTAATGTGTTCGGGTGCTCCGCGTCCCCCTTCTCCATCTGAGCAGGTGGTCTGCCGTCCAAGCATGTACTACTTTTACACTTGCCATCTGAGCTCATTTATCTCATCGTGTCCTTGGAGGGTCGCACGCAGCCTGCTTCCAACCAGCTTGGCAGTAGCACTCAAGTCAGGAGCTGGCTTGCCCTGTCACCATCGGGGTTGCTGACTGCTGTGAGCAATGACCAGCTTCGGTAACCGAAGCTCACACCGTGGCCAATGAAGAGATGCTGCCTCTGATATCCGGCTATCTAGGTAGCCTGTCTCACCCGGCAGCCTCATCGCTAGGAGTAATGGGCAGGAGACACAGGTTGAGTAGTCTGAGAGCACTAAGCCGACTAATCTCTTGGCCGGTCAGCTACTGCTGGAGAAAAACCGGGCTTCAGCCTATTTGATGACCTGGCCCTTTGACCTCTTTTTGATTGGATGGACCTGGCAAGGTCAGGTCTCAGGCCCTTAGCAAAGTATCACTGTCTTGGCCACACTTGCCTGCAGATGCCACGACAAAAGGCAAGGCACACAATGCTGGTGAAAAATTTGAGTAAAGAGCAAATGCTAGTGGGCAGCAGCAATCCACACTTTTTTTCAAAATCGAGGCTCGATGCTCTCGCAGGCAAGAGTGTGAGTTCGGTCAGCCAGGCTCTCCTCGGCGGCCCAGTCAGCTAGCTGGATGTGCCACAGGTCTGGCTGCTCAAGCGCCGAGGGCGCGCGCCAAACGAGGGGGGAGGGAGGGAGGCTATGCCCAGGATGACGTACCACGACATTGATGCAGCGGCCCGTCTTGTTCTTGACTCTACTGTTGAATGAGTACCTGCTCATGCTCTCGGAGGAAAGCGTGGCCACGATCAAGAAGAAGATGCCAATGCATACGGTGATAATTCCGACAGTGACGATGCATATCTCGTCGATCCCCGGTGAGCCGAGCCTTGAAAAGCAGCAAGCAAGTGCACATCAGGTCGGCATGCAAACTACACTGCGGCTGCTGATTGTGCCACTCAAGCACGACGGCCTGCTGATTTAAATCCCGTGCAAAACTACTTCAACTGTCTGCTGCTGCTGAATATCAAACGTCATCGAGCGGCTTCAACACCGAGGATGGCCACATTCGCATGTCTAGCCAGCGAAGGCATTCGCATGGGCATAGGTCGTATACTGCCTTTTTTGCGGCCTCAATCCCTGGCAGCGGAAAACCTGAGCTGCATTGCAGATTATAATAACAATAACAATAATAATTGTAATAATGCACTTGATAAAGCGCTCTTGGAGAACTCAATCTCTTTCTAGGCGCTTTACATTTGCAGATGAGAAAGGCGGCTTCGCCTGGTTGGTCACAGACTGGCATTACGTCTAGAAGAAGCAAGCAAGTATGGCTGTCTGACGATGGCAGTCCACACTGCATAAGCAGCAATGTGTGCAGCAGCAATGCGTGCAGCAGCAATGCATGCAGCAGCAAGCCAGAGGTGAGAGCTAAGGTATGGCAGCACCAGCAGCGGAAGCAAACCCAGTATCTTTAACAGTAAGCCAGCAAAAGCAGCAGCAGTCCGTCAGTTGACTGCCAAGCATAGGGGAAAGTGGGGGCCTGATCCTGGCTGCAAGAAAATAAGGTGGATTGCATTCTGTAGATAGCATTTCGCTTAACAGCCAATGCCCAAAGATCCAAGAGTCAGTCACTTTGATTATGTTATAACGTGGGTTGGTGACCGAGCATTAAGCCATATTCTCTTGATGAAATAGCCTCGCATGCCGTTTTGCCTGTGATGGTGGGGGTGGCGATGTTAAGCCCAGGAGTAATTGTGGGCAAAGAAGGGCCCGAGCATGAACTGCCATTTGGCGGCAAACTTGTTTGTTTTCCACCTTTAAACTGAGTCCTCAGGATAGGAGCTAGCTAATATAGCGAATGAGAAAGCACCACCCATGCTTTCGACTTATCCAGCTCTACATAAGCACCAGACAATTTTCTGTACAGCTAACGCAGCCGACAATGAATCGGCAAGAATGACGAAAGTCGTGGCAACTCTCAGCTCAAGACAGACGGAAGTCGAAGCAGGAGTCATTGAAGGCATGTGCACGAGCGCCTTGAGGCTGGGTCGGCAGGATAGGCAGGTGCTGTGGCAGGAACCCGGAGACCTGCTTGGCAAGCATCCGATGCGGTCTACCGACGACTATCGAGTCAGCCATGCATTAGGAAAGGAGCCATCGGCAGCTGTTGCTGCGCTTACAGCATATGACATCCGCCAAGATGGACGTGGCAGCTCGCTTGCAGGTCGATAGCAAGACTGTCTATCTGCTGAGTGGCTACCAGAATGGCATTAAGGAAGCGAGTGACCAAGTGAAAGAAACCAGTGATGTGCAATATTTTCCACGGATCACGGGAAAGCTGTCGTGAGCTTTGCACTGTGTCTCCTGGGACCAGCTGCTTCAGTTGGTCGATTGATCATCTGAGAGCAGATCAAGTGTGATTGCAAGACTCATACGACACTCTAGCGCCGGTTCGTTGCTGCTCACACGGCAGCATGTGATTGCATGCCTTTCAAGAAGTGGACGTAAGACCACGAGCTACTCCCACTGCCATCGACAGGGGGCATCTGCAATGTGATGTGTGGTCAGGGGTCCCAGCCTGTCCCTCGAGCTCATCACCTCAAAGTCTCTCAACTTGCTGAACGCCAGCTTTAGCTTGCATGGTATTTTAGCAAGAGCTATAACAAAAACGGCAGCAGCATCCTTATTGAGCTCTATTCCCCAGGAATAGACGACGAATCTCAATTGAAGTCTTTTTCTGCGAAGACGTTTCCAATCGGTTGCATGCAAGCCATACTAATAAGTTATGCTACTAATAACAAAAGTGAAATATTAAGTGCATAGTGCCCTGAGGGGACACAGATCTCTTTCTAGGCACTTTCCTAGATGCGCTGGAAGATATCGTTTACATAGTCGCTAGGAATAAGCTACTCGTACAAGCATTGCCGCAGTGAGGCTTTGTATGCAGGCAGGGAGGGTTGGGCCTCCAGTGCAACTACATGGTACAATAGATTGCACGACTTCAGCTACTGCAACAGGTGCGGTGGCAGCAGCAGCAGCAGCTGCTGCTGCTGCTGTTTGGACCCGGCCGGGCTCGTCTGGGACTGCTCCACACAAGGGGGCAGCACTGTTTGCACACCTTGACGATAAGAGCTGCTACCGGGCCACCATGCCCAATAGCCGTGCCCAATGGCAATGCCCAACGACCTAAAAATGGTTGGTGAGCTTGCTTCCCTCAGCTACCCCTCAGATGCATCCATCTAGCTAAAGCTTTATCTGTGCGGCTTAACGAGAGAGCTCTCAGAGCGAAAGTAAAGTCCTCTTTTCGATGCCTGTGCGACCTGTGTGTCCTAGGTACTCTGCAAATGCCCTCACCTTAGCAGCCGAGCATTTGCATCTACTGTCTCCATCACATCACTGGTAATTTAAGGGGCTTTCATCGAAGGCCACCCGCCCTTACAAGACGGATCATCATGAAGGTATTGGCAGAGAGCGTTCAATGTTTCTGCCATTTCCACTCTCGGCATTTCAGAGCACTTGGTGTACCAGCTGGTAGTCAAGAGTGCTAGCCAAAATGTCTTTGGTGTCCAGCTCCCGTGCATGGCTCCGAGCGTTTGCGCCTGCTGAACCTGTGCCATTGTTGAGGATTGAGAGAGGCGACTCAGCTGACAAGGGTGCTCTGCCGTGCCTCCGGCTCTGGAGAATACACGCCAAAGCACAAGCGTTAACTCTTGGCAGAATCGCTCTTTTCTGCATTCTTTTTCGGCAACGAAAGGGCGTGTGCACTTTTGCCAACTGACAGGGAATGCATGGATGTAAGGTTGCAAGAAGCCAAGGTAGGATGCCGCGAGCTAGTCAGAGGCAATTGCTTTTTTGTGGGATGCGTTCCTTTTGGCTCCCGGCATCTGCCGAGCCGCAAATAATTGCTGCCAGATATTATTACTACCGTCTAGTTCCTTCGTCGAGATACAGGGAGCTGAGCGATCGGCGATCGCGAGAATGGACCAGAATGCCAGCAGCTAGCTTAAGGCTAGTGCTCCAGTTAACCGCTGGCTCGACTGGTGGAGGCCTCTGGCAATCTGGCCTCGGGCCATTGAGTAGTATCTGCCAGAGAGGTGAGAGTAACACCCTTCCCTGGCGGACCAGGACTCTCTGGCTTTTACTTCAGTCGATTATGCTTCATTTGTAGCAAATGTAAAGAGCATAGAAAGAGGTTGAGTTCTCTGAGGGTGCAATAACAAATATGCTATTATTATTATTAGACAGCTGCTGATCCTTCGCAATTCACCTCTAACCACGTTATGCTCATTGACATTGAGCACACTACCACAAACCATTCTATCATGCTTCCTTTGCAGCATATATGAAGTGCCTAGAAAGACATTACGTTCTCCGAGGATGCTATAAAAATGTATTAACATTATTATTAGCTGGCAAGGGCATGGAAGCTCAATAATTACCAATCAGCAAGGGTTAATTAAAGAGTTGGCCTCAAAAAGTACGATCGAGCGCCATGCCAGAAAGACAAATTAGGTCGAGTCGAGAGACAAGTCGAGTCCTCAGCTTTGCTGCAGGTGCATAGATTGCATCCCCTTTCAGATCTTCCAGATCATGGCCGGATGCATGATCTACTGCCTGTCGAGCAGCCTGTAAGAGGATTGGAAACTCAAAATATACTTCTTCTTCTCGGTTTTTTACGGCTGCACCCGACGGAATCAGCCGACTGGTTTGTAGCTCGTCTTCAGTCGCAGCTGCCTCGGGTTCAATACCAGCGACCAACCTATGCACATCCTTCATTTTTACAAAGAAGGAGTAGCAATCGGTGTCCGAAAGGTTGCTCTGTTTGCACCAAGTCTGGCTGTGATGGGGAGGGGCCATTATACTAGCAAGCAATTGATTAATCTCACACAAAGGCAGCCCATTAGCAGTACTTGTGAGCACTGACATTGAAGCATTGAGAACTGGGGAGAGCGCCAGCTTCCCAGTGTCCAATGCTGAATTGGACAATCGCTTTCTTATTGAAGCAATCAGAAAGGCTATGTCAACTTTCTGGCCGACCAATTAGCCAGGGTGGGGGCAGCATGGCTGGATAGGCAACGTAGTAGTACTAATTAGTCTCTCATGCAAACCACTGCTGCTTGCAGAAGCAGCCACTGCCTTTTTTGCAAACAAGGCCAAGAGGAATAGCCGAAGCAGCAGCAGCAGCAGCAGCAGCAGCAGTGACTGCTACTGACACTGATGGGGCTGCTGTGCTGCTGCTGCTGCTGCCGGCTGGCTGGAACTCGGGCATTTGATCACATCACAGCTCAGGCAGCCAGTCAGACGAGAAGCACCAGTTGCAGTGCTTACACGGTACCGGTCCACTTCACAAACGGAAACCTTAGTGTAAGGCAGTGGCAGTGGCGGATACAGCCACAGAGCAGCGATCAAATGCTGGCTGGCTGGCTGCTGCTACTACAATGGACCACCGTGACTCAAGCTGGTAGGTTTGCGACGAGCTCAAGAAGGAATAGTAAAGGCTGCAGCCTTGGGAGGCACGTGCATCTCCACAGCAGCAGAAAGGGACATCCCGAGCCATGAGTGCATGCAATTAGAGCAGTAGCTGCTAGCAAGGACCGCTGGCTGCCCGGACTCGGCGATGGGGAAGGAAAGGCCAAATATACTTGTTTGCAGACGATTCAGCTAAGATTCTGCTGTGATTGAGCGAAAGGACACTGCAGTCTCAGTGCTTGATATTACCAGTTTTAAATCTGCTGTAAAACTATGCTAGGATAAGGATAATGCTTGGTTAACATTCTTCTGTAAGTTTCCTTATTGCTAACCGTGGGCATCGGCTAAAAACCCATGGCCTAAATTTAAACAAAACTTTGATTGAAGTCGGGAAAGTCAAAGATGGTTTGGCGGTGCTTTCCCTCAGGAATTAATTGGACTGACTCCATTTTAATTTGGTTACACAAGACGGCAGTTCACCGGAGCAGAGCAGTGCTCTATCTCAAAATAGGGGTTAGCTGATTCAACAGCCTCATTTTTATAATGGCAGAAGAGCCTTAACGACTATCACCACTGCTTGCAGTAGACAACAAAGGATCGCCCACTGCCGGACTAGAGCCCACGACCCGGGTTTCGTGGATTGAGCACCTTACATCCTGGGCGAAGACCCGGGTCTTCTGCTGAATGCTACGTTCAGGCCATCGGATTTCAATGCATTTCAATTGCTTACAACTGCTCGGCTTTTGAGCATCGGGAGCAGTCTCCAAAGCAATGCTCCGGTGTAACGAAGGTCATTTCGTTCTACGGTGTACGTGCTCAGTTGAGCGTCACTTTATAAGCAGCACTGTATAACACCATGTTTTGGTGCTCCCAGAGTGCTTTAAAGATCACGCGACAAGCAGCTGGGGATATGTTAACCCTTGGTCATGTCACTACCTACTTGCAGTTAATAAAAGAGCTGGCCACAATGAGTATGATCGAACTCCGCGCCAGAAAGACAAATCCCATCGAATCGAAAGACGAGTCGTCCTCGGCTTCGCTGCAGGTGCATAGACATGTACATAGACAGGTACATCCCCCTTCATAGACATGTACATCCCCCTTCATGGACATGTACATCTCCCTTCATAGACATGTACATCCCCCTTCATAGACATGTACATCCCCCTTCATAGACATGTACATCTCCCTTCCAGGTCATGGCCTAGGATAGCTTAGTTGTGCGAACAAGCACTGCAGAGGTGCAAGCGAGGGCGAAAATTCGATGAAATGACACAATCTTTCTAAACGCTGACGGCTCTGTTCGGCCTTACTTGCGTGTATAGTGTGCAGCACCAAGCGGACTATTCCATGTAAAAAAAATCCTAGCTGATTAAACAGCCTCTTTTTGTATAGCGACAGAAGAGCCTTTACGGCTATCACCACCGCTTGCAGTGGCGATATAGAATCGCCCACCGCAGGAATCGAACCCACGACCTCGGGACCGAGGTCGTGAAAGCAACCGCATCACCTAGTGTGCCATCACAGCTCATGTAGCGGGTATTCTTCGTTCTGATTTTATCTCGACTTTGGTTATGCTTAGAAAATACTGCCAGCTGATAATGATTGCCGTCTCTACGACTTTAAAGATTTCTCTGGAGGGTGCTTTGCTAATGTTTGCGAGCGTGGCAGGCAACAATGGCAGGGAGGCGGGGAGAGAGAGCGGGTTAAAGATGCGATCAAGTGTCGAGCGATGTCACTTAGCGAGTCATGCCAGCATGGTCCGCTTGGTTGGAAAACTGAGCACTAAGTCTATTTGCTCTGCCAAAGCAGGATTTAGTCGCACTCGGATAGGGGGACCAAAGAAAAACTCAAGAAGAATACGAACTTGCTTGCTGATTGATGCTAGCGTGTGCTAATGTCACGAGACATTTAGTGAATTGCAGCAAGTAAGTATTTCGTTTCTGTAGCGCATTAAGTACGCCGTGTTTATTTCACTGTGCGGATCCGTGAGTTCGATTGTCAGTTGCGGTGGACCTCCGTTCATTCTAGATTACTTGGAAATAGCTAGAAGTGTGAGATGCAGCTACGTAGCTGACTTGAAGCTAGCAAAGTCAGCCAGTCATGTCTTGCAAGAGTTAGCGAAAAGCCCATTTAGTCATGACTATGTATAAATGATACAAATAGTACATATAGCACAATTGCAGCCTAGCTTCACCTCATGCGTGCCGTTCTGGGTTCGTGAAACTAAATTCTGTATGTGACGAAGCAAAGCGAAGATGCTTAAATGATAAAAAATCCGACTTCAATTTCAGCTTCTCGGAAGGGATCTTTTAAGCCCACGTGTACGTCAAGGGAGATACGTGCACGTGTCGAAGTTTTCAATGTCCGTGAACATGAGATGCGTCCCTTGTCTGCAGCTTGAGGCCACGACGACTAAGTGGGTGCTACGCAGGAAAGTTATATGGCGAACTCAAAGGCTAAGCAGTATTTGGTAGCAGCACGAGGTAGAAAGCAGACTTCAGCTCACGTAAGCAAGAGAAAGCGAGATTCATAGCTTAGTCAGGAGGACAGTTGAGGTACAAATATAGCAAGACGTGTCCGAAGAAACGATTGCTATGCTGTCTCGCTTGCTTTCCGCAGACCACTCTCCATCTGTTGCTAATATTTTCAAGATTGACCTATGCGTTCAGCTTAAAGCTGAGCAATACACATCTTCAACGCAGGATATCGATCGTTGTTCCTGACATCGTCTGTCGTCTGACACTTGGGTGCAAATGTGACTAATTATGACAGTGTTAGAATTGTTGTATGCTGTACAACATCTTCATGCCTTGCATAAGAGAGTGCAAAAGCGGGAGCCTGTTGTGTCTAATAAAGGACTAACTGCATATGTGTATGCATACATCCATTGTTCGCTACGTGTATTTCTCCATCGCACAAGCATTTTCTTCGTCACTGGAACGGTGAGCGAATCAGCAATTTAGAGTCAGTGCAAGGAAATTACAATTTGAGCCACTGCTGCATTAGCGTTGGAGGCATCGTTACAACATCAAGCATCGATTGGTTCAGCCGGAGTTTTCCGACTGCACATGTAATAAAGGTAATCGGTTTGCAGCTGCATCACACGTGTGGAATAGTTTTCCTTGTCACTTTAGAATGTGTTGAAAGAATTACTAGAAGACAATTGGTAGATGGCACTGGAGTATCGCATTGAGGGACTTGCTGCAGTCATCGTATCATGTAAGGCAGAACAAGATAAGGAGTGCGATGGGCTAGGAGTACGAGATTGTGCGAGAAAGCACGAAATAGCACGACTGCCGTCGCTCAGTGCATCTGTTGTTGCAAGGCACTTGTGAAACCCCATCTTCAGAGTGGGGAGCTCGCGCTTGTAGATTCGTCGCGGTGGTAGTATAGGTAGCTATGAATGACACCTTTTTTCCTTGCTGCTTAGTAACGACGCCAGAATCAAATCAACTGGCGCCATTTCAGCGTACGAAGAATCAGCTCGGCTCAACCGGTTCTACGGCAGATGTGGACAGACGACAGTAAGAGTGAGAGGCAAAGTTTGACGGCAGCACTACGTCCTAAAAAGCGTCTCTCTTGCCGTGCGCTGTTCACTCGCTAGAGGCCAAGTGGAACTACTCGTGGACAGTTGATAATAAAGATATAATCAGAGTGACGACCGGCCGAACCTCCTCTTCTGCTTGGTCAAAAGAGTGGTGCACGAGACAATGGCCACTATTGTGGCTTGATCGCGGCCATTGTACAGAGAAGCTGCCGCAGGTGCACTTCGCGCTAGAGAGCTTTCAAAAGCTTTGCAAAGTCTCACAAAACACACGAAGACTATAAAAAAAAGTGCAACCCAGCAGCAGCAGCAGCTAGGAGGCAAGTACTAGTTAGGGGCTCAAAGATTCGAAAACCGAACTTCGCTAGCTTCGCCGAGGTTCCTCCCCCTCCCCAAGTTCAACCACTATAAAAAGGTGAACACAATGTCATATTTGAAGCCTAAGACACGACCACCAAGGGCTTCCAAGGTCAAGGTGCACACAGTGCATGCAAGTGGACAGTGCAATTTAGGGAAGACTCGCTCCTCAAAATGGCGATTGTCTTCCTTTCTTTTGCGTCGAAGCTCCTTTACATCTTGCGAACTGGCTTGTAAAGGTGATTGACCATTTTCGACATGGATCGATATGTCGTATTGGCAGGCGTGCTTGGGAAACATGGGATTTTACATGTTAGACCGTCGCCGGAAAAAGCTTTCGAAAATTGCTCCCAGTCTGTCATTTCTATCCGTTCCGTGGCGTATAGCGAGGGCATCTGTTAACAAATGCATCCTCCCTAGCTAACGAGATGCTTGCTCTCTCAATTTCACTGCTGCATCCAGCTCCAAATCAACTGGACTGAATACAGCAGCGTCTTCTGTAAGCCTCAGTAACTGAAGAAAAATAGAGTTCCCTATTTTCGTCGACACACTTAAGCATGCTAGCGCTCTTAGGGCAAAACTGACCTACTAGTCTATGCATCTCTTACGGCATACATTTTAATTCGGATGAATTGTCTGCTTGATATTGCTCTGGCGGCTACAAACAGATTGACGTAGTGCTGCAAGTCTTCTTAAGCAGCATCCTTATAACAGCTTTGTAAGATGATGCCACCCATGACTCGTCTTGTACAACTGACACCTGCTGCTATCTCTACGTAGCGCTACTGCTCCTTTGATACTAAGTGCTTGCACTAATAAAAATACTAATACTTACTATAACTATAGTTATAACTATAATAGTATTAACTGTTTGCCCTCGTCGTTACTTTCTGCCTTGTTTATGCAATGGGCCGCGACTAGCCCAGCCTAATAGATAGCAGCATCATTGATAACCAGAGTTACTGTAGCTCTCAGAAAGAAGGATGCAATAGTTTATCCTTGAAAAGCGTGTGAGCGTACTGTATGTACGAACTGTCAGGAATGCAGGAGACCGGCTAATGATGTCAAGTCACGAACCTAAGTCAGCCATAGGGTCGCGACAGTGGTGACTGCACACATACCCATACCATGCGTTGCGGCTTCACTTGCTTTTCAATACGATAGCATTAATATAAGCAGCTAGTTAACTTCTCACAGCTTTAGCATTTCGTTAGCAGGTAAGCACGGTTGGAACCAAGTACCTTGATACGAAACTCAGCAATCATGGAGTCAGTTATGACTGCAATGGGGTCAATAACCCCAAGTGTCATCTTGCTATACCTGCCAGCCGGGAAATAATAGTTTGCTGTCCTGGGAGATCACGAGGAGACTGGTAATTATGTAACAAGATCATGGTTCCTAGGTATTAAGCGCTATTTTGAAATTATCTGTGCCTCAAAAGTATCGAAAATGGCTATTACTGTCCACAAACTTTGCTTCTGTGACTAGGATTTTGTTCAATTTCGCATGCACTCTTGTCTGATATTGAACAGAAATGACCACAAGCGATCTGCATTGAGTATTTTTTAGATTTTCGACAACAATACCAATCACTTACAAGAATCAGCTCCCAAATTTCGTCGCCCACAATGTGCTTATTTAGCAGTCGTTAGTTCGTTAGGTGGTTCAAGTCCTGGTGAAAGCAAGCGTTCGCCTTGCTCCTTCCGAGTTCCGCCTCTCATTTTCTCCTCGAGCAGCAAAATGGACTTTAAAGGACACCAAGATCTCAGCATCAAGGTGACGGACTCTGAATGACTTACTGGAGCTCGTTCTGCGATAGCAGTTCACTTCCATCTTCACTAGTACAAGTCTCAACTAGCTGTCTATAACTTGCCCCACGCCCTTTGCCCTTTGCCCGGGAAGCCCCGTAGCCCTGTGCAAGGAAGCTCCTCCAAGCTGTTTTCGCCTCATTAGTAACCTGGATGGGGACGGATTTACTGCACTCTGGGATATTTGTGGACCCAAAAAGACACTCGCTTTGACTGTGGCCTCAGACAGCTTAGGGAGCCGTGTTTAGAAAGTAACCGAAGGCTGCTGACACCTCGTCTCTCTACCTGCGAAACAGATTGCTTCGTAAGGCTAAATTAATTTCACAGGCAGTGATGGCACAGGCATCTTCGGAGGAGAAGCACTAGTGGCTCCCACTTGACATTGCTACTGCGGCACAGAGAACACGGTCCGCTGTGCCTAGTAGTGTAACTTGGTAAAGCCGCCTTGGAGACCCGTCAGCTGTGCCACCGTTTTGAAGTCTCTGGCCGAAACTCATGGCCGAATTAGTTATACCTCAAGGCGCCCAGCAAGGTCTTGACTACTTTGTGGTCCTGTTTGAGGTTCGTCAGATGTGAGTGCTGAACGGGTACTTCCACGATGCAAGTTGCTTGCCCTTGTCTTGACAAATTGACCGCAGCAATAGCAGCACCCAATATCCCCAGCCTCGTGGTGCTTGTCGCAGCAGGAAAATGAATTGCCACTCTATACTCGCTTATCCTCTTAATGCAATCAATGAGCTTATTGTTGGTACATGAATAACTATACCTTAAACTGCGGCAGTTGTTAATTCGAGCTGCAATATATTCGCATTCTTGATACATAAATCTTGATACAGTCTAGTCAAACACGGCAGCTACTGTTTCTTAAAAAACTCAGAATAGCGAGGTCCTCCAGCCTTGCCGCTCGGAAGCTCTCTGTGAGATTTGGGTTAAGGTTTACATGTCCATTCCGCTATCTTGCCATACGTACCGTATCTTCATTCGATACCGGCTGCTTAGTAGGACGGCGACGAGCCGGGGGGGGGGAGCCAACGGCTGAGAACAATCAATCGAACACTGCTTTTCATAGCCAAAATACGCGCAAGTGGTGGCCAATCAAAATCGGGGCCGTATCAGCACCGCCCTGCGGATTCCAGCTTCTGCCGTGCGAGAGCACTCAATTGTGAATCGGGTGAATTGGCACTCCAGCCTGCGCTGGGAGGGTGGGCTTGGGTGCTCCACATTAAAGGCAGGTGCCGCAGCAGCAGCAGCGTTCCGTGAAGAAGAATCTGAATAAGCTGAGCAAGAGGCAAGTGGTGTGGCGATGCGGAGGCTTCGATGACGGACAGACAGCGGCAGGCGACGCCCACTCAGCTCACCAGTCGTACTTGGCTCCGATGAGATAGAGCGCTTTCTTGATGAGGGTCGCCGTCATATAGCCGCTGACAGACCATCCGAGCGTTGCCATGCACAGGGACAGCCACGTGAGCAGAGACGGGCACGGCACGTTGATCAGGCAGTGCCAGCAGCTTCCGATGCGGTACTCGGCTACAACAGATCGAACAGGGCTGCAGTCTGTAGACTTCGGAGGGCCCCCCCCCCCCGCAGCAGAGAAAGCGCGCCCTTAGTGACTTACACTCGTCGACTCTCGTCACGGGTGGCGAGAGATAAATAAATAAATGAAAATATTCGTTCGTTCTGCGCTATAAGAGCGTTCAATCGCTATTTGGGCGTTTTACGTGTTTAGCCGATGAGCTCGAGCCCACGACCTCGGTCGTTAAAAGCCGAGCACCTTTCCCCTGGGCCAAGCCGACAAAGCATAGCTAGTTCGCCATAGCAATTTTTAGGATTTCCATTGCGGGTCCTGCAATCAATTACAAGTTCGTTTGCACTGGATCCGTCAGGCAGATGATCGTTTTGCTAAGGCTTGAGATTGACAAGAAATGCCTCATCAGGTCAATTCATTGATAATAATTAACAGCCCAACCAGCCCATACATGAACCGTACCCGAATCAAACCCACTCGTCCACAACAATGGTGGTTCGTGGGTACGTGAGTGCTGGGTAGCACGAGGGTCATCTGATCGGGGAACCGGAGCTCCGCTAAGGCTATAATGGAACCAGACGCCGTCTAATTTCACCCAGAGTGCCAGTAATAGCTGGATGCCTCAAATAGCCCGGTGTGACGCTTTGACAGCCAGATCCGAGGTGTTCTGCAGTGAATGGATGCCATTGTATCCGTTTCTCTCTACCCTGCGAGACTGCCGTTTCTCTACTCTTTCTAATTTCGTTAGGACCACTGACGTCACTCTGAAAGGCACAAACTAACAGCCTAAGCAGCCGGTCAGTTTTAACCCTCTTAGTTGATAGCTTGAACCCTCGAACAGACAGCAGCAGCCGAAATTCCACTCGTGGGTCACTGGCCGCATCAATGCTTGACTGCAGTCGGTAGGCACATGGAAGGGGCACCTAGGATGGGCACTTAGGAGGGGCATATGGGAGGGGCACCTAGGAGGGGCACCTGGGAGGGAGCACATGAGAGGGGCACGTGGGAGGAGACTCCTGTTCCGAGTCAGCTTTTGGAATGGTTATCGCCTTCGATCAGCTTCACGATAGGCTAGGAGCATCAAACAATTGGTGCAGAATGAGACTTTTCACCCGATCAGCACCGAATGTTGTCGACACGGCCTGCCGAAAGCGTGCAGCCGTGCAGATTAAGCTGTGAGCAGTTGACCGGCACACAAGCGTACCCAGGACTAGGCCAACGAAGGGGCCTGCGTGTGACTGAACCCGGGTCGATGCACTAGGCTGCAGGATGTGCTGACACACGAATGTGCTTTACCGCAGCTACGCTAGTCCCTACTCAGCTGCCTACGGTCCCTTGTCCAGGTGACCGACAGATTGACATCCTTTGTGGAGGCAGGTACCGGCTGGCTTCCCTGTACGCTCCCTTCCTGAAACCGCTCGAGAACACACACACACACACACACACACACACACACACACACACACACACACACGCACGCACGCTCGCGCGCGCGCATAAATACACACCGAGTTTTCAAAGTAGTTTGTCCCAAAAATGTAGATTACTTAAGCCATCGACTCAAGAGATTCTTTCCAAGTTTTCTCACCGTCTACTGCTGGCATGCAACACATTCACTCGCCACTTGCCGGAGTGAAATGCACACGGAACCCCTGTGAGGGTTCGAAGCACTCAGGGTGACCCAAGGCCTTTGCCTCCGCCAATACCGACATTCCTTGCTCATACAGCGCCAGCAGCAGCCACCCAGCCAAGTAGCTACCCTACTAGTTTGTCCCACTCGGGACAAAGCTCAGCTTCACTGACTAACACTGCTCTCTAAAAATGCACGGTATGCACGGTAAAGAAACCAGCAATGTCAAATCTGTGTTCACACACAACTCAATGAAGTGGTTAAAAAGATATCATTTGCCGGGATAGGAATTAGCTACAAAGTGAATAATAATAAGAATACATTGTACAGTGCCCTCGGAGAACTTAATCTCTTTCTAGGCACTTTATGTGTGCTGTTAAGGAAGCATGACTAGCAATACTGAACGCTGGGGACCTGGGCTGCCGTGTGCAAGTTGTGCTCAGACCAGAAGCGACCGATATTAACGGATGATCGATCCCGGAGAGGTGGAGTGAGCTGATTAGAGCTGACATGCAGCACCCGATGTGGGAATAGTTGATAGGCAATAGTTGAATGGCAATAGCTGATAGGCCACGTTGTTTCACGTGGTAAGTCTGCTACGAGCCTGACCTGTTTATAACAGTACAGCAGATTTGCCTCCTCCTCAACGCCATTAGCTCGCGTCGTTTCGCTCATGCAGAAGAAGAGGACCCTCGGTGACGCATGGGCCCCTGTAGTATGCCATCGATAGCTGGCGCGTGAGTTCAGAGCTGAAATAGCAGCAGCTCCATCAGCAGGTGCTTTCCCCGTCGGGTGGTGCCGAGTACTTTCCCCTCGACCACAATTCCTGCTTGCTCGAGTCGGGAAGCTTGCTTCTATTGAGCAGGCGCGAATCCGGAGGCCTAGGAAATGCCCGTGCGAGCAGCGAATCCGGGGGCCTAGGAAATTCGTGCAGCGTCTGACCAAATCGCTTAAGCGCCCCAGCTGATTCGGCGCCGGCTTCCGTTTGAGCCTTTGCTTGGCTCGATGTAGTAGTCGAGGGAGTAAAGTAAAACGATCGTGTCGAAGCCTTGAGTCGAGTGGTCGGCGTAAACAGAGCATAAATGTAACGACCGCGGAGTCTGGCTCGACCGGCAGCACTGTGCGACTGACACTAGTCACTTGCCTGCAGTTCCGAGGTCGTGCACCTGCCAATTCCAAGATCGCTCACCTGCCAGTTCAAAGGTCATGCACTCGCCAGTTCCAAGGTCGGGTTAGGCTGGCAGCCTACCGTAAAACCTCTGGGTTGCACGCAGGTACCCAGTCGAGTCGTTGGCGTGCGACTGTTATGTGCGAGCTCGGTGTATGTGCGTCGTGCGTACGTGCGTGCGTGTGTGTGTGTGTGTGTTTGTGTGTGTGTGTGTGTGTGTGTGTGTGTGTGTGTGTGTGTGTGTGTGTGTGTGTGTGTGTGTGTGTGTGCGCGCGAGTCGGTTGGGGGTCTTACGACCGGCTCTGCGAATAACTCGTCCAATTGTACGGTGGCCCGGTGTCGATGGTAGCGGCTGTGTTTCGTAGAGAGTGAGACCGTCGAGATGCTCCGGAGTTTGCGCCTTCGTTCGACGCTGAATCGATGACGACGGTGCTCGCGGTCGGCGAGACGATTCAGCGGTTCAACCACTTAACAAGTCCGCATCGTTACATTGCTCTCGTCCCCGTCCTCGGTCCCCTCCGTAAGCTCGCATACATGCGGAGCAGCAGCCACGTACGATCTCTGTGCGTCGAATTGACAGCAGACAGCAGACGTGGGCAGCTGCAGAAGCAGCTAGCATTCTAGGCAGCAAGCATGCAGACTCGAGCTTGAGATCCGACCTTCCTCCCCGAACCCGCACAACCGTCTTTCGCGCACACTTACACTCATTAGCTTAATGCGAAGCTTAAAGTTTGCATTGCAGCGACGAAAAACCACGCGAGAGAGCAGGTGAATACGTGCGAATTTCGAATGGATTCAAATTCGCGCCGGCGAATTTCCAAGGATCGTGAAATAATAATCCGGCACCCGAGACTGACGGACGAATCGCTAAGGATTTGGTCAGGTTGACGTTGGCCAGCGATGGGAGTCCAGAGCGCTGCGTCCGGGAGAAGAGAAGGGAAAGAGAAAGCCCGAGGAGACTAGAGGTGACTAGACGACGGCTCGATGACTAGATGCATGCTCGATGACTATGACCGGAAGTGGGATCAGCTTCCGGCTTTACTAATCCACAGTTTCATGCACAGTTACCGCTGCTCCTCCCGAAGCAGCAGCAGCATCGGCGACAGTAGAGGAGTCGGCCGGGTATACTAGCATACTAGCCGGTGCCGTCGGCCGTCGCGGGGGGGGGGGGGGGGGTTCGCAGAGAAACTCGCGCACCCACCCATCCAATCACGCCTGCCGTCGCCAGTTAACCGCTCGCCCGCTGCCGCCGGCAGCGCCTACCGCATCGGGCGGCGGGGAAGCTGGCCGCGATCGCGGCCGCGAGGCGCCACCACGCACCGCCGCGAGGTGCCCTCGGGGTTTGCCCGACATCTGGACCCAGACGCAGGGGGCGGGCGTCGCCCGCCAGCACCCGCTGCGACCGCGCCGACCGCAGCAGCAGCAGCGCCGACATCCCAGTTGCTGCCGGGACACTTACGAGGAGCGGCGCGCGGCGGCAGCGGCGGCCGACGCCGCGACGCGGCGCCGGCCGCGTCGATCCACTTCCCGTTTATCAGCAGCAGCGAGGCGCCTTCGCAGCCGCCGCCGCCCGCCGACGGCGTCTGCAGTCTTCTCGGCCGCTCGCGCGAGTCGCCGTCGTCGGCGGCGGCCGAGGCGGACAGCGAGTCGCTAGGTCCGCACAGCGGCGCGTCGGACGCCGGCGTGTCGGCGTTGACGCTCAGGTGGCCCTCGTACGGCGTGCCGCATCGCACCGTGTCGACCGAGTACATGGAGCGGCGCATTGACGACGCGTCGGTCGGACAGTCGTCCGTGTTGATGCTGTCGCGGCTCTCGCGGAAGTTTCGCGCGGCGCTCGGCCGATCGAGGCGCGCCGCCGCCGCGGCGGCAACGGCGGCGTTCAGGTAGTATGGCGCGCCGTCGGCTGGCGCCACCGCGGCCGCCTCCCGCCGTCGCCACGGGCTCTCCTCTGCGTCTTCCGACGACGATGACGACGCGGCCGCCAGCGTCGTTCGGCCGGCGTCCGCCGTCACGGCGACGGCGGCGGCGGCTGAGAGTGACGGACGTCCGCTCGCCCTCGGCGGTGGCTCCGGTGGCGGCTTTGGCGGCGGCTTCGGAGGCGGTCCGCGGCTGTGCGAGTCCAAGCACTGCTGAGCGGCCGGCGCCGCCGCCGCCACTGGGCTCGTCGGGCCGCCCAACGGCGCCGCCCAATTTGCAGCCGCAGCTCCAGCCGAGGCTGCGGCCGCAGCTGCTGCAGCCGACGACGACGACCACGCGGCCGGACCGCTGTTGCGTTCGCGCCGAGTGTGCGCCGACGCAGCGACGCTGGCTGACGCCGCGGTCGCCGCCGGTATGAACTGTGCTGCCGCCGCGGTCGCCGCACGGTGGGCAGCGGTCGGCCGCTGAACAGCAGCCAGCGCTGGGACTGAGAGCCTTTGAGTCGCATTTCCGGCATTGACCGAGCCGCCGCTTCTGTCGCTGAGCGGCCGGAAGCCGACAGGGGGCGGTAGCGGAGGGCGCTTGGTCTCGGCCTCATCTTGGCGCGCCGCCGCCTCGATTCTCGCGGCTGAGGCGGCGACAGTTGAGCCGCTTTCGGCCTTGCGCCTCTCGGCACCCAGAGAGCCATTCAGTCGCGAGGCGGGATGCATCGTTCCGCGGTCCTGCTCTCCGCCGCGAAGCTTCGCTTTCGCGAACGAAAAGCCGGTCGGTCTGCTGCCGCTGCCCGCTCCCTACGACGGCGTCAGCGCCTCGGGCCTCGAGGCCGAAGGAGGCCGTGCGACGTCGCCTTTATCCGGCGCGTCGCCGCCTTCGCGCCTTCTCCGCTTCTTCCGATCTTCCGCATTCGCTCGGGCGCAGCCAGCGGGCGAGCGGCGAGATGGGCGGCGAGATCTCGTCCTTCGTATGGCCCTTCGTACGCCCGGTCGCCAGCAGCGCGCCCGGTCTTCGGGCCGCCGGACGGGGGGGGGGGCGCCTGACAGGGGGGGCGGCGGCGGCCGGCCGCCGGACGTCGCCGCCCGCTCTGCGGACTGCGGGTCGGTCGGTCGGTCGCTCCTCACTTCTCGCGCTTCCTCGAGTCCTTCTTAATGGCTCGGAAGTCGGAATAAGAGAACGGCTAGATTCCCCAGCGGTCCGCTCTTACCTGGCGACATTAGCATTCCCGGGCGGCTCGTGTTTGTCTGCACGCAGGCGCATTCGTCTGACGGCAGTCTTCGCGGAAAAGAGCATTGTCGGCCCGAGAGCGGCAACAATGACTGCCAAGTTGGATTATTGACCAGATTGCCCGTTTTACTGCCGTCCTTGACCGTCAAAGGCTGCCGCCCCGCCGCTGGTTTCCGAGTGGGCAGCCGCGGCTGCGTCGCCGTGCCGTCGAACCAACCGCCGCTGGTCGCTCAGCGGCTGCCGGAGCTGAGCCGTCCGCTGGGCTTACGGCGGTCTGTCGCGGCCTGTCGCGGTCTTTCGCGGAAGTTCGAGTAGCAGCAGCCAGCCTCCGCTGAGCGGCGCGCTTCCCCGCGGGACTCGAGCGCTTCCCCACGGCCGCTGCCTGCTCGATGCCTGCGCGGCGTTCTTCCGCCTTGCGGCTCTGTGGGCGCCCACCACCCCCCTGCGTGAGGTGCGAGTCGCCGTCTAGCCTGACTGGGAGGCGAGCCGCCGTTTAGCCGCACTTCCGCTGCGCTGCTGGCCTCTGACATCGCGGGCAATGTAAAAACTCGTTCGCGAACCGGCGCCGGGCTATTCCCCCAGCAGTAGGCTATTGGCCGCGGGCAATTGCTATTCGGGCGAGCGAGCGAGCGAGCGCTTCGCGGCCGTGCCGATAGAGGCGCTCAAGCGACGGATGGGTGAAGGATAAGGCGGTTGCTTTCACGACCTCGATCCCGAGGTCGTGGGTTCGATTCCTGCTGTGGGCGATTCTTTATCGCCACGGCTAGCTGTGGCGATAGCCGTAAAGGCTCTTCTGTCGCTATACAAAAGGGGGCTGTTTAATCAGCTAGGATTTGTTTTTCTAATTTTTTTTTATGGCGCGTGCGGAGATGACGGGAGTTTGCGGGATTCTGCTGCGGTCCGTCTTTCGCGTCGACCCGGGAGTCAGCTCTCGAGGCTGAAGACCGACTCAGATAGCGCCCTCTAACTTGGCATTCCACGTCGGCTCGGGGCGACGGGCTTCCGGCGACATGACCGGTCCGTCCGTCCGGCTGGCACGCGCGCGCGAGCGTGGGTCCGTCATTCCGCCACCCCACTCTCGTCCGCCGCCGTCTCTGTCGAAAATGTTCAGCGGCGCCGACTCGGCGTGCTTTCGCCCTCGCCGCCCTTTGTCGCCGGCTTCCTTCCGTCGGCTGTCAACTGAGACCTCGCAGGGCTCGCGCCGCCGCCGCCGCCGCGGGGGGGGGGGAGGGGCCTCGGCGGCGGTGGTGGAAAGTAGCAGCGGACTAGCCGCAAAGTCTTCCGACGGCAGCCTCGGCTGCTCGAGCGCACCGCGCCGGCTGGCCGCTCGAGCGAGCCAGTGCGCCAGAGCGGTGACGCATTGCGCCGTCTCTCCGGGTGCCTGCTCCTTCCTGCACGGCAGCAGGGAACGCCATTATTACATTCTATTCGAGCCGGGCCGCACCCCCGAGGCCACCGCCGGCTCCCGGCGTGACAGGATTCACTTCCTCGATCGCCGTCGAGTTCGGAATGCGCCCTCCCCCCCCCCACACACACCCAGCCGCCCATTCCGCTTCCGTCCGTGGGCGTCGCGGCGGAAGAGGGCGAGCGCCGCCAGACGCCGCAGCGCAACGAACTCGCTCGCGCTGCCGTGTTTGGCTGCGGTTGAATCGATTGGACGATCGTGCTACGCGCTCACCTCGAGCAGAAGTCAGCTGCATCGCGTCTGCCGCGGGGCGCCGACGCGGTCGCTGCTGCTGCGCCAGGCCCGCCGCTGCGGCTTTGTCGTCCGCGGTACCCTCGACTGAGCGCCGGCAGAGCTCCGCGACGGCAGCGCCGGTAGCCCCCGGAAACCCACCTAATTACGCGCCCCGGGCTGATCGCGCGCGGCGGCGGCGGCGGGCGGCGTGCCTGCGTGCGAAGTTCGTCGGGCCTGGCACTCTGGCATGCGGATGTTGGCGCGCGTGTTGGGCCGAGTGAGGGAGGGAGGGAGGGAGGGAGGGAGGGAGGGAGGGAGGGAGGGAGGGAGGGAGGGAGGGAGGAGCTGCGGCAGCCTGCTCCAGAGCAAGAGCCCGTGCGCGCCGGCACCGGAAGCGCCGCCGTCGCCGCTTGCTCTCATAGGCGCCGCGCGCGCGCACGCCTCGCGAAACGCCGGCGCACGCCTCGTCGTCGCCTACGACCGATCTCGCCTCTCGTTCAGGGCGGAGGGCGGTGCGTGCGGTGCAGGCAGTCAGAAGTGGCGATCGCCCGAAGCTTCGGGCGGAAGAGCGCGGTCGTAGATCTTCGCTTCCGAAAGTCTTCTAGCAGCTCTCGGCGCTGGCGCCGCCATCCCCTCGCCACCTGCCTCTCTGCCACCCGCCGCCGCCGCCCCCCCCCGCCGCCGGCCGCCTCCCTCGCCCGGGCGCTGCGTGCGCTACTAGCGCACAGCGGCCGCTCTAGCTCGCGGCCGGCGCCGCCGCCGCGCACGTCGTCTGGCGCGCAAGTGGCCTAGCGGAAGCGCCTGAACTCACTGGCCGTCGTGAAGGACGTGAGGCTTTCTGCGGGCATGAGGTGGTTGACGATCGAATCGCGGTTGCTCCTGCCTGCCATGACTCGCTCCGCGCCGTAGACTCCCGTGCGCAGAGGCCGCCGCGTAGCTCCGCTTGCGGGGAAAGCGCCAATTAATGGCCGCTACGTCGCGGCGGCGGCTTCTGAACCCGGCCAGCTAACCCGGCACTCGCCGCCGCCCGCCCGCCCGCCCGCCGAGGGAACCGCGGCCGTAATCCTATACGCGGTGCCACCGGCGAGGTTGACCGACGGACAGCTGCGTTAGCAATAACGCGCCGGCGACCTCGCGCCCAGCGCGAGCGCCGGCTGCATCCGCGGCCCTCGCGGCGGCCTCGCGAGCCCGGCTGCTTGACTGCTGCGGCGGCGGCGCAGCGGGCTGCAGCGGTGGCAAACGTTGGCGACGGCGGGAACCACCGCCGTCGCAGTCGCGACGTCCCTATCGCGGCACGAGCGACGCGCCCCCCCTCCCCGGTGGCTGACCGGCGTGCGGTCTGGTGAGCGTGGACGTGCGGCGCATGCGCAATGACTGAAACCGACCCGCCGCACTGGCTCAGCCGTTGCCCTTCTGCAACCCACCTCCGTCCGCTCGCGAGCAGCCGCTCGCCGGCCGCCTCGCGAAAGCGAGAAGCAGCTTCCGGGACGCCGCCGGTGCAAACGCGCGCGCGCTGTAGACTCGTTACTGCTGCTGCCACCGGCGTCTCTCAGCGCGAGCCGTCTTTTCTGGAAGACTCTAAGCGCGAGACGCCGGTGCGACCGCGCGACGCAGCGCGTTCCATGCCGGCGGAGGGAGCGGACGATCGCTTAATAATAATAATAATAATAATATTGCACTTGATAAAGCACCCTCAGAGAACTCAATCTCTTTCTAGGCGCTTTACATTTGCTGCAAAGTGATACGCAATAGAATAGTAAGTAAAATCATGCTTGAAAAACAAACAAAATGAATAACATGGTTAGGGGTTACATGCACTGGGTCAGCATGCAAATGTGGTTAGTGGCAGCATGAACAGTGTCAGCACGCATAAGCACATTGAGGACGAATCACAAGGACCCACTAAATGCTGTCCTAAATAGGTATGTTTTTAAGTTTCTTTTAAATGTGGTCAGGTCAGGGGATGTTCTGATGCAGGTCGGGAGGGAGTTCCAGGCTGTGGGAGCATACGAGCTAAATGCACGGTCTCCAAAGGATTTAAGGTTTGTACGAGGTATTTCTAGACTGTTGGATTCCGAAAAGCGAGTGGTACGATGCTTTGCCTGATGGGGAAGTATCTCTGAAAGATAGGCTGGAGCCATAGAATGAAGAGACCTAAAAGTGAGCGGCAAAACCTTGAAGTCAATCCGTTGCTTGACTGGTAACCAGTGCAGGTCGGCGAGAAATGGAGTAATGTGGCAACGGCGACGCTCACGACAGACAAGCCTAGCTGCAGAGTTTTGCACCAACTGCAATCGCCTGATCGCACATGCTGGTAGGCCAGTAAGCAGTGAGTTGCAGAAGTCGAGACGAGATGTCACGAATGCATGGACCAACTTAGACGTGGTATGCTTATCTAAACAAGCCCTAATTTTAGCAATGTTATGAAGCTGAAAATAGGCTGATTTGACTGTGGAGCTGATGTGGTCGTCTAACGAGAGGTCGCTTTGGAATATGACACCTAGATTTCGAGCTGATGCAACTGGAGATATGCTGGCAGAGCCAATTTTGAAAGTCAGCCTTTCCAATTTCTGAATAACACTAGGTTTGCCCATAACTAGTAAGTTAGTTTTATCATCGTTTAGTTTTAGAAAATTTGCTGCCATCCATGATCGGATGTCATCAATGCATGCAGCAAGTGAGTTGAGAGAATTTGAGGTGCTCGAAGGCTGGGAGGGATCAAAGCAAAGGTACAACTGAGTGTCATCCGCATAGAAGTGAAAGCCTAGATTGTGCTTGGCAATCACATCAGCGAGAGGGAGAGTATAAACGGTGAAAAGGACCGGACCTAGCACAGAGCCCTGAGGTACTCCATATTTTAGAGGTACTTCAGATGATCTTTGTCCATTCACGTCAACACTCTGGAGTCTCCCACTGAGATAGGACCTGAACCACTGCAGAGCAGTGCCATTGATGCCCAGGCGAGATGAGAGGCGCTCTAGAAGTACTGTGTGATCGATGGTATCAAAAGCTGCCGAAAGATCGAGCAAAACAAGAAGAGACACTCTACCCATGTCTGCATTCCTAAGTAGGTCGTTGTATACCCGAAGCAATGCTGACTCTGTGGAGTGATTAGCTCTAAAGCCAGACTGGAACTTACTAGCAAGGTGTGAGGTTTTGATATACGAGTTCAGCTGGTCTGCCACGACCCGTTCCAGTGTCTTTGATAGGAATGGTAGAAGGGAGACTGGGCGGTAGTTGCTTAAGTTCTCTTGGTCTAGTGTAGCTTTCTTGAGAAGTGGCCTGACTACAGCTTTTTTGAAAGGTGCTGGGACCTGACCTGAGGCTAATGACATATTAATGATGTTGGTTATGCATGGCAGCAGCAGATCAATGCAACGTAGGAGCAGGACAGTGGGAATAGGGTCCAGTGGACTTGTTGTCTTCTTTGATTGAGATACGAGCTTTAGGACTACATCACTAGTGACCTGTTTAAATGCAGACATTGAGGCGCAGCCAGGAACCGAGGAACAGCATTCTAGTGGGAAGGTTGTCATCGCAGGGATGGATTCCCTGATTTTGTCTATCTTCTGCACAAAGAATCGAGAGAAGCGATCGGCTAGATCATCACAAGGATCATCAGGTAAGGAGCTAACCTGGGAACGGTTGAGGAGATGGTTTATTGTCGACATCAGCATTTTTGGATTGTGCATCTGTGATTCAACAATGTTTCTATAGAAGCTAGACTTAGCCTTTGCTAGGATCGATTGGTACGACCTACAGTAGTCTTCATATGCCTGTCGATGGACAGTTAGTCCGGATCTTTTGTATGCCTTTTCAAGCTTTCGTTTAGTAGACTTGGCTAGTTTAATGTCTGTGGTAAACCATAGGCCGTCTGGGCGGGGGCGCACAGTGCGCTTTGTCAAAGGTGCAAACTCGTCGAGCGTGTCAGCTAGTGTCGTGTTGTAGCAATCTACCAGTGATGACAGATCGGAGGGAGGACTGAGCAGCAAAGGTGAAGCAGATATGCTCGCACGGACAGCATCGATGTCAAGGGTCTTGAGGTTTCGCGATTCACAGGTTATTTTAGAGGAGAATGTGGGCACACACTGTAGATTGAATGAGATCTGCATGTGGTCAGATAAGCAGGATTTGGTGATAACTGGTGATGACAAAGTGCAGTTATATGAGAAAATTTGGTCGAGTGTTTGACCCTTGATGTGGGTAGGGCCATGCACATGAGTCACAAGAGATAATGAGTCTGTCAATGTACGAAATTCGGTGCTGAAAGCGTCAGATAAGTTATCAAAGTGAACGTTGAAATCACCCATAACGAGGAAGGATAATGAAATCACCCATAACGCTTGGAGTCAGAGCAGTCAGCAGCAGATCGCTCGGAGTCAGAGCTCGGAGTCAGAACATCTTCGTAGGAGGAAGCGTACGCCAGCATTTGCCGGAGATGGAAATCCGCTGCTGCCTGGCAGTAGCACCCGCTTACGCCACAGACGCCATTTTCCCGACGGTTTTTATCAACGCGATATGTGCACGAACAATTCTCACGTGTATGGGAAACCAAACGTCGAATTCATCCCCACCAAGCAACCCAGTAGTCGCGTGATTCGAGCGGCTAGGCATCCGTTAGAGGCAAAGAAAAAAATTGACCATCGCGTCGCAGATTTGACGTAGATCGTGTACAGCGACAAATATTGCTTCCCGCCACCGATCCGAACTCGTCGCAAGCGTTAGAGCAGGCAGGAGAGTCGAGTAATAGCTAGTAAAATTATCAAAATTAAATGACTTACTGAATAGTAAGGATGATTAGAGCAAAAGCAAATAGCTATTAGGAAAAGCAAGAAAACAGAAACGAAGGCACTGTTCTTGAATTCTCACAGAGAGGCGCTGAACTTCGGTTCGCGAATGCTGGTGCTGTTGGAATTGAAAATTGTCTGGTGACGAGGTGTCTACCGGTCGGTATGATTTTCACAGGTTTTAAATGTTAATTTAATTTAAATTTTCAAGACATTCGGATTTAATGAGCGTTAACAATGACTAGGGTTCGACCAAAAGCAGGCACGCGAGGGGGCAGAATGTGCGAGCGCCCTGCGCGAAGCCTCGGCGGCACGACCACGCCTCGCGGCCACCTTTAGCGCTGCCGCGTTCCGCCGTCGCGAGGCGGAACGCGGCAAAGTCGCTCGGCGTAGGCGACGCGAAATCGCATCTCCCCGCAAAGTTCGATACTAACGGCGCACCCGAGACAGAACGCTAAAGCAGCCGCAAGCTCCGACGCGTGCATTCTCTCTCGGACTCGGACGCTGGCCAGCGCGCCAGCCAGCGCACGACCGCGGGACGCCAGGCGTCCTAATTGCAGCTGTCCCTGCACGTCTGCACGTCTGCAAGCCGCGACTCACCGTTTATAACCAACCATCCCCGTAGAAATGGCGGCGGCCCGTAAAACCGCAGCAGCAGCGCCACAAACACCGCTCGGTCATAAAGTGGCCGCAGCAGCAATTACCAGGCCATAAACTGGCCACAGCGCGAATATCGAGGCCATACACGCTGCTAGGAATACTAGGGATAGAGCAGCGATAAATTAGCCGCACTGCGAGTCTGCGGAGACGCGCCGTAGCCAATGACGACGATCGGGATCGCCGGACGACCCAGGGCTTAGGCGGAAGGAAGGCGCTGCGCTCCAGGCGCTGCGGAGCCGCTTTAGACGCCCGACGCGGCGAATCGCACCGCGCCGAACGCGGGGCAGCCGGGCTCGCTCAACGGTGGCTGCGTACGAGCGGAGGAGACCGCGGCGGCTGCGTACCGCGCGCTCTCCCTGCCGCGCATCTCGTTGCCGCTTCACTTCCTGCGCGCGGGCCTCGCTTCCGCGGCTGCTTTTTGCTCAGAGCGCGAAACCGCTCTTTTCCGGCCGCCCTGCAGCAACGCAACCGACTACTACTCTGCTTCCGCCTTAGCCGAGCGCTTCCGCGGCTGCTGCTGCTGCGCGCGCAGCACGCTTAAAATAAATCGCCTTTCTTCCCATCGCTCTGTCGGCGCTTTAATGCCAGCGGCTGTGGCTTAGCAGGCCGAACGCTTTCGCTTAGTTTTCTCTCTTCTTTTGAAAGCGAACTCCAACACGTCGGCCGCTTTTTACTTCACGCGTCCGCGGGGAAAAATGATTGTTGTTACATAACTAACGAGAAAAACGGCAGAGAGGCCTATTCTTCCTTAGGCTTGTTCCTCTCTCGCTTATTCCTCTCTCCCCCGTTCTCGAGAAAATCACTTCGTTTCGCCGCACAAGCGGTGCGGGGAGGGCCGGCCCAGTAACGGGCAGACGGCCTTTTACTCGACGGCGCACAAGGAGTAGTGCCGCGAAGGTAGTTTGGCACACTCTGGCGCTTTGTAGTAGCCTGCCGATGTTTGAACTTCGTGCGGCCGATTCATTTCGCACAGCGGTAACTCGCGGCGATCAGAAAATGAGCGCCCGCCGTTTCCATCAGTAAACCGCATCCGGTCAGCTGGCCAGCACCGAGGCCAGCTGACCAGAACTATGTCGCTCGCTGTCGAGTTGAGCGCTCTTCGCAGCCGGGCGAAGAGCTCACAGCGGTTCACTTTCGCCTGGTAGCTGCTGACCGCCACCGCCGCCGCCGCCGCCGCCGCCGCCGCCGCCGCCTCCTCTCCGATCGACCTCGGAGGGGGATAGCGCGCCGCGTCGGCGCACTTTGAAAGCCGCACTGGCCTCGCTCTTCTTCTCGCTGGCCTCGCTCGACTTCGCGGATTGCCGCCAAGAGATTAAGTTCTCCGAGGGCGCTTTATCAAGTGAATTATTATTATTATTATTATTAAGTCGCTAAGTGCATATTCTATAGTGCATATTCATATAGCATATTCTCGCCTCCTGACATAGAGCGCTCCAACGTGCGTTCTTGTTCGTTGCAGAATTCTTCCGAAAACCGAAGTTCTTGCGAACATCGTATACGGAAACGATACAGCTAAGACCTGTTTAAAGTTATTCTGATTGTTTTTTGACCGTAGCGCGTAAGAAATTACGTGCCTATGGACATCTAAACGCTTTTCGCTTCGGGCTGCTGGGTCTCCCACGCCGGCGGCTGCATTAGCTACGCCGGCGGCTAGTAACCTACTTGTTAGTTATGGTCGTCAGCAGCTGCTATCGCTTCGTCATCGTATATCAAATGCATTCCTAGATATTAATGTTGTTGCTAAGATTCATGAACTATGCATTAACAAAAGGAAAGCACCCCGTAGCCGCCGCGGTGGCCGGAACCGCCAGCTTAGACGCTGCTCGTTTGGTATTCCTAGCATTGTCTCGAACCGCTTAGCACGCTCCCCCGCATGCGTCACTGTAAATCTCTCAAACTTAGTGGTCATCAGGCCTGTTGTAACCCAATCGGCCAGACTTAACGCTTGCCTTTGGAATCCTCGCTCAATGTGCAATAAACCTCTAGTAATAAACGACCTTATTTCTGAAAATGGTATCGACCTGCTCGCCCTAACTGAAACTTGGCTAAAATCGATAAACTGCCCGACAATTAAAGACGCTACTCCATCTGGTTTCACGTTCTTTCACACCCCTAGATCAATCAAAACTGGAGGTGCAGTTGCTATGATCGTGCGCTCGAAATTCAACTTCAAGCCATTTGCGGTACCCTCGAAGCAGTCTTTTGAATCAATTGTCCTGGTCTCACCCGAAAACAAGCTACCGATAGTGGCAGTAGTCTATCGCCCACCAGGTACCAAATCCTCCTTTATCTCAGATTTCTCCGATCTCATTTCGATTCTGTGTGCAAGAAATCGATCCTTCCTCGTTATGGGTGATTTCAACGTTCACTTTGATAACTTATCTGACGCTTTCAGCACCGAATTTCGTACATTGACAGACTCATTATCTCTTGTGGCTCATGTGCATGGCCCTACCCACATCAAGGGTCACACACTCGACCAAATTTTCTCATATAACTGCACTTTGTCATCACCAGTTATCACCAAATCCTGCTTATCTGACCACATGCAGATCTCATTCAATCTACAGTGTGTGCCCACATTCTCCTCTAAAATAACCTGTGAATCGCAAAACCTCAAGACCCTTGACATCGATGCTGTCCGTGCGAGCATATCTGCTTCACCTTTGCTGCTCAGTCCTCCCTCCGATCTGTCATCACTGGTAGATTGCTACAACACGACACTAGCTGACACGCTCGACGAGTTTGCACCTTTGACAAAGCGCACTGTGCGCCCCCGCCCAGACGGCCTATGGTTTACCACAGACATTAAACTAGCCAAGTCTACTAAACGAAAGCTTGAAAAGGCATACAAAAGATCCGGACTAACTGTCCATCGACAGGCATATGAAGACTACTGTAGGTCGTACCAATCGATCCTAGCAAAGGCTAAGTCTAGCTTCTATAGAAACATTGTTGAATCACAGATGCACAATCCAAAAATGCTGATGTCGACAATAAACCATCTCCTCAACCGTTCCCAGGTTAGCTCCTTACCTGATGATCCTTGTGATGATCTAGCCGATCGCTTCTCTCGATTCTTTGTGCAGAAGATAGACAAAATCAGGGAATCCATCCCTGCGATGACAACCTTCCCACTAGAATGCTGTTCCTCGGTTCCTGGCTGCGCCTCAATGTCTGCATTTAAACAGGTCACTAGTGATGTAGTCCTAAAGCTCGTATCTCAATCAAAGAAGACAACAAGTCCACTGGACCCTATTCCCACTGTCCTGCTCCTACGTTGCATTGATCTGCTGCTGCCATGCATAACCAACATCATTAATATGTCATTAGCCTCAGGTCAGGTCCCAGCACCTTTCAAAAAAGCTGTAGTCAGGCCACTTCTCAAGAAAGCTACACTAGACCAAGAGAACTTAAGCAACTACCGCCCAGTTTCCCTTCTACCATTCCTATCAAAGACACTGGAACGGGTCGTGGCAGACCAGCTGAACTCGTATATCGAAACCTCAAACCTTGCTAGTAAGTTCCAGTCTGGCTTTAGAGCTAATCACTCCACAGAGTCAGCATTGCTTCGGGTATACAACGACCTACTTACGAATGCAGACATGGGTAGAGTGCCTCTGCTTGTTTTGCTCGATCTTTCGGCAGCTTTTGATACCATCGATCACAAAGTACTTCTAGAGCGCCTCTCATCTCGCCTGGGCATCACTGGCACTGCTCTGCAGTGGTTCAGGTCCTATCTCAGTGGGAGACTCCAGAGTGTTGACGTGAATGGACAAAGATCATCTGAAGTACCTCTAAAATATGGAGTACCTCAGGGCTCTGTGCTAGGTCCGGTCCTTTTCACCGTTTATACTCTCCCTCTCGCTGATGTGATTGCCAAGCACAATCTAGGCTTTCACTTCTATGCGGATGACACTCAGTTGTACCTTTGCTTTGATCCCTCCCAGCCTTCGAGCACCTCAAATTCTCTCAACTCACTTGCTGCATGCATTGATGACATCCGATCATGGATGGTAGCAAATTTTCTAAAACTAAACGATGATAAAACTAACTTACTAGTTATGGGCAAACCTAGTGTTATTCAGAAATTGGAAAGGCTGACTTTCAAAATTGGCTCTGCCAGCATATCTCCAGTTGCATCAGCTCGAAATCTAGGTGTCATATTCCAAAGCGACCTCTCGTTAGACGACCACATCAGCTCCACAGTCAAATCAGCCTATTTTCAGCTTCATAACATTGCTAAAATTAGGGCTTGTTTAGATAAGCATACCACGTCTAAGTTGGTCCATGCATTCGTGACATCTCGTCTCGACTTCTGCAACTCACTGCTTACTGGCCTACCAGCATGTGCGATCAGGCGATTGCAGCTGGTGCAAAACTCTGCAGCTAGGCTTATCTGTCGTGAGCGTCGCAGTTGCCACATTACTCCACTTCTCGCCGACCTGCACTGGTTACCAGTCAAGCAACGTATTGACTTCAAGGTTTTGTCGCTCACTTATAGGTCTCTTCATTCTATGGCTCCAGCCTATCTTTCAGAGATACTACCCCATCAGGCAAAGCATCGTACCACTCGCTTTTCGGAATCCAACAGTCTAGAAATACCTCGTACAAACCTTAAATCCTTTGGAGACCGTGCATTTAGCTCGTATGCTCCCACAGCCTGGAACTCCCTCCCGACCTGCATCAGAACATCCCCTGACCTGACCACATTTAAAAGAAACTTAAAAACATACCTATTTAGGACAGCATTTAGTGGGTCCTTGTGATTCGTCCTCGATGTGCTTATGCGTGCTGACACTGTTCATGCTGCCACTAACCACATTTGCATGCTGACCCAGTGCATGTAACCCCTAACCATGTTATTCATTTTGTTTGTTTTTCAAGCATGATTTTACTTACTATTCTATTGCGTATCACTTTGCAGCAAATGTAAAGCGCCTAGAAAGAGATTAAGTTCTCTGAGGACGCTTTATCAAGTGCAATATTATTATTATTATAAAGTGGTCGGATTACGGTCGCGCCGAGCTCGCGGCTCCGCGCTGCAGCGGCACGCTGCGGGAGCGATCGAATGCCTTTACAGAGAAGCGGCCGCCCGCGAGAGAGAGATGGGGGTTGAACGTGCTCCTAACCATTACGAGCGCGCGACTACGCTGCGCCGGCGCGGCGCGTCGCGACGCTGCGAGCTTCGCCCGAGGAAGCCGCGCAAGCGCGGGCGCGCGGAGAGGTACCGATCGGTGCGGCTGATCCGACTGACAGCTGACGGGGATCGGCTGCGAATGGGCGGGGCTGGGACGGCGCGGGCGTCGAACGCGTCGGCCCTCCCCCCACATGCCGATGCTCTTTACCCGCCAATCACATGACCGGTGCCGAGGAACCGTGGCGCGGCCAGTATTGAAGCGCCGGCGAGGCGCGGGGTCTGAGGGTGGAGCCCTTCCCCGGGAAAGGGCAGTCTGGGGGCGTCCCCCTAGCGCCTGCGGCAAGCGAAAATTGGCTAAAATGGCCTGTCAGAAATGGCCAAACAGTTTGCCAATACCTCGAATAAGCCTTAAATCCTTTGGAGACACTGCCTCTAGTTCGTAAGCTCCCAAAGCCTGGAACTCACTTCCGACTTGCGTCACAACGTCCCCTGACTTGATCACATTTAAAAAGAACTTAAAAACGCACCTATTTAGAACAGCATTTAGTGGGTCACCGCGACTCATCCTTTATGTGCTTATGCGTGCTGACCTTGTGCATGTCACCCCAACCATTATATTCATGTTGTTTATCAACCACGGTATTTCTCACCATTCAATCGCGTTTCCCTTCGCAGCAAATGTAAAGCACCTAGAAAGAGATTGAGTTCTCTGAGGGCACTTTATCAAGTGTATTATTATTATTATTATATTCCGCTGGGCGCTCAACCGGGTGTCGGACTCGGCTGCCACCTATCAGGCCAGGGGGCGGCAGCTGCCAACCCTGCCACCGCCTGGCTTCGCCTCTGCCACGGAATTGAGGAACTGGCTTTATTTATGAAGTGGTCTTGTGCATTAAGAAAATAATTATTTTCTTAAGAAAATAATTATTTTCTTAATAGACAGGACCACTTAAAAAAATTATGCTGTTCGACGTCATGCTCGCTTAATTATAATTAGACGAGCGACTCGGGCTGCAGAAACGGCGGCGCCCCAAATCAGCTAGATTACGATTGGCAATCGTTACCCGAGGTTCCTCAAGTACAATGGCCAGGAGCAGTTTATGCTGGGATAATTTATGACCGACGTCAAAGGAAAGCCGAAGCCGTGTAAGAGGCTGGCTCCCGAAGTTAGCGCCTTGGCAACTGAGCCGAGTTGCGCTCTAGGCCGCCGAGTAGTACGTCGGCTACTGTTTAGCGCCCGTAGCCGTCAATCGCTGTCGAGCAGACGCTCTCTACGCTATGGGCACGCTATCTCGAGGCGTTACGGGCGCTCTCCGTTGCAGCCGCGTGCCGCCGCTGCCGTCGGCATCGCAGCGTGCACAGACGCTGCATCTGCCGGCATAGATAGCCGCCATTTAGCCGAAGCTTCCGGAGCTTCGCGTCGGTATTGGTCGAGCGTCGAGCGGCTGCGACTAGCGCTCGCCGCGCTTGCGCTGCGGCGTGCAGCCTGCGTTCTGTCCGGAAGTGGGCGGACGCTGCGGCAGAACCCGTTTGCAACGCCGCGGCGGTCGCTCGGCAACGGCCGCTGCCCGCCGTGAGGGAAACGCGGCAAGGGGAAAGGCGCATGCAGAATTAATCGCGAGTATAGACACCGGCTGTATACAATTTCCTAAGCAGGAGTGCGCATGGTCTTCTGGAGCGGTTTGTTAAGACCTAGCCTGTTTCCAGGCTGACGCATTTGTCCAAGGGCGCATTTCGCTCGGTACTTCCGCAGACTTGAGCTCTTTTCGTGTTGTTAATAATAATAATAATAATAATATTGCACTTGATAAAGCGCCCTCAGAGAACTTAATCTCTTTCTAGGCGCTTTACATTTGCTGCAAAGTGATACGCGATAGAATAGTAAGTAAAATCATGCTTGAAAAACAAACAAAATGAATAACATGGTTAGGGGTTACATGCACTGGGTCAGCATGCAAATGTGGTTAGTGGCAGCATGAACAGTGTCAGCACGCATAAGCACATCGAGGACGAATCACAAGGACCCACTAAATGCTGTCCTAAATAGGTATGTTTTTAAGTTTCTTTTAAATGTGGTCAGGTCAGGGGATGTTCTGATGCAGGTCGGGAGGGAGTTCCAGGCTGTGGGAGCATACGAGCTAAATGCACGGTCTCCAAAGGATTTAAGGTTTGTACGAGGTATTTCTAGACTGTTGGATTCCGAAAAGCGAGTGGTACGATGCTTTGCCTGATGGGGTAGTATCTCTGAAAGATAGGCTGGAGCCATAGAATGAAGAGACCTATAAGTGAGCGACAAAACCTTGAAGTCAATCCGTTGCTTGACTGGTAACCAGTGCAGGTCGGCGAGAAGTGGAGTAATGTGGCAACTGCGACGCTCACGACAGACAAGCCTAGCTGCAGAGTTTTGCACCAGCTGCAATCGCCTGATCGCACATGCTGGTAGGCCAGTAAGCAGTGAGTTGCAGAAGTCGAGACGAGATGTCACGAATGCATGGACCAACTTGGACGTGGTATGCTTATCTAAACAAGCCCTAATTTTAGCAATGTTATGAAGCTGAAAATAGGCTGATTTGACTGTGGAGCTGATGTGGTCGTCTAACGAGAGGTCGCTTTGGAATATGACACCTAGATTTCGAGCTGATGCAACTGGAGATATGCTGGCAGAGCCAATTTTGAAAGTCAGCCTTTCCAATTTCTGAATAACACTAGGTTTGCCCATAACTAGTAAGTTAGTTTTATCATCGTTTAGTTTTAGAAAATTTGCTGCCATCCATGATCGGATGTCATCAATGCATGCAGCAAGTGAGTTGAGAGAATTTGAGGTGCTCGAAGGCTGGGAGGGATCAAAGCAAAGGTACAACTGAGTGTCATCCGCATAGAAGTGAAAGCCTAGATTGTGCTTGGCAATCACATCAGCGAGAGGGAGAGTATAAACGGTGAAAAGGACCGGACCTAGCACAGAGCCCTGAGGTACTCCATATTTTAGAGGTACTTCAGATGATCTTTGTCCATTCACGTCAACACTCTGGAGTCTCCCACTGAGATAGGACCTGAACCACTGCAGAGCAGTGCCAGTGATGCCCAGGCGAGATGAGAGGCGCTCTAGAAGTACTTTGTGATCGATGGTATCAAAAGCTGCCGAAAGATCGAGCAAAACAAGAAGAGACACTCTACCCATGTCTGCATTCCTAAGTAGGTCGTTGTATACCCGAAGCAATGCTGACTCTGTGGAGTGATTAGCTCTAAAGCCAGACTGGAACTTACTAGCAAGGTGTGAGGTTTCGATATACGAGTTCAGCTGGTCTGCCGCGACCCGTTCCAGTGTCTTTGATAGGAATGGTAGAAGGGAGACTGGGCGGTAGTTGCTTAAGTTCTCTTGGTCTAGTGTAGCTTTCTTGAGAAGTGGCCTGTTGTTCGCACTTTATCAATATGCATATACGATATTATACCCATTTAAACCAATTTAAAAAAAAATGATTTGAACCAAAATTCAAACCAAAACGGCTCGCTACAACCTGGTTCTGGGTCGCCTAATCGGGGCTCTTCCGGCCATCGCGTGCTCCTACCTCTCGGCAGGTGGCGCCTTCCCGCTCGCCGGTGTCCAGCTTGACAGCCGGACCTGGTCGTCGACAACGGCACCGGCGCGGCTCATGGTTGACGGTACGGTGCTGTTCGGCGGCAGAGAGGATGCCTTGGTGGTGGCGACCCAGAAAATGTTGACAAGTACGGGCATATCCCCTTCACTCCTGACCGCTGGCAACCGGTTGGTAGTGGTGAGGCCCTTCGTGGTGAGCCGTGAAGCACACTAGGTAAGGTGGTTGCTTTTCACGACCTCGGTTCCGAGGTCGTGGGTTCGAATCTTGCGATGGGCGACCCTTTTTTGCCACCGCAAGCGGTGGTGATAGCCACAAAAGGCTCTTCTACAGCTGTACAAAAGAGGCTGTTACATCAGTACGTTTTTTTAGTGGTCGGCGCCTTAGGCAGCTGGTGGCCAGATAGTGAAGCTCGCCTGGTGGACTTCGGCTTTGCGAGCGTGGAACGGACGGCATTGCGGCTGCTGTGCGTCTCGGGCGCCGCTTCCGGATCGGAAGCCATACGTGGTCCTGGTTCCTGATCCTTCAAATTTTACGGTGCGTGCTATTATCTGTTTATTGTGCTTTGAGCAATAGCGGAAGTCGTGCCGTAGATGAGTTTCCGGAAGTAAAAGAGGTATAAATCTCTTGAACGTTCGGTCCTAACTTCCGAGATTGATCCGTCCGGCTACTCGCACGGGCGACAGCGACGCTCGGCGGTGGCCTTCAGCCGAGAGTGCCTTCGACCAGCGGTAAGGACGTCACCGGGTAGCGATTCGGGGCTGCCGTCGCGAGGATAATAATAATAATAATAATAATAATAATAATAATGCACTTGATAAAGCGCCCCTCAGAGAACTTAATCTCTCTCTGGGCGCTTTACATTTGCTGCATGTCACTCAGCGTGACTTCCCATTTTCCCTACGCTCTGGCAGTACGAGATACGACGACTAGGTCTGGCAGCGGCGTCTGTGCATTGTTGACGCTCGCCAGCATCGCGACGGGGTGATTAATAGCCTTGCTTAACCAACATTGAAGTGTTTATTCGCGAAGATCGCTGAAACATCACCGTTTTGCGCTGGCCGCTGGTGGGTGGTAGGGTGAGCAAAGGACCCTCGAAAAAAGACGCAGAGCTGCGCTTTCGATTAAAAGTGGAAAGTGAGTCCCTTCGAACGAAAACGTCCATTCCGCTGCTAAGAATAGCGAATAAGACGTAATAATAAGGCATTTTCACAGAGCGCCCTTGGAGAACTAAACCCTTTGCTAGACACTTGACGCATGCACTGCAAAGCGAGCAGGAAGAGGGGGCGTGTAAGTACCCACCCGTCTGGCAGCGTCAGCACCAACTGTGCGCTAGCGCTTTTGCAAGGTGTGCGTATCGCCTGAACGCGTGGCGCCAAAGCGTAGCGTCTGGCAGCGTCAGCACCAACCGTGCGCTAGCGCTTCTGCAAGGTGTGCGTATCGCCTGAACGCGTGGCGCCGAAGCATAGCGTTTGCCGGGAATATCGAGGGTAGACGTCAGTGAATGCTTTAAGTGGATGTAGGCACCGTTCCCAGGGACGCGCCACGATATTTGCGAGGCCGTCGTGAACAGACTTTTCCTTTTTCCGCACTATCGAGATATCGCGTATTCAGCGATAACAGCGAATGCTTGCGCTTTTCGTTCCTCTGGGGATGGTTGAGCCTTGCAACGAGGACAGAGTTCAATGACGAAAAAATATTCAGCGTTCAAGACGTCTCGTAACTGGCTAGCAAACGTTGCTTTGTGGAAATCAGTCATGCAGTTGTTTTGTTATCTTCGCGAACAGCCCAGAACGCCAGCCAGCCGACGAGCAACACGACCAATTAATTTCACTTCGCGCGGAGCAGGGGGAAGCACGACTCTCCTCGCCCCGCTTGCCCCCCCCCCGAGTCCCCGCCAAATCCTTGTCGTAGCAATCATCAATAGCACATTAGAAAACCATACCACAGCGAGTACAAATTGAAAACCGCGACGGAACTTTTAAATTGGCGGGTGAGACTAGAAAGGGATGCTCGCAGGCGGCGATCTAAAACAATACCTCCTCTGCTACTAGGACTACCTCCTCTGCTACTGGACTACCTCCTCTGCTACTAGGACTACCTCCTCTGCTACTAGGACTACCTCCTCTGCTGGACTACCTCCTCTGCTACTAGGCCGCCGGTTAAATGAGTTCGGGCAGCTCGTTAAGTCCCGGGTAAAAACCTGTGAAAACGCTGCCCCTCAAATTCAGGTGCAATGCAGTGACTAACAGGGTAATGACGCCGATTCTTGAGCCCCCCCCCCAGCATCGTCAGAATGCCTTTATCACGCACGCCTAAGGAGTGGCGAACGCTTGGACTTGTACATACGGGCGGTTACTCCAGGGCTACTCAGGGTCGCTGATGCATGACAGGTGATTGCGTACGGGCCGCGCTGGTCTGGCCCATTGGTAAGATATTCACCTCAAACCGAGGTCAAAGTGAACGTATTTGATGACCGAGGTCGTGGGCTCGAGACCCGTGCCGTAGCGAAGCGCCTGAATAAAGATAAGTTCACTTAGGCCGCCATACAATGATTTCTGCTATGATTATGATTAACACTATACAATAATATGATTTGTATTATGCTATGATGTTACTTATGGTGTCCATACAGTAATCGACCAACATCGGCATGACTCTAAATAAATGGGTACAACGATTCGATCAAGCAGTTTAGTTCGTTTAAAAATATAAAATTTCCAAGTCCGCAGAAGAACTTGAGTCAGCAACGTGATGATTCGTACCAGGTTACCGGTCGAACGACTAACTAATCACCTTAGGCCAGCACGAGATGATACGGCGGTCAGGTCAAGCGTTGGGACCTATCGTTGTCAATCTCTGTGTGCAATATATTATTCGGCATCTCTCTTTAGAAGTTGCCAGATCAGCCTGTAGCATTTTGTTATTTACCGGACTATGCTGCCTGTGCAGTTTTACATTTCTTAAAATGAAAATAAAAAGCTAATTTTAATAGCCTCGTTTGTTTAGCGGTAGAAGATCCTTCACGGCTATCACTACGCTTGCAGTTGCCAATACAGGATCACCGATGCCGGATTCGAACCCTCGACCTCAGTGGTGAAGAGCGAGCACCTTACCTCCTGGGCTATCGTGGTTCATATGGTTCTACTCTAGTCAGTCACTAAGCCAATTAATCATAGCAATCTCAAAAAACAGCAACCGGAGAAAATGTATTACAAGTATCTCATCTGTCTAGACTTTATCTGCCAAAAAGCCATCACCGGAGACAAGGACAGCACCGACGGTGACAATTTGATGTGGCGCATGCAAAGCGATGCCGATAGGCCGGGTCTTGGACTTACACCAGTCAAAGCAGGCGCCAGCTTGAAACCATCGCCGTGGCAGTCGCTTTGCCGAGCGAAGCCATGCTCAGCTCGATAGTTTTATAAGGAAAATGAACCAACAGGACTGCAGCCACCGATCTAATCAAAGCGACTGTTAACAGAAGTCTGGCCAGCCCCAAAACTTGTCACTCGGTCACGAGAGCCGCTATGGAAACGTCAGCAGCAGCTGAGCGGACGTCAGCAAGTGTCAGGCTCATGCAAACCATACTTTAAGGAAATGCCAGTTTCAAGATAACAAATAGGCATTCTAGCGAGCTTGTCTAAGCTACACCAGAGTCAGAATGATCAGCAGAGATCCGATGGGTGGGGAGGGGGCGGGGCGTCGTGTTTGCGGCTATCACTGCTCCCTTTTCATACTGTAATCGATTTTGCATTGCATTGGGCAGACTTGAACAGCAGACGCGTAAACGGAACACGAAAAGCACTTTGGTGCAGGTAGATCTCACAATATATGCTTGATAATTCAGTATTCCATAGAACGCGGACTGTTCTGCTTAACTTTGAGACCACAAATTCAAGGCGTGCGTCCAAGGTTTTCTGTTTCAAACAGCATAAAAAAATGATAAAACCCTGCACCGAGCATTATGTTCTCAGCTGAAATATATTTCATCTAAATGAAGTGACCGTAAAACTAGACACTGGCGGTCATGGCACGGCCTTTCTAACTCAATTGCCGTGATCTGGAAATAATGTTGAGGCAGAAGCTCTGACCAGCAAAGTGACGATAACAGAGAGATAAAAACTCTTATGTGATATGATCAACGTTTCGTTGGAGTGAGATGATAGGTAGTGTCAGCAGTGGCAACGGCAGATGCAGCTACAGTCATCCTTGCAAAACATCGGCTTCTCAAGCCGGTATGACTAAACAGCAGCCGATGTAGGTACTTTGATACACAAGAATTGATTTGACACAGTCAAGAATACCAGCATTGATGATAAAGCGAGCCGACTTGAAAAAAGTCTAGCTACAAAACAGCAAAAGACAATAACTGCACAACATATGCGATCTAGAAACGACGTCTGGATGCCGTCAGCTCTCACAACCAATTATCGGCGATCCATGGCAGACTTCAGTGCTGCCAACCAGGGCTGATGCATGCCAGCCAAGGCTGTGGCAATAACATCTGGCAAGCACAGCACAAGTTTCACTAAGCTTTCCGGTCTACCGTCGGCACGGAGTGGCTGGATACGTTCACGGTCACTCCGACAATTAGAGGAGGAAAACAGCCTTGGTCGGCTTTGCACAGTATTCATCCCTCTTCATAAGACATAGTATTTAGTATCACGGTATTGCATTTAGGAAGCACAGTCCATTGGCATCACGGCGATGCCTGCTGACGTAACCGCCGTTGCTCTTCTTTCAATTCAACAATCATTGCTCGGTTGTGCTTCAGCTTGCTCTCAAGCAGTTGAACTATTGGACTACTGAGCACCTCCAGTATCCGGCAAAGAGATTGATTGTACACTGCCAATAAAAGGACACACATTCGGTAACCGGCACACATTCAACCTATGGTGAATATCAAGAGTAAACAGGTGGGCCAGTGTAAGTGACCGCCCAGTGCAGCATGCAAGCAGTGAGCATATACCGATATGCTGGAGTGACACACAGACAACGTAAACCAGACACAGATTGCAGGATAAAGCGCCATGTGCACTGCATGTCACCTTGGCGCTGTCTCCAATTAAATCGCTCTATCCAGGGGAAGGCAACATGTAAGGTCTATGGCAAGAAACAATTTCTTCAAAATGCTACACTGATATGCTTACAAAATAAGGAACCAACCCCAAAGAAAACCTTCCATTTGCACGTGCCCACCTGTACATAAAATCAGAGACATAGCTTTGCTAACACCAAGGATAGGACGAGGCAACCATGCCAGATGAAGCCAATCATGGCATTGCTGAGCGACGTGTTAAGCTCGACCTGCCCATTCAGGTGGGTTCCAAAGAGGACCCAGGGGGCACATGCTGTAATAAACATGTGCGTTGCAAGCTTCTTTTTAAATGTCGTCAGATCCAGGGAAGTTGTGATGTGCATCGGTAGTGAGTTCCAGACTTTGGGAGCATAAGAACTAAAGGCATGGTTTACCACGGTTTGAAGTTCGTACGAGGTATGGCTAAAGGTTTCGAGTCATGACAGCAGGTTGTACAATTCTTCGCCAGGGGGAGAGTAGTTCTGATAGGTAGGCTAGAGCCAGAGAATGAAGGAACCTACAAGTAAGTGACAGAACCTTGAGGTCGAGACGCTGCTTGATTGGGAGCCAGTGCAGGTCGACGAAAAGTGGTGTGATATGGCAATGGCAATGCTCACGACAGACAAGCCCAGCTGCAGAGCTTTGCACCAACTGTAAGTGCCTGATTGCACAGGCCGGTAGACCAGCAAGCAGTGAGTTACAGAACGTCGAGATGGGATATCACAAATGCATGGACTAATTTAGATGTGGTATCCCTGTCTAAACAAGCCCGAGTTTTAGCACTGCTATGTAGCTGAAAGCAGGCAGACTTGATTATGGAGCTGATGTGGTCGTCTAATGAAAGGTCACTTTAAAACAGGATGCCAAGATTACGTGCAGATTCAACAGGAGATATGCTAGTGGAGCCGATTTTGAGCGCCAGGTTTTCCAATTTCTGAATCACACTTGGTTTGGCCATAACTAGTAAGTTAGTTTTGTCGTCATTCAATTTAAGAAAGTGTGCTGCCATCCATTAGTGGATGTCATCAATACATGCAGCAAGAATGTGTAGAGAATTCGACGTACAGCTACGCATGAAGTGTATCCATGCAAAGCATAGATAAGCTGCCGCCAGACAATAAAAGGCAAGCAGTCTCCGGAGCAGTCAGTGCTTTCAGGATATGCAAGAACTGCATATTGCAAAGAGACAATACTCCTTACAGCAGATCTCTAAACTACTTTTCCTTAGTTACGAGTCAAGTGCTGCACAACCAAAACACAAAAAGAAAACCGGATAGTCATGCTTGAGCATGAACATGGGTAGACTAGTTACACAGGCTATAAGTTTATGGCAGAAACGAGCAAATTAGCAACGCCTTCGTTAAGGCCCCTCATAAAGCCCAGAGGCAGAATATTCAAGCGAATGGTAGGAGAGGCAGTACGCATAGATCGTACAGACTCTAATTAAAAAGAAGCTGTCCCTCATTTGCAGTTCAATATTGTCTCACACTGCAGCACGGCCATGCAGTTGAGGAACCACTGCAGCACACTGATTGACTTTTTGTATGCAATCATTTACCTCGGTCTTTTTATTCGATCATCTGAGCTGAAGCAGGTGAACTGGACTGGCAGTAAGCCACGGCAGTTGCAATGCTACTGCGCCAAGGCGGATCGAAGCCACGTTTAGACAAACTAGGCTATGCAGCTCTCAATGGTACGTCCATCGAGGTAGACAGTATTTCGGTGCAAAATACCAATATGTACCGAATGCACCCCACCAACCACCCTTACGGGTTTAAAACAAGGCTGGTGACATCCATTTCGGTGTAGAAGAAAACGATATCCAATTGAGCACTGACTGCTAGTCTCAAAAGCAATTGGGATGATAAACAAACGATGTTGTCCACTGCACCACAGTCTACCCCGACTATGCCGGAGCCTGGAATTAGAAACCCTTTACTCAAGATTGTATTAGCAAATACAAACAATTTCAGCAACCCAGTAGGCTGCCTGAAATACGCAAAATATGCCTGAATTTGCTTCCTAGTCCATTAAAATGGCGATTTTGGCTGCTGAGACTGTCAGAAATCAAAAGATGAAGTGGCAGTGCATCATATAAAAAAATCATTGTTTCTACAACCTGTAGCCTACCTGTCATACTTAAGTCCAATTTGTCAACCCTCAAAAGGGGCAAAATTTAACCATTTACAGTGCCCTAGAATGGTTCAACGAGGCAGCCGCTATAAGCAGACTTCCGACGGAGACTGCTGGAAAAAAAGTAAAGTTTTTCAGTGGAAATAAGAGCTCTAAAAGCGCCACTTGGCCAGGCATGCTCAGAGCTATTGCTAGGTGGCTACACACGATACCAAATCTGATTGCATTGCCCACGGTGCACTAAAACCTCCAAAGCGGTGCCCCCACGAAGCGAACTGGTGTTAAGGGATGAAAAAGCTATCTAGGGTGGTTCCTAATCGAGGCTGGCCTGCTTGCTTGAACCGGGCACAGGTACACATGCTTTCAGGCCATATTATTTGAGCGACCTTCCACAGGCCACTGCACGAATATGCACGGCAGTGGAAAACTGGGGTGGAGGTTCATGCAGGAATAACAGAAAGTCTGGAGTCTTTCCAAACTGCATGAAGCAATGACGCATGGAAGCTGCTCGCCTAAAGTCCTACAGTCTAAGATAGAACTAGAGAGACAGCCGTTTATGGTTTTTCGGTGCTTCAAAAGAAGTGGTGACAATGTCCTAACACATCCACCAAAGCCGAAATACTCCTGCAATTACGATAGCCTTGAAGTCACACAGGCACAATGGATTAAGGAGGACGAATGACTTTTATTTCAAAAACGCGCTTCTTTCACTGATTAGCTCACTGCGCATACTTAGAGTATCCTAGTGTTACCCGGGCCAGTGGGCGACTGTGACAGCAGCTGGTACTTTAAATACTAGCTCCATGCGAGACTTTCTTGGCATGAAAAAGCCAATAGACACGTAAAATAGTGCCGACTCAGCAAAGGGGCACATGCACAGATGTTCTTGCACACTAGTATTAGTGCATACAGAGGCTCTTGCATAATGCTCATATCCGACTGTCAGCAGCCATAGGGTGAGTAGAAATATGTGTTTCCCAAGAGTAGAATGTCATCCCATGATAATTGTACCGGGAATGAACCGAACCTAAAGTGGCAACCCAAATGAATAAGCGATCGCTACACCACCAGGTCTTGCTTGTCTCACACGAGGCAATGCTAGCTATTCGACTTCGAGAATACAGAAGAATAGAGAATACTTCGAGAAGCAGAAGACGACTTTCAGGCTACCCCAGGCTACTCCTATTAGGACTGCAGATTGCAGAACGGGTGATGGGCCCACAAAGCAGCACAAGCTGCTCCCTCATCAGCTACAAGTGAGACTTGCGAGCGCTCTCCCTATTACTTATACTCGTCGGACTCGCATTGCACTTGTTACTTCACACTCTCACTCTTCTACCTTCCCTGCTCATCCATTTAGTGGTGCATAGCCAATGAGAGGCAACGAACCACCACCATACTACCGACGCCAGCGAGACACATGGCTGACTGATACGTACCGCACAAGAAGTCGGTCTGCCATTCGAGCTCAGATCGCTGGGTAGGCCAACACGTGGTGGCTCCAACGAGATTGTGGCGGTCGTAAGGGATGACTTACGATCTGACCAACGCACCCGTGGTAGAATAACGTATCGTACTTACGTTTCACCACAACCCCAAGACCCCAGCCGGCACAGTTACTGCCAAACAAGAAACCGACAGACGGGATCCGACCAAGGGATCTGTCCGTGACGTGAAAGCGCGACAGCACAATGCGAGCTGCTAGGCAATCAGAACGAACCCCTCACAGCTTTCTGGCAGCATCAGCACGACCCCGAGTCTTGCTGTGGCTATCAATAATCGGTTGCCTCAAATTGTACGTCTACAATGAGCTGGCACTACCACCCCAAATTCAGGCTCTGAGCCCATCATCTCGTTCCAGCCATGCCGGAAGGAGATGATGTGCTCACTCACTGCAGCCGAGCGCTTAAAAAGTGATTTGCACAAAACAGACCGCCGATAATTAAACTGACTGAAAAAAGGAAAGCAAAAACGGTTGGAGCTCACAGGCAATGGGTTGCCGAGTGCATACCGGAGGCATTGTGCAGTTGCACTAGGAAATCGGCGGCCGTCAATGCACACTCCGGGTCTGTGGCCATGGCAGCATCGTGGGCCACGGTCTCCTCGTCTATGAGCACCTGAGGCAGCAGCGACATGCGCTCGAGGTTCGACGGTTCGACCGAGTCGCACCAGCCGACGTACATCGGCACGTCGAGGCGCGTATACCTGCACGGCACGGGGGGGGGGGGCAAGAGGTACAGGCGAGAAAGTAAACGACAACAGAAGCACGCAATCGATAGGCCGACCGAAGTCAACCGAGTCGCCACTTCTAAGCGATGACTGCACACAGCATACACCATCCGAACACAGGATTGAAATAAGCAGCACAAGGTGACATTCAATGACAGCCATACAGTTAAATTGAAAGGCACTTAGCTGCAAAAAGAGCTCGATGCAGGGCAGCAAGACAGAAAACACAGCAGGGCCCCCAGTGCACGTGATGATGGACCGCAAATACCACGCTCATATTTCTTGCTCACAAAGACAGCTTGCAGGGACACGAAAACGAAAGCACAACGCCGGCCGGCATTGTCGGCCAAGACAGGTTCACAGCCTATATGTCCATGCACATCCATATTGACAGCACACGGCAGCACACCTGGCCAACCTGGCACTGGACAGCTGGAAAACCACTTGAAAAAGTGACTCACTGCCTGATAGGTAACCCCGGAAGTTCCACTACAGGAAGTTCCATTACGGAAAATTCCACTACACGTAGAGTAAATAGCTTCAGGTCCAAAGTTCTAGCTGGTCAAAACCACATACACGAGCCAACTTCCCCCTGCTGCACGGCTAGATCCAAACCACCTGCAAGCATCGATGTATCTTGCAATTTTCCAAGAGGACTGACCGCTGACACGGATCACCCTATTCTACAGCATCTCCTGCTATAGCTATTGCAGAGATTATTCCCTTATGCCGCATGCACCTGCATGCCCACGCACATACACACACACACACACACACACACACACACACACACACACACACACACACACACACACACACACACACATACACACAGAGTCAAACAGCCTCTCGTGTGCACTCACGCACACGCATGCACAGACTGCACATGAACATGCAGGTGCACACTAGTATGGGCATGAGACTCGCACGCACACAGTGAGTGGGAACCACCATACTTGTCATCCATTCAATTCACTCAGGTATGTGTAGATGACACCAGGCGTGCACAATTGCCGAGAAAAGAGGTCACGGGCTGGCTGCAACCGTGCTACGTGCAGCAAAAAATATCTGCAGTCTGCCCTCGACAGGGAATGCATCATGACATCAGCTGGGTCAGCTTGACACTCAACGACACTTACTCGCCTGCGCTTCCACCGTGTGACTTCGATTGAAAGCACGTGACTTGCAACTTGCTGCCCTATGACGGTACATGCAGCTGGAAGCTGACAGCAAGCTGGCAGCGGCAGCAGCAGCAAAGACACTGCATGGAAAGCATCCATTACACCACCATCGTGGCTTGTATCGCCAACACGTGGTCAGACAAAATTAAAATGAAACAGCACTACTTCTGATGCAAAGAGGCAAAACGACATGTAATGCAATGTAATGTATCTTCGTCTGTCACTCCATAACACCAAAACGACCATGTGACTACTACGCAGGAGAGCTTTTTTATAGCTCACATAGCCTAAGCGGCTTTCGGTACGCATTCGGTAGCCAACAGACAATCTCTGGGAAGCGTAGTAGAGTCAGGAGAGCAGTTGAGGTAGTGAGTAGCATGAAAGTAACAGCTCAGGACTGCTGCAAGGGATGAGCCACAGTCGGCAGCAGGAAAGCAGTTGTCGTTGCGTAAGAATCGTGGAAGTGAGTTCCACAGTCTAGGACCTGCAGAGCTAAAGCTTCTGTCGCCAACGGTCTTCAAGCAGAGGAATGGAACAGCTAATTCATTGTCCATACAGGACCTGAGGGCACGAGGAGGCTGAAACTTGTGCAACAGTTCAACTAGGTATAGAGGAGCCAAGCCGTGACGGGCCTTGTGGGTCAATGTAAGAACTTTGCTCTGTATCTGTTGATCAACCGGCAGCCATCCTAGCTCTCATGCTGCACAGCGACAAGTAATGCATGCCTATTAAACATAAAGTTATGTAAGAACACACAATCAGGTGCAGAAAATCCTTGCACCCCTCAATTTCCAGCATTCAGGCTGGTCGAGTACAAATGAAAGGCCCAGAGTATCTGGAAAATCCGGCCAGCCGAAAGCTGGTCAGCCCTACTAGAGGCTTGTTAAGAAAAAAGCTAAAATCATACCACCTTAGCCTGCAGATGCACCGTGTCTCTAATATAACTACGTCCTTCGGGTCTCCTAATAAAATTGATTGTGTTGCCTGCATCTTATCTCTGCATGGCAAAAGATTAACTCTCATGTCTGCCCAGTACCCATAATTCCGGATCAGCCATGTTATGAATTGTTGGGTGCACAACAATGCAGTGACTATGTTAAAGGAATACTGGTGTCTCAACAAAGCCATACTAATTGCAAGACAGGACAAACATTTGGAATTAGCAAATTCACCGTGCACAATACTACCAACAAATAGACTGACACTGGTTTGATGGCCCGGGCAGCAGGATCTGGTTAGCTGTACAAGACTGACATCAGTAGTGATAGGCTCATTAAAACCGTAGTAACTCACAATGCTACACTTTGAGACCTTGTACGGGCCAAAAAATATGCTAAATGATCGATATTGAAAAGATACGGTACATAGTAGGCTTTCTAAGGGTGGCATCTTCCGACGGGTTGCAGAATGCACGCCTCTGCTCACCAGCCAGTCATAAGGCAGATAGCTTGCAGTAGGCCTACGACCATGCCCACTGTAAGAAGATGATTGGAATTCTGTTTTATGGACCAATGAAAGTAAGCTCACAATATTTGGTAATGGAAAGCAACCCACAAAGTTTAGCCGACTGAAAGACGAGGCGTGCCGGCATGACTGCCGTGCTTGGTAAATTCGACAGCGAATCGGTGATAGTTTTGGTGCTGTTTTGCCGAAAAAGGCCCCAAGAGCTCTGCATTAGATCTAGGCTTTTATGGACCAGCGTTCCAGGTGTATCTTCAGTTGGTCAAACTATTTGATTGTAAAGTGAAAGCAATCTGCTTTGGCAACGGTTACAACCAGCAGCAAAGCATTCTGCCATGCCAATAAGGCCTTTTTTGAGGAATCCAGTGAGTGTTGATGCAGTGGCCAAGTTAGTTGCCTGATTTGAACCCGATAGAACGATTATGATTATGATATGATATCGACAGGAGGCTGAGGCAGGTTGTTCGGCCTACATTAGTGGGTGACATTTTAAATAAAATTCAAGCTCTAGAATGTGGAAGCTCGTGGCCTCTTTTCCTGGGTAGATATGGTAAGTCATTAAAAATCGCAGTGCTGTGATGTCATACTTAGCACATACATACCAATACGTGCTTGTTTGTTGCTGTCAATAAATATTTTACATGCTGTGCGCAGCTTAGCATACCTGGCATCAAACAAAGTGGCAGCCAAAGCAGGTGCAGCCATATTGCAAGGATTTTGTTGAGATTGAGTGCAAACATGAGAAGTAAGAAGAGATGAAAGATGAGACAGGAGAAATTGAAGTAGAGAGAAGAACAGTAGAGAGAGAGAGAGAGAGAGAGAGAGAGAGAGAGAGAGAGAGAGAGAGAGAGAGAGAGAGAGAGAGAGAGAGAGAGAGAGAGATATATGTATATATATGTATATATATATATATATATATATATATATATACACGAGAGAGGGAAGGAAAGGGTGAGAGTTGAAGATAGGTTTGAGCAGCTGATTGAAATAAATGTTTACATATGTTTTGCATGCACAACATCGAGGTAGCCCTGACACGGAGCAGTGCCGACCAAGGCACACTGACAAAGGCGACCGAGGCACTGACAAAAGTGACATTGGGATGATTTAAGGCAATGCCGTGAAAAAGAATAGCGCTAGCTGCAGGCGCGGCATCATGCTGACCTGCACATGCTTTTCAGTATTAAAAACCGAGAATATTATGCCAACGAACGAGTCGTCCATGAACTGGTACATCGACTGTGTCCTAACATCTTCGAGATCATACAATAAAAAATATATTTATATCAGATTAGCAGACAAGTGGTGAGTCACACATAGAGATAAAAGTGCCATGTGTTCTAATCGAGCAAAATAACTATCTGTAGTCCTCACATCGGAACAAAACACATGCTTGGGTCAGTGCAGCAAGATGACCCCAAGCTGGATCATGCAAGCACATAAGCTTCCCTCGATGTATCTTGCATGGCACTCAACGAACGTATGTGTGAGTATAGGAGGTAAGTTCGTGATGATAATAACGAGTACACATTTTAGAAAAGATCTCATGAGTATGAAATAAATGGGGTAGAAAAAAGCAAGGCACTGGAAGAATGAAGGGAAACAATCTGTTTCCCAACTTACAGCACCAACCAGTAGGTTAGAAATTTCTAACTATAAGTGGCAGCAGCAGAAGCCCTACAGGATCGTAAATTATGCATGTAATTGTGACTACTCAGTAACTATGTTCAGTACACTTCTTTTCTGCATAGGTGAAGTGACCAGTAAAGATTAGTTTCCTTATGGTGCTACAGAAACGATTTGCTAGTATAACTCATGTTGCTATTAATGTCCTTCGATGAGACAAATGAGATTATAATCTCATTTATTGTTGTCGTATGATATAATAACATCAATTATCGTCAGTAACAAGCTACAGCTGCAAGTCTGGGCACTATAAATCGATACACTATCGATCACCAAGTATTTCTCGAGCACCTCTAATCTCGCCTGGGTATCACTGGCACTGCACTGCAATGGTTCAGGTCCTATCTCAGTGGGAGTCTCCAGATATCATCAGAGGAACCTCTGAAGTATGGGGTACCTCAGGGCTCTGTACTTGGTCCCGGTCTATTCACGGTTTATACTCTCCCTCTTGCCAATGTGATTGCCAGGCACAATCTAGGCTTTCACTTCTATGCAGATGACAGTTGTACCGTTGCTTTGATTGCTCCCAGCGTTCCAGCATGTCGAATTATCTTAACTCCCTCGCTGCATGTATTGATGTATGGCAAAGTGACAAGAAGCTCACAGCTAATTAGCCTTTTCACACCTTTGGCTACTCACAATCAAGGTGTGCATACAAATCTCCAAAAAATCGCGGCTTGCCAGAAGGACACCACTCTGCATGCAAGCACAGGAAACGTTTTCATGATACGGCAGCTCACATCTTCACACAATGGCAGCCATCCAGCAGGCAAGCAACTAATAGGTGCAATCTCAAGAGGCCAATAGTCAAGACATCACTCCGGCTGCCGACTGTGGCACATCCTTACCAGCGGTCGTGCGCAGCTTAATTCTGGGCTGCTCCCTTCCTCGGCTGACTAAGCTATGCTTCTCGCTTTCTATTTGTTGCTTGAGATGAGGCTTGTTGGCTACTACGTTCACACCGAATGCCATTAAGGTTCTTTGGGTGTGCTATAGAATACTTTCAACACAGCCCTAACATAGGTGTCAGTCCAATAGTCACCAAGGTTTTAGCATCAGTTAGCTGATGATAAATTCTTACCGAATCAGCTAGCTATTTGAACCGGATACCTCTGGGTACCGAATCTCTTGACATCCTAAGCGTACCGTGTGCGTGTGGAGGTAGCAGGCGTTCCTGGCCCACTTCTTGGACCGACCCGGAAGCCGTGTGCTGGGCGATCGGCACACTCTTTCAGCCTTCCAATGATTGATTTTGGCCCCTTTTTGTATTTAATCGTGGGCAGGTTTCTGCCTCAGTATTCTTACCCCCATTTGGCACCCAAAGGTCGGCTCAGCAGCTACCGGAAATCCGACTTCAATCTAACGTGCACATCCAAAAGCAAAAAAAAGTCCAAAAACGATGGGCATCGTCAAAGCTATGCTTTCGCTATCAGGTTAGATCTTAATTGGATGACGCACAGCCCAGCATGAGCAAAGCAGCCTGGAAGCAAGCGATTGAGAGTTAAGTGTGACTGATCTCTGCGTCTGCGACACTAATGCTGCCAGCAACAAGCGGTGGGTACACGACAACACAAAGCAGTGCCACAACTTACCAACATGCGATGGCCACACGGTTATGTGGGGGTGTGAGTGGTACCATCCCACGACTCGCATAGGTCTCTCCAAATCGTTCGACAAGCGCTGCCAGTCGGTGCATAGGAAAGAGCACACGAGCAAAGACTAGTGGGGGCAGGGAAGGGAGATTGTCTGTCACAAACCAAATGTGCAGCTCAGCGGTGATGTCGCAGAAACAAGATGCAGTGGTGATGTCGCAGAAACAAAATGCAGGGGGTTGAGGGACAGAGACAAGATAACAAGATTTAGCACCTCGTCAGGGGGCAAGTGGTATTTTTGCGCAGCACTAGAGCAGTGCTCGGCACCACACGAGCACGGAGAACAAAGCGGATACTTCTGCCAGGACAGTAGCGTCGGACAGCTGCTCCGGAGAGATCTCCACTCGATCCGGCTTCTTGTCAGACCGCTGCAGAGTCACGAGCGACGAGACGTGAACACTTTTCTGTGGAGACACCTGAAGGAATAACGGAGTGCTTCCTATTGCCACATCGACCAGAACTTGTTTCCCAAGTTCACACATAATACTGGGTTTACGAGCAGGTGGACCATTACATCATTTAAAAAAAAAGTAGCTCAGACAGCACGACAAAAACAGGCAGCAAGCAACCGACGGCAGCAGTCCCACCTTACTCAGGGAGGGTCACCCACCAGCAGCTTGTGTGTGCCTATGCTCTGCAAAACTCTGCAGCTAGGCTGTCTGTCAGGGGCATTGCAGTTGCCACAGTTCACCACTTCTCGCCGACCTGTACTGGCTCCCAATCCAGCAGCGGATCGACTTCAAGGTTCTGTCACTTACTTTTAGGTCCCTCCACTCTAGCTACAGCCTACCTATCAGAACTACTCTCCACAGCCAGGCAAAGAATCGTGCAACCCGCTGTTCTGACTCAAATTTTTTAGCCATACCTCGTTCGAACCTCAAAATCGTTGGAGACCATGCCTTTAGTTCGTATGCTCTGTAAGGCTGGAACTCACTATCGACACATATCACTATGTCCCCTGACATGATGGCATTTAAAAAGAAGCTTCCAACGAACCTCTTCAATACAGCATTTGGCGGGTCTTTGTGATTCGTTCTTCGGGTGCATGCACCTCCTTACACTATGCCTGCTGCTTGCAGATGCTACCAACAATCATTTGGTAATGCTTTCTATACAGCATCTTAAGTGCCTAGAAAGAGATTCAGTTCTCTGAGGGGCTATACAAATGTACTGCTAGTATTCTTCTTCTTTATTATTTTTATTGACGAGGTGGCCGAGTGGTTAAGGCTGTGCCCTGCTAAGGCATTTCCCTCTGGGAGCAAGGGTTCGTATCCCTTCCTCGTCGAAACTTTGCCGAGCTGGGTTGGTCCAGCGGTTAAGGTGCTCGCCCCGACTAAGGTCTGGCTGAGGTCGTGGGCTCGAGCCCTGAGGCATATGTGAAGCGCCTGAATAGAGATTTAGTTCTCTTTGGGCGCTACACAAATGAATCATATTTATTTGCCGAGCTAGTTTGGTCTAGCGGTTAAGGTGCTCGCTCCGACCAAGGTCTGACTGAGGTCGTGGGCTCGAGCCCCGAGGCATATGTAAAGCACCTGAATACAGATTAAGTTCTCTTGGGCGCTATATAAATGAATTATATTTTTTTCAATTGCATTTCACTTTACAGCAAATGTAAAGCGCCTAGAGAGAGATTAAGTTCTCTGAGGGCGCTTTATAAAGTGAATTATTATTATTATTATTATTATTGTTATTATTATAACAACCCACAAAATTTGGGGGACTAGGTGGCCAGGTGAAGAGAGCAACTTGAAAACGAGCAGCATCTACCGACGGATAAGTTATTGGTGTTTTGCAAAGGGGGGGGCTGCGCCATAAAAGCAACTTATAGGGCTGTATGAGCGACCAAGCAACGGCAGACTGGCCATCTCAGCTCCTAAAGCTCCAGAGACTCATCACATGACGAGTGGCTTCGACAGGCAAGCCGTACACTAGAAATTGAGGTCAAATCATGTTCCTGCACAATTCTTAAATGACCAGATGAGGCTCTAGAGTCCACCCTTAATGAAGCCAACCAGCAAGCAAGCACACGTGATTTCCAGCAATCGACCTCAGCTGTCTCACCCTACTAACAGGGAGGGTCATCCACCAGCAGCTTGTGTGTGCCTCTGCTCTGTTGTAGCAGTTGCAGCTTCACCACACAACAGGCCTCCACAGTCGCCTCAGGCTGGTATCCCGAAATGAATAAATATTGACCTACAGCCACAGCCAAGTATATACATAACGATGAGTAGCTGAAATCAGCTCGGTTAGATGACACGGCTATCACCTCTGATTTCGGAGACCTGGAGTTCGATCCGAAACGATAAATATAGAACTGCACATATAATTCATTTGCATAGTGCCCTAAGAGAACTGAATCTTCATCCAGGCGCTTCACATATGCTACAGGGTTCGAGCCCACGACTACCCTCGTAAAGGTGATCACCTTGACCTCGGACGTTAAAGATGAGCACCTTAGCCCCTGAGGCAAACCAGCGTGATGATGCAATATATTTCTTTCCAGTGCTTCAATATCATTTGGGGTTTTAGAGCTACTTATATAGTATCTGGCTGCCAAATTAGCAGCACACTTTTTAAGCCTGATGAAATCAAAACATAAATTTGTTTGTGTGTGCGCGCACACACACACACACACACACACACACACACACACACACACACACACACACACACACACACAAACACACTCGATTAAGTGTGGGGACACTCACAAGACGCACACACAAACATGCATGCACAAGCATGCATGCACGCAAACACATGCACATAAGAGTACACACATTGTACAGAAACCCTACATGTGAGCTCCGACCTTTCAGAGCTTGGTCAAGTTGAACACACCACATTATCAGCCGTGGTACATTTTTTCAAGTGGTAATAATAATAATAATAATAATAACGCACTTGATAAAGCACCCTCAGAGAACTCAATCTCTTTCTAGGCACTTTACATTTGCTGCAAAGGGAAACACGATTGAATGGTGAGTAATATCATGCTTGATAAACATGAATAACATGGTTAGGGGTGACATGCACTGGATCAGCATGCAAATGTGGTTAGTGGCAGCATGCAAAGTGTTAGCACGCGTAAGCACATGAAGGACGAATCACAGGGACCCACTAAATGCTGTCCTAAATAGGTAAATTTTAAGTTCTTTTTAAATGTTGTCAAGTCAGGGGATGTTCTGACGCATGTCAGGAGGAAGCTCCAGGCTTTGGGGGCATACGAACTAAATGCACGGTCTCCAAAGGATTTGAGGTACAGTAAACCAGCTGTCTAAAACCACCATATAAGCAGCATCATCTGCCTTGTCATGTAAGGAAGACATCGGGGAGTCCACAAGAAATCGAGAATGGCTACATTCTCGAAGCAATGTCTATGAGAAGTAGAGGCAGCTGAGCCCATTGAACAAGTCATTGCATCGACGACCCAACCACCGGCAGCACAGCTGTGACATCGACAAACATTCCCAATTCTGATCGACAGCCATTCTCGAAGCAATGTCTATGAGAAGTAGAGGCAGCTGAGCCCATTGAACAAGTCATTGCATCGACGACCCAACCACCGGCAGCACAGCTGTGACATCGACAAACATTCCCAATTCTGATCGACAGCCATAATAATAATAATATATTTGATAAAGTGCCCTCACATAACTCAATCTCTTTCTAGATGCTTTACATTTGCTGCAAAGGAAGCGCAAGACATCTATCTACCAGCGATGATGCAGCCATTGAAAATGGTGTGCCCGACAGCTGGGCAATCGGCTGCCACAATCGGCCGTTGCTTCGGCTCGAGTTACCTTTCGACTCTAACTTGAATGGCTTGCATTGACCGACGGCTAAGCTGTTGGATAATCAATCGGCAGCACTAGGCCAGCAGTGACCGGACACCCCACAGGTAGCCGACTTCAGATGACACCCCACAGCAACCAAAGCAATCGCCAAGCCAATGCCCACAGCTGCAACGACCATCCATCCATGCAGAGGTCCACACGGTGAGCTGGCAAAGAGCACGACTGAAGCCCATCCACATGCTCCCTCATGCCTCCTCCTGGCCTAAAGGCACCTTCAGGACTACCTCGGCATGGTCGATGAAGCATTACAAAGCCCCAACCAGAATCGAGGGTGAAATGCATGTCAGCCCACTAACAAAGGTTGCGCCGATCATAAAGACCGAGGAACATATTTGTGAATGCATGGCATTCACATTTTCTTAGGTGAGCAGCTGTAACACTCGAAAGCCCAAAACATCGAAACACGTAAACTTGTTCAGGCAAATCCACAGGCCTACAAAACAACATCCGGGTGGATATATGCAGAGAACACCAGAGGTGGCAGCATCTTCAACTGTGGTCACTTTTTTTAGTGAGATCTATCAGGTCTCGAGGTAAAGAAAATTCATTTTGGTAAGGTAGAGGCTGACGTTACTGGTTCCCACCATTTACGCAAGCTCCTACCATGGATCAAGAATCAAGAGCTAGCTGCTCGATTCCGAGTGGCAACAACATTTTTTTTCCAGCAGTGCTACTGAGCAGCACTAAGTGCACAGTGCTAAAGCCGGCTAATCGACACAATGCCAGTACCAGCATTTGTGGCTATCAGTTTACATTCGAACCACTCTAGACCGTGGCTAAAGAGTATCGACCGAGGGGTATATAGGTGGAGACTGCAATTTAATGGACCAATGTCTTTTAAGCTTAGTGATTGCATCGAGGAATAGGCTTACATGCCCGGAAGCTTAAAAAAAGACTGACAGACCAGCCACGAAAGGTTCACACGAATTGACAAAGCCCAGCCACAAAACAGTAGGCCGGCTGGATAAACAGCACACCCAAACCGCTGGCAGGTATGGACACGCAGTGGAAACTGATGCCCAATTCCTCGGAGGAGCCTCGTGAGAATTCCAAAAAAACGCATGGATGAACCAGCAGCCACAGTGTGAAACACCAACAAAGGGATCCCAGCTATACAAAAGCTGATGAATGATGTCGGATTGTCCTCAAGAGTTGAAGGTCCCCCTGACCTTTAAAACCCAAAGCACTAGTATTAGTCTCATCAACTAGCCCGGTTCGATCGGCAAAGCTTTCTGCGAGCTCAAACAATACAGCAGACATCATAAGCACAGTGTATGGGCAACTCTGACAGCAAGAAAGCATGAGGATCAGTGCCAAGCGGACACACAATGAGCATGCGCACAAAACTTGAAAAAGCTTGGTCTTCGCACAAATGCTCATGCCAGTCATATCAACATGAGAGCTGGCAGCCAAGCAGCTTTGAGCACGTGCGGACCAGAATTCGACTTCAGACCAGACTTTGCTTCGCGTTTCAGTCTTGCATTTTGCGTTTGGACCTTTCAAAGCAATCTGCCCATAGCAGCAACCCCCTGCATATGAACCGTGTCTGCTGTAAAGAAAAAAGTAGCCACGCAATAGCTCAACGTCTAACTCGTGTACCCACAGGATGGCTTCAGCGATTCAAGATTGCTTTTTGGGAGTGGACACCCGCAAACAGTCCCTCTGAAAGTCTTAGGGTGCAGAGTGCACACAACTTAAAATTTGGCAAGTGGCACAGCCACAGTCACACCGTGGACGATCGGTCTGGTACCATCAAGCTGCTCAATCCTTCAACACTGGCAGGTCCTTGGGCAGTGCCTGGTCGACTATGGCTCCTAGGGAGGTCAGCACCGTGCACACGCACTGAAGGATTTTAAACAAGTTCGTAGTTCCAGTTCATCACTACCGAGATGTGCTCTTGCCTAATTTCGCGCAGGTCAGCAACGACGACTCACGGTGCTGCCACGGCGGCTGACTGGCTGGCGAACTAGTTGCAAACAGAGATGCAGCAGTAGTTCAACAACAATTCGTCGGGCTAATCGTGCAGAGGAGGAGGTGGAGGAGGAGGAGTATCTAGGAGTTATCTAGGGACTGAAGCCGGCAAGGCGGCTTGGCATTGCACTGTACAGGCAATCAATCAGTCGGAGTCGGTCACAGCAACCCGCTCGAGATGACACACACAACTTGGATTCAATCCTACATTAAAGTTTAGGAGTTCGTAGGAGGCAGACAGGCGACATAACTACGAAGCACTGGATTTTAGGAGGGGGCACATGCCATATCAACGGTGGCCTTTCAATGTTTAGCATCGGCAAAGCCGTGGCAGCTAGTCTCCTGATGACAGCAGTAAATATATTCATTTTTCATTCACCTACTGTTCGTAGGGGTGTAGGGGTTGAAGGTGAGTGGATGGTCGGGGGGGGGGTACCATTCCTCCCCAACAAAGGTTATCCATATGGCCACGAAGGATAACCTCTTGTCTAGATGGAAGACTGGGTTGCTGGAGTTGGGGCATACCTGCCACCTCGTGACACACCAATAATTACTTCAAGATCCTCTGCCGGGTAGACGGTTGACAGGCCACGACATTGGTAAGGTATGACACTATCACCAACATAAAGTGCATTCAATAATGGGTGTGCTTGCTGCACTGCCTGGGCCTGCTGACCATCAGACCGACAATTTGGCCACACAGAACGAACCAGTCCAGCAGCCTAAATAGCAATAATAACCTTACATTTATATAGCATCATTAAGACCTAAAACCTTTTCTAGGCACTTTATGTATACTGGAAAGAAAGCACATCAATTGGTTAATGTTAACTGGCAGTATTGCTAGCAAGTTTCAAGCTTTAGGAGCATCCAAACTGAAGGCACAGTCTCCCTAGGATTTGAGGTTGGTTAGAAGCACATCTAAACGACTCGAGTCAGGAGAATGGATGGTATGATGCAAAACATGATAAAGCATCAAGAACTGCTGTTAGCATTCTATTGGTTCTTGCTGGGCTGAGATGGAAGATGAAAAGTCTCTTCACACGTGACCCAATGCTCTATTACATCTTGAACAATTTATTAAGATTTATCAAACAACTTCCTTGATATAACTGCATCGTTGACCTAGCATTGAGTCATGCATTGACCCCCCTATTGTTCCACACTTAAGCCACAGTACCTCTAATCTGCAACCACAACACATTGTTAGCAATGGCACACACTTTTTGGTCAAGATGCAGCACCACATCCACACGAATAGAAAGTATATTTAACCCCTGTTGATTAAAGTGCAGTGGTCAGTAGGCTCAACCGAGCGTAGAGGCTCAGCAAAATTCATTTGTATAACTCCCTAGGAGAACTTAATCTCTATTCAGGCGCTTCACATACATATGTCAAGGGGCTCGAGCCCACGACCTCGGCCAGACCTTGGTCGGGGCGAGCACATCAACCACTGGGCCAAACCAGCTCGGAAGATATGATACATAACATACCGAGCTGGCTCTCCAACGAAGAGCTTGGCACATTTTTTGCTCGGGGCCGTTTGCCCACAAATGCGACCTTTCTGGTGTTTGTAGTGATACTCAAGCACGACGGGCGAAGTCGGGTATAAGCTCACTGCTGCTCGTAACAACCAATATATACACGGATTTTACAGGATGTTGGCCGGGGCTACCCTGAATCAGAGACGTCACATAACGTCCGCATTAAACGAGCAAAAGTAACCAGGCGGCACACCAACGCAGGCTTCAGTAGCCGGCCTAGTAACCCCTGTGGCGTCTTACAAAACGACCTGAAGCTAGAAAGTATCAACACTATAATTCATTTGCACGGCACCCTATGAGAACTTAGTTTCTATTCAGGCGCTTTACATATACCACGAGGCTCGAGCCCAAGAACTCGGTCGGTTGGGGCAAGCATCCTAACCATTGGGCCAACCCAAAAGAGGCACGAACCATATTTGCGTCGCATGCCTGTACGAGGCCTTTGGCATTATACAGATAGGCGAAGAGTACAATCTGATCTCTCACAAAATATTACTCAGCCTGATCAGAACTGGCGCTGCAAGTGACTACCAAGCTAACCGAGGCACCAGGACGCGAACAGGCGGCACAACCCTTTCGACTGGCACAGCAGGAAGCACTATCGGGATGCGCCACACTTCGGGCTCGGCTCTACAACAGCCCGCGGTCCGTGGGCTAATATGCTAACGAGAAAAACACACAAAACAAACTACGCGATGAACAGAATACTCACTTCGGCAAGATGTTGCGCAGCGCAAGCACGAGACAGCGCTAAAGAGTGGAGGCATACAGAAGACGCGCGGCCGCTGGCTAGTAGGCTCTTACGTCTCCAATCAACAAGCCCATAATTTCTTCCTTCTCGGTCGACAGAGCATGCGCTAGGCACACCATATAGACGTCTGCATTAATGACAACTCGGGTCACGGCCATGAAAGCCAGCGGTATTCAGCAGTCCCTCGTATTAGCGAGCCAGTCCCACGGGAGCGGAAAAAGAAGTAGGAATAACGGACTCGCGGCAGCTTCGCCATAGACGCAAGTCCGCACTTCCTTAGATGGGTACAACGCGAAAAACAATCTAAGCATTGCTGGCAAACGAGCAGCCAATGACGAAGGCGTTTGACGGACCAGGATATATTTTTACCTCGCAATTGCATGCTCTAATACAATTGATTAAACGGGAGCGCCGATAACGTAATATTAGTCCAACGAGTGCGTATTGCTAATAATAATAATAATAATAATAATGCACTCGATAAAGCGCCCTCAGAGATCTCAATCTTTCTCTAGGCGCTTTAAATTTGCTGCAAAGGGAAATACAATTGAATGGTGAGAAATATCACGCTTGATACACAAACAAAATGAATAACATGGTTAGGGGTGACATGCACAGGGTCTGCATGCAAATATGGTTAGTGGCAGCATGCACAGTGTCAGCCCGCAGTATATAATCAAGGACGAATCACAGGGACCCACTAAATGCTGTCCTAAATAGGTGTGCTTTCAAGTTCTTTTTAAATGTGGTCAGGTCAGGGGATGTTCTGACGCAAGTCGGGAGGGAGTTCCAGGCTTTGGGAGCATACGAACTAAATGTACGGTCTCCAAAGGATTTGAGGTTTGTACGAGGTATTTGTAGACTGTTGGATTCCGAAAAGCGGGTGGTGCGATGCTTGGCCTGATGGGAGAGTATATCTGAGAGATAGGCTGGAGCCAAAGAATGAAGGGACCTATAAGTGAGCGACAAAACCTTGAAGTCGATGCATTGCCTTACTAGGAGCCAGTGCAGGTCGGCGAGAAGTGGTGTGATATGGCAACTGCGACGCTCACAACAGACAAGCCTAGCTGCAGAGTTTTGCACCAGCTGCAATCGCCTGATCGCACATGCCGGTAGGCCAGTAAGCAGCGAGTTGCAGAAGTCGGGACGGGATGTCACGAATGCATGGACCAACTTGGACGTTGTATCCTTATCTAAACAAGCCCGAATTTTAGCAATGTTATGCAGCTGAAAATAGGCAGATTTGACCGTGGAGCTTATATGGTCGTCTAACGAGAGGTCGCTTTGGAACATGATACCTAGATGTCTTGCTGATTCAGCAGGAGATATGCTGGCAGTACTAATTATCAGCGTGAGCCTTTCCAATTTCTGAATCACACTGGTTTTTCCCATAACTAGTAAGTTAGTTTTTAACTAAAATACATTTCTTAGTGTTTTGTAATCGGTGGTATCAATCGGACAGATCATTAGAGGCAATTGTGTGTAAGCCCTGGCCCTCGGTCCTGTGTAGCCATTGCAGACGTGGGCTTAGTTGTATGAGTTTTAGTGTCGTGCAAAAGCTGCTCAACCAGATCCACTCGGTTTGCGGCTGCAATTTGCTAGCTGGCGTTATTCAATTAGCGAAACTGGTCTTGGGAGACACTGGTGCGGCTTCGGTGTGTGCGTGGTCAAGCAGGTGGTGAGAGGGCTTTCGTATTTAGCGGAATGGCGCTAGTTTTGGTAACTGTATAGCCCTTCTAGGAAATGCTATCGTAGCTGTCGAGAGAACCTCCGTACTAGGTTATCCTGCAAGTTCTCACGATATATGCGGAGTATCACCGCATGGTTTTTGATTTCGCGCCTTTGATTTTATTTGCATGTTGCTTATTTGAAATGTTATATAAAATAATACATACATTTATTAAATAGTTAAATAATTAATAAATCAATATATTAATTAAATATAAATATACTAATATAAATAATATTTTATATAAAATATAAATTTATAATATAAACATTAAATATTGCGCATTGTTTGATTGTATTAGATTTCGCGAATTGGATTTTTCTTTCTCAAATAGTAGTAATGGCCATTTATTCGCTAGCAAGCGGACTAGAGTCAAATTGCGAAGACGGCTTTGGTTTCGTATTTATTTGGCACGTATGCAATGCGGACCAGCGTATTTTGTGCCTGCATCGGGAGTGCTGTGCCTTCTCTGCTTCAATTTGCATGTAGTATAGTTGATTGCGGTGTGCTATATAAGCGAGGCTCCGCACACTCTAGTCTACGAGCTGCGGTGACTTCTGCGGTAAAGTCCAGAGGCCAGTAACGCAGCACCCGTGACGTTGCTAATCCTAGCTGAAGACGAGTGAGGAATACAGTCGAAGCTTTCGCCTCGCAGCACGGTCAACGAGTCACCTCAATACACGCAGTTATGCAGTTATGGTCGCAGGATGCAGCAATAACGCAAAAAGCTCCCATATATACATGAAGCCAGTCAAGGTCTTTATAACGTGGACCAGCCTATTACGTAAGCGAAGAAAGTCATTGGCACTGACCTGCAGGCGCGCATATACAGCACCCGCCCTAGCGTACGACTCACTTCGAAGCATACAACCGCAACGGACCAATTAATATAGCAAGACGTATCCGTTCGTATTGGTTATTCAAGAACCACTAATAATTACTGGGCCTGTCGTAATCTGGCAATTAAAAATTCTGACATTCGATATATATATATATATATATATATATATATATATACGTATATAATCAACTGTATTTTTTTTTAAACGGAATCAAAATTTAATCGGAATCTGCTGCAGCAACAGATAAATGGATCGCTAGCCTTGCAAACGTTCGATTCTGGATGTCGGCAAATTTCCTTCAAACTAAAAGACGACGAAATTGAATGACTACTCACACTACGCCCCAAGCGTGTGCGTAGACTTGGAGACTTTCCTCTTCTAGTAGGGAATGCTGCTGTGCGACTGTCACCGTGTGCTCGGAATTTAGGTGCTGTGGTTGAAAACTGCTTAATTTTGAAAGCGTTGTAAATGCAACTGCATCCCCAGCTAGCCATCACCTCCGATCCCTATCTAAGAATAGAGACTGTCTACCTCAATGGCTTGCAAAAATTAACTCCCTGGTTCTGTTTAGGCTGGATTATTGAAATTCAATCTTGGCTGGGGTACCGAAAAAAAGCTATTAGGCCACTGCACCCGGCAATGATTATGGTTGCAAAGGCTAGTTAACCAATATTAGAGGTTCAGCAGTATGTCTCATGTGTTGATGGAGCTGGGATGGCTCACGTTTGATGAGCGGTTATAACACTTCTCGCCGTCCTGCACTGGCTCCCAGTCAAGCAACGCATCTACTTCAAGGTTTTGTCGCTCGCTTTTAGGTCCCTTCATTCTTTGGTTCCAGCCTATCTGTCAGGTCAACTGCCCCACCAGACGCACAATCCACTTTTCAGAATCTAGCTGTTTACCCATACCTCATACAAACCTCAAATCATTTGGAGATCACGCCTAAAGTTTGTATGCTCCCATAGCCTGGAACTCACTTTCCACTTGCGTCACGACATTTCCCGACGTGTTCAAATTTAAAAAGAAACTAAACACACATTTATGTATCACAACATTTAGTGGGTCCCTGTGATTCGACCCTGCTTATGAGTGCTGACACTGAGCATACTGCCACTAACCACACTTGTATGGTGACCCTGTGCATGTCACCCCTAACTATGTTATTCTTGCTGTTTATTGACCAGGCTGCCATTAGCCATTTTATCGTATTTCCCTTTCAGAAAATGTAAAGCGCCTAGAAATAAATTGAGTTCTCTGGGGGCGCTTTATCAAGTGTGTTAATAATATTCTTGTTATTATCATTATTACATAGTAACGTTCTTACGCTGACCCACATGGCCCGTCATGCCTGGCTCCTACATACCAAGCTGATCTGCTGCACCAGTTTCAAACTCCTCCTGCCCTCAGGCCCTATAGCAATAATAAATTAGCTGTTCCATACCTTCACTTTAAGACCGTCGAGGACAGAAGCTTTTAATCTGCTGGTCCTAAACTGTGGAACTCACTTCCACAATTCTTACGCAACGACATGTATTCTCCTGCTGCTGACTGTGGCACATCCTTTCCAGCCATACCGAGCTGCTATTTTTATGCTACTCACTACCTCAAACTGCTCTCCTGACTCAGCTACGCTTCTTTCACTCTCTTTGTTGCGTGAGATGCAGTCTATTGGCTACCTCGTACGTTCCGAAAGGCTTTGGGCGTGCTTCAGAAGGATTTCCTGCGTATAGACCTACTTATTCTTCATGGCTTTGTAGAGTTACAGGCCAAGGTACATATACAACATTGCATTATGTATATACACGTGCCGTTATAGGCATATACGTGAATGGCCGTACTTGTCCGAAAGTTCACGACTTTCTCTGGTAATAAGTCATGTGCTGCTTTCAGAGCGCCTTATTTCGATAGCGCATTAGGCTGTGGTGGCAGATGCTTCAGTATTTAAATATTAACTGACTGAGGTTGATAAGAAATGGCTCCACCGTAATTTGTAGTCGCTTCTTGTATGCGGGTTGGCTGGCGCATCGCGATCCTTGCGTGTAATTCTAGTTGGAGCAATTACTCGCCAGCAGTGACACAGAGGCTCAAATAAAAACGAACTGAAGATCTTAAACTTCGCTGCACAAAAAAACCTCAAAACGTTTTGATAGGGTTCAAATCAGGGCTCATGCTTGGCCATGGCAAGTGGTGTCAGAAAAAGATCGAGAGAGTCGTCGAAAGAAATATTTCTCGCCGAGAGCACAGCACGGTGCGCTCGGTATCCTGATTCTTCTGCCTAATAAATCCTAAGCTTCGATGGGCTACTGAACTTAATATATTGACATGTTTTAACAACGTCCTAGTATTGTATGCTAGTTCGCAATGCCTTCTACGCGATAGAGTTCAGTTATTGGCTGCTATGCAACAGCCCCATAGCGTCACTCCTCGAGCTACCAGACTTATCCGTCTTCTGAAGGCAGTCACCGTGGTGCGGTTCATTAATGAACGGCTTTCCATATACTCTCCTAGCAGTACTAAATATGTTGCACTTTGATTCATCAGTCCACACAGCTCTACAACCTCAGAAGAACGGTCAATTTGTTCAGCTTAAGCCCCGTTGCAAGTTGGTGTCCCAGCAGCAGCACTTTTCGCAGAGCAAATTTTTTCTTAAAGGCGCGCGTTTTTGTAGCCATTTCTTCCTGTTCGGTTTTCCGCTCGACCAAAGCTCTTCCTCGTTTCCTAACTGCTTCTCAATACTGTACAACGAACATTGATCGGAAATCACAAGCTCTCATGCAATGCGTATCTTGTTGTACCTCACACAATGCATTACCCAAACGTGTCATTTCATGAAGACATAAATCTCCCTTATGTGGCCCAACTTTCAGGTCTTGTTAGCCAAACTACCGCATCCAAATTTGGCGGCGATCGGAAGCCACCTAAACTGGTTTGATGAATTTAAAAAGACGACAAAAACAAACCACTAGTTATGGGCAAATTAAGTGTGATTCATACATTGGAAAAACTAACGCTCAAAATCGGCTCCGTTAGCATTTCTTCTGTTGAATCTGCACATAATCTTGGCGTCCTGATCCAAAGCGACCTCTCATTAGATGACCACATCAGCTTCACAGTCAAAGCTGCCTACTTGCACTTTTTCTTTCTCTGGCACCACCCTACCTATCACAACTACTCCATCACCGGGCGAATAATCGTACAACCCGCTGTTCTTACTCAAATCGTTTATCCATACCTCGTAAGAATCTCAAAACCATGGGAAACCGTGCCTTTAATTCATATGCTCTCAAAACTTGGAACTCACTACCGACGCACGTCGCAACGTCCCCGGACATGACGACATTTAAAAAGAAGTTTGAAACGCACATACTTATTACAGCATTTGTTGGGCCTTTGGGATTCACCTTTCGCGTTCTTGTACCTGCTTACACTGTGCCTGGTGCTTGCGGCTGTTACCGCCAGTCATTTGGTAATGCTTTCTATACAGCTTCTGTAAAGTGCCTGCAAGGATTTGGTTCTCGAAGGGCGCTATATAAATGTATTAGTTATTATAGTTTCCGGAAATAGCACCGGGCAGACAAAAGCGCTTTAGCGTTTGATACTTGTGGCATTTATAGCGAGGTCCACAAACACCGGCTGGGCGCCTATTTTTCAATGCAATCCCTACTTCAGAAAGGTATGTTCTAGTATAATTTGCTTATTCTGCTCCTGCATACGGTAGTAAATGCTTCATTTATTATAGATTGATACGAGTATTACTATGGTTAGCTGCGGCTGAGTCCCGTCGGGAGAGGTCTCGGTCAATGAGAATTACTCCTTTCCGGTTCACGCGTAAACTTCTGTTGGCACCTGTACATATACAGGTATATACAGTCGTCCCCCTTCACTTCGCGATTCGACTTTTACGGCTTCACTCGATTGCGGTTTTTCAAATATATTCATTAAAAAGTTGATCGAGAGAGTGAACGCGATACAGTGCGCTCGGTTGTCTTAGTCAATCATGCACCCATTTATTACAATTAAAATTAAAATTACTGTACATGCGGTCAGTAGGCCCATGTTTTCAATCACCCTCGCACATCATTCAGCGCCAGGTGCAGACCGCTCTTTGTTTGTGGGCATTGACTTTTTCCAGGAAAAAAGGGTTTAATGCCACCAAGCCTGTCAGAGCGTGCTGCTAACGGATTGGCTATCCTGTCATCTAAATGCACAATTAAATATCCAATAATAATAATATGATATTTGTACCGTCTAACTTATCTTATTTTCCCTTAGCTTGTCTAATATATTGAGTAATACGAGTGCAACGGTGACTAAAAGGGTGTTATTTCATGTCCAGGGGGCTCTAATAAAGTTAAAAAACCGTATTTAGAGACTTGTAAATCTGTTTTCTATGATCTAGCTACGAAAATATTTGATTTATAAGTAAAGAACGCTATTTCGTTGAAATTCCCTTATCGCGGTAGAGTTTGGAACTGATTAACAACGACAAACGAGGGATGACAGCACGTATGTTTACTAAAAGTGCCAGGAGCGTCTACAGGTGATTGTCAATATCTTCCAGGGTTTCTGTTACATGCTTTTCAGCTAGGTGTTTTAGCACAACTGTCCACAGGTCATTTTATTTTATTTGGATTTGAGCAGCTACTTACGCGCCATCCAGCCAAAAACATAGCACAAGGCAGCACCATCAAAGGATTCAAGCTGTCTGGATTGAAGTAAGCCTGGTCGGTTGACTGGAAAGAATAGTCCCGTATAAGTGCTTTGGTATCTTGTCGCTCGGTACATCGATAAGGATGCTTCGGCCTGGTGCATGAGGCACCAGGATATGTTTATTGTCATGTGCAACTGCCTTTGTGCTGTCGAGATGCTCTGAAATGGATTTCCCCACTATTCATTTTAATGAGAACGGGTCCCCTTGGTCTTAAAACATTTTAAAATCAACATGTAAAGAAAAAAGTAAAAACAATAGGGACATATTGAATCCATTCTCACAATGAAGACGAGCATAGCCCTCAGCCAAAAGGTTATCGCAGCAGTGTATATTATAGCAGCAGTCAGTGGGCTGAGTCGGGATTTTCAGGTAGGGTCACGTCTTGCCGATAATGATAAATAAAGTGGAAATTGCAAGTCTTAATACTACCGCTACTACTAATAGTAATATTAACAATACATTTGTTATAGTGCCCTAAGAGAACTCAAGCTCTTTCTAGGCACTTAACTAGTGCTGCAAAGTAAGCGTGATCGAAAGATTAGCGGTAACGTGCTCAATGACAGCCATCGTAGCGCGGTTAGAGATGACGACATGCTCAGGGTACGTGAATGGCGGCCGCTCACATATAATATATATATATATATATATATATATATATCATATATCATATATCATACATATCGAAAATACGAGCTGATTTACACTCGTCGCCACTCGTCACTGTTGCGGGCGTTTATTTCTAAAACATATAAAAAACTTGGAGCTCCTGTGGTTTTCAGCACCCGTCGTCGCTCGAAGACGTGATAAGTTCTAGTACGCTGAACGGGCGTTCGGCCTTGGATGTTGACTTTGAAAGTGCCAATATATGCAGTAAAAGCTGCGCTGGATTGGCCAAGTGGTTAAAGTGCTCGCCCGGGGACCAAGGTCTGGCCGAGGTTGCGGGCTCGAGTGCCGTGGCATATCTAAAGTGCCCGAATAGAGATTAAGTTCTATTAGGGCGCTATATAGATACATTATTTATTCATTTAATTATACAGTAGGTCATAAACGTGACTGCAAGGTCGTGAAGCGTCCCGACGTTCCTCAGTGCTGAGTACGCATATATTTCCTTAAGCAAGTTGTGAAGCTGCTGGTTCAAGAAGATCGGCTGAACGTTTAGAAAGTTTACCTTTTAGATTTTTGTTGCCATCTCTAGAAGGTTGCTGAGATAGAACGTAGAGAATTGTTGATGAGGTGGGTGCAAGCTACTTCCTCGCCGTCGCCCTGTTGTTGGACAGCCTCTTAAATTCCGCCTACTAAATGTCCGCTCGCTAAAACTAAGGGGCTACTTATCCTCGATCAGTTGGTCCAGGAGAAGCTAGATGCATTTCTGCTTACCGAAACTGGATGACCCCTTATTGCAGTAGCTGTATTTCGGAGATCACTCGACCCGGGTTCTCATTCTATCAGTCCATGCGTTCTGAAAAGGTTGCATGGACCATCGTTTGAATCGGTTGCAATCGGGTCTACGTCAAAGACAATGCCTCTCACTGTTGTGATATACCGATCTCCTTCTGGCTGTCTAAACTTGTTTATAGAGGATAAAATATTTGTGTGTGACAGGCCGTTACTGATTTCTGGAGACTTCAATATTCACGTTGAAAACCTTAGCAACAGCCAGGTCTGTTCATTTCTTGACTGTCTGGAGAATTTTGGTTTGGTCAAACACGTTAATCATACTACCCACGTCGGTGGCCATATTCTAGATCTCGCGATCACTAAGCATGTCTTCCCCATTGACCCTGTAGTGTGCTTACTGACCCTCTCAGATCATTGTTCGGTCTCGTTTACTGTTCCTGCTCATTTGTACGTACAAGGTAATGTCGAACTTGTCAAGCGACGTAACTTACAGAGCATGGACATAGACAAATTTTTAAAATCTGTTAGTGGTGCAGGTCTTCATGATCTGCATTCAGACTCGACCGGAAGCCTCGATACCCTCACTCACGCAGTGAACATGAAACTCAGGAGTGCTCTTAACAAACATGCTCCCGTTCATTCTATCCGTGTATAGAGTCGTGGAGATCCCTTTCAATTTACAAAAAACTCCTAAAGATGCGCCGGGTTAAGTGCAGGCTTGAACGTCGTTTCCAGAAAGCGGAGTCTGGTTCTGGTGCAGATCTCATCAATTTCAAAGACTTCCTTCGAGTTTACACCCGAAAGCTTAAAAATGCCAGGGCTTCTTTTTCACTCGAAAGCTTAATTCCTGCCAGTCGGACCCTAAACAGATTTAAAAGACAGTAAACCATTTACTGGCCAACGCTGAGAGTTCTGACTCCCCAGATAATGACGGCTCAGCCGAAAAATTTTCACTCTTCTTTGCTGAAAAAATTGTGCACATTCGTGGTTCCATAAAGCCCCTCCGACTAAAGCAATTGCGGAATCACAACCTATGACCTTCCTTAAAAGGTTTTCCGAGGTTTCTGCATGCGATGTGGCTACCATATTAAGGTCTAGCAAAAAGAGCTCGTCTCCTGAAGACCCTATACCATAATTTCTGTGGTCTTCACTGACAGACCAACTTAGCCCTGCCATAGTCGAGATTTTTAATGCGTCTTTGGGAAAAGGGGTCATCTCCAAGTCTTTCAAATCGGTAATCGTCAGACCCATACTTAAAAAGCCTGGATTAGATACAGAGGTCAACGTAAACTATCGTCCAGTTTCCCTTCTTTCGTTCTTATCAAAGATTCTTGAAAAAATTGTTGCTAAGCAGCTGGTTGAACATATTGAAAATAATGAAATGTCAGAAACATTTCAATCAGGGTTCAAGAGGCAGCACTCCGCTGAAACTGCTTTGCTCCGTGTTAACAATGACATTCTATGTGACAACGATGATGGGAATATTGTTGCCCTAGCTCTGCTAGATCTGTCAGCTGCCTTCGACACCATTGATCCCGATGTTCTGCTTGAACGATTGAGAACAACGATCGGTCTGGCGGACGAAGCAGTGGCGTGGTTTAAATCGTACTTGTCTGATCGTGTTCAATCCGTGTCGTTTGGGGGTCAGGTCTCACACACGAGAAGGGTCACCTGGGGAGTCCCTCAGGGGTCTGTACTCGGTCCCTTGCTGTTCTCCATATATATACAACCTCTGGGAAAAGTGATTAAGGCCAATGGAATAGGATATCATTTTTATGCTTACGATACTCAGCTGTATTTGTTATTCGAACTGTCGGAATCTGCTGCAGCAACTGATAAACTGAATGCTTGCCTTGCCGACATTCGATCCTGGATGTCGGAAAACTTTTTGAAACTAAATGACGATAAAACCGAACTGTTGCTCATAGGACACCCTAAGCGTGTGGCTGGATTAAAAGGCTTTGGTCTTCTAATAGGCGGTGCTGTCGTGCGACCATCACCACGTGCTCGAAATTTAGGTGTCGTTTTCAACAGCTGCCTCTATTTTAAAAGCTTCATTCAGAAGACTGCTTCTACAGCTATCCATCGCGTCCGATCCCTATCTGAGATTAGGAGCTGTCTTCCACAGTGGCTTGCAAAAGATTTAACTAGCTCCTTAGTTCTGTCTCGGCTTGATTATTGTAATTCCCTTTTGGCTGGGCTACCAAAGAAAGCAACTAGGCCACGTTTGACCACGTGTCTCCTTTGCTAAAAGAGCTAGGATGGATGCCGGTTGAGCAACGGATACAGGGCCAAGTTCTTACGCTGACCCACAAGGCCCGCCACGGCTTGGCTCCTTCGTACCTAGCTGAACTGCTGCATCAGTTTCAGCCTGTTCGAGCCCTCAGGTCCTGTGTGGACAATAAATTAGCTGTTCCATTCCTCCGCTTAAAGACCGTTGGCGACAGAAGCTTTAGCTCTGCAGGTCCTAGACTGTGGAACTCGCTTCCACAATTCTTACGAAATGACAACTACTCTCCTGCTGCCAACTATGGCTCATCCTTTTCAGCGGTCCCGAGCTGCTACTTCCATGCTACTCACTACCTCAACTGCTCTTCTGACTGCTATGCTTTCCACTTTCTCTTTGTTGCGTGAGATGAAGTCTGTTGGATACCGAATGCGTACCGAAAGCCGCTTAGGCTGTGAGTGCGCTATACAAAACTCTCCTGCGTAACACCCATATAGTCTTTATGGCTTTGTGAAGTTACAGATGGAGATACATTACATTATATGCGCAAGCAGCCAGGTGGAGCATCTCCGTCGACTTCTTGTCAAACCGCAAGTCCACATCGGATTATGTCTCGTCAATTGCCGCGTAGACCAAGTCAACGCCGAAGAAGCGATCATTGCTATTCGCTTGCTCGTTACGAGGCCTGCTGGGTGAGATGTGGTTTGCGGTAACGTCGGGCGCGGCGATAGCTAACGTTGCTGACAGAACTTTTGGACCAATGTCAACAGATCGTTATAGCTAGCCGTTCTCATCTCCGTCATTACCTGAACGGTGCTACGATCGACCAAGTGCGAGGCGTTGACCAATCCCCTGGGCTCACAAGTTCAGTTGCCACAGCTAGACTCGGCGTGCGACTCGTTGGCCAGGCCCCAGACGATCCACTTTTGCTCGCCGAGCAGTTTGTCTTTGCGCTTTCGAAGCATCCGTCGCCACGTTGACAATTTCGCTGGCCAATTCGACGGAGAGGGCGCTGCCTCGGACGCTATCGGGTGAAACTTGTGTGCTCCCAACGATAACCGCAGTGCATGCCAACTTTTTTCAGCTGCTCGATCGAGGCTTGCCGACCAATCGTGCATTCGGGTTGCCTCTTTCGTGGTGCCGGTGCTGTGCTTGCTGCACGAGCAATGTCGTCAGTCGAGGATCGTGAGGATCACGAGGCCACTAACCATTCGATTGTGCTTCCTTCGCAGCAAATGTCTTAGGTGCCCAGAAAAAGAGTCCGTTGTCTGAAGGCACTGTTGAAATGGATTGCTACTGATATTATCATTAACACTTTCCCACGCTTTACTATTGTGTCTAGGATGCGGCACACATTGGTTCTATGCCAGGGAGGGATCTGTAAAGCATGCTCTTCACGCACAGAGACGCTGTGCGACCCACATCCGGAGACGGGTCGCGGGCTTTTGCGTTGAGCATTTGCCACCCGGCTGATCTCGTTAGCCTCTTCTCCGTAAGAGTAGCTAAACTTTTTTTGCCAAGAAAAGTTACTAGTTCATTAGATGCACGAACTGCTAAGACGGGCTTGCCAGTCTCCCCGAATAATAGGTCGGTCCCATCTTAGGGAATTCCGATTATCCGCACAGAACGGGTGCAGCCAGAAGAAGCCTATAAGAGTGACCTCGCTTTGAAGCTGAGTTACCTCTAATGAAATAGCTGCCAATTTGCACGGCTGCACCCGGCACCCTTACCAAAGCCCCCCCCCCCCCGAGAGCATCTGTAGCGATCTTTGGAGGCACAGTCACAAGCGTCCAGGATTCGCCTAAAAGCGGTCAGAATTCCCAAGAGATCCTTGAGTACATTGTCGCTTTCAATTTGTAGTGCTCTGTAAAGAAACTCTTCGTAGAATGCTCGCCATTCGAATGTGGCGGTTGCCCACTTGGCACAAAGCGGCACGATTTCCCCCTAAAGCCGCAATAATGCAGCCTCTCCGTGGACTTATTGGTAGCTCGTGCGTGCGGTGGCGGCGCGGCAAACGGAGTGACGGATTTCGGAGAGCCCCGCGTGCGCGTTATGGACGAGAGCAGGCCTTGGAACAATAATACCGTTATCATTATCGTTAACAACAATATATATATATATTTTTTAATTGTCAAAGCTAACACTAAATATACAAGAGATACCATGCGTCATATGCGAAGTGATTCATTTTTTTCTGGCGCCATAAAAATAAAAATTATTATTGATAGATATTTTATTGTTAGTAGGCATTAACGTTTCATGACACTTTCGTATCCATGTCTGGGAGTTGACAGCAACGAGACGTCTGGGCATTGAAGCACGTGATTTACAAGTAACTTGAAAGGTGAAGCAAGCAAGCCTGTTGCCCGAAACTTCATCACGAAGGAAATTGTAAATATGTCACTCGCTACCGATAAAGCCCCTTTTCCTCTGAGATGGATGCAGATACATATGTAAACGGCCGTTCTTCATCTATGGAGCCCTCAAAGTATTGGGTACGGCGTCGTTCGGTCTTGGGCTCTCAATTCTTCCCAATCTATACTCTCTCTCTCTCTCTCTCTCTTTCTCTCTCTATCTCTCTCTCTCTCTCTCTTGCCAATGTCATTCCCAAACGAGCGCGCGGCTTCTATTTCAACGCAGATGATACGCGGCTCTTTTAATCTTTCAATCTTTCTAAGCAGCCCTACTCCTCATTTGATTCCCTGACTGCTTGCATCGACGACATTCGAAATTGGATTGCCACGCTAGTAACTTCCCGCATAGATTGTCTGTATTTTCGTTATTCTGCACTCCCGTCCTGCACCCACAACCATCGGCAGCTGATGCACAGTTGATCTCTGGTCCTTTGTCAGACGCACAGCTGCCACAGCACCCCACATTATTCTGAGCTTCAATGGCTGCTTAGCTAGCAACGAATCAATTTCAAGATCCTCAATCATATCTTACAGTTAACTTCCACTCATTTCCGCCATTCTGTAAATGCGACCTCTTCGCTCGTCCGTTGTACTATCGCACAAGCCACTCTCAGAATCTTGTCATCTCCAGCCACCCCTCGAAATGAACAGAAATCTTTTGATGATCGAGCCTTCAGGTTACATGCACCAAAAGTCCGGAACTTCCTTCCTATTACAGTCACTACCTGCAATGACCTTGAACCTTTTAAGTTGGCGCTCGCGGTGCGTCTGCTCCTGTCAGGTTTTCCTTCGTTCCATTGAACTTACCTTTTTTCCTCCTGTTGGATTCGCTTGCCAGCGCGTGCATGATGCACGCGTACACGACACAAGCTAGAAGTTTAACTAACCGGCGGCCATGAGGGTCTTCACGTTTTCTTGAGCAGGCCTAAGCTTAATCCTTGCTAGCTTGTGCACGATTAAAACCATGCATGTCTCTATCCGTCAGGTACGGATTTTATTGCAGCGAGTATTGAAACACCTTGACAGAGATGAAGTTCTCTAGTAGTGCTATAAAAATGACTTGTTATTCTTATTATTATTAATATTTGATGTTGATTAGAACGTGAAATGCAGCGCATTTTTACAGCAAATGTAACGGGGTAGCTTGAGAGATGGTAGATCAGTAGATGCTTTATTTTGTGAATCAAGCTATGATAGCTTAATTGAAGCACCAAGCCGAGCTGGTTTGGTCCAGCGGATAAGGTGCACGCCCCGACCAAGGACTGGCTGAGGTCGTGCGCTCGAGCCCCGAGGCATATGTGAAGCGCCTGAATAGAGATTAAGTTCTCTTGGGGCGCTATAAAAATGAATTATATATATATATAAATATATATACATATATATACATTTATATATATATATACATATACATATATATATATATATATATATATATATATATATACATATACATATATATATACATATACATATATATATATATATATATATATATATATATATATATAGGCAAGCACCTGGGTTTTTTGCTCCAACCTGCGCTCGGGTTCAAGCAGATGCCGCAGTGCGTGCTCAGTTTCGAGCAACCGGTAAGTAGCGATTGGCAAAGTGAAAGCAGCAGTTCTCCTTGACGGGCGCACAGCGATGTTTCCACAGGTGAGCAGTAATTAGGGCACAGCTGGCAGTGGTCTCTTAAGGAGGTGGCATGCGACAGGTAGTCGGCAATATGCCAAGCGAGCAGCAATGACAATGACTAGAGGTAGTGAGCTGCTGACAGGTAAGCAGATACTGCCCAGGCAAGCAGGAGCGACTACCTGTCGGCCGAACGAGCACTGGTCACTGCTTCAAGTCTGGCTTTCTGGCCTCCGATTGGTAGCAGGTCACTGGTCGAGTGCTTCAGACTCAAACAAGATCCAGATGTATTAGTCTAGTTTTTCTAGATAGCACAACAACTCATTTCAAGCAGCCGGCTTGAAATTTATGAAAATTCTGCTCACCAGCATCGGATTTAGTTCGCCCGGCCAAGCTGGTCCGACATGCGCAGATATGCAAGCGCTTATGGAACTGCGAAGCACTTCAAAGCAGCGGACGAAGGAAAGAAGAAGCTGTGCAGCTAAGAAGCGGCCATTGAAAGGGCTAGACAGCACTCAGGTACAGATGTCTCTGTTGGCAAGCTTTATCGCACGCTCATCAGCATCGAAGCCGTTGAGCAGAGGACGCTAAAAAAAAGTGCTATAGTGCATTTCAATGGCAGCTGGCGTACTGCGCACTGCTTTCTGTGCTAGTCAAATACTTTAGGCGGCTAGCCGATTGATTCCGGTGGCTACCGGTGGTGGCAATCCTTGCGCAGTACGATCGCTGACTCTAGTCAAGTGCAACCAAGGCAGCGTTGCCACTATCGCCTTTTTATTGCCGAGAGAGCTCGGTGCGGCTCCTAGATTAGAACCTGCCGCTTTATTAAGCTCGAGCTTTCATCACTTCTCAAGCTCTGCAAGCTCACAATGCGCTATTACTTCCTTTAAGCAACTGGTAACTAAATGACTGTATTCACTGTCCACAGCCGAAGCCCAGCCTTCATCTTGACTTGTCTGCTAGTGCTTGGGCACACCTATTAGCCGGGTAGAGTGCCGCCCTGCAGTCTGAGAGTTGCGTACGTTCTATCTCTCTGATGCGAAGTACCGGAGAGAAGAAGGTCACCTTCCGATGCCCCATCAATTCTTATAGAGCCTCGGTCTCGGAGGCTAGTGCCACCCCACAACTAATTGAAGGCCGTTAAACATGGGCTGCACCGTACGCTGGCTTGCGAACGGCACGGTGGACTGCAGTTATCCTACATGCAAGTCCGTGGGCTGCAGTATCATAATTCGGCGTCAGGCTATACTCTAGCATTCTATACATAGCACGCTACCTCAAAAGAACCGTTCAGCAAACCTCCGTTCAGCGACCGCCAGGCGGCGCAGCTAGCTTAAACCTAGCAGGTAGCCAGAGACCCCTCCCACCACTCTCGCATCCAATGGGTGAGCTCCATTGTATAGGGGAAAGGAGGCGGCCGTCTGCTGGCTTCGCGTTTGCTAGGGTCAGCACCAGGTCAAGAACGCCAGTTCAGAGGTGCGAATCGTACGCCGGATTGTAACTCGTGCGCAGTCTGCTACCGCCTCGGCGTCAAATGAGCTTCCTCCACGGTATCAGCATCACGGCGTTGCGTAGCGAGGCATGTCCATCGGCGAGCCCTGGTGCAGCCCAGCTGAGGGACGGGCACAGGCTTCTCAGCAGCGATGGAGGACGAGTATCGGGGGTGCAGCGATCGCTCTCTTACGACGATAGGAACGCAACCGCCAGTGCGCTAGCTGCTTTGTAATGCAATATGCATTAGCAGCTTAAAATTTTATTTGTCCTTTATAACATGTGCGTTTAATCAAGAGTCAGGAAGCGAAGATTCACGGCCCCATACAATATTCTATCCTGGAGAAGGCCTAACTTTCTCCTACCATCCTCATATTACTGGCTTAGATTCAGTATTTGTTTGACGGACAATAGGTATCGTGCTGTCTACGCTAGAAACAACCACTTACTTGCTTAACTGCCGCTTGACTCTGCAAACGACGTAAATTAACCTGGAACCGCCCATCGCGCCAACGTCGGCGTCAGGACGCTCGCCACATCTTCTCGATTTAGGTAAACAAGTGTGTCACGAGGGCATCTCGCCGGTGCGTTTCAAGCTTAGGCTACCAGCCCGCGGAACGGGAAGCTGTGCTCCGATAGTACCTATGTTGAGCTGTCAAAGGTAGTGCTCATGGAAAAGATTAAATTTCATTTCATAGATTTTAAATTAAATGGCTAACAGAAAATGAAATTGTCGTGGAGAAAGACAGGAGCTCCTGTGCCAGCGAAAGTAGAAATAGTCGGTGGCTCTTGTCCTAAAGTTAGCCATTTTGGCTGAATCGAATCGTCGTGATTAGAATTTCTCTTGTGCGCTCGCCCGGAATGTCATCCTGGTTTAGCCTCGCCATTTTCCCTAGGTTAATGCAGTTGTGTCAAGTTTTGAGGCAGTTCAAGCAAGAATGGCTAATGCGTATGGCCCGCCAGCATCTTCGCTTCAGTGTTCTTTTTCCGGAAAGACACCAGCCGGTACAACGCATTCCGTGCTAACCACTCGTCGTTGGTGAGCGTCCGTGAATGTAGCCGTGCGACTTTTCTCAGAAGACTACGCTTCGAATAGTGATTGAATGTCAAAATGGAGGGATCGGTGATCTTAGAAAAAAGAGTGGTGTAAGTGTAAAGCCTGCATTGTACAGGTCTAAGAAAAAGGACGCTCAGTGATGCTTTACGTCATGGCCGGCTTGCCGGTAATGCCAGCTTTAAGGAGAAGAGTGTCAGCCAAGGGTTTTAGTATAGTTTACCTTTTATAAAGCGAGGACAACAGGCGAACAATAGAGCTTGGCGTTTCTCCAAGGGCTAGAGGTACGGGCTTTGTGAATACGTACCGCTAAGTGCGCTCGCTGGCAACCAATTATCGCGTCATGCATTCTGGCCTAAAGGTTTTCCGCCACAATATTTTTTTAAATATTAAAGTCGTAGTAAAGGACATTAGGAATGGAGGATTCATAATCAGAAGCTAAGAATTAAGTATGGTATCGCGTGAATCTTTTGGAAAAGGGCTTCGCAACATAGACCCTACCGTTAGGCAAATGGCAGAGGGGTCAGGTGGGCGAATCGCGGGGCTTTGCTAATTGTCTCCGCACTTATGCATATTCAAGACTATTCAAGACTAACCTGCTGCCCCTTCAAGGCTTAGTATCATTAGCCAAGGCAAACATAATAGATTAATAAATCTTCACTAGCTAGTACGATTCCCAAGGAGGTTGACGACATCCGATTTCGGTCAGCTAGCGCTTATTTATAGATGCAGTGTAAATATATACATTTGCAATATGAATGTACCATTAATACAATCGTATAAATTCTGTATACGTTAGAAATAATGACTAATATTTAAGCAGAATAATTGCAAGAAATTTACTAGATTAAAGGAAACCTTTACGCTCAAGGCTATGCTTAACCTTGACCTGCTCCGAACCTGCCTATCATCATTGGTGGTGTTTCCTATAGGCTATCGTGAGCTTTCACGCTAAGCACTTCAAGCCAAATTTAAATATGGATTAGCGACCATGTCAGAAAATTCCTGGTAGACTTTGGAGTAGTTCCTGGTTCGTTCTTAGGCACCCTTCTTTGTACTATCTATATCATCCTGTGGCAGATGTTATTGCGAGACGCAATCTTAGCTTTAATTTCTATGCCGATGAAGCTCAGCTCTACTTATTAGTCATTATATAGACAATAGCTTGAACAAATGCCTGCATAGCATCAACTGATTCTCAACACAGTGAAGTCGTCAACCAAACTCAGCAAAAATGGTCAGGGTATCGGGTGCGTAATATAATTCTTTTCGTTTTCTTATGCTGCTCACGCAAAAGGGTATGGATGACGTGCTTATTGATTTCTCATGTTTTGAACTGCCATGAATCTTACCAGTGTGACCAACATGAACTGTATCATAAAACCATATTTAAAATAAAGTTTGGGCTCCACACTGATTAGCTCGTCTACTTATCACCTCACGAGTCTTGATATGACCTAAGCTGCCTTTCTGCACTGTTCTTGAGCAGTGCATGCAATAGCTGATACTCGTAGTAGTTCATAGCCTTTGCCTTTCATCCCTGCGTGTTCTTCCTAATGAGCAGTATGCTGTGTCCAGAGGTTCATGGTGCATACCCCTTGTCTACTGTAGTTACCTCCCCTGCACGAACGTAATATCTTCCGTAAGGGACTCGGTGCACACGGCTGACTGCACCCGTGTGTCCTACCCAGCCTTGAGTTACCGGTAAACGATGCCATCCACGGACATTAGTTTATGCAAAGGTAAGCACTACCTATCTAACGATCGTGATGCCGTTAGCTGCAGCAGCAACGCGGATATTTTGCTACAAGGACGAAGGCTGGTTTTGGATCTCGGCTTCGGCAGGCTAGGGTATAATGCTGGCAGAGAATGCAGCCAGGGCCCCCCTTCTCCAGCTGCCGCTGGCAGCTTTTGCATCCAGCTGCCTGACGCTTCGGTGTAGTGGCCTCTGCCCGATTGCTGCCATGATTGCTGTTTTCCTGCTTTGGTTTGCTTGCTTGCTTGCCGTTCCTTGTGTGCGCACACACTGCCTTATGAACGAAAATAAAACATTCGAGCCAGTTCGCCTGATCCAGCAATGTACGTGGTGTCACCTCTTTTGGAATTCTGCCTTCGCTGGCAATAGTGGACCACTCAGACCGTACCTCGGTCTATGCTGTTTTAGCACGGGTTCGACGAATTACCGCAATCCACTCTAATTAGGCAAACAATGACCAGACACAAGCGCTGCCGAGCTCAAACTTTGGCTGATATTGTAGTGCATGTTCGAATTTATCTGTCCACAAAACTGCATATCACTGCCCGCGTGCGTACTTATGCAAATGAGATTTGACGCCGGACGCCTGTATCGCAATCTACTGTAATCCACCGCCGTCCATTCTAGTTCCCATCAAATCCGCCACAAATCAGCTGAGAGCAGCTCCAAAAAGTTTGAAATATCAAACTAAGCTACACGTACAACGTACCCAGAAAACTTCGCGCGATTCCGCTCACGCGTTCTCACGAAGTCCACTGCAATAAGATTCCCGTGGCCCAGGCCAATACAAATGCAATCCACTGCATTCCACCACGAAACGAAAGAAATCTTGTCCGAATCTGCTCCTTTTTTATTGCATATGACAGCGCACTCTGCGACACTTGCACTTAAAAAAATTTTTGCTTGCATTGGAACGGCCGTTCTCGTGCAATGCGCTACAATCGACTGCAGTAGCCTGGGCCAATACCGCAATCCACTCCAATCCACAGAATCCACCGCATAAAAAATACATTGCGTCGAGCTCCAGTTTTTATTGCATATTAAAGTGCACCGTGCTGTGTGCAAAACCACATAAAATAAAAATATTGTGCATCCTCGCACTGTGGTAATGGGCGGCAATCGCCTGAAATGACCTGAAAAACCACCACAATTCACTCTATTCCACTAAAAATCATCCTCAAATCGCTATCGCGAAGCTCCAATTGACATTGCATTAAGGACTAGACTCAGTTCAAAGTGCAACCACAAAATTTCGCTCCATTTTGCACACGCGTTCTCATGCAACAAATTGCAACCGACTGTAACGGCCCGGTCCCATTCCCCAATCCACCTGAATCCCCCGAAATCCGCTGCAATCCGCCACACAGCGACCAGAACGCGTACGCTAGAAGCTCTAATTATGATTGCACGCTGCTCTGCTCTTCGGTTATTGTGTACTCGCATAACTTCACTGTAGTTGTCTCGGCTTTTCTGCCGCAACGCACTGAAATCGACTGCAACTGCCCGGGCCAGTACGTCAATCTACCGAAACTCATAGCAAAATGACCATAATACGTACACTTTAAGCTCTAACAGTGATTTCACGTTGCTCTAATTTTCCTTTATTGTGTAATCCCACAATTTCACTGCCAACGCCTTGACCATTCGGTAGCAATGCACTGCAATTGACTGCAATTGCCCGGGCCAATACAGCAATCTGAATCTGATACAAAATGCACTGAAATCGGTTTCGCAAAGTCAACCACATCATGTTAAGCAATTGCGCTCGTACAATCTCGGGTAATGCACGGCAATCTACGGCAACAGCTCGGCTCCAAGCATCAATTCACTACAATCCTTGGCAAGTCGACACTAAATTGGCCGCACGAAGTGCCAATTGTCACCGCATTTCACATTTCCTTGCGCTAAAAGTTAAATTGTAGGACTTTCAAGCTATTTTGCACGTTAATGGTCAACAATGCACGGCAATCGTCAGCAATGGCAGGGACCCATACCGCAATCCGTGGCAAATCAACGAGAAATCGGGTGCACCAAGCTCCAATTCTCATTCCATCTCAATGCGCGCACACATAATTTCAACCCTTTCAACCAGCTCTGACCGTTTAATCTTGGGCAGTGCATGGCAATCGACGGTAATGGCACGGGCAAAAACGGCAATCCATTATGGTCCATCGCAAATCACTGGAAAGTGACAGGGCCAAGACCAAATGTATCCTACCTGTCACACCCCACTGTGTTGAAAGTGCAATAAAATCCTATCAACCAATCACGAACATACAATCGTGAGCAATGAATGGCAATCGACAGCAATGTCCTGGGCCAATACCCCAATTCCCGGCAAATTGAAGAGAAATTGGCAGCGCGGAAGCCTTGATTCATTACATATAACATTCCGCTGCGTCCAAAGTAAAAGTGTGAATTTTTCAAGATGCCTTGTTTCTTAACTGTCAGCAATTCACGGCAATCAACAGCAATGGTAGGGGCCGATAGCGAAATCCGTGGAAAATTGACAAGATTGGCTGCAATAAACTAAAACTCTCATTCCGCGTTATATGTACCCGTGCCCGCGCATAATTTTTACACATTGAAAAAATCAGTCGACGGCAACGAACGGCAATCGACGGCAATGGCCCGGAAATTACGAAAATGCATAGCGGTCAGTTGCAAATTGATCAACAGTTGCTGAGAGAAGCTTTAACTTTTTATGCTTATTGCACTACACTGCATTAAAAGTGCGGCCACATTCTTTTAAACAAGCGACAAAGGCACAATCGAGGCAATGCATGGCAATCGACGGTAATGGCCGGTCTCTGCAGCAATCTGGTTCAAATTTGCTGCAAATAGGCTTTTTGAATTTGTAATTATCCTACCACATAGCGCTCACTGTGGGCGCACATGCTGTTCTTTTTCCCGTTCAACCTTGGGCAATCCATGGCAATTGACATCAATTGCCCGAGACAATACAGCAATCTACGATTGTGTGTTACAATTAAAAAAAAAGCTGGTGGGAGAAGATCAATTTTTTCTTGCGTGACTGTGTGCTGTATTAAAAGTTCAACCGCATCCTATCAACCAATCTTGAACGTACATGCGAGGGCAACCGACGGCAACAGCCTGGGAAAATACGGAAGTCTATCCGTTGTAAGTGTACGAACTCAACTCAAGTCGTGAAACCAGGGGTATGGGTCAAGCGATCGTACTAAGTGAGGGAGACCTTGTGATTAGCTGGAAAAACATGTCAACCGTTTCCGTATTTTCCCAGGTAAGTATGTGTGTATGTGTGTGTGTGTGTATGTGTGTGTGTGTGTGTGCGTGTGTGCGTGTGTTTGTCTGAGGAATGAATCGACTGAACGCCACATAATTTTACTTTGGATCACTTCTGAGTAGCTCAAGCTCGTGTCAAAGCCTGAGCATGAGCGCCTTGCGCCTATCGTCAATGTACCGTTCTGCTCAATTAATTCCTTGCGCTTCCACCTATCGCGGCTGCCGCGCGCCGCCTGCCGCGTGCTCGGTGAGCGAAACCATGAGCGCCTGCCCGCCCGCCAAGTCAGCAAGCCAGCACGATTGCCTCGCGCAAACGAGAACGGAAGCGACTGTGGCGAGCAAAGAGCTCGCTCTGAGGGCGTCGCGAGCGGTTGCTTCTCGCCTAAAGGAAGCTAAGCAGGACGCTCGCTCGAGCTGCTAGCGAGCCATCAGATCGCACGCACGCAGCTGCACTGAATGGCTGTTCGAGCCAGCCCGCGGTCGGGTCAGCGAGAGGGCACGCGGCCACGTCAGGTGGCCCAACAGCTGACTTGAATCGATGGCGAATGAGAGAGAGAGAGAGAGAGAGTGAGTGAGAGAGAGAGAGAGAGGGAGACACAGAGAGACAGCGAGAGGCAGAGTGAGAGACAGACAGACAGACAGAGAGACACAGAGACACAGAGAGAGAGACAGAGACAGAGAGAAACAGACAGAGAGACAGACAGAGAGACAGAGGGACAGAGAGACAGAGGGACAGAGAGACAGAGAGACAGAGAGACAGAGAGACAGAGAGACAGAGAGACAGAGAGACAGAGACACAGAGAGACAGAGACACAGAGAGACAGAGACACAGAGAGACAGAGAGACAGAGAGACAGAGAGACAGAGAGACAGAGAGACAGAGAGACAGAGAGACAGAGAGACAGAGAGACAGAGACGGAGACGGGGACAGGGGCAGAGGCAGAGGCAGAGGCAGAGACAGAGACAGAGACAGAGACAGAGACAGAGACAGAGACACAGAGAGACAGAGAGACAGAGACGGAGACGGGGACGGGGGCAGAGGCAGAGGCAGAGGCAGAGGCAGAGGCAGAGACAGAGACAGAGACAGAGACAGAGACAGACAGACAGGCCGGCAGGTAGACAGACAGACAGACAGACAGACAGACAGCTAGAAAAGTGCTCCGTCGGTCGACTGGTGACTCAACTGTCGAGGGGGACCGAGACCTCGGCGACGATCATCGAACGCTCGGCCACCGCGGGCCCCACTGTGGCGGCCAGCCCAAACTGGCGCTAGCGATGCGCTCTCGTGCGAGCTCGAACGCAACCCACCAGAGGCGTGTGACGGCTCGCGGACGCCTGCTTTGTTGCTACTCGCCTTTGAGGTACTGACCGGCCTCGTCCATTAAGCTACGCCCCGATGTAGAACGCACGAGATCAGCAGAGCGGCGGAGGACAGCGGTCCGCGAGCCGAGACCCGGATACCCGGATCTCGGTCTCGCAGGTCGAAATCTTGCCGGCTGCAATGGCTTTGCAGCCTATTTTAGCGCCTCAGCACGATCGCAGCAAAATTAGAAGAGCGCGACGTTTCAAGGTGGCCAGTCGCACGTAGCCATCCACGCTATCCACGCTATCTCGAAGCGCCACCTGTCGCCAGGAGCTTCGGCAGCTTCTTCCGGGCGGCTACTATAGACATCCGAACGGCTCGGCATTGCCTCGCTTCATCGGTGGCTGCTTGCCTGGCTTCTGTCCCTCCGCTCCTCGCAAAAAGTGAGTTACTGCCTCCGTTAGGGAGGGGCACCTTCGCAATTAAGGAGGCCGGCGGACGGTTTGAGAGGAAGTGAACGCGAACGCTACTCGCAAGACGCCGAGCACGGAGTGGTGGACGCCGGGTCGAAACTCTACTCGCTAGTGCCGTCGGCCTATGACAGACCGCAAAAGTTGCAGATTCCGAGCCAACCGAGGGAAATCTGTAATTCGCGTCCATTACCGCGCCTTTCTGCTGCCTTTGCAGCCCACAGCGAGCATTCATAAAATGAATGCTCGCTGTCCGGCCGCAGCTGGTTTACGGCTGATGCTCCGTTCGGATAGTCATACTGCAGTTGTGCGCTGCTTTTGAAAATGTTTACCGACATTCGAAAAGTATGGGCGTATGGTGTTGGTTTCTAGGCACTTATTGTCACGCCGCCCCGCTACGATTCTGTACGACCTCCGATATATGGCCAGTCATAGCGGCCAAACGCTTCTGCACTGTTTCTTCTGCTAAAGCACATGGCATAGTGCCTGAATTTTACTGAAAGGTTTGCCAAAAGAAGGCGAAATGTCCATACTCAGCCACGAGTATTGTCCAATACTCGTCCCACATTCGGTGCATGAGTTCGAGTCAGACGACCTAATCGGCCACGGCCGATCAGCACAACGCACAGATTAATCAAAACAAATATTAGTTGATTTAGCAGCCGCATTTTACAACGGCGGAAGAGCATTAACGGCTATCACCGCCGCTTACAGTTGGAAATAAAGGATCGCTCGCTGCAGGATTTGAACCCACGTCCTCGGTCGTGAACAGTGAGCGCATTGCCTGCTGGGCTATCACGGCCTAGTAAAAAGTACTTTACTCAGGTTTTTATATGTCAAGCGGTGGATTTCAAAGCTCAAATACTCTGTTTGGAGTTCCTGTATTTGGCATTGAGATATCGACCCAAGGCACACAGTTGCCTGGCCAATAGAGTACTTGTTGACCAATCCGTGTGTGGTGCTAATGCTATGGCCTATCCAGCCTGATCTGAACCCAGTATACAAATACGGGGCGATATTAACAGAAAAGCTACACCAGTCTCAGCTTTTGAAAGCTGTCACTAGAGCAGTAAGTTAAGCTAGGACCCGATGGAGATCTAAGCAATGGCGAGGCCGTTGGGTCAAGGTATAAAAATTTAGCTTTGCGTCTCCCACTTATCAAACGAAAGCCATCTCTATGGACTATTTTTCAACTCTCAAGAAAGGCTAGTTCCAGAGGGAGACCGGTTAATTCATATCTTTCTGGCAAACGTCGCGTGCTAGCGCCAACATTAACAGGGGTGCGGGACTAAGGAATACCATTAGGGGTACCCTGAGCAAATCAGGACTACCGGGGGACGCATAATGACAATGGCGCAGGCACAAACGAGCGTGGAAAGTTGGCCTTCGGTTCAACAGTCCTCGACGCAACAATCGCAGAACAAGTTCAACAGTCGCAGACCGTCGCTCTCGCCCACGCTCGTTCGCCCATCTACTTTCGTTTGCGGCTCTCTCTCTCTCTCTCGCTTTCTCTTTCTCTCTCTCTCTCTCTCTCTCTCTCTCTCTCTCTCTCTCTCTCTCTCTCTCTCTCTCTCTCTCTCTCTCTCTCTCTCCTTCCCTCTCTCTCTCCCCCCTCTCTCTCTCTCTTTCTCTCTCTCCCCCTCTCTCTCTCCCTCCCTCTCTCCCTCTCTCTCCCTCTCTCCCCTCTCTCTCTCTCCTCTCTCTCTCTCAGGCGCACGTGTGCCCTGCTGAGCAAGCGCTCTGATCGGCGTACACTGTGCTCCTCGACGACGCCACCGCCGCGAGGCGGCCGCGTGACATTGCCCGCGCGTCATTTCCGAGTTTCTCTCGACGGCGGCGCTGGCTGCTGGCGACGTACCGCCCGCACGACATGACCTGGGCTGGCCTGGCCTAACCTGGCCTGGGCTGGGGGAAGACTAAAAGCGGGCGCGATGTGTAGACGACGCCCGGATGTTAACTGCTGGCGACCGAGGAGCGGAGACGCGCGCGAGCGCCTGAGAGAGAATTATCGACCCACGCCGCTCCAGGCAAGGGCCTGTTTTCTTTTCTCGGCTATAAATTGTTTTCGCAGTCAAGTCGCGCGATGGCGGCGCGAAGAACGGAGCGAGCGACTTGTTAAACTCGATTAAAGATGGCTCGCGAGCGAGTCATTTGGGCGGAGAGCCGGAGGCATTGCCGCGCGCGCGCGGACAGCTGGACCGGAATTCCTCCTATATCTCGACGGTTCAATTACTCGGGGAGTGAGCGTTTAATCGCCAGCTGATTGGGTAGCCTAATATAATGAACGCGTCTGCGGAGTCCTCGTCGCCGCCTTCGATGCGGGCTGCTCAGTCGAAAGCTCGCACTCGCGGCGACGCGACGACAACAGCGGTCGCCGCGAGTCTGCCCGGTGACCCTGCGACGGCGCGAAGCGGCGTCAGACGGCGCCAGAACGAGGCCCTACTGCGCTATCTAGGCGAGTTTGGACAGACGCGAGTGAAGTAGCGCCGTGTGCAGCTCCCTCCGGTCACAAGTCCGTATCCCGTGAGGCAAGTGCGGCGCGCGCGCGGCGCGCAGCGCAGTCAAATGCCGCAGTCGATTGCTTCTGGAGGGCATGACGTGGGCATGGCATCGGAGCCGTGAAAGGGAGGCCGTCCGGTCGCACGCCGCCCGCATGGTTCGTAGCATAAAAATGTGTCGGCGCGAGCAGGCAAAAGCAGTGGCCCCTTGGGCGACGAGAGCTTTTTTTTTTAGCGCGTCCGACGATGGATGCGTTGCACAGAGTTACCGCTCTGTGCACACTTATTACTTTAAAGCAAACGTGGTGCGCGAGAACGGCGTTAAGTAATGCGCCCTGGAGCATCTGAAGCTTTTTCGCAAACGTCTCAAGCCACCGTTTTGCGTACGCTGGGTTTCGTTGCTTCCGGGTCCGGGTCCGAGGCTTCACCGTCGGGCACCTGCTCGCCGCTCGAGCGTGTGCGCCCGTCGAGAGGCAACGAGAACATTTCCGAGCTCTGCGGGACGCGTCTGAGAAGCGTACGACGACGCGCATGCGCAGGAAAGTGTCAAAGTGCGCTCGGAATGCGCGGCCTACGGAATGCGTGCTAGGAGCCGGACAGCGGGCCGCCGCCGATTGCGGGCTGATCGAACCACTTCAAGTGATGCGCCTTTGCATCGCGCAGCAGAGCTTCAGCAGTGACAAGGAACTGCGAGAGCTTGATATTCGAGCATCGACCGTTGGGTCGTTGCTCGGCCGTACGCTGCTCGCCAGTCTAGATCCTGGTCGCTGGTTCGAGTCCTGTCGCAGACAGCTCTTTCTTGCCCGCTCAAAGCACGGCGAATGCCGCCAAGATTCTTCTTGCCGCAATGCAAATTAAGCGATTGGGTCAGCGCGGAGCTCACGCGACGAGCTCAGACGCAGACTGCAGCGCTCTCGCACCGGGAGGATGCAGGCAGAGGCGAAGCCAGGGGTGATAGCACTGGTGGCAGCTGCCACTCCGGGCCTGGTAGGTGGGAATCGAGTCTGACACTCGATCGGGCCGCTGGCCCTCGGTGCTCGGCCAGGCTGCACGACACCCGCAGGCGCTGCGAAACGCACCCTGACACCCACTTTACAGGGCGGGGGCTCAGCCCCCAGACCCCATCGCGCCACCCTGGTGCTCCAAACCTGGCTTCGCCTCGTGATGCAGGCTAGATCGGCAGCGTTCGGTGAACGGCAAAGCTGCGACGATGGGCCTGATAGGATGCATAATAATGGCGTACGCTGATTAAAAATGGCCGAGAAATTTCCTAGTCGCCGCGCCGAACGCAAAGCGTAAACGGGCCATCCGTTTTTCTGCAATCGCGGGCGAACTAATTGTGCAGCGTTTGGCAGCTCCAGTGGCGGTTCTACGTTCACTCGGAAATGTTCCCAGCCATTTACTCCGAAAATGCTCGGCATTCTGTGCTTGCAATGGACAGAATGTACGGTGTCGGCTTCCACAGAGATGCATGCGGCCCGTCGATCGCTCTGTGTCGCCATGTTCGAGGCTTTATCTGTCGCCGCAGAGTCCTCAGACTTGTCTTGGCTCTTTTAGGGCGCGGCCATTGTTTGTCCTCGCCTCGCCAGCCTTGTCGAATCGGCCTCGCCTTGAGGCCGGAAGAAGTTGTCTGCAAATCTTACGACTTGTTGAAGTCCTCGGGGCATAGCGCGTGAGTAATCCGCCTTTCCTCAAGCGCCGCACTCATTAAAAAATGAGGTCGGAAAGGATTGATTTTCGACGGTTCTGCTAGAATTCCTTTATTTATACACAGACCCTTATCACCTATCTGTGGTTCTTCTCCGCTCAGAAAATTTTGCTTAGCGTGAGTTTACCAACCGAAAAGTGTTGCATTACATTCAGCACTTCCTGAAATAATGGGCTGGTTGAAAATATGGGATATTATGAAAGGATCGGTAGCTTTTTGCAACATTTTGCTTAACTTACTCACGGGCGTTGACTTATGCTGACTGAGGCCATCAAAGCTATGACTATCACAGTGATTCCGGTGAGCCTATAGAAGCATAAGATCTGCACAATACTTCCATGCCAGCTCTAGTTAAGTAACTAGTGAATAAGTACAATCATCAGGTCTTTTGATCTATATATTGTCGCAATATTTCACGCCATAAAATTCCCGCTGAAGCAGCTGCGACATGAAGAGCGCAAGTCAAAACTCCGGATGAATACCTGCACAGTTTTCAAGGTTACATAGGTATGATTATGCCGCGCTGGTTTGGCCCTGGAGTTAAGGTGCTCATCCCGACCAAGGTCAAGGTGATTATGGCCGATTTCAAGGGCTCGAGGCCCATCGAGGCTTATGCGAAGCGCCTGAATTGGAAACCGTGCCTTGAGTTCCTATGCTCCCAAAGCCTGGAACTCACTGCCGACGCGCAAGTCACAACGTCCCCTGACATGACATTTAAAAAGAAGCTTTTAAAAGCACCCTTTTATAACAGCATTTAGTAGAAATCATTGATATTCGTCCTTTGTGTTTATGTAACTGCTTTCACTATGCCTGCTGCTCGCGGATGTTACCATCAAACAATTTTTAATGCTTTGAACAGCACACAAAACGCACACGTGGCGACGCTCGCTTTTGCGCCACCTCAAACTAACCAAGCACCTGGTCAAAGAGGGCTACCGCGAGGACGAGCTGGTCAATTCCAATGTCTTCACAAAAAATGGATCTGTCGTGTCGCCGGTCCGCCCGGACTGCTTAGGATTGCGCTCCTCTCCGTTAGCGTCGCTTCGTCATTATTAGCCAAATCGATAGACAGCTAGCAGTCAATCGGCGACGTGCCCCATACGGCGGCCGAGACTCACAGCAGCAGCAGCAGCAGCAGCAGCAGCAGCAGCAGCAGCAGCAGCAGCAGCAGTAGCAGCTCAAAGTGTCCCACCCAGTCAGGCGTAGCAATCTCCGTAGCTCGCACTCTATTACTCGGAGCGGAGCAGCAATTGCGCGGTATTAATTATCTCCAGGAAATCGCGCTCGTGCAACAAGCAGACGTCGAGCAGAGATTAGTAAATGATGGAGCGCACGGTATTTCGAGACCTGGACTAGCGGTCGTAGAGCGTAGCTCTATTGGCAAAGCTCACTTTCGCGCTGATTATTTATTCTTGCATTGAACTGTCCGGCCTGAACTGTCTCACGGTTTTAGAGAAGGCGTGAAAGCTTAGTAAAGTCAAGGTCGAACGCCAGTCGAACGGATTCGTATAAAATGGCGTCAGAAGAGCGGCATCTTCGGCAGATCGGCTCTTCGTAAAAGCCGTGCGCATGCGTAGTACGTACGGGAGGGATATATTCAGCACGCACGCATACCCACGCCCGCACACACTCGCGCACAAACTATAATGTATGAAATGCAGTGCATTGTTTAAAGTCTCGTTTCTTCACTGTAGAGTACTACAAAGGCACGCTATAAAAGCACGAATTGGTCAAACGAAGCCGGAAACGCAAGCGCAGCCGCCGGATCCAGTAAACCGCTACCGCTGCAGTCGGAATGGAATAGATGTCGCTTGAACTTCACTTCTGTGCTTAACAGGGGGGTTAATGAGTGCGATTTATGTGCTAAAAATGTAAAAAAAAACTCAGTTGCTGTGGAGACTGGATATTTAAAAATGGCCTTTCTATGCACTGACAAGTTAGCAATTTTTACCACTTCGCTCCAAATGAGCTCTCTTATGCCGGCGAAGTCTTAGTCGCAATGAGCTCGAGGAGAGGCTTTCCCTGCCCACCGCAAACATACGGCCGTCTTCTTTCGACTCTTTTTTGTGCCAAATTCAACATGCCTCGGAGGTCAAAGTTCGACAGAACAGCGAAAGGGCGACAGCAAGCTTTGCACGAAATGGGCCTTGGCAATCGAGAAGTAACGCGGAGTCTTAAAAATAGCCCCAGAAGCGGCTAGCTACGCAAGGCACGATTGTTAGCAGACCTCGCTCAGGGCTCACAAAGGAAGACGAGCCGGCCGGCGGGACGACTTTCCCCAGAAGGTGCAGGCTCTACAGCGACGGAAGGCATCGTGAAAGCAGTAGCTGCCCCAGTCGCTGGCAACCTCTGCGCGCGCTCGTAAGTATAGAGAAAGTGAACCGTAGGCCTACCCGGCACGGCATATTGAGAAACGCAAGCCTTTGCTTACGAGCGACGCAGAAAAGATTGTCTCAGATGGGCTCGATTCCACGACCCCTGTACTGCAGTCATTTGGAGTCAAGTGATATGGACCGACGAGTCAAAACTCACGATTTTCGCCAGCAGCAAACAGAGAAAATCCGTAAGTTGGCGTAACTGACTGTCTCCAGCCAACCGTGAACTGTGGTGGTGGAAGTGTCGTAATTTGGCGCGGCCTCTACACTTCCGGTGTCGAATTTCTGCACCACGTTAACGGACTTATGGACCAGCGTGAGCACGCCGATTCGGTTAATCGGGCGGAAGAAAGCAGCCGGTTAGATGCGTCGTTGGATCGTTCAGCCGCGAGGATGCGGAAACTGGGCGCGAGGCGTCACTCTGGGTGACGACCGGTCGCACTTCCGCTCAATGTGAAAGGTCGGCTACCCATAAAATGGCCACTAATCAAACGGTCGTGCTCGTGACGGTATTTTTTTGAGAGAGAAGGAGGAGAGAGCGACCGGCTAAATTGTCACCTCGAGCTGGGTTTTGCACTCGCTACTTTCTACGCTCTGGAATCGGCGGCGTTTGCTCGGGCAGACGGCAGCAGCAGGCGAGAGAAGCAGCATCTGACGGCTCTCCAGGTGGCGCTGCAGGACAGCGATGAGCGACAGCGAGCTGCGCGGCCCTTGCGACGACGAATTACCACGTGACGTGGCGTCCACCGCCATCGGCGGCGCCACGTCGGGCATTGAGCAAAAGAGAAAGGGCTCGTCGAACTCGCAGCTTGAGGTCAGCAGCGGACGCTACAGTCGCTGCAGTCGCGTGGTGCCGTGTAGGTGTACACTCGAGTGGCCCATGTTGAGCGCTTCAACTTCAAGCTAATCCGTCGCGTTCGACCACCGCTGCTCCTGTTAGACTCGGTAAGGCAGTTGCTCTTCACGATCTCGACCCCAAGGGCGTGGGTTTACAACCTGCGGTGGGCGATCCTCCGTGGCTGTTGCAAGCGGCGGTGGTGGCTTTTCAGGCTGATCTTCCACTCTACAAAAAGAGGCTGATAAATCGGCTAGTTTTTTACTCTCGCGAGCAGTTATTGCATGCGCCGAGCGTCGACCAAGTCAGAAAAAATAAAATGCGACCATGAGCGAAGGCCGGACGATAACGCGTGCGACCGTTACTATATAAAACACGCCTTAGCGGCAGCTCGCTAAATTCCCCAGGTCACAAACTAAGCGCTCGCAACGGTAGTAGTCCTTGCCAATGAGTGACAAACGCCGGCGAAGATACGCCTCGCAGCGAGTCGTAGGGGCTGCCCCGATAAGCGATGCTCCTCGAAGCTCGGCACAGCGAGTCGTAGGCGCTGCTCCGATACACGATGTGCCTCGAAGCTCGGCACAGCGAGTCGTAGGCGCTGCTCCGATACACGATGCTCCTCGAGGCTCGGCACAGCGAGTCGTAGGTACTGCCACGAGCGCCCGTACTTTGAGATGGTGAGTCTGTGTCCGCAGGCAGCGCAGAGCAGTCCATTCGACAGCCGCCGAGGGCTTTGGGCGCGAGCCGTGTCGTCTGCAACTTTCTCCTCCGACACGCAAAGCGCTGCTGCTTACTGCTCGGCTCGATGCCTGGAGCGAAAGTGACTGACCTTTGACACGGCTTTGGTTCGTAGGCGCCAATGTGCTCCTGCTGCGCTGTGCAGCGCTTAAGGCGCTCGCCTCGACCGAGGCCGAGGTGCCCACCGGCTTGTATAGTCTGGTTAGAAAGCGCCGACCGCTTCTACCGGTCGATGCACTCGCTGTTTTTTAAAAGAAAACGGTACTCTATCCGATATCTGCATCTGTTCATTCGAATCGCTTCGAATTTTGCGAAGCGTCTCAGAGCCTTCTCAGCTGCTTGGGTGAAAGCTCGCCTGTGGACTCGCTTCGCTGAGACATAGCAGTTCCGTCACGGTAGACAATGCTGCGCCATCTTGCCGCTTGACGGAGCTGCGCCATCTTGCCACGTGAAGAAAGTGCGCCATCTTGCGGCGTGACGGACTTTCTCGCATTAATTAGTAGAGATTAGCATGCTGCCACTAACCATAATTCCATATTGACCCTGTGCATGTTACCTCTAACCAGGTTATGCTTGCTAGCATTGAGCACGGTACCACTAACCTTTTGATCAAGCTTCCTTTGCAGCATTTGTTAAGTGCCAAGAAAGAGACTCGGCTCTCTGAGGGCGCTATACAATTTTATTAGTATTATTACTATTATAAGGTGAATATATTTGATGACAGAGGTCGTGGGCTCGAGTCCAGTGGCGTATGCAAAGCGTCTGAGTAGAGATTAAGTTGTCTTGAAGCGCCATACGAATGAATTGTATTTTTTACGCAAGCCGGCCGACGTGGCGAGCCGGCCATCGTTTCAGCGCGCTCGTCGGACGTCGACCAGATGGGAGAGCTGTAAAATGGTGGCGTGCTTAATCGGTCAGATTACAACGGCGTTCGAGATGATCGCGAGAGTTGCCTGAATTTTAATAATTGGAACCGGACATGCCGTAGCCGATGGCTGAGACACCACAAAAAGCTATCTGGAGCGACGGCCGATCGGTTGTACGCTATGGCCGGTGCGGTGCGTGCGCAGGCCCTCTGTGGGGCGTGTGGAGCGTTCCAGTGGCGTAGTGAGACCTTTCGGTGCCCCCGGGGACAATGCTACAGATGGCGCCCCATCCCCCTGTCAAAATTGCCACAAAATAGTCCACCACAAAAGAAATGCGAAAAATACACGCTAGCAAGCATATTGAGTCTAGAAAGTCTTATTAAATGTAGTAAGGGTACAAGGTAGCTATCACAGCTCTAAATTTGGTGAACTTTTCTGGCCTTGAACTATAACAGTTCAAAATTTAATATTGTACACTGTTTCATTCTCTACACTTAATAAGGCCAAATCAGAGAGTCGATCTTGCCTCATTAATGCACTCACACAAGACAAGGTTTTTATTTAGCTTCCTACAGGGATGTTTGAAACTGGCAACTGATACAGCTATGGTGAGAAAAACTTGCAAGACAACTCTCAAATTAGGAAACACGTCTTCTCTATAACTGACAATGAAAGATGTGAGTTCCAGTGACTTCTTTGGTCCCGAGTTGTGATTACGTTGCACAGCTCAGCATTCAGTGGGTCCCTGTGATTCGTCCTTGATGTGCTTATGCGTGCTGACACTGCATGCTGCCACTAACCACATTTGCATGCTGACCCTGTGCATGTCACCCCTAATCATATTATTCATTTCGTTTGTTTTTCAAGCATGAATGTACTTACCTTTCAATTGCATTTCACTTTACAGCAAATGTAAAGCGCCTAGAGAGAGATTAAGTTCTCTGATGGCGCTTTATCAAGTGAATTATTATTATTATTATTAGCTCTGTTCCATCAACTTTTGAATAATAGAACCCTCCGAGATCTAGACATTGCTGACCCAAGTTTGGTCTGGTCAAGTGTCTTCAAAGCTGCTCAATGCCAACAACAAATCAAAAATTTATCTATTAACCATAAAACATATTTGTATTTTCTTGTCGGAGGTAGTCTACGCTGTTCTTAATTAATTCTTGAAATCTCCTCTGCCATGAGACCAACATCTTGAGAGAGTTCTCGAGGCATCTCAGTCCTTCGGCAGATTCCTTGTTCAACGACGACTCCCAAAAATTCACATCTCCTTTTGGCATCTAGTAGTGATTCTTGGCACAGGTCTTCTAGAAGTCTTGAAAACTCAATCTCAAGAGAGTTGATATCGAAAAATGTGTCTGCAGTCTATATTTGAATCCTGCAGTTCTTTCTGAGCCGGTCAATCTTCCTTAAGATGCTTTACCAATATGGCAATGGAGCTGGAAAATTAAAGCTCAAAATACAATGTAGGGGACTGCCAGATTCACTTCCTGTTTCAAGAATGCCATATGTGTCCTCAGACAGTTGCTCCATAGACCTACAATGTTGTTCAGTTCATCATTGATGGATTTCACAGCCTCAACTCTAGCACTCTACATTGTTGCAGAGTCACGTTTGACAGTGATGGCTAATACTTTCTTTAGTTCTTTCCACCTCACTGTTGATCTTGAACAGAATTAGTGGGTGCTCTATATTGTTCCAAAATGTAACGACAACGGAATCTTGACTTGCAGCATGAACCCTTGCCAAATTCAACCTGTGGTTATCGCAGTTTACTAAAGTTTTCTTCACATTTAGGGACAGTACTCTCTTTTGGATACCTGAAAAGCAGCCAGACATGACTGCTGCATTGTTGTAACATTGCAAACTGCAATCTTGAAAGAACTTCTTTTGCCAGATTCGAGTTTGCCTAAGACCAGATCCCCAATTACTGTAGCATCTTTAGCCCAGATTTGATGAAAGCCAAGGACAGACTCTTTGATGACTACTTTTGTTGGTGAAATCAACAGAGACATATCTAATGACCTCAGACAGTGTGCTAAATCAGGATTTTAGCCAAACAGAATTCCATAATACTTGTTTTGCCGTATGTCTTAGAGTAGCTTGTCCCCGACTGTGAATGCTAGTATACTAAGGAACTCGTTTTCGGTTCGAGGAGACAGAGAAGAGACTGAATTTGGATTCTCGTTGGTTTAGTTCAGGTGCGATTGCAGAAGAGGATCGTACTGAGCTGGAAGATGAACAAGTTCCAAGAAGTTTCCCATGGTTTTTCTCACCAGCCAGGATGAGACACTCTCTCTGGGTGACCACGTTGTGCCCGGTTTTGAGAAACCAAGATCTGGATGCAGCTGAGAGCTCTCTTTAGGACTTCTTACCATCGTGGTTTTTCCTATAATATCTGTGCCTCAACAGCAGTGTCCACGCCACTTCTTTGAGAAGTTTCCTTTCTGTTTCTTTCCATGTGGCGAAAGCCTGCTGGTGAGAAGGGCTGTTTTCTTGGGCAATTAGTTTTTCTGGCCTCCTCTACTGGCTGAATTCACAAAATGGCCACTTCAAATGACGGTCGATAATTTTTTGTGGACATAGAAGAGAAGAGCAAACATAGCAGAAGCAATGTGCTGACTGCTTTTAGGAAGATTAGACCAGCCAGGTCCTGCTAACTTCATGCCCATTAGCAAGTCGCCTCTGAAACTAGAGTGTGGCCATGGCTTGACCACCGTTTCCAGCAAATGGACCTTATTTGTTTTGAAACGAACTTGATCTTCCTAGCATTAATTCTGTTCGAAGTTTCTGCGGAATGACGTGTAAAACAGAGGTTAGGTCAAACCTCGCGTAGCCAATATCCTTTAGGGTCAGCATTTGGGATATTGCAGTAGATTGCGTATCTTCGTCTCTTGCGGTAGTGCTGGCACCCCCGTGGTCCAAATGGTGACAGTCTTCATCTTCACAGAGCAAAGATTCTAATTTTTTTCATGAAACTTTCACGTAGCAGACTGTTTGTTTCTCCGTTGTTGACATGCTGTCTGCCTTCACACCTTTCCTAGTCTTTCATGTTCTAGTCATTGTCTCCTTACTGCTTGCTTTCGCCCTCCTCAAACCATACTTTAAACCATTCTTTATTCCCTCCGCGATCCTCAACGTTTTCCGGGTGCTTTTCTGTTTTTTTTTCTGTTCTTCTGTGCTTCGCCAGTATAGCTGTCGTGCACACGGGCAATGAATGGCACCCGCTACGCGCGCGCTGCGTCCGCATTGCGAATGACTTGAGTTCAGAGTTCAGCCGCTTCCGGCGCATCCGCAGCAGACGCCGCTGACGCATTCAATAAGCCGCCGCCGCCGCCGCCGAGCAACGCGGTCAGCGCGCCGCGAAAACAGAAAACCCGTGCCATCTGGAGCGCCGCCACTTGCGGCGGACTGCGTAAATAATAAATAATACGGCGAGGCGCTTCGGCGCTTCGCCAAGTTTTCAGCCGACTCAGCCGCGCGAGATCCGCGCCGGCGATTCGGAGTCTAATCTGCTTTTGCTCGCATTCGCCACTTTGAGAAGCGTAGCGCTGCACCGATAGACGCGGATACTTGCTGTCTAATATTTCGCAGTGCCGGGCGTTTCCTGTTCGTCCACAGCCTGCGACTGTCTAGCCGCACCCAGGCTAATGCTCGCAGCCAAACGTCGACGGAAAGATGAATTTCCACGTGAAAGCGAGGACCAGAAAAAGCAGCCGCGCAGACAAAGGCGCGCAGCTCCCGCAGTATCCGCCCGCCGTAGCTCGCGGAGTAGCTGAGGCGGCGGTGACGGAAGCGGCGGTGGCGGAAGTGCACGGCGCCGCTAGGCCCGCCACGACTGCAGCCGCCGCTGCTGCAGCCGCCGCCGTCGCAGCGTACGGCACCGGACAGCCTATCGCCAAGTCCGGCGGTTTTATCAAGGTGACGGCCAGCGCCCTGATGGCTGTAAACGAGTCGGCGCGCCCGAAGAAGTACTCGGGCATCGTTCTCGAAGCGAACGGCAAAGTCGCGCAGCCGTTGAGGAGCGCCGTCGATGCCGGCGCCGCGACGTCTGGGGCGGCGACGACGACCTCTGCGGCCGCCCGCTCATCCGTCCTGCACGGGGCGCTTATGGCGGCCGCCTCCGAGTTTAGCACGGCTCGAGGAGAGACGACCGTCGGTCAACGGATGCCGGCGCTGCCCCGGCCGCCGCTCCTGAGTGCACAAGACGCCGCGCTCTCGGCGTTCCACGGTGGTGGTGGCGGCGGCGACGCGGCCGCAGCCGCGTGTAATCGCTACCGGCTTTCGGCCCGAACGAGAGTGGGCTACAGGCCCGTGTACAGACACAGCTACAAGCATGTTGTCGGCCTGCTGAAAAGCGAGGTGAGCGACGTACTGAAGGCGACGGCGCCAGCGCGGAGCGCCGTCTGGCCGCGGCGGCAGCTCGGTTATTGGTGTCCGAGCGGCTTTATCGGCGGCGGCGGTGCAGCTGCCGTGCCAAAGTGAACGCCGCTCAGGTCTTCGCCGCCTCGTCTCTCGTCTTTGCATCCTCCTTCCACCAGCGTTCTAACCAGTCACGGGCGTTGGTACGCCAGCGTTCCGTACATAAAGGTTTGGCCCAGCGGTTAAGGTGCTCGCCCATAGCAAGGTCTGGCCGAGGTCGCGGGCAAGAGACCCGTGGATATGTTAAGCGCCTGAATAAAGACTAAGTTATCTTTAAGCGCTATACAAATGAATTATATAATAATAATAATAAGCACACTTGCACGCTCCTCAGACCCAAATACTAGGAACTACAATTGCTTTGGAGCTACGAGAAATCCCTAAGCTTCCGCCTGCGCATGCGCCGCTGTCGCGATTTGCTGCTGGGCTGACGGCGTACTGACGAGGTCAGGCGCAGTCGCCTCGTCACCCGCCCACCTCGGCCTTTGGCGAAGCCGCGTCGCCGACGAGCGGTGCTGCGACCGGTGACGTTGCGACCGGTGACGCGTTTCCGCTCGCTCGTGATGCAGAACGAGCGAGCGAGCCTGCTATTGCGCGCCAGGAATCCGGACTACGCGTCGCTGGTCACGCAGATTCACGAGGTGAACAAGGAGGCGGACAGCGACGTCGAGTTCCTGTGCAAGTCGTACAAAATCCTCCACAACACAGGTGAGCCCCTGGGCGGCGGTCGCGCGATACCAACCGCGGCCGCCATTTGCACCGGCAGCGACGGCGGTCGCAGCGAGCGAGCGACGAGCGGGCGAGAGGCAGAGCAGCAGCCGGCGCAGGCGCTCTGCCGGCTGCTGCTCGCAGTTCCGGCTGCTGCGGGGCCGCTCTCCCGGGGTTCAGCGGGTTGCTGCGACGTCGTGCGCTCGCGCTGCGGTAAAAGCAAATGGTTGGCTGATTCGACGGCCTCATTTTTATGGCTGCAACGGAGTCTATGCGGCTACTTATTATTGGCTATTGGTTATTATGCTCTTATTGGCGGTGGGGAATACAGGAATCTCCAGGAGCGGGACTCTCAAACCTGAGACGGAAGGTCTCGAAGCTCGAGCGCTTTTGCGGACGCGACGCCTCGGTCGCGTTGTCCCGCCCTAATCCGACCAGCCTGCTCCGCCGGCCAATGAGCGCGCTTCGCGCGAGCATGTGATTCGCCGTAGCCTGGGCCGTACCCTGTGACTTTTCGGAATTGTGACGAATGGCGGCGCTAGCTACACCGCGCGCCACATTTTCCTCATGTCTGCTGGCCTGTTCGAAAGCTCTCTCTCTCTCTCTCTCTCTCTCTCTCTCTCTCTCTCTCTCTCTCTCTCTCTCTCTCTCCTCTCTCTCTCTCTCTCTCTCTCCTCTCTCTCCTCTCTCTCTCTCTCTCTCTCTCACTCTCTCTCCTCTCTCTCTCTCTCTCTCTCTCTCTCTCTCTCTCTCTCTCTCTCTCTCCCTCTCTCTCTCCCTCTCTCTCTCTCTCCCTCTCTCTCTCTCTCTCTCTCTCTCTCTCTCTCTCTCTCTCTCTCTCTCTCTCTCTCTCTCTCTGTCTCTCTCTCTCTCTCTCTCTCTCTCTCTCTCTCTCTCTCTGTGTCTCTCTCTCTGTCTGTCTCTCTCTCTCTCTCTCTCTCTCTCTCTCTCTCTCTCTCTGTCTCTCTCTCACTCTCTCTCTCTCTCTCTCTCTCTCTCTCTCTCTCTCACTCTCTCCCTCTCTCTCTCGTTCTATATCTTCCCCTCTCTTCTTCCTTCCCGCTCCGTAGCAGCCTACTCGACGCATACGACGTCAGCAACTATTCCACAACACCCGTACGTTTCTTACCAACAAGCCTTTTCTTACCAACCGTTTCTGGGGCTTCATTCTTTCATTTATAATAATAATAATAATGCACTTGATAAAGCGCCCTCAGAGAACTCAATCTCTCTCTAGGTGCTTTACATTTGCTGCAAAGGGAATGCAATTGAATGGTGAGTTATATCATGCTTGATAAACAAACAAAATGAATAACATGGTTAGGGGTGACATACACAGGGTCAGCATGCAATTGTGGTTAGTGGCAGCATGCACAGTGTCAGCACCCATAAGCACATTAAGGACGAATCACAGGGACCCACTAAATGCTGTTCTCAATAGGTGTGTTTTTAAGTTCTTGTTAAATGTGGTCAAGTCAGGGGATGTTCTGACGCAAGTCGGGAGGGAGTTCCAGGCTTTAGGAGCATACGAACTAAATTCACGGTCTCCAAAGGATTTAAAGTTTGTACGAGGTAATGGTAAAACTGTTGGATTCCGAAAAGCGGGTGGTACGATGCTTGGCCTGATGGGGGAGTATATCTGAGAGATAGGCTGGAGCCAAAGAATGAAGTGACCTAAAAGTGAGCGACAAAACCTTGAAGTCAATCCATTGCTTGACTGGTAGCCAGTGCAGGTCGGTGAGAAGTGGTGTAATGTGGCAACTGCGCCGCTCACGACACACAAGCCTAGCTGCGGAGTTTTGCACCGGCTGCAATCGTCTGATTGCACATGCTGGTAGGCCAGTAAGCAGTGAGTTGCAGAAGTAGAGACGGGATGTCACGAATGCATGGACCAACTTAGATGTGGTATCCTTATCTAAACAAGCCCGAATTTTAGCAGTGTAATGAAGCTGAAAATAGGCAGATTTGACTGTGGAGCTGACATGGTCGTCTAACGAGAGGTCGCTTTGGAACATGACACCTTGATTTCGAGCTGATTCAACAGGTGATTTGCTGGCAGAGCCAATTTTGAGCGTCAGCCTTTCCAATTTGCGAATCACACTGGGTTTGCCCATAACTAGTAAGTTAGTTTTTTATCATCGTTAAGTTTTAGAAAATTTGCTGCCATCCATGTGCGGATGTCATCAATACATGCAGCAAGTGACTTGAGAGAATTTGAGGTGCTCGAAGGCTGGGAGGGATCATTGCAAAGGTACAACTTAGTGTCATCCGCATAGAAGTGAAAGCTTAGATTGTGCTTAGCAATCACATCAGCAAGAGGTAGAGAATAAACCGTGAAAATAACCGGACCTAGCACGGAGCCATGAGGTACCCCATATTTCAGAGGTACCTCAGATGATCTTTGTCCATTCACGTCAATACTCTGGAGTCTCCCACTGAGATAGGACCTGAACCACTGCAGAGCAGTGCCAGTGATGCCCAGGCGAGATGAGAGGCGCTCTAGAAGAACTTTGTGATCGATAGCATCAAAAGCTGCCGAAACATTCGTTTCGTTTCGCCGTGCACGCGCCCCCACGCTTTGCTGCTGGGTCCAAGGCCCAGTGGTTATCGACTCCTCCCTCCACAGAACGATTCGCAGGAGCCGATTTATTTTTCGCTTTTTATGATGCTTGGCTCGGAGCTTTCGGAGCTCAGCTCAGCGCTGTCGGGCGACATTTATCATCGGCTAACCGCTCGTCCAACACCGTGGTCGGGCCGCCGTTTCCCGAAATCTCACAGTCGGCTGGTGTCCGTTTGTCTGCGTCCGGACTCGCGCCAACACCGCTCAACCTTGACCTCGAGGGATTGCAGCGCCAAGCCTTTGATAGGACGCGAACTCTTCCGGCGTTCCCGTTATCGCAGCCCAACGAGCCGAGAGCAAACGTACCACATTCAAGTACGCAGAGCTTACGCACTCTGAACTGTTAAATGGGTTAATTGCCAGAGAGCTTAGAGACCCTGTTTGCTGGTTTTCTAGCTACGTCACAGAAAAGGAAACGATTAATACCATTGATTAGCATTAGCTAGCAGTACTTTCAATTAATTATCTGAAAACAAGTGTCATCAGCAGACAGCCGGGGCACATGTAAGCACTTGAAGAGAGGGCCTTTCGAGGCTTGCTGAGAAGACAGTGTTCATTTAGCTGCGCTGATTGCTTGGCTGGGGCGAGCACGAGTAACAATGCTGAACGTTAGAACTCTCGGCAAAAGTCTAGTTGGTCGTACCGATAAGTCACTTCAATTTAGCAGGCAATGGAGATCTTTTTATAAGGCAAGTGCATCGGAAACTCCTTAGCACGAGTGCCCACGAAACCAACGCTGCTGGCTTCGCCTACCACTTCTAGCCTCTCTATGGCTCGTGATGAGAGACGAAATGTGGAAATAATCACATTCGATCAAAAATCCGGTCGCATAAGTTGTCGCGGCAAAATAGTTAGTACACGACTTGACGGGGTCAGCCGAAGGAGACAGCTCCAGGGGCTCCGAGCGAGCCAGCGAGGGGAGCCAAGTTATTCCATCTAAATATCTCGAGTATTCTGCAATAAACTTACAGACGCAATTGCCAGCTTATATAGACGTAATTAGAAGGATGAGCGTTGTGATTAAAATCGACGAACTGTATAACTTTTCAGAAGCAAAGCACTGGATTCGGTCACTGGAATCTCCCATCACCTAAGTGCTAGAGCTGCAGCCGTCAGTCGCTGTAACCGCACTAATGCAGCAGCAACCAATCTGCAAATATCTATGGCAGAAGCCATGTGTTCACCGCTCGAGTGAGGCCGCATTTTTGCTTTTTCACTAGACTCGTGTCTAGCAAAACTCATTAGCCGACATTGAATTAAATTAGCCGCAGCAGTAGCGTCCTCTCAACAGTTTCGGCGTTGGCTCGAGTAACCAAAGGGTGCGGGTTGGCGCTCCACGTGAGATAGAGAGTTTTCCACTTTTAGCCCCCCTCGAAGACGATCTTCGGAGTACGTAAGCTGTTCGATGTTCTGGCCGGACGAAGGCGTGCCTCCTTTACTCACTGAATTCAATGGTGGCCGCTAGGTACAGATAACAGCAGCGGTTCCGGTTTCGGGGCCCCCCGTCAGCGACGAGCTTCTTTCGCCGTGTGGTCATCTTTAGACAAACTTCAGGCTCTGCCGTTTTAAGAGCTTTTCTGATTGCAACGGCCGTAATACCAGCTCTCGTCGAGCGCGGATTCTCGTTCAAGTGGCCACTTCTAGCGGATTCTCGTTCGAGGCTCCTGGAGCTCCTTTTTAGGCCCGCCCGAGCGTCCGCGGCGATCAAGCGATACGCGGGCCGATCAGACGGCCCCGTCGGAGCCGCCGCAGAGGTGTAGCTCCGCCGTCGGCCTCGAGGGCAGCGCGGCTGGCATCAAAATCGCCCCTCGCTCGCTATGCGCTCACGAGCAGTGGCGGCGGCGGCGACGACGGCGGCGGCAGAGCTCGTCTACCTCATTGCAGCGACAGAGTGGCCCGCCTGCCTGCCCGCTCGCTCTTCGTCTTTTGCAGCCGTCATGTCGGTCGTCTTGTTTGCGCTGCTGGCCATCCCGATAAGCATGATCGCCATCGGTAAGCGCCCTCCGCTCCTGCGCATCGAAGCGGCGGCGGAAGCGGAAGCTGCGTTCGGAGTGAATGCGAGCTCGATATCGTCGCCGTCGTGCTCAAGAATAAAAATTATTTCGATGTGAGGATCCGCGTGAGCCAGTGCGACGAGAACGATCGTTCTCTCTCGTTAACTTTGCTAGCCGACTGCAGGTTCGTGTGCTCCCGAGAAATGGCTCGGCTAGATGGTCACGATAGCCCAAGAGGTAAGGTGCTCGCTCTTCACTCCCGAGGTCATGCGTTCAAATCCTGCACTGATCTACCCTGTATTGCAAACTGCAAGCGGTGAAGAAAGCCGTCAAGGCTCTTCTCCCGCTGTACAAATGAGGCTGTTAAATCAGCTAATACCTTTTTAATGAATGCGAGGTCAATGTTGCACTTCGTTACATTGTATTCTGCTATTCGTTAGCTGCTACTTGAATAAGTTTTGCAGTCATTGGTCGCTATGCTGGATAGTAAACTCCTAAAATCGTAGAATTTCACAGTTTCATTTTATCATCTAGGGCAGACACGTTTGAATCCAATTATCGTAGCAGTTCTCCTTATGTGAGATACAAGGTCATGTGCATGGCGTTGGGAAAGCGAAAACTAGTATTTATTTACGCTAATGCTAGGTATTCTGACATCTGTAAAGGAATATGAAAACTTTGCGCAAGCATTCCTACACAGCAAGCGGTGAGCTGGTTTGGATCATTACTTTAATTCTTGTTTTTAACTGAAATTTTTTATTCTGCGCAGACCCCATCCATACCGCATCATGTTTTTTTAGAGGCAATCAAAAGCTAAGATACTTGGCGAACCCAAGGCAGGCTTTCAGTTAGAGGTCGGCAATTGGTGCTGGGTACTTATCTCAGCTTGTTAGCCTAGCCACTTTAATAAATAATCTACCCAGCATTCACCTCCATAAATTCCTCGGCCCTGTTTAATGGCGTCCATCGTTGCTTAATGTGTGCTGTCAAGCTGGACTTAAATATCTGCAGTTATTCATACCTTTGCTAAAAGCAGATGCAGTGGACTACTAACACAGCTAAGCAGCATACGAAATTAGTACTATTCAAATACTCTCTTGTTAGGAGCAGCCTTAGTTAGCATAAGAAGAATGATCCAGCGGGGATTGCACAAGTTTCAGCCTTCTCCTGCCCTCAGGCCTTTTTGGATAATCTCATTTCACAATTGTATACGCACAGACAATTACTCTCCTACTGCCGACGTTGGCGAATCCTTTCCAGACATCGTGAGCTGCTACTTCCTTGCTACTCACTACCTTAACTTCTCTCCTGACTCAGCTATGCTTGTCACTTTCTCTTTTCTGCGTGAGATGAAATGTGTTGGCTACCGAATGCGTACCGAAAGCCGCTTAGGCTGTGAGTGCGCTAAAAGATACTGTCATGCATAACACTCACACAGTCTTTGTGGAGTTACAGACGGATATACACATATATATTGCAGGAAAATGGACCTACCGTGGTGTATGACCTATAATTGTATCGCTACTCTCAGGCCAAACGTAGTACGCCACGGGAGTAAGAATAAAACTCTCTCGCCCAACCAAATTCCTGCCTAGGTCTATGCGATGTAATTGTGCAGTAATTTATCTGATCCTTTATGAACGCTTTAACCAGGGTGATTTAACCTTCTTCGATGGAGATCAAAGGCCGGGCAACCATCCCCCGACTGTCGTCGCTAAAAATGAACCTAAAGGTTTTTCGAAGCTGTATATTACGTTGGAGACGCACAGCCGGCATAAAGAAGTCTGCTTCGTCTGTGAGTTACATCGCTAAGACCGAAAGGCACGCTTCATTGCCGGCGGAGGGAGTGGCACCGGCTGCAACGCTCCGATTGACGGCTGCCGACCGCACCATCAGTCAGTAGCTGCTGAGCGGCGAGCCGACCGTGTCAGAAAACTTACATGCTCTCTGAATGCTGATCGCCATCAGCTGAGCATCCGGGTAGCCGTCCAATGGGATCGTCGTGTTAATGCTCAAAGGTTTTATCTGGGTTCACGCTTCAAAAGTGGCCGCGCTGCAGTTGCGTTTACTTGAATCCAGCCTTGCTTAGGCGAGTCACGGGCCGAGTCTCAAAATACCAACGGAACTCGTCGGGGGTGCGCTCTGACGCCACACAGCTGTGCTTACAGATATGCGTCACTGATTCGGAGACTCTTTTGCCCCTCGAGCGCGCTGGCGCGACGAGCTTCCTTGACTACAGGCAGTTCTAATTTTTGAAAATGAAAACTCCCCCAAAAAAGACTGCAGTGTTCAATCTGGTCCACTGCACTAATCGCTGTCGGATGACAGTCATAAAAAGTACGTGACCGGGAAATTTGATTACAATACCGAGGTCGCATTGCAAGCCAAGGTACTTTCTGCCAGCTTCGATAATAAGGATAAAACATTAAAACATTGTATAGCGCCATCAGAGAACTTAATCTCGTTATAAGCACTTTTTATGCGATGCATGCCATATGGAGCTCTACAATTCACTTGGCGCAGACGTGGAAAGGGTCATTTACCCCCTACCCAGGGTGTAGGGGGTTGGCAGTGACCTGGGCCGTTCCCCAATAGCAGGCCGGGCAAGAGACAGGGGCAGTCTGGAAAAGACATGGGCAACGGCTTCGTTGGCCCACTTTCCTGATCGAATAAACGCTGTGATTTCTTCGCTGTGACCTTTCCTCGCGTGCAAGTTCAACAGCCCTGCATGAAAATATTGGCTCCGGCTCTTCGCCAATTCTTTTCTGGACGTCGCCGACGGTCTGTCGTTGCAGGCATCAACGAGCTGCCCAGCTGTCCCAAGGAGCCGTTCATACCGATATATTTGCTCGTGGGCGGCTGCGTCGGAGTCATGAAGCTGCTCAGTACAATATGGCGGCAGCTCCGCACCCGATACTTCTTCGAGACGCCGGACGTGATGAGCGGCGTGCCGCCGGAGCGCGAGACGTTCACCTCGAGAAAGTCGACGCTCTGCACCGACGTCGCCATCTCCGTCTTCATATTCATCTGGTTCATTATGGGCAACTACTGGACGTGGCGGCACTGGAAGCCCAGATTCGTCATGGCGCTGCACGAGCCGACCGACTGGTGCGACAGGACGCTCTACCTGTTCACCGTCGGGCAGATAGTCTCGTGCTACGTCATCATTGCCGCGGTGCTGCTGCTCGGGGCCAGCTTGTGCTGCTGCCGTCAGGTTTGCTGCTACTACGATCGCATACCCAAGCGCGTGCTCGTCTGAACTCCGGCGCGGCTGAGAAGGCGCCGGATCGTCGCATACTGCCCCGCCACAGCGCTCAAGCGGAGCTGCCGCCGCCGCTGCGACAGCTGCTGCGGCAGCTCAGCTTGAGCAACGCCACCGCCCCCTCCGCCAGCCACCGCGGAGTGCCGTGCTCTATCCGCGCCTGTGCGCCGTACTCGTTTCGAACGACTGCCGGCTCGTTTGGCTCGCGTCACCAGTCCCAGCTCTCCTATCCTCCGCTGCCCCGCCCCTTGCGCCACCAATTCTCGAAGCTCGTGTCGCACTGAGCGAAGTCGGGGAAAACGAATGTCACGGCGGAGGCGGTGGCGGTCATCTGCAGCCTACGACGATGCTTAATCCGGTACAGAAAAGAAGCGTCGCCTGCCCCCGGCTGCAGCCAACCGGCACCTGGCAAGCGATCTGCTTTTGGGCACGGACCGCCCGAAGAGTTTCAGCTGTCGGCCGTTGCTGTTTGGACCGGGCACGCTGGCTGCCGCCGCATGTGGTCCAGACTGGTCCATTGCATCGCTCGGCGGCCGGCGCTTGACAAACAGCAGTTCAGCCTCCGGCTGCGACTATTCAATGGCCTCGATTGACAGCAGCAGAGCTCGCAGCGGGGCGACGCAGAGAGCAAACTCGAGCGATGCAATGCTGGCTCGAGTGGCTATGGAGCTGCTCCTGCTCGTCTTTCTGTGCACACGGAGCAAAGGCGAGAGACGTGCTGCTGCTGCCGAGAGCCACACTTGAAGATACGGTCAGCGCTACAAGGACACAGTTCGTTGGCTTGAGCTGCTGAAAACTAGCACCACAAGGTAGAGAGCCTTTTATTTTAGTAAACGGCACATTTCGCGTGCAGGTATCTATTTATCTACAGCCCTGTAGCTACCTCACCTCTCTCGCACTATACGCACCTCCCTTATAAGCACCTTCCCTATACGCACCTCCCCTATACACACCTCCCCTATACACACCTCCCCTATACACACCTCCCCTATACACACGCGAACACACACACTCACTCGAACGCATACGAATCCCTGCGGCCTCTGCCTCGTTAGCTTCTGATTTAAGCTACTAACTGCTGCCACTAGGTCTTTAGCCTGCAAAAAGTAGCGGACATCGTTTGCCCGGCTTTTGCTAGCATCCGAACTTGCTCGGTCCTCTGGACGCTTAACGATACTGTGTAGCCGTCCGTGTTGTTCTCTGTGTCATACGCGATTGCTACTATCATTAATCCTTTAATGCGCTTCTTTTCTTGTCTATGCAAAGTGCCTATAAAGAGACTTTGTTCTATCGATGCTCTTTACGATTGTATTAACTTAAGTAATAGCTAGCGGTGTATCGAAGAGGTAGGGGCATATATCCCCGGGCCCTGGATCAGGGGCACCAAAATGTCCGCCAAATACTTTTGAATTTTTTCACATCACATCTTTCGAAAGGGGCGCAATCTGTGTAGTTCGTCCCCAGGTGCAAAATATTTTAGGAACGCCACTGCCAATAACGTAACTATTACTAATTTACGCCCGTGAAAAATATCTGGAAATTCCAGTGTTGCATTGCAAATAGAGTCAGAGAGTCCGCTCGCCTAGCTTATGGGCCCGGCCTACTTTCGGGCAAGGATTCCAACTCACGACCTGGGTTTTAAAGTGTATATCTTCAGTTAAAGTGCTCGCGCCTTACCTTTACTCTCTTTCTTTAATTTTCTACTTTGTTGCAAGCAAGATATTTGCTTTGCTTTGACAGCACCAAGCTCTCGGGCTATTTAGTCTCTTCTTGCTGTAGCGTCTGCCGTGTGCGTCTGAGAGTTTCGGCAGTGTGAACCTGAGTTTCTTCCTCAGTTCCTCGCTTTTCTCATAGTTATCTGCGACAGTTAGTTACGCAGAGTTTCAGCTCGCTTTGCTCTCTTTTGTTCTGGAAACATTGCCAAGAAAGACTTGCCCTGTACAATGGCGGGCGGAAGCCACAGATTTAAAAAGAAAATTGGTAGTTCTTTGAAGCTCTGCGAGCTACCGTTGTCTAGCTCACAGCTTTTCATAGGACTCTACAGTTAGACACTGACATGCAAAACTATAGAGGCTAATTTGTGGATACTTGGGGACAAGTTACTGGAAGTTGTGTTTACATATATGGTTAAATATTGATGATTAAAATACTGCTTGTCATTATTTCATAATTCGATGCACAATTCACCATTCAGTTTCACGTACAAGAGTGCACGTCGTAGCTACATTTTAGTAAATTATCTCCGTGTAGTTTTTGACAGGACAGTCCTTATTCCTGTACTGTCTTCGAAGTAATATAAATATCACAAAGAGTAACACATAGCGTGACGTCAGTGACTCGTGGTTTCGGGCTTGCATTTAAAAATTATTGTTGGCGGTGTGGGCCCCCCAAGAGACCTGTACCGGTGGTAAATTTATCGGGTTTCCAGATTCCGATAAGGTAGACGTGGCCGTGAGCAATTTTCTTGTTTTCAGCGCTTCAGAATAGTAAGCTTGTCAGATGCCGCGAGCGTCAAGTGTCGTTGGACGAGGTCGGAGCAAGCACGTAAATAATAATAATAACAATAATAATAATAATGCACTTGATAAAGTGCCCACAGAGAACTTAATCTCTTTCTAGGCGCTTTGCATTTGCTGCAAAGAGAAATGCAATTGAATGGTAAGTGAAATCATGCTTGAAAAACAAACAAAATGAATAATATGGTTAGGGTGACATGCACAGGGTCAGCATGCAAATGTGGTTAGTGGCAGCATGCACAGTGTCAGCACGCATAAGCACATGAAGGACGAATCACAGGGATTCACTAGATGCTGTCCTAAATAGGTGTGTTTTTAAGTTCCTTTTAAATGTGGTCAGGTCAGGGGATGTTCTGACGAAAAGACCTCAACCTCGGGTTTCTGGGCAGCAGTAGCAGCAGCAGCTACAAGCGTAACGTCGCTGTTATATCCTATAAGTGCTCAGAGTCAGGCAGGTAATTTCCTGGCATTTCTTGAACTTGACGCTCGCTCATTGGCACGCGCCAGCGCCTTCAGTGGTCGGTCGTGCCGAAGAACGGACGAATGGACGGCGAGAGTCTTCCTAGTGGTTCGACTCAATTCCTGCAGCTAGTTTCCACTCCCGCGCTACCGCTGCCTCACATTGGCTCGCCTGAAAAGCAGGAAAGAGATCACCGCGCTCCGCTCGGTACGGCGGTTTCGCTAGCGCTCCCTCCGCACGTACCGTCGAGCTCGCGGTCCGGCTCGAAGCTCGGCGCGTGAGCAGGCCAGGCTGCGAACCCGCGAGAGAGAGAGAGAGAGAGAGGAGAGAGAGAGAGAGAGGGAGAGACAGAGAGACACAGAGAGACAGAGAGACAGAGAGACAGAGACAGAGAGACAGAGAGACAGAGAGAGAGAGAGAGAGAGAGACAGAGAGAGAGACAGAGAGAGACAGAGAGAGACAGAGAAAGAGAGAGAGAGAGACACACAGAGAGAGAGAGACACAGAGAGAGAGAGACACACAGAGAGAGAGAGATAGGGAGAGAGAGAGACAGAGAGAGAGAGAGAGAGAGAGAGAGAGAGACAGAGAGAGAGAGAGACCGATCACCGAGCAGCCGGCGCTGCGATCCGCTTGCCGCCACGCTCGACGGCATTCGCTCGTCGTTTAAATCGAATCAGGGGCGGGCAAAGAGCTCGGCACCGTTTTCGGTCTCGGGCCGTCGGAAAGCGGTTCGGCTCGCTAGAGCGACACTGCAGCCGCTGCAGCGGAGATGAGGAGACGCGCTTCGTGGCACGCTCGGTCAACAGAGCCGCCTCGAGGTCGGCCGCTGCTTCGGCGTGGCCGGGCTTCCTTAGCTCGTAAGGACGCCCAGGGGACGCTTCCGCTCGCCGGGCCGGGTGGCCGTCGCTTCGGAGCCTCCTGGTGACCGAGCGCATTCTTCGTAGGCGGTCCCATTCTTCGGAGGCGGTCCCGGCGAGCTCGGCGAGGCTGGCAATCGATCGATGGCGGCGAGAGGAGTTGCCGATCGCCCGCACGCTTGATGCGCACTCGATTCGATGCTGAAACAATCCTGACATCGCTAGAGGCGCTGCAGTCTATAGGCCGCCATTGAGCTGGCGGCGTTGCCTGGCGCCCTTCCTTATCGCGCCCTTGCAACAGGCTGCGGGTTGCCAACGGTGGCGGCGGAGGCGGTGGAAGAGGAGAAGGTGGAAGAGCAGGAGAAGTTGAACGAGCTGGAAGAGCAAGAGGAGAAGAAGGAGCAGGAGCTGGAGGAGCAGGAGCTGGAGGAGCAGGAGCTGGAGGAGCAGGAGCTGGAGGAGCAGGCGGCCCAGTCAGTACAACTTGCCATCTGCTCGATAAGACGTTAGGCTGCTCACATAGTTTACACTTGAAAGCAGCTGGAAGATGAAAATTTTTCTGAAATAAGCATTTACGGCCAGTTAGAAATATCTCAAACGCTTTTATGTAAGCGATGGTTGATCGGGGAGTAATGGGCTTCAGATCGCTAAAGCGGGCATTGCATCACTGTCGCTTCCCTATGATTGGCCTGTCCGATAAAAGTTCGATGGCAGACCCTTGAGAGTTCTGGCCAAGCACATGCAGCGCGATATGGGGCAGGCTGCTTTTATTCAATGTTTACCTATTTCGTGAAAATCCGCGTTCGTAAAGCGGACAAGAGCTCCCGAGAAAGTTCTATGAGCCGGTTTGGGAGGACCTCCCGAGGATGAAACGCCGAGAGTTTGCTTATCGCTGCAATACCTCGTTGTTAGAGCTTTATGTATTACTGCAGGTCCTAACTACAGATTCAGCTAGGGTCCCACTTTTGGGCGATTCAGAAAACTTTAATGCTTCCGATAGAATGCTCCAGACTTCTTAATAATTTATAAAAGTACATTTCGGCCTTGCGTCCGAGCTAAGCAAAAAAAAGAAACGTGCGCTAGGCACAGTGCTGGCGTGCCAGCGCCCTTCAGGCCACATATTTTTCGCAGCAGTAGTCCCCGTCCGACCTTTTTGGCGGACGGACTGACCAGACGGGTTACAGCTCCAGCAAGCTTTTGCCAAAACGCCGATACTCTTGCTTGGGCAGCTTGGCGCTCGCGATCCCCGGGCCGTTTCGCTCTCTGCTTGCTCCACCCTTACCGCCAAACAACGCATGCAAGCACGTAAGCGCCTTTTTTCTGAGCGTTCATGTATTCACAGCTGAGCGGAAGCGGCAGCCGTCCGAGAAACGAGAACGGACAGCAGCGTCGGACAGCCGCTGCTGCAGCGAGCGAGCGAGCTAGCGAGCAAGCAAGCGGCGCCCGCCGCCGTGCAGTGAACACCCGAGCGCCTTCCCGGCACGCTCTGAGCTCCAATGAGAGAAGACGTGGAGTCGCGGCCAAATCGGTGCGACGCGAAGCAGCGCGGCAAACGAGGGAAATGCCTCGCGGAAATGAGGAAAACCCGTTGGAAGAAAAAGTAGAGAGCAATAGCATAGCATTCAGCAGTCGAAGGCTGGCGTCTTTAGACACGATTGAGCTGCGGAAGCGCCGCAGCCGCAGGCGCCAGCGAGTGCCTCCGGTCACGTGCCTCCGGTCACGACGAGACCGATCGCCTGCGGCCGCCTTGTCAATTATTGTTCGGTGCGAGAATCCGGAGGGGCGCGTTCGTGGGTCTCGGCGGCGGCAAACGCTCCGTTCGCAGGTCCGAGCAGCAGCGCGCTGCAGTTTGCAGCCTGACTGTTGGTTTCGCGAGGCCCAGCAGCTGACTCGGCTCGAGAAAGTATACCCGGCGCTACCGATACACCGTCCTTCCGACGGAGCTCGCCAAAGCTGCGGTCTCCACTTCGGGGTCCTCCACTTTGAGCTTAGATTGGGTCGGCGCCAGTGGCGCCGACGGGCGACTAACGAAGGCTATACTTGTCGAAGCAGCTGGGGGGCGCCATGCCGAAGGCGGCGGCAGCGCCCAGATGCCCACAAAGGTGCCTGCGACAGGTGCTATTCCGACAGCCGCTGGATTTCCGGCAGCTAGTAAAACAGGAGGGACGAAGCCTCGGCTCGATCGGCGCATGGCCATTCGACCGCTCCGTCCGTGCGAGGCACCGACGCCGAGGCGGCGGCGGCGTCCCATCGCGCCAGCGCTTGAGATTAGCGGCGGCGTCGGCGTCAGCGCCTCGCTCGTCCTCAGCAGCGGCCGTCCCGATAGTTCAGTAATTCCAGTCTTGGGCGTAGCGCGGCTGCCTCTCGAGCTCCGAGGCCTGCCCGTCCTGGAGCGGCGCGTCGCCGTAGCCGTAGGCGAACGGGTCGTCGGCCGGAATGCTCACCCGCTCCACGGGAGTCGTGATGTCGTTATAGTCCGGGTCCTGTATCGGCGTGACGCGATTGTTCTGCGCTTTGTGCGACGCCTTGGACATGGCAGCCGACAGGCCGAAGGCGCACAGGACGAGTGCGATCAGCAGGGGCACGCCGAGCAGTATCCCGACGGGCACCGCGATGTACAGGATGTTGGTCGGATCCGGCGGCATCGTGGCGCTAGTCGTCGGCGTCGTGCTGGAGCTGACGACGGTGCTGCTTGCAGCAACCGTCGTCCTCGCCCTCACGGTGAGCGCCTGCGCGTCGCCGACCAATGACGTCAGGATGACGGCAAGGGCGACGATGCTCGCTAAAATGGCGAGAGGCGCTCTGAGGAGAATTGAGCACGCTCACTGCGGTCCGTCTCCCTCGTTCGGGCGAGACAACTTTGCTTACGTGAAGACCAACGGCGACGGGGGGGGGGGGCTCGCGCGTAGCGTCGTACCTGCGTTCTGCCATAGCTCGGCCGCCATTCGGTTCGTAATGGCTTCTCGCTGCTGTTCTCACCGTTTCTTCATCTGCTACCGCTGCTGCTGCTGCTGCTGCTGCTGCTGCAAGCCATCGGTTGGGCTGCTGCTGGAGTCACACGAGCGGCTCCGACGACGATCGTGCCGGGCGCCGACGGCGAGCTATCGATCGCCGCCGGCATCGGCGGAGATCCAATCTTTTCGGAGCGCACGATGGTTCGGCCAAGGTTCATTGTTATCGCAGAAAGCTCGTCGTTCGTCTTCATGAAAAATTAACAAGACCCTCAACATCGGACAATTGTCTCGCGGCAGTCGTAGCAACTGGCGCTCAATGTTTTGCAAGGAGAGAGGGGAGAGTGGAGAGAGAGGAGAGAGAGAGAGAGAGAGAGAGAGAGAGAGAGAGAGAGAGAGAGAGAGAGAGAGAGAGAGAGAGAGAGAGAGAGAGAGAGAGAGAGAGAGAGAGAGAGAGAGAGAGAGAGAGAGAGAGAGGGAAACTATTTCGGTTTCACATGCATGCGAAATTTCGTTCGAGCGAGCTCGCGAAGACAATTCGCTGCAGCTTGCTGCTGGGGGCGACCGAATCTCGTCCGCGAGGTCGACGCCGCGGATCTAACCGGGGCGTTGCCAAGAGCACCGCCGTGCGGCATCTAGGAAATAATGCCAAGCGAACGGAGCGAAACTGCTTTCTGCCCAGCCGTCGATGTCCCGTCGATGTCGGAGCGTCGACGTCACTGCAGTATCTAAATAGAATTGTCGTTGAATTTGTTCATTACGACTGAACGGAGGGCTCACTCGTCGCTGGACTGTGGACGGCACGGATCGCATGCAGCAATATAAAAAAGACGGAAGTCCAGCGGAAGTTTGAGAAAAGACTAGGAAGGCGCCACAAGCTCAAGCTAAAACAGCTCCCACTTCCCAGTATAGCCAATGCGCTGTGAGCAAGTGCGAGGCAGTTACCGAAAATCCCGAATGCATGCGTGCCTCGCACAGCTCGGGCGCCTCTGAAGCTAGGAATGGAAGCTTTGAAACGGGAAAAGAACTCACGAGTTTGGGAATGCGTGAGCACGCGTATGTGAATGGGGCGTTGGTATGTGAAAGGGGCAATGGTGTGGGGTGGTGGTGGGGGCACGGCTATGGGAAGAGAGCTTTCCAGGCAAGCAGCGTGAGAAGAGCGTAGGCTAGCTTTTAGAGCTTGGTGCGCATTTTATATAAGAACTGAATCTTCATCCAGACACCGCACAACTCGCTGCCAGAGAAGAAATAGCATTAACCAAGAGTTAATGCTGAGCGAAGTATCATGCTTAGGGAAAAATACAAATATACACAAGTGTCCTGCATAGAAAGGCAGAGGAAAGCACGCAGGAAGACACCCAGACTGCTAGTTATGGAGCCTCTGGTTTGTAGCAAGCACTCGATCGTGCGTAGGTACGAACTCAAACCACTCTGACCAAATGGCAGGCTCACCCGGGAGCTGCCCTGGTTTGGCTCACAGGTTAAGGTGTTTGCCTTTATAGACCGAGGTCAAGGTGAATGCACTTGATGACCGAGATCGTGGTCTCACTCCCTGCCGCACATGCGAAACATCTAGATAGAGATAAAGTTGTCTTGGGGTGTAATAAAAATAAATTCAATTTTTTTCTTTCTTTATACATGAAATCGCTTTACTCACTGCCTTTAGTCTAACTCGCACAGCTTCAGAGCACAAAAGCGATAATTCGCTCGGACCGAGTGAAGGCTGTGAGGCACAGGTTTGGTTTGATTAGGTTTGAAGCTTCTTTTTGAATGCCGTCAAATCAGAACTTGACGCGATGTCAGTCGATCTTGAGTTCCCAGCGTTTGGGAGAATAGTATCTCAGGACACGATCACCAAAGGATTTGAAGATAGTTTTGGCACAATCGAATAACCAGAGTAAGAAGAGAGTTCGGTGCTACGCGAGGCGTGGTGCGAAACTAATTATTGAGGAGCCTACTGGTGAGTTGTTGTGGTATTGCACCGGCAGGAGGACCTACAAATAGAGAATTACAGAAGTGTACTCTCGCTGTCACGAATGCGTGGACGACCAGCTTGACTGAGGTTTCCTTATCTAAACAAGCCCAAATTCGTACAATGTTGTCTACATGAAAGTATTTTGATGTGATTGTGGAGCTGATGTTCACATCTAGCAAGAATTAATTTTGAAATAGGACACCCAGGTTGCGGGCAGAGGCGCCACAGTTCATTTTGAGATGTTCTGGTAGAGCCAATTTGGAGGGGTTTGCCTTCCAATTTCCGAGTAGAATTCGGTTTGTCCGTAATTAGTACGCTGGTCTTAGTTTCGCTTATTTTGAGAGAGTTTGCCGCCACTCAAGTGAGAATTTCAGCAACAGAAGCCAAACATGATCTTAGAGAGTTTGATCTACTGCAAGCCAGGGTGGGATCGGAGGGCAGGCACAGCTGTGTGTCGTCTGCATGCACACGAAAGCCAAGATTGTCGTTGGTGATTACATCGGCAGGAGGGAGGAATGGACCTAAGCAAGATCCCTGGGGCATGCCATACTTTACAGAGGCTCACCGACTGACTGACCGGTGAGCTGAAATTTACGCTCCAAGTTCTCCCATTGAGATAGGACCTAAACCATTGTAGCGCCGAACTTATAATGCCTAGGCTCGAGGAAGCAGGCGCTCAAAGGAGGATTTGGCGATCGGCGGTATCAAAAGCTGTCGAGAGATAGAGAGATCCAGCAGAGCTGACAGAGAGACTCTATCAACGAGCATTCCTGAGACGGCCTTGTGAACTCGCAGTAGTGCAGACTTAGAGGAGCGATGCGCCGAAAAAGCAGACCGGAACTTGCATGCTAACTTGAAGTATGGGTACAAGAGCTAAATGGTCCAGCACTACTCGTTACAAGGTCTTTGATAAAAACGGCAACAGGGAGACCTGTAGGAAGCTGTGCACATTACATTGGTCTATTGGCATTTTTATTATTACATTGGCAAATTATTAAGAACAGGACACAATAGCCTATTTAGAAAATGCTGCAGCTGAACTAGAGGCTAAGGCAACAGCTATCGTTTTAATTTATGTTAGGTAGCAGTGCATCTAGGCATCTGAGATGGAGAGCATTGTGTTTGTTTGAGTACTAGAGGGTTAGTGGTCTTCATAGGCTGGAAGACATACTTCGAGATGAAGGTATAAGCGGCAGGCCCCAGGTGGACATTGAGGAAGAGCGAGGAACGGAAGTAGAAGAGTCCAGGGTCACGTGTAGCCTTCGCGACTGACTCTTCTGATTTTGCCTATCTTGCTATCAAGGAAGCTAAAATAAAAGATCAGCTAGTTTGCCGCAAGTATCGCTGGGTATGGTGCTGAGCTGGCTACGGTTGAGGTGATGGCTGATAGTCAAAATCAGAATTTTCAGATTTCGTGAATCTGAGATTGCATAATGTTCTCATCCGAGCTAGCCTTGGCCTTGGCTAAGAGGAATTGACTACGACCTGCAATAGTCCTCGCATATGCATTCAGTGGACATTCAGTCCTGAATTTGTACATGCTTTTTTAAGCTTTCGCTTAGCATTACTAGCTATTTTAAAATCTTCAGTAAACCATACAGCATTACGTTTAGTGCTTACGTTATGCCAAGTCAGAGGAGCGAAATCATTTGAACCATTATCAAGTGATCGTGTTCAAGCAATCTGCTAGTGAGGCCGGATCAGCAAGAGGAATTATCGCAAATGGCAAGGAGGAGTCTTTTGTGAATAGCTTTACATCAAAGTTCTTAAGGTTTCGCAATTCGCAAAATTTTTTCATACATCAGGGAAAAATATAAACAACGGAGACATAGAGATCCGCGTGCGGTCAGATGTACAGAATTTATAATAGCAGAGTTGGCAGTGTACACTCGCCGAAGAATGAATGATCAAGAGTGTGAAATTTGACTGAGTGGAGTTATGCACACTTGCCCTGGGTGAAAATGAATCGGCCAAAGAGCAAAACTCGGCTCATAGGGGTTCAATTGGGTTATCGAAATGAATTTTGAAATCACCCAGTATGAGGACGCGAAGATTTCTGTAAAACAATGTCATGGATGTGTATCCCCGTCACTAACTCCACAAAGCCTCGAAGGCTAAGTAGGTGTTAAGCAGGAGTTTTCTATCGCGAACTCAAAGCCTAAGCGGCTTTCGGTGCGCATGCGTTAGCTAACTGACCATCTCACGAAACAAAGATAAAGTGAGAGACATCGCTGAGTTAGAAGGGCAGTCGAGGAAGTGAGCGGCATTGAAGTAGCGGCCCAGGACGGCTGGAAATGTGCCGCAGGCGGCAGCAGTAGAGCACGTCATTGGGTTAGAATTGTGGAAATGGTATCCACAGTCTAGGACCTGCAGAGCAAAAGCTCCTGTTGCCGACGGTCTTTGAGCAGAGGAATGGGTCAGCCAATTTATTGCCATGGAAGACCATGGCCAGAGGAGGCTGAAACTGGTGCAGCAATTCAACAAGGTATGAAGGAGCAAAGCCTTGGTAGGCCTTGTCGGTCAGGGTGATAACTTCACTCTGTATCCATAGATCAACTGGAATCCATTGCAGCTCCTTCTGCAAAGGAGACAAATGGCCAAATCTCTGGTCCTTTTTAACAAGTCTTGCGACCATATTCACCACCAGCTGCAACGGCCAAGTAGCTTTTTTAGGTAGTCCAGCCGCTGGAAAGTCGAGAAATAGTAATAATAGTACATTTGTTATAGCACCCTCAGATAACTCAGTCTCTGAACTTCACATTTGCCGTAAAGGAAGCACGATCGAATGGCTAGTGGTAGCATGTTCAATGAACAGGCATAATAGAGGTAACATGCACAGGGTCGGATTGCTACTCTTGACATACAGTAAGCTCTCGAGGTCTTATTGCCTTGATTAGAAGTGCACGAACAGGTATCGAAACACAAAAATAATTAGTGTGCAGGTGTATGATGAAGTCACTGCGACCAGTGTCCTCAATAATTACAACGTATATGCCATGATCATCAATACTAGATGGATGCCAAGCTTTTAAGTCCATGTAGGGCGATGTCAAGGTGTTCAAAAGAACAACATGCGACTGTCAGAAGGTCAATCCAAGTGAATGTTAAAGAGAAAATTGCAGCACTAGTCAATAGAACAACTATTAGTTCAAGCGAAATCGAGTCACTAATACTATCAGCAACTGAGCCTACATCGCAGTCTCAAAACTCTACAGCCGCACCCTACACGATATCGGTTTAAAGCAGATCAAACAAATCCTTAGGTTATCTGGTGTGTGTGTGTATATATATATATATATATATATATATATATATATATATACACCAGATAACCTAAGGATTTGTTTGATATATATATATATATATATATATATATATATATATATATATATATAATTCATTTGTATAGCGCCCTTAGAGAAATTATTCTCTATTCAGGCGCTTCACCTATGCCACGGGGCTTAAGCCCACGACCTCGGCCAGACCTTGATCAGGGCAAGCACCTTTGGCCCGGCTACGTATCAAGCAGCATCCACTTAAGAGCTTAAACAAGTCTTATGAGAGCAACCGTTACAAAATGCACTGCTTGATTGAAGAGTATAAAAATGCATCAATTCGCATTAGGATGTAATTGACATCAGAAGCTCAGCACAAGTCACGATGTCATAAGTCACAGGGCAAACGGTTGAAGACAGGACTTGATCGCCGAGAGGAACGACGTGGTTGGTAAATTAATGCCGATATCAAGAAGCCGCTTGCAGTCGAGCTTTGCGTCGTACGGCCGCAGGGCAGCACCCGGGGCCGGTCCGTTCTCTGGCAGTATGTGACCGGTGGGTAAGCCGAAAACCTCGGCCATCGCGACCGCCATGTCATACTTGGTCATCATCTCTGGTCCACTACACTGGAATATACCACTCACGGTAGCAGCCTGCAAACGGAAAACGAAACACAGCAATTGACCTAGAGTGCCTACTTATGCTTGAAGACGGTGATAGGGGTAGAAGATGGAGATAGGTATTCACCCCTTGGTCGGAAGACTTTTCGATGAGCGATACACAAACTTGGGCTATATCCTGCACGTGTGCTGGATAGCGTCTCTCATAATTAGACATGTTGCACTTGGCATCTGTAGTTTTCACTTTCTCAAACAGTACCGTTACTGCGCTCTCGCCGAGGTATTCTATTGGTCCATAGAGGATCGGTACTCGGAGCACAATGTTTTCTAAAAACATATATAAGGTGCTATAGCGATTATAAGAATGCAGCGTAAAGCAAGGTTACGGTCAATATTTTGGCACCAGATACGGTAACAACAGCTGGCGGTGGCACAATGGCTTGTATGCACAGGCCGGCTATGTATCTCTAGTGATAGACGTACAATCGTTGGAGTATGGCTTAGATAAAGCTCGTGTGTGCATTTGTTCACACTTGTCCACAAACAACGCTCGATCGTACATGTATAGGGTCAATGACAGAGCAGTAACAGACTTTTACAGCAGCTAAAATTAAGAAATAGTTTGCTATAATATCGGATTTGTGAACGACATACACATATAATAATAATAATACATTTGTTTAGCACCATCAGGGGACCGAATCTCTACCTAGGCACTTAACAGATGCTGCATATAAACCATTACCAAATGTTTGGTGGTAGCATGCAGCAGGCATAGTATAAGCATGTATTTGCACACGAAGGGCGAGTCACAAAGACTCATCAAATGCTGTAACAAAAAAGGCGTGTTTCAAGATTCTTTTTAAATGCCATCATGTCAGGGGACGTAGTGATATGTGTCGGTAGTGAGTTCCAGCCTTATAGAGCATACGAACTAAAGGCATGGTCTCCAACGATTTTGAGGTTCGAACGAGGTATGGCTACAAAATTCGAGTCAGAACAGCAGGTTGCACGATTCTTTGCCTGTTGGGGGTAGTTCTGATGGATAGGCTGGAGCCATAGAAAGGAGGGACCTAAACGTAAGTGACAGAGCCTTGAAGTTGATGCGCTGCTTGACTGGGAGTCAGTGCAGGTCGGCGATGATGTGGCAACTTCGGAGCTCACGGCAGATGAGCTTAGCTGCTGCGTTTCGCACCAACTGTAAGCGCTTCATTGCATAGGCCGGTAAACCAGCAAGCAGTGAGTTACAAAAGTAAAGATGGGATGTCACAAATGCATGGACTAATTTAGATATGGTATCCTTGTCTAAACAAGCTCGAATTTTAGCATGTTATGTAGCTGAAAGTAGGCAGCCTTGACTATAGAGCTGAGGTGGTCGTCTAGTTAAAGGTCGCTTTGGAACAGGACACCTAGATGACGTGCAGATTAAACAGGAGACATGCTGGCAGGGCCGATTTTGAGGGGTAGGTTTTCCAATTTCTGAGTCACACTTGATTTGCCCATAGTTATTAAGTTGGTTTTATCATCATTCAATTTAAGAAAGTTTGCTGCCATCCATGCGTGGATGTCATCAATACATGCAGCAAGAATGTGCAGAGGATTCGAAATGCTCGAGGGCTGAGAGAGAGAGATCAAAGCAAAGGTACAACTGAGTGTCACCTACATAGATGTGAAAGCCTAGATTGCGCTTGGCGAAGAGCCCTGAGGTAAATGGTTCATCGGATGATCTTTGTTCGATCACATCAATACTCTTGAGTCTTCCACTGAGGTACGACCTGAATGAATGCAATGCAGTGCCGGTGATGCCCAGGCGAGATTCAAGATGCTAAAGAAGGACTTTGTGATCAATAGTATCAAATGCTGACGAAAGATCAAGCAGGACAAGCAGAGAGACTTTACTCAAGTCTGCATTCATGAGAAGGTCGTTATACACCCTAAGCAATGCTGACTCCGTGAGGTGATTAGCTCTAAACCCAGACTGAAACTTACTTTCTAGGTTTGAGGTCTCAATAAAAGAGATCAGTTGGTCAGCCACAACTCGTTTTAGTGTCTCTGATAAGAACAGGAGAAGGGAGACTGGATGGAAGCTGCTCAAATCCACTTGGTCTAGCATTGCTTTCTTAATTATTGGCCTGACTAGAGCCGTTTTGAAACGTGCAGGGACCTGACGAGAGGCTAAGTACATATTTATTGTGTTAGTTATGCATGACAGCGCCAGATCTAAGCATTGCAGAAGTAGGACAGTAGGAACAGGGTCTAGAGGACTAGTAGTCTTCTTTGACTGGGAAATAAATTTCAGGATAACGTCGCTCGTGGCCTCTTTGAATGTAGACATCGATGCAATTGAGTTACAGGAGTCCAGGGGGGATGCCGAAACCCTAGGGATGAACTCTCTTACCTTTTCTATCTAGCTGACAAAGAAGCTAGAGAAGCGATCGGCTAGGTCACCACAAGGATCACTTGGTAAGGAACTAATCAGGGAGTGGTTAAGGAGATAGTTGATGGTAGAGATCAGCATTTTTTGGATTGTGCATTTGTGATTCAACAACATTTCTGTAGACGCTAGATTTGGCCTTTGCTAGGACCAACTGATATGATCTACAGTAGTCTTCGTATGCCTGACGATGGTCGGTCATATAATACTATGATATATAACATAAATATTGAAGCAGCAGATGTGGGGTTATTAGCTGAATCTTAAAAACTAGCTGGACGATGGGAGGTTTTATTCTACAGGGAAAAGGAGAAACAAGAAGGACAGAAGGCTTGCTGGCTGGCAGTTGGCAGTAGAAGTGCTGAGTTAGAAAGGCATGTGTGCAAAGAGTCGAGTACAATACATAGTAAAATTAACGAAAGACTCAGTATGCCCATATTTAGTAAAGAAAAGACCCCCGGATATTAGCTCAGTGGAAGGGTGCTTGCATATCGAGGTCAGTCATGGGTTTGAGCTCTGCAGTAGGCTATTCTTAATTGCCCTCTGCAAGAAGAGCCACTGTGGCAAAGGCTCTTCAATCGCTTTACAAATGAGGCAGTTGGATAAGCCAATCTTTGCTTTACTTTCACTTTCCAACCGCTGCTGAAGTAGCAAAAACACCATAGACACAACTACTTCAGCAACTGAATCACTCACGCACTAGATGAAGGATCGTCACCATTGCATTATATTGTCGTTTTGTCTAACGACCATGCAAGCAGATCGTGCACGATACCGTCAGCTCTATAGGTTGGCCAGAGCAATCAATTCCTTCAAGGAGTCAAGCCCCACGAACTCCGATCCCACTCAGCTGGGCAAAGGACAGACCATAACTGCTATAAGTCTCACAATGAATCACCCTCATGGAGGTGTGCTAAGCTTTCTAGCTGAGCCCCTTCTCTCTTGAGAGGAAAAAGAGCATGCACGCTACGCTGCTATAGATTTGCAGCGTAGCGTGCAGTCGCTGCTCCTCGAGCATCTGAACTAGTGGCTTACTCAGCCTTTATAGGACATACTTGCATTGCTGTCGATTGTCACGTGCTCTCCGAGCAGCTTGGTCTTCCCGTAATTGTTGAGAGGGTTGGGTTTGCTGTCCGTGTAATATGGCGGCGATGTCCCGTCAAAGACATAGTCGGTGCTCATGTAGATGACAGTACTGCCATGTTTCTCTTAGGTAAAAACAAATAGCACCGGCCGGATTAGTAGAGCTCCCAAACACCTGCCAGACGTCCAGATGGAGCAGCAATGCAGGCGACGCAGTCATTTCATGACGGTAATGGTTAAATGCTTTGCACGGCTGACTATTAATCTCGCAACATCAAATGTATTTCAGTTAGTAAATCCATCTAGCTTTTGAGACCTAGTCAGCGCACCATCGGAAGATTTTCTTAACAGACACCTTAGACAGAAGAGCAAATTACGCAACTAATACGGCATGGTTTATGCATAGAGCCAGGTCAGTTTCTACTATGGGCACAGTGCCCGTGGCTGGCTGTTCAACATGGTCGCCAGCAGCTATTTATAGTAGGCTCAATAAACACGTTTAGAGCTATCGTTTTAGCTTAGGGTTAAGGTTTTTGGGCAAAGTGTTCAGGAGTTGTGTGCTTTCAGGTATGGTTTACGATTTAGAGGTTAGATTTTGCATTTTTTGGGTTCCAGTTTTTGGATTTAGGGTTTAAGTTTTAGGGCTTAGTGCTAAGGTTTTACAGAAAAGCTACAAACAGAAAAGAGACCTTAAAACGTATTTATATAACGTTAATACAAAAAAAAAAGGTTGGCGACCATGTCTGACAGCCTGCTATGGGCACAGTGCATAATCGATGCTGTATTAGCAGAATTAGACAAGGTAATTCGCCAGAGCTGCTGGAACATGGAGTCCAAGATTAATAACAGGAACCAAGTTAGCACAAGGGCACAAGCATTGCAGAAGCATACAGCCTAGGTCCTGAACAGAGCAAGTATACGTTGCAAGCAGTGTGTAGGCAAGGCAGATGTAAGAGAGCTGTTTGAAAGTCGCAGGGGACAATAAAATGCCTTATTATTATTAAGATCCCGTGAAAGAGTAGGGCCGAGAACAGATCACGACCTTACCGAGTCACTTTTACATCAATAACAAGGAAGCATGGCCAAATTCCTTTAGGTTGCTAACACAAATGCACAAGCAGTGGCACGTAAGAAGAATACTATAGAATCTTCGTGCCAATCATCGATGAGGCGGTGCACAAACTCCCCACCTCCTTGCCAACTTTGTCCCCCACCTCCTTGCCAACTTTGCCATGCAATCAGTTCGCTTACAGCAGGACAGCATGAAAAGGACAAAGAACAGACGAAACGTCAATAAAATGAGCAAAAGAATGAGGTTGAGAGCACAGAAACCACAGAAATAATGCGACAGATCACACTGGCAGCCAAGTATGGATAGAATACATGGCAGCTGGTTCCAGTTGAAATACGAGGTGCACTGCGCAAAGGCCACTGCTGCTGCTGCTTCTGCTGACACCGCTCCACTGATGACACTGCTCCACTGATGACGGTGACACTCACGGGCTGCCCTGCAAACGTGCTGCACAGCCTCGACGTTCAGCAGCTCTGCTGCCGCAAAATCCTTTTCGACAACATCAGGCCGGCGCTCTGCTGCACAATGCACCACATAGTCAGGCTGCAACGACCGCAGGGCTAGCAGATAAGCAGGTGCGCTGCAAGCGGTGTGAGAGCAGGCAGCATACCAACACTGGGACTGCTGATCGATAGCAGGCCGCAGCTACTACAGGTCGACAGCTAGACATGACTGTCCTTCAGCAACATCACTTAAGTACAGAGCTACGACCACTTGCACGGCATTAAAGAACATGTGCTTCCTCCCATCTGCCATCCTTCCATTGGTCGGCTTCCTCTCGTTTGATCGCTTTCGGACAGGCTGTCCAGTCCAAACATGAGCACACTATACCAAATGCAACGCTTTAAGTAACCACGCAGCCAAGATGCAATGTAATGTCGCACCGTCTGTAACTCCACAAAACCATAATGGCTCACTAGGTAAGGCGGTTGCTTTTCACGACCTCAGCCCCGAGGTCGTGGGTTCGAATCCTGTGGTGGGCGATCCTTTATCGCCACTGCAAGAGGTGGCAATAGCCATCAAGGCTCTTCTGTCGCTATACAAAAAGAGGCTGTTAAATCAGCTGGTATTTTATTTTATTTTATTTTTTTAAACCAAAAAGACTACATGAGTGTTACGCAGCATAGTTTTTTAAAGCGCACTCAAAGTCTAGCTTCGTCTTTTGGTATGCCTTTCGGTAGCCAGCAGACATCATCCCATGCAGCAAAGAGAAATTGAGAAGCAGAGCAGAGTCAGGATGGCAGTTGTGGTAGTGAGTAGCATGGAAGTAGCAGCTCAGGACGGCTGGAAAGGATGTGCCATAGTCGCCAGCAGGAGAGTAGATATCCTTGCATAAGATTCGTGCAGTGCTTAGGAAGCACTGTCTCCTGCCAGGTGTCTGCTAAGACACCCCACTGTCTCAGCCAGCCGCATTGTATCACTATGGTGGTACGTGTGCGGGCACAGATCAACGGCCAGTCGCATTAACTCTCTTTCCTCCTGCTGCCACAGCTAGGAGTCGGCTAGTCGGAAGCTTTACGATACTTGAATACCAGAGCTGGGCATGCAAGGCTATCGCCTGCGTTAATTATGACAATGAAAACCTGTGGACAAGGGGTTGATTTCTTAAAATTTCTTGAAGATTTCGTGTTTAGTGCAATAGGCATCTGTTTTTGGCTCGTTGCTATTCTCCATCTACACTGCTTCCGAGAAGTAAGTGATTCAAGCTCTCGGCATCGAATACCACGTGAATGCTTATAATAACCAGCTGTTCTAATGATCTATCAAACATTCTGCATCGGCTGCCACATTTAAAACTAGATCTTATCTTGCATAAACTAGGCCCTGAATGTCGGCCAGCTTTCTCAATAAAAAAAAACAACGGCAATCAAAACCATAATCAGAGTTAGTGCCGAGTGCTTAGCTGGCATCATAAGCTTAACTTCCAATCGGAAGCCGAGCAGTGACATAGGCAGCGCTAAGTGCCCTGCCAGAAATGCAAGCCATATTTTTGATCAGAGGTTTTTGTAGTGAGATCGTGAGTAGGACCGTTTGACTTTGTTTAAAATGGTGGCTTTTCACATTACATAGCCTTTTGAGAACGACTGCATTGCTTGCTTTTTGGAGGTACTCGGGCAGGCGCAGTAAAACGAAAGCTACAGACAGCCGACTATTTTCTTTTGGGAACCCTATGCTATGGCCCATCTGTATGCCTTAGACCAGCTGCTTACCTGCCTTTACGATTGGCCAATTGTGGCCACTGCACTAAACCGGATTTAGCTTCGTCAAAATTGCCGAATTGCAAAATGATGAGACTAAGGCAAAGTATAACCTGAAGAAGACGGCTACGACCAATACCACGGATAACGCTAGGAGACACGGCCAGCCACGGGTCATTAAACCCCTGAAAGGGCATAGCTTTGAGCATCTTTTTGTGCATATGAGGGCTCGTGCTCAAAGCCTACAGGCTGCTACCAGGAAGCCAGTTTGTAGAGATAGAATTAGACGACCCTCTGTGAGCAGGATTGCCTGTCTGGATCTTTAAAAAAAAAAAAAAATCCTGCCCGTTAGGCAAAAAGGCTCACTTGCAATGGGCTAAGGAGTGAGCTGGGGCAGTTGTATATAGCTATGAGAGCTAATTTACCGTTTTTCGGCCATTGTAAACGTATGCAGCAAGCGATTGTCGTCGTCCCAATAAAGGTTTCAATGATAATTGCCTTCAGAAGACTTTGAAACTCGGAGGCAAAGGGGTCGTGGTCTGGGGATGAGTCTTAAGCAATTAACTACGTGTCCAGCATCGGATACCTGGCATCCTTAGGCAAAACGCTTATTTAGAACTGCTCTAGACCGTTGCAATACTTAGTACAGTAAATGAGGACGTGAATCAAGTATATGTCAGCTGACTTTGTAGCCTGATTTGAATAGTGGCAGAACAGCCTTAGCAGCCATCTCTCTCACTTGCAATGGGCAATAGATCAATATAGGCATGAAATACAAACACCATACCCATAAGTTTAGACATCGTACTGAGCATTTCTGAGATGAAGTTGATATAAGGCTCAGAGTCACACAGGTAACCGTCATACAGAGTTGTCATACCGAGTCGTTCAGGTGGGTCGTATCACATCTGAAGACCCACCCACTGTTCTCAATTTTTTTAAGACGTGTAGAGACCAATTAGGCCAGACGTTTTTGTGAATGCTTAGTTAACTCTATGCCTGAGCAGCTCAGACAGGTGATTGCTAATCGTGGTAGTACAACTATGCGTTAACATTACAAATTAATAAATTTGTAAATACACTTTGCTTGATGTAACACATGCTTATTTTATATACCGTGTACGATTATATTATAGCATGTTATTGTTACGTTCTCATGTCAGATGCCGAGATTTTAGCGAATGGTGGTTATATTAGGTAATCTCATCAATACTTTTAGACCGAGAGTATATGCCAAGTGCCTAGAAAGAAATGTAGTTCTCTTGTGGTGCTAAATAAACGTTTTCTTATTGCTACTATTGTTATTATTATTATTATTATCAAACGCACAGCAGTGCAGTCGTAGGTAGTGCTCAGTGCCAAGCCATAATCATGGCCTGTACTTGTAATTAGAGATCCACTAGTGAGATCGTCTTTTGTTAGCAATCAATGTGTCTTCATTGATGAAAGCTTGACTTGGAACAGATTCATACAGAAGACGAGAGCACGATTGGTCATCACAGTTGCTCTGCCTTGGAGATATGAGCTACTTAACGTAACAGCATGTTACAGATCTTACTAACTCCAGGGTTATCCGAGCACAATGACCAGTAGTGGCTCTGGGTTTTGCAGCAGATTAGCTCAACAATTTGCTCTCTCTCTCTCTCTCTTGTAAGGCCTGCTATGCCTCTGCTGCTACTAACCCAGCCGAACTGCTAAAGCCATATCAGCCATTTCATATCCCCAGGTTCTCGTAAGACACTAGATCGGGCTCTTCGTTTCTCTCCTGCAAAGTCTTTTGGTAATTGGACGCTTTTGCTCTTCGGGTCCCAGCCCGCGGAATTCATTCCCACTTGTAGTGCAACAATGCCATCTCCATTCCTGCATTTCAATAGCAAACAGTTTTTCTATGCCATCCTACTTCTATAGTACCTACACTATCCACTATCCATCTCATTCAATTTATACATTGTTCTAACTGTTTTGCTGTTTCGTGAGATGAAAGGTGCTAGCTACCGATTGGGTAGTGAAAGCCCTCGTGTTATGCGAGTACTGCAGCATTCTTTCCAGGGTAATACCCGCTTAGCCCTCGTGGCTTTGCGGAGTAGCTGAAGAAGACACAAACAAAGCAGGTACAACGCAAGGGTGATCAGGCGTTCAACTTAAGTTCATTCAAAAGCCTGCCGGCCACACCAACTGGACTAAATAGTGGTGCTTGCTTGGAGATTCACATCTGCGTCCGTAAACCCTGCGGATGCAACAAGTCAGGCACCTCTCTGCGTTTTGCACCAGTGAGAGACGATACACATTAAAATAACAAAGCTGGCTATCGGATGTGATTGAGCGAATGGGGTCGTTCGCTGATTTATTTTCCGTTAACCAGCATATCTTCAATCGATATAGCTGCTGGTTTATCCCAACCGATGTATGCTGTAGGCTCCTTCCACAACCTAAGATTTAATAGGCTACAGGTCCTCTTTCCAAAGCACACGTGTGATGGCCGATGTACAACCGTTGCTTTACGGCTGGCAGTAAAGTGTGGGATCCGAGCTTCGAGCCGTGGATAAAAACCTGGCATGCGCCTTATTGAGGCAATAGCACTTGAAATATTATAGCTACATGATTAGAACTTGTATAATACTATTGATAGATGGATAAACGCAACAACTGGTCCCGATTAGCTTCGACCGGATTTCCAGAGGGACGGAAAACACAGCAAGGTAACCGCGATGGCATCACAGAGGGTGTCTAGCTTCAGTATTACGCTCTTAAAAGTTTCAACTTACCAATGGATGGCAGCTCAATGGTTTCCTCTTTAAAAGCAACAGATGGCATCGAGAAGGAAGGGCGGGTGCAGCGCGATAGAAGTGGGTGGGGTCGAGATTTACCTTGGTCCGCTCAAACAAGTCCTTCACTTGCTCCTGGTCTGTAAGGTCTACCTTTAAATTACCATGAGGCCTGCTGAATGCTGTTCCTTCAACCAGCCAATCTCGCTTGGCGCTTTCCTTAAGCACAGCCCTACCCAACAGCCCAGAGCACCCGGTCACCAGCACCTTCATTTCCACGTTTACCGTGCTAAAAACGGGCTCGCTGCTGTGCGACCGTTTCCGCAGATTCAGTGCGCCTGCGCTGCACCGGCGAGTGGCGCGTAAACCCAACTTCCCGTACTCGTCGCTGTACGTCTGAACATGAAGCTTTGGGTCGACAAGTACCGGCCGACGTCGCTCGTGAAGTTGGACTACCACAAGGACCAAGCCGAACAGCTGCGAAAGCTGGTAAGAGATGTGTATTCTTATCCCGCTTTTACAAGCGTCCGCTTTGGTGACCTGTGAGTCCGTTCTCACCTGAGTGCCTGCCTCATTTCGCACATATCAGCTTAGTGTGCGGCGGCGTGGGCGCATGCTATGCGGCCATACTAAGCTGCATGCTTTTGCTGCCGAAATTTTGTCGGATGAGGCTTGTGGGCTGAGGCTGACGGTTTTGGAGGCGCTCCCGTCGCATTCCCCGAGCAAATTCCCTGGGCAAATCGGATGGGCGAAAGTCAGCCAGTTCTTCAACGAATGTCGTTTCGGACATCTCATTCGATGGCATTTTTCAAGTTGAGCGTTGGGTGCGTATGGATGCGTCCTGCTTCGTGGGCCTTCCTCGATGGTTTCCTCGGTTACGGTTAAGGCTGTACTCCCTCGCCGTAGCTAGTTTTATGCCGGCCGACTCTTAAGGCTCGTGTCGGGATGATAGCGTTATGACATCCGGTGACGCAGAATGTTGCTCTGCTTGCGATTCGTGTAAAGCATTAGTGTGCAATAAACCTAAAGAAGCTGTGCGGCTGTGTCTAGTGCATAGCTCATGTCGGCACTGTCTTCTCTTTCCGGTTGAGCAGTTGTATTGGAAAGATATATTCCATTTACATAGCGCCCTAAGAGAACCGAATCAATGTCCGGGCATCGACCAGGGCTGCATTCGTTCACGGATTATAGTGTGTGTCTGTGCGTGCGTGTGTGTGTGTGTGTGTGTGTGCACGTGTGTGTGTGTGTACTGTTGCTGTTCGGAGAAGACGTAAGTGTAGGAGAAGCCAGCTTGTAGCAAGAGACTGGGGGTGGGGGCAAGCAGAGATTCTGTTTAAGCAAGCAGCAAGTGTTTCTACCAAACTGGTGCTTCCCTTACAGATTGATGTGTGCTGATAACATTCCTTACGAATGGTATTGCGCCAGCTCATGTGTACTTAATACATGCTCTGACCTGTGCTGCTGCTTACGGGCCACTCGTCTGTGGCTCTGTGGTACCATCACACCTAGCTTAAGACTCCGCTACTGCTTATGGCTGCAGCTAGTTCCTGCTGCCACCCTCTGCCCACAGGTAGAGTGTGGCGACTTTCCACACCTGCTGTTCTATGGCCCGTCGGGTGCCGGCAAAAAGACGAGAATAATGTGCTTGCTTCGAGAGCTGTACGGCACGGGCGTCGAGAAGCTCCGTCTGGAGAAGCTTACGTTCGACACGCCATCCAATAAGAAGCTAGAGATCCACTCGGTGGCCAGCAACTACCACATCGAAGTGACACCGAGGTAGGGGGGCTGCTGCTGCTGTCGAGAGCAGTGGCTGCTTGGCGAAGAACTAATAATAGTAAAACTTTTCTGGTGCAGCATTTAGAGAGCTAAATATCTTCTAGAGAAATGCCAGCTACTTGTGGAGGTGGTATGGCTGGGGCTGCCTGTGATAGTAGGCAGGAGCTGCACGCTGGGAAATCAGCATGCCCCTACAAGCCCGGCCGTCGACAGTTGCGCTGCCTCCCCTGACTGCATGACTGCTGCTGCTGTGTGGTGCTGGCAGTGATGGCGCTGGGCCATTCATTGGCTCGATTCAGCCCGAGGTCCATCCTGTGCTAGCCTTGTCAGTTGCGGCGCTAGAACAGGATAGGCTCCCGTTTTGGCTTTTGCTCGTGGTCGGCCTGTTCATTCAGTCGCCACTCCGCAATTAATGTCACTAGTCGCTAGACTGCTGGCTCTGCCCTGCCGGCACCAGCCGCCACCAGCCAGTCCCAACTCATGCTCTGCTGTCATCGTTCTGCGTGCATAAAGTTCAGCCTGCCTCTGACTGTACATAGCTCTCTGCTTTGTGAGTGGCTTCTGGCCTCCTTTTCTTCTTCATCTTCGTCTAATATTCGTTTCCTTTTCGAGCCAGCGTCCAGATTATTATCATTCGACGACGAGCCAGATGCGTTGAAGTGCTTGAGTAGTGGTTGTAGGCTAGCCTCTGATATCCTGTGTTTGTCTCAAATGTCACTTCGTGGCGTGTGCACAAACTTGGGCTCAGCCGTGACCCATTACTTGTCGAGCTCTGCAACGTTGCAGTCATCTGTCCTCTGTTTCAGCACTGGTCACTTGTAGCATAACCCAGCTGTAACCAGGGCAATGCTTCTATTGGCTGTTCTATTGGCTGTTTTTGCCCTTGTGAAAGCTTCCTGACGAAGTTTTTTTTTTCCGGCAGTGTCGAAGCTAGTGTTTTCAGATGTCATGTCAGGTAGTATCTGAATGTCGCTAGTTGTGCGTGTCACTCGACTATGGTGTGTTTGCCCTGTGCACTGCCCATTTGCCGTCCTGGCTGATCGTGCATTGTTTTTCACTTTCAGCGACTGCGGCTTCAATGACCGTGTGGTCATACAAGAAGTCCTGAAGTCAGTCGCCCAGACTAATCAGATCGACGCCTCTGCACAGCGCGCTTTCAAAGGTGGGCACCATGTGGTTTGGCTGCCTGGCCTTGTGTGCATGCTTTGGTTGAGACTACTTTCATGATCAGGCCAAGCAAGTGCTGAGCCGCTAGCCGATTTGAGCTTCAACAAAACATGCTAATCAATGCAGGGTTTCCTGTGGTCATTCCCGTGCAACTGGGTTCAAGGAATTACCAAAATCCACTAAATCAAAAATCTACAGAAAATTGGCAGGGTGAAGCTCTTTCAAGTGAAATATCTTCCAAGTGACAAGCGAAGAATTTCAAGTGAATATTGAAGCACATCATCGTTTTAATGTACCCACCACGTTTTATGCCAATGCTGCACACAGTTTCATGCAATGGGATGCAAGGATACTGCCCACTACTGCAATCCAGTGGTCTCCAATGCAGCTCCACAGGAAATAGTCTGCGCAAACCTCCAATTTGGATTGCACATCAATCTGCACTATTATTCAAGTGTACCTACATAGTGATGCACCATTTCGTGCACCTGTTCTCATGCTATCCATTGCAATCGACTTGAGAGACCCGGGCCAATACCGAAACCCGCCGCCAGGGATTGAGGTGCAGCACTGATAACGGCCATGGTTGTGGAAATGGCTATTATCTTTGCAGCCCATTCATCTGAGAAAAAACCTGCAGAATGGCATGACATTGATTGGTCTCATTATGACGAGGGTGCACTAGAATATTCACTCGAAATTTGAGGTTCGAGCTGCCGATTTCCCGTCAATTGTCACTTAATTATGGTGAATTTCGGTGGATTGTGGTAATTCGTTGAACCCCATGCAGCACAGGTTGATGCCACGAAGTTGTGAATACGAAATGATGTTCCTCTGAAGCATTCCTCTACACTTGCAAAGCCTGAGCGACTTCCAATGGGTAGTTAGTTGGTGGCCAGCAGAGTCGGTCACATGCAACCAAGCAGAAATGTGCTTAAAGTGAGGGAGTAATTGATGAATTCTGCATTTTAAAGCATTACCAACCAAAAATCTCATGAGAAGAGGAGTCGCTGTGGTCAATGCGGCACTCGTTTCGCTGTGCCATTGTATGTAAAGTTATGGAAGCCCCTTATGCTCAAAATGACCTGATTGAAAGTATCATTTGGCAATGGCAACTGTAAGCTTTATTTATTATTGCACGGATGCTTTCCTGTATAGGACGTTGCTGAAGCAGCTTAGTCCAAGCTGAGTAGTGCAGTTGTAACTGCAGCTGCACAGTTAACCGTATGTGTGTGCTATTGCTAAAAGTCCTTAGAGATCACCAAAGAGTCCTCAGAGTCAATCTTGGACAAGCCGTGTTGGTAATAATGATAGCGGTAGCTGCTGTAGTGGTGGTGGTGGTTGAGACTGGCGGCATTAATCATGATATGTGTCTTGTCGTCTATAGCGGCCATTGTTTCATCGATATTATTGGTAGATCAGCAGTCAATTTTGTTGGATGGAAAAACGAGTCTGGGGGTTATTAAGACAGGGGCCGATTGGGAATTCACGGGGGGAGGCAGCTATTTTCACTGCATCTTTTGGGGATTTCTCATCTTAGTGTAGGGCCGACTAATGTGGCTCTTTTTTTTACCAGTACAGACGTGGTTGTCTGCAGCTACTGTAACCAGCTTTGATGCAGCAGCCAGAATGCTGCCAGGCGTGCTAAGCTAGTGGGTGGCCGATAGTGGTGAGCGCAACCGGAGCATTGCCAACCCGTTTCGGCATGGACAGGGATGACAATAGCGCCGAGGGCGTTGACTCGGTACATGCCACACGCGTAGTAGGCATGGCGGCAGTACAAACGTTAGTAGCGTCTCCCTCCCTCTGAGCAGTGATCCATCGCGGCTTTTACTCGGTGGACACCTTGAGCCATGAGTGTGCTGGGAAGAGGCTCTACCAAGCTCTGCAGCGTGGCAACAACTGATAGAGTCCATGCTTCCTGGTCAGCCAAGAGAGTTAGCGAACTTGTTAACCTTCCGACAACCATCTTGGTCGGGTGCCTTAGGCCCAAATAGCTTGATTCACTGGGGGGGGGCACCTGGCTGGCTGCAGCACAGCAGGACGCACCAGTGGATTAATGTGGCCCAGACAAGGTTGTCTTCTCGTACCCCCCTCTCAACCTGCACACGACGGGTGCATGTAGCAGCAGCAGCAGCGCCGCCGAACCGAGCGCTGCTGCAGCAGCAGCAGCCTCTGCAGCATGTTCGTCCACTCCCCCTTCCAAAGCTCTGCCGAGCTGGCTGCAAACGAGGTCGAGTACCGGCACCTATAGCGCCAAGTCTCTGCTGCTACTTTCTGCTTGCTTCCAATTGCTATGGGCACTGGAAAGGTTGGTCACGAGAGACGCTGTAAATTCGTTGATCGAATGCACCGTGTCCTCATGCATGTCTGTACTTGCAGTGGTCGTCCTTAACGAAGTGGACCGGCTCACGCGGGACGCGCAGCACGCGCTGAGGCGCACCATGGAGAAATATGTCGCGTCGTGCCGTATCGTTCTTGTGTGTCAGTCGACCAGCCGTGTCATTCCGGCAATTCGCAGCAGGTGCCTGTGCGTCCGTGTGTCGGCGCCCACGCAGGATGATGTGAGTGCCCTCATGCAGCTCCCGGGCAGCCCGAGGCATTGTCATTCGTTTTCGGCTTTTCTTTTATTTTAGCTGTACGTTTCTTTTTCTAGTTTCTTCTCCCCAGTTGGCCGTGCATTAAAATTGCGTTCGGCCAACAATCTGCCATGCCTGCGTGTTTGATTGCATGACGTGCCTAGGTGGCTCGAATTCTGCAACAAACCTGCAAGAAGGAAGGCTTGAGTCTACCAGGGAAACTCGCCGACAAGATAGCTGCAAAGAGCCAGCGAAACCTGCGGCGGGCACTGCTCATGTGCGAGGCAACTCGTGTAAAACAGTAAGAGTTGCACTGGCAGAGTGCTCTTGTGCACGGCAGCGCTGGACTACCTTTTTTTTGAGATAGTATAGCCTCCTTTTCCTCCATCATTTCCTCGATACAAAGCTGCTATTGCTCGAATATGTGCACTATGCTTGCACTTTTGGGCCGCGAGCAAATGTGTCCAAGTGCATGCGCGAATGCATGCACACTCGGTCCTAGGCATATGCACATGCACACGGCAGGCTTCTGGATATGCGAAGGCACTGCTTTGCAGTCGTTAGTTGTAAAGTTACGACTTCATTCAGCAGCTGCCAGGTGCCTTGCTGTGGTGATTGCTAAGTCGTGCAACCGTTGTGACCCTGTGTCCAAGCAGCCATTACTTGCACAATTCGTGGGAGACTGGAGTCAGCTCTTGGTGTGGCTGTGTTTTAAGGGAAATGATAAGAAACTTAGTCTAAGAATCTAAAATTTGTTTAAGTTACCTTTCACAATATTTCTAAAATATTTCCGTAATAAAGGAAACGTGCTTATCCGAACCATGTCTTAACCGAAAGCAACACATCTACAAATAAGACATAAAACACTTACCGATCTCGGTATCATATTTGACTTGTGCCACAACTTATTGAACCTTGGTATTTCGAGGTACATATATGCAGCTTGTTGAGGTGCATGCATGTGACTTTTAAACAGCATCATTTACAGTGTAGCTTTGTGCTTTGTAAAATCCATAACTTAGCCAATACTTAATGGATAACCGTGAAATTTTAAGTATGAGTTCAGCTCTTCTTGCACATCAAGGCAGTAGTTTATTTCTGATTTAGATTGGATAAGTATTGCTTTAGAAAATACATATGCTGATTCAACAGCCTCTTTTGTATAGGGCTCCGTGTGCTTGGTCCAGCTCTTTTCACGGTTTATACTCTTCCTCATGCCAATGTGATCGCCAATCACAATCTGGGCTTTCACTTGTATGCGGATGACACTCAGTTGTACCTTTGCTTTAATCCCTCCAGCTTGTCGAATTCTCTCAACTCCTATGGTGCATGTATTGGTGACATCTGCACAATGATGGCAGCAAATTTCCTTAAATTGAATGATGATAAAACCAACTAACTAGTTATGGGCAAACCAAGTGGGATTTGAAAATTGGAAAGGCTGACGCTCAAAATTGGCTCTGCCAGCATATCTTTCGTTGAATCAGCTCAAAATCTAGGTGTCATGTTCCAAAGTGACCTCTCGTTAGACGACCACATCAGCTCCACAGTCAAGTCTGCCTACTTTCAGATACATAACATTGCTAGAACTCGGGCTTGCTTAGATAAGGATGCTATATCTAGGTTGGTCCATGCATTTGTGACATCCCGTCTTGACTTCTGTAACTCACTGCTTACTGGCCTACCGGCATGTGCAATTAGGCGATTACAGCTGGTGCAAAACTCCGCAGCTGGGCATGTCTGTCGTGAGCGGCGCAGTTGCCACATCACTCCACTTCTTGGCGACTTGCACTGGCTACCAGTCAAGCAACGGATCGACTTCAAGGTTTTGTCGCTCACTTTTAAATCACTTCATTCTTTGGCTCCAGCCTATCTCTCGGATCTACTCCCCCCACCAGGCCAAGCATCGTACCACCTGCTTTTCGGAATCCAACAGTTTACCAATACCTCGTACAAACCTCAAATCTTTTGGAGACCGTGCATTTAGTTCGTATGCTCCCAAAGCCTGGAACTCACTCCCGACTTGCGTCAGAACATCCCCTGACTTGATCACATTTTAAAAAACGCCTATTTAGGACAGCATTTAGTGGGTCCCTGTGATTCGTCCTTGATGTGCTTATGCGTGCTGGCACTGTGCATGCTGCCACTAAGCACATTTGCATGCTGACCCTGTGCATGTCACCCCTAACCTTGTTATTCATGTTGTTTATCAAGCATGATATTACTCACCATTCAATTTCGTTTCCCTTTGCAGCAAATGTAAAGCACCTAGAAAGAGATTGAGTTCTCTGAGGGCGCTTTATCAATTGCATCATTATTATTATTATTATATTATTCCAATGATGCATTCAGATAGTCTCGTTCAGGGAGATCTGGAGTATATTATATTATCTGGCCGACCGGCTCCTTCGGTCTGGCTGCATCAGCCGACTTGAGATTTCGAGTTAATAACGAGAGGTATTCGTGTTTTTACTTAAACCACTGTTCCATAAATTCCTGCGGAGGTGAGCTATTCAGGCCTGCTTAGTAGCCCTGCTGCTGCAGTGGCTTCGAGCATATTCACTCCCGCGTCATGCCGATTCAATATGTCGGTAGCTTGCTGTTTTTCTCGACGACATTGATGGGCCTCCGCCCCCCTGCACCATGCTTGTGGCCACTGGCTTCCCTTTTATTCATTTGCTCATTTTGCTTCGGTGGAGCAGTGTGATAGTGTGCTCTGCAACCTACCCTAGTCTCCAGGCCGTGCCTGATTTGATGATTGCTGAAGGGGTACTCGTGCATGCATGCTACCTTTATTCATTTATTCATTTGCCTTTGGTTTGCCAGCTCTAGAACAAGTTGTTTCTAGATTTTTCGTGACAGGGGCATTATGTGTCATAATGTTTTCCATGCGAAATTTATCCCCACCGACCTGTAACCTTGATGTAGTCGCCGGATCAAGCTAGTGACCGATCTGAGTCGTATGCTTAATGCATTTGAAGCTGTCAGACGTCTGTTCACTTTTAATGGCTGTGCCCTCTTATGCCCTAGTCTGCTGATCATGTCGCTTGCCTCGTTGGAGTCGAATGCTGGGGTTGGCTAATCTGTGCCTTGAGCAATGAATTTATGTTTTTTTTCCGTTTGTAACCCAACAATGCCTTGCAAATCTAAGCTGTTGTTGCACTGGATAACTTTCTGTAGCTTGCTTTAAGCCAATGTACCTTGTGATTTGCATACGGTAGGTAGCCAACAGACTTAATTGCTGCAACCACGAGAAGTTGAGAAGTGAAGCCAAAAAGACAGTCCGGGGGGGAATAAGCAGCGTGAAGGCACCTGTGCAGGAGGAAAGAATGTGTCAAGAGCCGGCTGCAGAAGAAAAGTTGTCGTTACCCCAGATGTATGGAATTTAGTTCCAGTCTCGTACTTCAGAGCAAAAGTTTCTGATGCCAACATTTTTTTATTGAAAATCCTATACAGTTAATTTTGAGCATCAAACCGATAATATATAGTCGTGAGCTAGTCACGGTGTAATCAAGAACTAGTGTAAGGATTTTGGTCTTGATCAGAGATTTGTCAATAATAGGCAGCCGTAACTGTGGCCGTGACAAGCCAGCTACTGTGCTGTGGACTGAGGAGACCGAAGCAGATCAAATGTGCTTTCTCTTGCCTAGTAGCTGTAGTTAGGGATTAGCTGGTGATTGTGCAGCAAAGAATTGGAAGTGTCAGAGCAGTGGGGGAGGGAGGGTCCTTATAAATAGTCAATCAATGCATGTCGTTTGCAACCGTTATCGTTTGTCACATTGGCTGCCACTGCTTTCCGTTTACTCTTATAGCAAGGATTAAAAGTCAGCGAGCTATGCTCAATTTAGAAAACTTTCTTTTGTTTAGGTATCCCTTTGCTGAGGACCAGGAGGTAGCAGAGGCAGACTGGGAGCTCTATCTAAAGGAGACGGCATCTCTGATTGTTCAAGAGCAGAGCGCTCAGCGGTAAGTCAAAGATGCCAGCACTAGATCTCTTTCTGCACCCGCTGAGAGGTTTGGCAGAACTTTCTTATTAGATCACCGGCAATGCAGACGTTGATGCCAGCCATGTAGTATGCCCATGCCAGACTATTTGTAGTCTGATAGGTTGTGATCAGGCTCATGGTTTGAGGGCAGTGATATTTAACTCTGAGAACCCCTTGGAGAAACTGCAGCAAGGTATTTGCTGACATAGATTGATTAGAGCAATGGGGCAAGCTCTAATTCATGATGCACTTTGTTTTTGTACATGAACCCGAAACTGATCGTGAGATCACCATCTAGCCGACATAATAATAATAAATGTGTGTATTGCCTTAAGTCAACTCAGTCGCAGTGACTTCCCGGCTGTCAGAGCATTGAACTGAAGGCACGGTCTCTGAAGGATTTGGCAGATTGATTTAAGGCACAGCTGTACGAGATGAGTCAGAAGAGCATGTACGATTGTGTGAAGCTGATATGGCATATTTAAAAATAGGCTAAAGCAACATATGAAAGGGATCTAAGAGTGAGCGACAGAACCTTGAAGTCAATGTGCTGCTTTATTTGGATCCAATGCAAGTCAGTGGGAAGTCGTGCAACGTGGCAGTTGTGACGTTCACCACAGATAAGTCTAGCTGAAGAGTTTTGTACCAACTGTTAGCATCTCGTTTGTCAAGGTGCAATACCTTTGTAAGTAGTGCATTGCAGAAGTCTAATTATGATGTCTTTAGTGTCTAATAATATAAATAAAAATATAAAATAATGTATATCCATTTGGCTGTGGTGTCCTCAAAAGTTAATTGATTCAATAGCCTCGTCGATAGAGTGGCATTCTTATGTAATCAAGCCCAGATCGTATTATGTTACATAAAATTAAAAAATAATACTCAGCAAAATGTAGACAGACTTGAGCTGGTGTGGTCTTCTAGCAAAAGGATAATCGGTAACATTGGCTAGCATTACTTGCAAAACCTGGTTTTGAATGCAATTTTAGCTGAGAAACGTGCCGAGTCAGCCCAGCATTATAGGATCGGAATAACTTCTGCTAGGTCTTTACTTGGCTTTGACAATCCGGGTGTGTCAAGGTCTTCTCACCACTGGACTTCTTTACTGCCGAATGTGCGTCTCTGCCTTGCTCAACACATCGTTTAAGGTGGTTCTCTCGGAAAACGGCTTCACGCTCTAATTTTCTGTCGAATGGTGCTAAAGCATGGGAATGTCAGGCTCTCTGATAGACCTTCACTGCATCAGGATGCTGTGACGAAATGTGCTTGCCTTTGACGACCAAGGTCAAGATGATTGCCATTGACGACCAAGGTCCCGGGCTTGAGCCCTTTGGCATGTGTGAAGCGCCTGGATAGAGACTCAATTCTCTTGGGGCGATATTCAAATGACTTATGTGTATATGAAACCGATTGGGCCATAAATACGCTGCATTAGCAGACTATCAGATTACCGGTCATATTGCTTATGCAAAACCCAGCAAAGATCAGTTGGTTACGTTTTGTTGCCGTCAAGCGAGAGCCATGTGCCCTTCCTGCAGTCATGCAACTGTATGTTGCCTGATCTAATGTTGTCTTGAGGTTTTCGTAATGCCGCACGTCTTTGAGCATAATCTGTTTTGCTGAGGTGTTTTAGGAGCTTCAGGCTGCTCTACCTGCTTTTTAGTGTACAGTGAATCCAGTGCTTCCACTGAATTGTTGTTTTGATATATGGTTGCTCAGGGTACAGACATTGCAGCTCTGAGTACCTGCAGTTGTGTCACTCTTATGATTTGTATTATGTGAGATGTTGTTGAGTTCCCTTCGGAGACTAGTATAGGGTAAACACTTTCGTAAATGTCTTTCGGTGAAATTTTGGTGCATATTTCTTGTCAGCTAGCAAAATTATGTTGGAAAATGCCTGCAGTTCTTGAGCCGGACGACATCTGGAGCAAGCAGCTACCATAGTTTCACGGAGGCATGGGTAGGCTTCTACAGAGCTTAATCAGAGCCTCTCAGTAATGAGTAACTGCCAGCAGTTGCTGTTAGGGGATGGATCCAGGGCTCCACTTAAAAGTTATGAGGTACCGCATCACTATTGATGCAAGAAATTAATAGCGCAGTCGGAGCAAGAAACCAGCTCACTACGTTTCCTGATGAAAAAAAGAGCCGTAGAGCACTACAACACTGCTTTAGAAGTCTTGGCAAAGACACGAGTTGCCAAAACCACGGTGACCTGCACGGGTTATAACGTGTTCTCTGAAATTATGAAACGGTAGTTTAATTTAATGCATGCATTTAGAAAACTGAGATCTTTAAAACGTCGGACAATTTTAAAGAATTTTTGTATTCCTTATTTACCAGAAAACACTTTGATTTTTCCTTTCACCGAATTTTATTCATTCATTGTATTCACACACACACAACACACACATAGTCATCAAATTTTTTGCAGCTCTTCAAACCACATACAACTTACGATTGTGAATGCTCAAATTAGCTTGCTTCAAACTCTCGATGATTGCTGAAAAAAATGTCTGGCACGGTTGGTAAAATAAACTTTATTGAGTCGGATACTTGATGCATCTAGCAAATCTTACTTTGCAGTGCTCCAACGGTACTAGAAAGTAATAATGTCAAGAATGGTGAATATTTCGGTAGCCAGAAATTGACCCACTTACTACAAAAGGAGGGTCATATGCACATATTTTTTACCTCGTAAGATAACTAGGTTGATAGCATGTCCGATTTGTAATAAATATTGCTAACTCATGCAAATCATGGGCTCTGATGAAATTGTATTGGCCTGCAGTCCATAAAAAAGTGAATTATCAGGGATTATAAATCGATCCTCAGGGTGCATAGATTTTTTTGGGCCAGCACTGTATGCGCTGCTAAATTTGTTAACCTGTGGCTCCATTTCAGTTTGCTTGTGGTTCGCGAGAGAATATATGAACTTCTTCAGCATCTCATTCCAGCTGATGTAATATTCAAGGTAAAGGCACACGACACGACTGCTTTTGCAAAGTTACAGCCTTTACCTGCTACTAGTGCTGCAACGCGACTCACGTGCTTGAGTAATCCCCGCATTGTAGCTATTTACGTTTTTATTTTCTTATTGATCAGAGTCTGCTCGAGCACGTAGCACGGAATGGCGACGTCTCTCTTCGATGCCGCATTGCCGAGGAGGCAGCATTTTATGAGCACCGCATGCAGCTCGGCAGTGGTTCCAAGGAGATATTTCACATCGAAGCGTTTATTGCCCGAGTCATGGAGATCTATAGGCGGTCCGTCGACGGTTTGGACGCATGACTCCATCGCCGTCTTACTGTCATAGGACTGGAATGTTAAGCTATGAACTTTGATGTGACTTCCCTGTTGCAGAGGGGTAACCTGACGAGTGTGGCCTTTTCAGATTGATCTCTTTTTAACACGCCAGCCACCCTCGATGCATCTATTCAAGAAATACTCCATAGAATGTGTAGATGGCTTTCTGCATTTGTCCGTGACCTGTCATGCACCCTAGTTAGGTTCTGCTACTTTGTATAACTGGATGAGGCATTTCACTGACCGACCGATAAAAGAATAAGTGCCGGGCTTTGCATATTACACTGGGTTAGTCAGTCACTTTGCAGCCGTTTATTTGGGAGGTTGCCTTCTTCAATGCCCGAGTCTCGGTTGTTTAAGCATTATTCAGTTGATGCTTCTTGCTTTAGCTCACTTGGTCATGGCTACAAATGGACATAGTGCCTGTTAGACTGCTGCTACCCACACAGATGCTATCTGCGGCTGTGGACAGAAGTGCTTGTTCCATACTACAGGGAAGGGGCTGTGGCATCATCAGTTACAAACAGTGCATACTTTGCATCAGCGCCTGGGTTCATTTAAATTCAGCCTTATAGTGTGATGTAAGGGCTGGCTGTAGTTAAAGAAGCTGTTCTGCAAGGTGATGCGAATTTGTTTTTAAAATATTCAGACGCCATGGCTATATGTGTTGTTGCATTATAATAACTGGTAGCTAATTCTGACCGAGACGTTTCTCTGGCCTGTACTCCACCCCAGAATAATGATTTGGTCGAGGTTGAAAGTGGTAGTAAATATCACCCTGAAAGCAGCCATAAACCATGCAGGGACTAGATGGCGCCAAGAGCTTGGGCTGTTGCTAGCATCGTGTTAAATGAGAGAATGTGAGTGGCTCTATGATTTGCTGAGATGCCTATGATTTGCTGCGAACGCGAATGTGTTACTCACGTTATTTACTCAAGCAAAAGCTCACAAATTCACTCGCTGCCTAGCGAACCAAACCCAAGCTACAAGACGTGCTCCCCAATCTGACTGGTATTCGAACGGGGATTACCAAAGCATTTCGAAGCGTGGGTTCGAGGGCAAGAAAACGACAACGCGTTCAGCAAATAGCACTAATTTGCTCATCTCCGTGGTTTATCGACCCCTGAGATTCTCAGTCGTGTAATATAATTGGGTCGTCGTTTCTTTCCTGCTGTAAACTCGGGCCTGTGGAAGCCCTGCCTGCAAAAACCGTCTCTCAATGCTAACAATTCCATCCATGTAAGGAGTCCTATATCAAGGCCCGTCAGAGGGAGCCGAATTTGGGTCCTAGTTGGCCTCGATAATATTTTGGGGCACGGCTTAGGATAGCCATCTCTAAAAGATTTGCCTCCAGCTCGACCTACTTAGGGAAAGCGTAGGAACGGTCTCCGGCGGGCTGAGCAATGCAACAGTCGTTATTGACGCTTTCGGCACATAAACGCACATTCGCACGTTATGTCCATAAACTCGCATAGATTCTGCACTTCCGAGTAAGACAAGTGCTCGAAAGTTTTCGCGTCTCCTCGATTGGTTATTATCGTCTATTCCCTGTGCATCCGTGAGACTGCTTCAACAATCACCTCTGGTCTCTGCATGTTACAGCTATCTGCTCTGCTCGGTGAGCCGTGATGGCACACTATGTAAGGCAGTTGCTTTTCACTACCACGGTCCCGAGGTCGTGAGTTCGATTCCTGCGGTGAGTGATCCATCGCATCGGTGGTGATAGCCGTAAAGGCTCTTCTGTCGCTATACAAAAGAAGCTGCTAAATCAGCTATCTATTATAAATTATCTACCGGAACAATAAAATTCAAAAATGCAATAATGGCCAACCTGCAGATAGATATAGTCGCTGAGCGATGTTGTAGTGCTGGGGGACTTGTATATTGCCGCCTGGGCAGAGAGAGATCTGTGGCGTACCTAGTTGACTAGTCCAGAGGTCCTTGTGAATTGACCACTGTTCAAGAGCTTAACCCAGATTTTAGTTTTGAGGTGGGTGACAAGACTTTTTCAAAATGTGCTAGAAACAGTCACATGACCACGTGCCATTCAATTCAACAAATTGCATTAAATGCCATTTGCTATGGCTATTAAGTAACTGTCGAAAGAATTGTTGATAGCCTTTAACTCCTTGTCGAAGGCTCGCTGCCAGGAAGACTCTTTCTGCACACTGAAAAAGAAGGTGCAACCCTTTTTGGAGAAGCTGAAGTCGGTGTTCCAGTTGGTAGGCTTGCATAAACTCGTCTAAAAATAACTAAAAAAACCGGGAAACGACACTATTCGTGCGCCTCAAAAGTTGGACTCCGTAGACTCTTTCTCTAGCCCTATCCACAAAAAAGTGGTGAGTTGAGAAACACATAATCAAACAGTAGATGTCCCAGGCTAATTAATTTTACTCGTCGACTTCTGAAGCCCATGAACACCTTAAGTTAAATCAAGTGGCAACCATTAAGGTTTTCCTGCTTTATAAGAGTGGATGCCGCAGCTCCGGTTTGGCGTGTGAGTGCTCGTCATTAAAGACCGAGGTCGTAGGCTCGAGCCCTACGGCAGACACACGTACGCGAAACGCCTGGATAGAGACTTCTCTTATGGTGCTATACAAATTACATGTATACATATATATATATATATATGTGTGTGTGTGTATATATATATATATACATGTAATTTATATATATATACATGTAATTTTTATAGCACCATAAGAGAAGTCTCTCTCTCTCTCTCTCTCTCTCTCTCTCTCTCTCTATATATATATATATATATATATATATGTATATATATATATATATATATATATATATATATATATATATATATATATATAGCAGTATATACAGAGTGCCAAACTGCCAAAGTTGTGCTGCAATTTCTCGAAAGGTCATCTTTTTCACACACCTGCAGTGGCCGAGTCAGAGCCCGGACCTTAACCTGACTAAAACATCTGTGGGACGACGTTCAGTATCGGCTGAGAGCTCTAGGCACTAACATATGATCGCCGGCCGAATTATGGGACACATTGCAAGCAGTCGGGAATGCTATGCCAACCTACATAAGTGAAACTCGTTGAGGCATGCCAGCCCGAATAGCGGAAGTGGTCGCTAATTGGGGAGGAACCACATCCTACTATATTTAGTGTTTCTACTACCCATGCTGCGGTTGTTGTTGAAAAATTGCGTTTGTCTGTTTCTTGGCATCAATTTCACTCGTTTGGACGCTCCCGGGCGACTCTAAAACTGCCTATAGTAATAGTCGACCAGGCGGCCGTAGTTGGACTGGGTGCGGCAAAACATAGCTGCTAGTGTATATATATATATATATATATATATATATATATATATATACATATATATATATATATATGTATATATGTATATATATATATATATGTATATATATATATAACGATATAATATATATATATATATGTTGGCACACATTGTCATTACCACTATTTAGCAACCAACAAGTCGGATTTAGTAAGTAAAATTTTCTAGTAATTTATTATTCAGAGGTAGATTCAAGAGATGGACTGGGAGAATTTAGAAGGGACGCCGCATGAAATGCCTTTTACCATAATTAAACACCACCTGGTTTTAGCTTGATATTCTCCAATCCGCAGGTACGCGAAACCACGCAGAACACCGAAGCAGCCTCAAAAAGACGTTTATTCACAGAAACGCCGCAGCGAGCCAGTGCGCGACCGCTCTGCCCGGCTTCTTAGTCGTAACTCTCCCTCAAATGCAGCATAACTTCATAAAACCATAAACTTAATAATCCATAAACCCGCGGCGTAAGACCACACTGGTGACACCTTAAACCGCTCTTACGCGGTGAGTCTTACTTTCTACTTCTGCTGTCGCGTAAGACGAAGTCTGTGCGGTTTCGCTTAATTGATGGCACTGCCCCTGATCGTTGTGCGAGTGGGCTGAGTGACGCTCGATGTGGTGGGCGGTCGGGAAGTGCTATTAGTGATAGTTGTGACGTTGGGAGTGGCGGCACTCCGGTGGGCGAGAGGGGCAAAGATAGCCGTGCTCCGTGCGTAGTGAAATAACCTGGTGGTCTTGCTCGTCGGCTGGCGTTCTGTTGCTGTTCGCGACGATCACCAAGACTGCTGTCTGTCGGCTACCGAACGCGTACCAAAAGCCGCTTATGCTTTGAGTGCGCTATATATAAAACTCTCTCAATAGCACTTACCTAGTCTTTGTGGACTTACAGACGGAGATGCATACATGCTACATGGGAAAATTACCCTTATCAGGGAGGTTGGAAGTAGCCCTCCGCTGTACACCTCGCGGAGTTGAAAGTCTACGTCTCAAGTGAATTTTGCCACTCACGACTGTACTTCATTCCCACCGCCTCCTTTTCTACTCTTAAAAACGAACTCGTAGTGACACGTAATATTACCTTGGGACCGGCGGTTCAAGCGGAGTCTCACGGAGCGCGGACGCGAGCGGCAAACGAGACTCTGTATTCTCTCAATGCGTACATATATGAGAGAGCTCGGCGAATCACAGCAGACGTCAAGAAATATTGCATGCATTAGTGGCCTGACGCTGAGCTGCTTCAATGGCTTAACTATTGCCGCAGCTGAGGCGTGTACATTAGTTTCGAGGGGCTGCTCTAATTATATATATATATAGGTTATATATTATATATAATATATATATATATATATTATTTTATATATTATATAAGTACATTGGTGTCGAGGCGCTGCTCTAATTACAACAGCAGAAGCAGCAGGCGCACACAACAGGCACAAAGCAGAGACTCTAGCGGAACGTTTCCGGCCTGTTCCACAAGGCGCCTAAAGTTTTACCGAACTCGGCAGCCTGGCTAAAAGTATAGCGAGCCTCGCACTTTTCACGTTACGCTACTTCTCTTCGACCAGCACTGGCTCCCATCCGGCAGCGTTTCACGTGCCGAGGTTTTGTCACTCACCTTCAAGTATCTTTATCTCTTACTCCAGCCTATATATCCTAATGCTATGTTTCCAGGTGGAGGACACAGACTTTACAATGTGCCTCCTGCATGACTAAATACTCGTGCCAACCTGCAACATGTTTCTCGGGCCGCTCCCGGCGTAAGAATGTTCCGGCGGTGAAATCCACCGACCCAAAAGTGTAATCTGCCGACAAGCGCCGATCCGTCACATAGAGGTAAGTTAATAAGATAGAACAGCTTAAACATAACATAACATCGCATAACTATACAAACGCAACGCCTACTTCCCAATCTGGCTGATCGCCTGCTGTTTTGACTCAAAGGCGCTCTGCTGTGCTTCTAACCAACCTAAAACTCTTGCAAGATCTCGCCTTGCTGTTTCTGTGATGCCAAAGCCTGGAACTCACTCCTGACCGACGTGATGACATCCTCTGATTTGACGACACTTGGACAGATGCCAAATGCGAACCACTTCCTCAGCGTTTGCTGGTTCCTTATGAATTGACCTTTTCGTACTTATGCATGCTAGCGCTATGTATTTCATTACTGACCACATTGACGTACTTCTTTTACATTACATTAAAGTGGGAAGAGTTTAGTTTTCAGGGCGTTATATTTAAATACATTAGTATCATTCCTGTTGAGAAAGAAAGGCAGCAATTTATAGAAAAATCTCATACTTTCAATTTACCAACAGCTGCCTCTCACGTTTCGAACAAATGACAACGTTTATCGTTGTAGGCTAGGCTTGCCCACCACCTAAAACTCCTTACCCTGCCACCACTAGCCAAAGGGATCGGTATTAGTAAACGTTTGTTCAGCCGGAAGTTCGCTAAGAGCAAGGATCGATATTAGGGAGGATGTGAACTCGCTAACAGTGGCATCTGCCGGCACGTTGCTAAGTGCCGGAAGCCTCTGCTCGCCAAACTTCATAACGCAGACCATGAGCACTGAAGAGAGGACTACTGAAATTGTGTTTTGCTGACAGACGAAGGCAAGTTGACGATATTTGGTAATTGAAAGAGACACACAAGATCTAGCCGAAGGAAAGACGAGGCATAACTGCCTTTAACCTTTAACTTTAGGCGAAAGTCGAAGCTTAATAATAATAATAATAATATTGCACTTGATAAAGCGCCCTCAGAGAACTTAATCTCTTTCTAGGCGCTTTACATTTGCTGCAAAGTGATACGCAATAGAATAGTAAGTAAAATCATGCTTGAAAAACAAACAAAATGAATAACATGGTTAGGGGTTACATGCACTGGGTCAGCATGCAAATGTGGTTAGTGGCAACATGAACAGTGTCAGCACCCATAAGCACATCGAGGACGAATCACAAGGGCCCACTAAATGCTGTCCTAAATAGGTATGTTTTTAAGTTTCTTTTAAATGTGGTCAGGTCAGGGGATGTTCTGATGCAGGTCGGGAGGCAGTTCCAGGCTGTGGGAGCATACGAGCTAAATGCACGGTCTCCAAAGGATTTAAGGTTTGTGCGAGGTATTTCTAGACTGTTGGATTCCGAAAAGCGAGTGGTACGATGCTTTGCCTGATGGGTTAGTGTATCTGAAAGATAGGCTGGAGCCATAGAATGAAGAGACCTAAAAGTGAGCGACAAAACCTTGAAGTCAATCCGTTGCTTGACTGGTAACCAGTGCAGGTCGGCGAGAAGTGGAGTAATGTGGCAACTGCGACGCTCACGACAGACAAGCCTAGCTGCAGAGTTTTGCACCAGCTGCAATCGCCTGATCGTACATGCTGGTAGGCCAGTCAGCAGTGAGTTGCAGAAGTCGAGACGAGATGTCACGAATGCATGGACCAACTTGGACGTGGTATCCTTATCTAAACAAGCCCTAATTTTAGCAATGTTATGAAGCTGAAAATAGGCTGATTTGACTGGGGAGCTGATGTGGTCGTCTAACGAGAGGTCGCTTTGGAATATGACACCTAGATTTCGAGCTGATGCAACTGGAGATATGCTGGCAGAGCCAATTTTGAAAGTCAGCCTTTCCAATTTCTGAATAACACTAGGTTTGCCCATAACTAGTAAGTTAGTTTTATCATCGTTTAGTTTTAGAAAATTTGCTGCCATCCATGATCGGATGTCATCAATGCATGCAGCAAGTGAGTTGAGAGAATTTGAGGTGCTCGAAGGCTGGGAGGGATCAAAGCAAAGGTACAACTGAGTGTCATCCGCATAGAAGTGAAAGCCTAGATTGTGCTTGGCAATCACATCAGCGAGAGGGAGAGTATAAACGGTGAAAAGGACCGGACCTAGCACAGAGCCCTGAGGTACTCCATATATTTTAGAGGTACTTCAGATGATCTTTGTCCATTCACGTCAACACTCTGGAGTCTCCCACTGAGATAGGACCTGAACCACTGCAGAGCAGTGCCAGTGATGCCCAGGCGAGATGAGAGGCGCTCTAGAAGTACTTTGTGATCGATGGTATCAAAAGCTGCCGAAAGATCGAGCAAAACAAGAAGAGACACTCTACCCATGTCTGCATTCCTAAGTAGGTCGTTGTATACCCGAAGCAATGCTGACTCTGTGGAGTGATTAGCTCTAAAGCCAGACTGGAACTTACTAGCAAGGTTTGAGGTTTCGATATACGAGTTCAGCTGGTCTGCCACGACCCGTTCCAGTGTCTTTGATAGGAATGGTAGAAGGGAAACTGGGCGGTAGTTGCTTAAGTTCTCTTGGTCTAGTGTAGCTTTCTTGAGAAGTGGCCTGACTACAGCTTTTTTGAAAGGGCACAAGCTTAATCGGGGATGGTCTGGGGCTGCTCTGCCATCTAGGGCGCCGGAGGTCTGCCTCAGATCGAAGCTATTATGGACCACGACGCGTACCGCCAGGTGTTCAAATAAGTCGGCTGTACAGCTCAAACATGCTGCTCAGGCTGCTCAAACATGCTGCTCAAACATGCTGCAAGAAAACCACCATTAGCACACTGCATTATCAGTGCAGCAGGCGCTCTTTCAATCACACGAACTTCAGCATACCAGGGTTTGTAGGAAAAACCTCGTATTACCGGTAGAAAAACAAAACCTCTTATTACCCGGAGTAGCAGCCACAGAATCCGCAGTCACACTGAAAGGATCATTTGCAACCAAGTGTACACTAGCAACCGCTACACCTCGCCAAGGAAGCACATCGTCAATAAAAGTACAGCAGAATCATACCACTGTGACGAAAATACAATCGAAGCGACCAATGGCGGTGTGCAACAGGTTTTTGGGCAGCAATGCACTGACCGAGGCTACTCGAGAACTTTTGTTATCGGCAGCAGCAGCGACAGTAACTGCCGCCTGGTTAGCCTTATGCACATTGTGCCGATGCTGGTGGGGGAAACTAGGCGACGAGCAGGCTGGACCCGAAGTACGGGTTGCTCAGGCTTTCCCCGAAAGCATCGTCTGGGAAGTCGCCACAAGGCAACGGCCCGCCACTGTCGTCATCACTCAGCGAGAACTGGCTGCTCGAATCACTCGAGTCGCCCTCGTCGCCACCGATAAAAAACAGCCGCCGCTCTCTCGATCTTTCTGCACCTGAAGACGACGACGGGGACGGGGAGGCAGGGGCACTGCAGTAGGCATCCGAGCCGGACGAAGCGCTCCTCGCGCCGGTGCTGCCGCGCAGCTCAGCCTCCGGAGCTCCCGAGCGACCTCTAGCGGCGTCCAGCACGGCATCGACGGCGGACAGGTTGATGCGATAGCAGAACGAGGGCAGCGACGTCGACTTGCTCAGCTGGCGACACGCCTGCCTGTGCACTACAAAGTCAGTGTCGAGGCAGGTCAGAGCGGCACGTGTGTCGAGTCACAGTGACACGGCTCAATGCTCGAAATGGCAAAAACTCGTTCGAATGTCGTCGCATCTGCAGGAGCAGGAATGCGCGGCACTCGGTCGTGGGCATCGCCGAGCAAATCGCTAAGGGCAAAGAGGGCGGCGGGCGCAGTGCGGCACGGGCATGCTAGACCGATGGTCGCTAGCGACCAGGCGACCGCATCGATGCTGCTCTAGCTAGCCGCTCGAGCGAGGTCTGCTACGTTGACGAGCGCAGCGAACGAATCGGTGCGGCTCCGAACGAAATGCGGCCGGAAATCTCTGGGGCAGCGAGGCAGCTGGTGGCCACTACTCGCCGTCCCTGACCCGTCAACAACACGACCAGCTGAGCTGCCGGCTGGAAGACAACAGGAAGGGGGAAGGAGAGCCCAGTGATCACGGAGAGGGCGTAGCGTAAGCGAGGGTTGATGCAGAAGCGTACACTTCCTTTGCAGAGCATCCTAAGAGAGCGCAGTCTCTGTCCAGGCGCCCCCATGCATTCACCAATGCACTTTAAGGACACGGCACGAGCACGAATTCGACGTTTGCTTGCGGCTCGGCTGCACCAGCCACTGCTTCCGGCTTTGCAGCTTCAAAAGGAGGACGAACGAAGGGAAGCACGAAGGGGTGGGGGAGCGAGCTAAGCAGGGGGGAGTGGAGCTTTGGCACGGGCGAGGAGGAGGCTCTACGTTCGAGCTGGCCGGAAGGACACCGGAGGGGCAAGGGCTGAGGGACAGGGAGAGGGCTAGCAGAGAGAGAGAGAGAGAGCGAGAGAGAGAGAGAGAGAGAGAGAGAGAGAGAGAGAGAGAGAGAGAGAGAGAGAGAGAGAGAGAGAGAGAGAAAGAGAGACACAGAGAGAGACACAGAGAGAGACAGAGACAGAGAGAGAGAGAGAGAGACAGAGAGAGACAGAAAGAGAGACAGAGGGAGAGAGAGAGAGAGAGAGAGAGAGAGAGAGAGAGAGAGAAGAGAGAGAGAGAGAGAGAGAGAGAGAGAGAGAGAGAGAGAGAGAGAGAGAGAGAGAGAGAGAGAGGGAGAGATATGCAATGTAATGTATCTCCGTCTGTAACTCCACAAAGTCATAAAGACCATGTGGGTGTTACACAGGAGAGTTTTGTATAGTGCACTCACAGCCTAAGCGGCTTTCGGTACGCATTCGGTAGCCAAGAGACTTCGTCTCACGCAACAAAGAGAAAGTGGGAAGCATAGCCGAGTCAGGAGAGCAGTTGAGGTACAGTTGAGGTAGTGAGTAGCATAGAAGTAGCAGCTCAGGACTGCTGAAAAGAATAGAGCAACTCAGTCAGCGCTCACCGTCTTTTTCGCGGCTGTCGTCACTGTCTGTCGTCTGCAGCTTGCTGGCGCTGCTGTTTCGATGTGCGGACGGAAGGGCACCGCCTTCGGACTGCGCGCGACCGCTGCGATTCGCCTGTGCAAGCATGTCTCTGGCGATCGTCAGGTCGCACGGCATGCCTGCAAGAGGAGCGTCGCGGCGGACGGTGCGCGGCAGACGGTCTGCTTGAGCGGCTCACATGGACAGACGACGACGTGAACGGAAGTGCTGAGAAAGCATTTGCGGCTGCGGCAGGGCCGAAACGGCAAGAAAAAAAACAAAGATGGGAAATTCGAACGGATACAGTGGCGGTCACGACCATCTACGTGTGCGCAGCTTCACTGCATGCCAAGTTAAAACGCACACCCTCTCGGACACAGGCTGGTGGCAAGCTGCTAGCGGTCGAGCGAGAGCCCACCTCCTAATCCACCCTGGTAGAAAACGCCCAGGTTGTACTGGGCGTCAGCTATTCCTGCTGCCGCAGCATTCTTGTATAAGCCAGCCGCTGCCTCCAGGCTGGCGTCGATCCCGATGCCGTTCTCGTAACACACACCGAGGTAGTACTGCGCCAAGGCGTTCTAGAACAGCAAAATCACAGGAAGTGAGCGGTGCCGAGGCAGGCAACTTTACACTGCCTGGAAGGTAGCACAGTGCAAGGCATAGCAGGTGCTGGCTGCTGCCATGCCCACAAATAAAGCTGTTAGACACATAACCAACACACACAAAACACTCAGAGCCCACTCAGGCTTCAGTGTAAGAGAGAACTGTCCCACCATTATTTAGTAGAGAGAAATTGAGATAGAGAGAGAGAGAGAGAGAGAGAGAGAGAGAGAGAGAGAGAGAGAGAGAGAGAGAGAGAGAGAAAGAAAGAGTGTGTGTGTGTGTGTGTGTGTGTGTGTGTGTGTGTGTGTGTGTGTGTGTCTGAAAGAGGACGGGGAGAAAATCGTAACGGCTGTGGACAAGCACGATTCGTCTTTAAGCTCAGAAGCGATGACATACATTGTGTTCTAGTTTTCGGCATTCGGCTGAAGCTGCTTCTGTAGTGACACAACACACTGCATTTAGGAAACCCTTCACTATGAGCGGCATGCCTCTATAGCACCCGGCTTGGCACCATGGACACCCTTGCTATTCTGCCGGAGCATATGTCTTGCTAGCATCCCCCTTATCCTTAAGTACAGACTTCTATGAATCGTCGCTCATTCCTACCGATTTCCCCATTTGCCACAGCTCATCAACGACTTGAATGCGCAGCAACTCCTACATAGTCGACCGAAATGGATGAGTTAGTACGTCTCTCTCTTCTCCTAATGACAACATGACACTACTGTTGATTGTGAGCGCAAAGAGAGAGAGAGAGAGAGAGAGAGAGAGAGAGAGAGAGAGAGAGAGAGAGAGAGAGAGAGAGAGAGAGAGAGAGAGAGAGAGAGCTTAGGGATGTTTACTGCTTAATACTTCCGACTGACAGTTTAAGACCACAGCCCGACACTATTTGCCAAGCAGACGACAGCAATAAAAGTTATGACATAAAAGCAGAAACGGCCAGGGGCCACTCGTAGAAGGCGAGTACTAGGGACTAGACCGGCAGGACGGCACTAGGAAAGCACCACGACAGCAATTTGGACTTACATTCTGCTTGGCCGCCTTTTCGAACAGCTTGAAAGCAGCGCCAAATCTCCCCTCCTCGTACGACACGGCCCCGAGCCACGTCTGAGCCTGTGAGAGCAGATGGACACCAGAAGAAGCTCAAGGGCAAGTCGGAAGCCAAGCATCTACAACTAGCTATGCCGGCAGCAGTGGTGGCACGAGGACTGAAGAGATGGTGGTGGCAGCTGCTGAGGTTGCAGCAGTGTACAGTTTCTCTCATAACATGGCTCGGCCGAGGGGACGAACCGAGAACAATGCGAGGCAGAGAGAGAGAGAGAGAGAGAGAGAGAGAGAGAGAGAGAGAGAGAGAGAGAGAGAGAGAGAGAGAGAGGTGAGGAAAGAGAGAGAGAGAGAGAGAGAGAGGAGAGAGAGAGAGAGAGGAGAGAGAGAGAGGAGAGAGAGAGAGAGAGAGAGAGAGAGAGAGAGAGAGAGAGAGAGAGAGAGAGAGAGAGTGGAGAGAGAGAGAGAGAGAGAGAGAGAGAGAGAGAGAGAGAGAGAGAGAGAGGGAAAGAGAGAGAGTGAGAGAGAGAAAGGAAGAGAGAGGGAGGGAGGGAGTGAAGGGGAGGGAAGGCAGATAAGGCAGAAGAGAAAGAGTGAGAGGAAGGAAGGAAAGGAGAAGAGGTGATGACTAGAAAAGAGGAAGCAGGAGCATCACGGCACCGCTCTCCCACCTCTGCCAGATTGCCGTTGGCAGCATGCTCCATGAGCTGTCGCGCATGAGCAGCAGCGCTTTGCCCTGATGAGTCGTTGATGGCACCGCTGAGATAGAGCTGTGCCAGGTTGTAGCAGGAGGCCAGGTGGCCAGCACTGGATGCCCTTCGGTAGCACTCAGCAGCCTGGTGTAGGCAAAGAAAACGATACCGACCATACGAGAAGGAGCAGCAGCTGGCCTTCAAGAAGGTAGCAGCAGCAGCAACATGCAGTGGGGGCCGTACTTCATCCGACCGGTACTTCCGAATAGCTGACACGCAGTGTCGCACCACTGCAGATGACAACCTTGCAGCCGAAGCACATATGGGTGCACTAGCAGCAGCAGCGGATTCTGAGTGCACCGCAGCTGATCCAGGAGCTCCAGGCCAGTGCTGCACTCATTCCCTCGATGCTGCTTTTGTTGCAGCCGATGGACCAGGCAATGTTGCTCGGTCTCTAGACTCACCTGTATCGTGCTCACGGGAACGCCCCAGCCATGCTCGTAGCATATGCCCAGGTTGAATGACGCGGCTGGATTGATGCCTGCAGCGTGGACTGCGCTGGTGCTCGTGGCATTGCAGGTGCGCCCATGTGCACTTCTGCCGCTGCTGCTGCCGCCGAAGTCGACGGGCACTCCCTCAAGGTCGAGCTCGGTGGGATGCCGCTGGCGCACGCTCCGAGCAGAGTCGCCGGCACGAGGGGCAGGCACCACTCGGCTGTGCTGCTCGGCGCCGCTGTCGGCAGCTCTGCTGCCGACCTCGATCAGTTCCAGCAGCTGCCGCAGTGCGGCGTCCAGCTGGCTCGCCTCGGTGGCGCCACTGGCAGCGGCACGGTCCTGCAGCAGCGACAGCGCAGCCTCGATAATGGAGCCAGACGAGCGAGAGCTGCCACTGCTAAGGCGCTGCATCGGTGGCGCTGACGCAGCAGCAGCAGCAGGCAGGCAACAGCACTCGCTCTCACCGTCGCCGTCGAAGCAGCAGCAGTGCCTGCACCTCCGAGGCTGCCGACGGACTGCTTGCCAGAGGCAGGTGCGGCAGCCACGGCAGCTAGAACCGCAGCGGAGGCGGCGGCAGGCGGCTCAGGGTGGCCGAGCCGACTATCCGTGCTGAAGCCCAGGTCGAAGTGCTGGCGAGTGACCGTGCCGGTGGCAGCAGCAGCAGCTGGGGTCGTCGGGATGGAGGCCGATGCCCGAGCGGCAACATCACAGCTGCGTTTCACGTCGCTGGCAAGCACGAGGCGAGCCTGACCGGCAGCGCCGTGAGACGCCGAGGACGAGGCGTTGCTGGCCGACAGCACGGATCGAGCAGCTGTGATGCCGGCGAACGATCCTTCCTCGGTCAGCCAGCGGTGCGCAACCCCGAGCAGCCAGCGCAGGGCAGTCGACAGCGATTCCGGTCGGGCGCCACTGCCGACTTCCGGGGCAGCGGTCGAGATGAGGTAGGCTCGAATCTCGTTGAGTGCCAGGTTCTTTATACTCTGCAATGTGGGGGGGGGGGAAGGTGGTGGTGAAGGCCATGCAAGCACGCCACAGGGCACGAATGTTTAACAGCGATGCGCGCAAGAGGGACTCGGGCAAGGAGAGGCTGAGCACCGAGTACCTGGATACGACGAATGCATGCTGGGTTGCTCCGGGGCAGCGACAGCCACACGCCATTCGGCGGCTGCTGCCCGATCTGACAATCTGCACGCTGATCCAAGTCAAACAGAGAAGCAGCGCCGATGGTGGCACGGCCAGCCGAGTCGAAATGCCATTCTCTTAGGTAATGTGCGCTGTCCACGTACCTAATGACACACGACAACGCAAGCCGTTGCCGGCGTACCCTTCGGCACAGAGCGCTGGCAGCACAGCTGCAGCGTTGACGGTAGTGGTGCAGCCAGCAGCAGTGGCTTCGAGCGGATGATCAAACGTCAGAAAGAGCGCACACACATGCGAATTCGGCCACACCGAAGTTCCGGAGGTCGGCCGAGCTCGTACTGAGCTGCAGGTAGTGCTCCTGCTCTTGAGTGAGCCTTTGCTGACCTTGAGCACAGAGAGCCAACGTCCTAGTGGACTTTGCCCTAGCAGCGAAGCACTCGGCAATGATTTAACTAGAATGGGGAAAACAGCGAGCCCAGTCTAATAGCCATTTTCTTAAAAAAATGGAGGCTCAATCGATGGAGGCAGGATCTGTGCTGCTAGTTTGTGTCTTTTGAACCGAGGTTAAGCTTGCAGCCTCTGGCGATGCATGCCGGTAGTCGGCGATTTTGCCTCGCATGGGACTGGAAGACATGTCATTTGGTTCTTGGCTCTCTCTCTACGGCTACTGTGTCCTGTCCCTTGGCATGTGAAGGCACACTTTTTGCCAGTCCAGCTGGCCACTACTGAGGCTTCGGTTGGCAACTGTATCCCTATAGCCAGGTATATAGGTCGGTATATAGGTCATATATAGCCATATATATGACCAGGATCATATATATAGCCAGGTATATAGGTCAGGGCAGCATGCTTCAGGGCATCACACGGCAGGAGGATGCCAAACAGGACAGGGCGGAGGTTCGAGAACGCTCGGGCATTTTCTTTTAGTGTCCGTGCAGGCACTGACTCGTGCTCATCGCGTCGGCTGCTTGCTGCTGATCTTGCGGTCACTTTTGCCTAGCTGCCAGCACATCAAGGGGCTGCCTCAGCATGCGTCAGCGTTGCCACGCAGCTGCTCACGTCCGGCACCCTCGTAACGACGTGCAGCTGGACCATGCAGCACTACGTGCTGTCGGCAGCAGATCAAGTCATGTGCTACGATCGAAAGAAGTGGGCTAACACTTTTTTTTTTTTTTTTAGCGATACACAGTGCATCATTATCAGCTGGACTTGCAAGATCTTAGTTCACCTAGCCTCCCTCCGTCAAACTTGCTCTGGATGGCACCCAGTGATGCCATTGCCATGCCTAAGGGAATGGACAAGAACGTTGAGCTTCTGCATTAGCACGAATACGAATACTCGATGCATCTACTGCATGCCCTGCTTGTTTTGCTTGATCTTTCGGCAGCTTTTGATACCATCGATCACAAAGTTCTTCTAGAGCGCCTCTCATCTCGCCTGGGCATCACTGGCACTGCTCTGCAGTGGTTCAGGTCCTATCTCAGTGGGAGACTCCAGAGTATCGACGTGAATGGACAAAGACCATGTGAAGTACCTCTGAAATATGGAGTACCTCAGGGCTCAGTGCTAGGTCCGGTTATTTTCACGGTTTATACTCTGCCTCTTGCTGATGTGATTGCCAAGCACAATCTAGGCTTTCACTTCTATACAGATGACACTCAGTTGTACCTTTGCTTTGATCCCTCCCAGCCATCGAGCACCTCAAATTCTCTCAACTCACTAGCTGCATGCATTGATGACATCCGCACATGGATGGCAGCAAATTTTCTAAAACTTAACGATGATAAAACTAACATACTAGTTATGGGCAAACCTAGTGTGATCCAGAGATTGGAAAGGCTGACTCTCAAAATTGGCTCTGCCAGCATATCTCCAGTTGAATCAGCTCGAAATCTAGGTGTCATATTCCAAAGCGACCTCTCGTTAGACGACCATATCAGCTCCACAGTCAAATCTGCCTATTTTCAGCTTCATAACATTGCTAAAATTCGGGCTTGTTTAGATAAAGATACCACGTCCAAGTTGGTCCATGCATTCGTGACATCCCGTCTCGACTTCTGCAACTTACTGCTTACTGGCCTACCAGCATGTGCGATCACGCGATTGCAGCTGGTGCAAAACTCTGCAGCTAGGCTTGTCTGTCGTGAGCGTCGCAGTTGCCACATTACTCCACTTCTCGCCGACCTGCACTGGCTACCAGTCAAGCAACGGATTGACTTCAAGGTTTTGTCGCTCACTTTTAGGTCCCTTCATTCTATGGCTCCAGCCTATCTGTCAGATATACTACCCCATCAGGCTAAGCATAGTACCACCCGCTTTTCGGAATCCAACAGTCTACAAATACCTCATACGAACCTTAAATCCTTTGGAGACCGTGCATTTAGTTCATATGCTCCCAAAGCCTGGAACTTCCTCCCGACCTGCGTCAGAACATCCCCTGACCTGACCACATTTAAAAGAAACTTAAAAACACGCCCATTTAGGACAGCATTTAGTGGGTCCCTGTGATTCGTCCTTGAAGTGCTTATGCGTGCTGACACTGTGCATGCTGCCAGTAACCACATTTGCATGCTGACCCTGTGCATGTCACCCCTAACCATATTATTCATTTCGTTTGTTTTTTTTCAAGCATGATTTTACTTACCATTCAATTGCATTTCACTTTACAGCAAATGTAAAGCGCCTAGAGAGAGATTAAGTTCTCTGAGGGCGCTTTATCAAGTGAATTATTATTATCATTATTATTATGCCCCTACCTTGAGCAGTTAGCTGCTGATAATTGCTGCCCTGCAATGCTGCTTGGAGTCAAGAGGTGTTTCCATCCATCAAACAATGAGGCTATGGCAATGCTGCATGCTAACCTGTACAGAGCCTGCAGGTCTCTACAAGATGCTTACAGTTGGTGCACAACTCCATTATCCAGGCTTGCCAGTCGTGAACACCATTGCTGCCACGTAACTTCTTACCGACCTTCACTGACTCACCGTCAAGGTTTAGTCTCTCACTTATCGGTCTGCTTTATTCTTGTGATCTGGCATACACATCTGAAATACAGGATTTACTTACTTCTCTGGTTTGTCACCTGGCAGCACCTGCTCTTCTTCTGACTCAAGTCCTTTGACCGTGCTCAGAATCCAGCCATCAGTTCGTTTTAGTTCAAAAGCCTAGAATTCACTCCCGATTGACGCCACGACATCTCCTAACTTAACGGCATTTAGAAATAAGCTAAACAACATCTGCCCCTCACGGTATCCACTCCATCCACGTGAATTGCGAATTCGTTTGCTCAGGCCTGCTTACAATGTGCATTTTATCACTAATTCGTTGATATGCTTTCTTTCTGAACAAAGCATAGTGCCTAGAAAGAGATTTAGTTCTCATAAGGTGCTATACAAATGTCTTATTATTTGTATCGTACAAGCTGCATGCAGGCCAAGCAGAAAATGGCCTCTACCCTCTCATCACATTACCACCCTTGCAAAGGATGGGTACCTAAGCAGACTATGGAGCAGGAGCAGGCTATGCACCTTCGTAATAATAGTAATACTGAAGCACTTGATAAAGCGCCACCAAATAACTCAATCTCTTTCTAGGCGGTTTACATTAGCTGCAAGGGAAATGCGATTGCATGGTGAGTAATATCATGCTTGACGAACAACATGAATAACATGGTTAGGGGTGACATGCACAGGGTCAGCATGCAAGTGTGGTTAGTGGCAGCATTCAGAGTTTCAGCACGCATAAACACATAAAGGATAAATCAAAGGGACCCACTAAATGCTGTCCTACACAAGAGTGTTTTAATTTCTTTTTAAATGTGGTCAAGTCAGGGAATGTCGTGATGCAAGTCGGGAGTGAGTTCCAGGCTTCGGAAGCATGCGAATTAAATGCACGGTCTCCAAAGGAAGTACTATCGCATTCGTACTATCCTTAGCACACCACTAAACTCGAGAATGACTGCTCCAAGAATGCCAGCCCATATTTTTTTCTTTTCAAAGCAGCTGGCTATCGGAGGCCATCTCCCGGCTAACAATTGCATGCATGCAAAATGTGCATTACTGGCCACCTTCGGAAATAATAATAATAACAATGCTTTTGTATAGCACGATCAGAAAACTTAATCTCTTTCTAGGCACTTGAAATATGCTGCAAAGGATGCATAATCGAATAGTTGGTGGTAGCATGCTCAATGTAACAAACATTATTGGCTACAGATGACATGCATAGCATCAGCAAGCAAATATGGTTAGTGGCAGCGTGCACAGCGTCAGCACGCATAAACACGTAAAGGACGAATCATATGGCTACACTAAATTTTCTAATAAATAGATACGTTTTTAGCTTCATTTTAAATGAAGCGTCGAGGGGGATGGAATGATGCAAGTCGGAAGTAAGTTCCAGGCTTTGGGAGCATACTAACTAAAGGCACGGTCTCCAAAGGATTTGAGGTTCGTACGAAGTATAGGTAAACAGTTGGATTCCGAATAGCCGGTGGTACGATGCTTAGCCTGGTGGTGAAGTAGATCTGATAATTACGTTGGAGCCAAGGAATGAAGATTCGTACAAGGTTTAGCTAAATGATTAATGATATTCAGAAAAGCAGGTGGTAAGATGTTTAGTCTCGTGGGGGAGTAGATCTGATAGGTGGACTGGAGCCAAATAATGAAGAGACCTAAAAGTGAGTGCCAGAACCTTGAAGTTGATGTGCTGCTAACTGGGAGCAGTGCAGGTCGGTGCCAAGTGGTGTGATGTGGCAACTGTGACGCTCACGACAGACAAACCTAGCTGCAGAGTTTTGCACCAACTCTGAGCGACTGATTGCCTCGGCCGGTAGACCAGCAAGCAGCAACGTCACAAGTCAAGACGGGAATATCACAAATGCATTGACCAATTTAGATGTGGTATCCTCTAAATCGTCTAAAAAAGCCCAAATTTCAGCAATTCTGTGAAGGCGAAAGTAGGCGGACTTGACCGTGGAGCTGACAATGAAAGGTCACTAGCAGAGCTGATTTTAAGCATTTAGGTTTTCCCAATTTCTGAATCACACCACGTTTGCCCATAACTAGCAAGTTGGATCATTCAATTTAAGAAAGTTTGCTGCCATCTATGTGCAGAAATCATCAATACATGCAGAAAGGGAGTTGAGAGTTCGACGTGCTAGAGCCATCTGCTTAGAAGTGAAAGCCTAGGTTGTGCATGGCAATCAAATCAATAAGAGGAAAAGTATAAACCGTGAAAAGAACCATACCAAGCACAGAGCCCTGAGGTAACCCATACTCCAGTGATTCCTGAGGTAATCTGTGTCCATTCAAATCAATGCTCTCGAATCTCCCACCGAGATAGGACCTGAACCATTGCAGTGCAGTACCGGTGATGCCCAGGCGAGATGAGAGGTGCTCGAGAAGGACCTGGTGATCGATAGTATCAAAAGCTGCCGAAAGATCGAGCAAAAAAAGCGGAGAGATTCTATTTAAGTCTGCATTCCTAAGAAGGTCGTTATACACCCTACGAAATGTCGACTCTGTGGAGTGATTAACTTTGAAATCAGGCAGGAACTTATTAGCTAGGTGTGAAGTTTCAATATCGTTTCCTATAGCTACAGGAGAAGACTAGTACTCGGTGTGAGTCAACAATCCCTTCTAATCTTCACATCTTCTAATGGCAGTTTGTAGTTGCTATTAAATCAGGCTACAGTTCGGGCTACTATCTCGGCGAGCACAAGGACCTAATAATAATAACAATACTAATAATACATATGTTACAGCACCCTCCGAGAACTCAATTTCTTTATAGACACTTTACATTTGGTGCTAAGGAAGCAAGATCGAATGGCTAGTGGTAGCATGCTCAATGTCAACAAGCATAACCCAGTTGGAGGTGACATGCACAGGGTCAGCATGCAAATATGGTTAGTGGCAGCATGCAAAGTGTCAGCAGGCATAAGCACACAAAGGACGAATCACATGGACCCACTAAATGCTGTGATAAATAGACTAGTTTTAGTTTACTTTTAAATGTGATTAAGTACGAGGTATAAGTAAACGATCAGATTCCGAGAAACGGGTAGTATGAGTACGATTCTTAGCCTGGTGGGGGAGTAGATCTGATGGCTAGGCTCGAACCAAAGGATGAAGGGACTTAAAAGTGAGGGGCAGAACCTTGAAGTCGATGCGTTGCTTGACTAGGAGCCAGTACAGGTCGGCGAGAAGTGATGTGATGTGGCAACCACGGCGCTCATGACAGAAAAGCCTAACTGCAGAATTTTGCACTAGCAGTAAGCGCCTGATTGTACAAGCCGGTAGACCAGCAAGCAGACCTACAGGGAATTGTGGCTGAGACAGAACTGCTAATGCGGCAGCTCTCGTCTGCTAGCTCAGCAGTCAACACGTCAAGTTACTCTCGGATATCGCTGGTATGCTGGATTTTATTCCTCTACAAGACACGAAGACACTAGATGAAGGAAACCGTCGTTCAGGCAGCAAGTACCTCGATCGAAAACCGGGCTGGGCTCCGCAGGAGCTGTCGTCCACCCCGTCCTGCTGAGTTGAAGTAGGGGAAGTATTGCGAGTCGACGTCTGGGCTTGACATCTAAAAGCTAAGTTTCCCGATCGACATCCGGTTAGACAGCAGCCGGACACGACCAGCCGATCGAAGTAGCAGTCATTCGTTCGGGCGTCGCTTCTACTTACCTCTCGCAAGCCCTTTGAAGAACTTGTGCATTTTATTTCGCCGTGAAAACAGTACCTATAGCGTTACCGCTTGGCCACGCACGTAACTACATCTGTGGGATTCAGGGCACAGGGCCCGCATCAAGTTGCCGCAAACCAGGCGGCATGAGACGAAAGTGGAGGTCTAGAACTCCCGAAAGGTCACGTGACAAACATAGGGATCCATCGAGGGCCTCTTCCGGGTACCTGCAGACCGTGGTTTGAAAATGCAAATATCTCTGCCCACTATCTTTATAATATAGACCAAAAGGTTTTTAATAACCTGCAGATTTGTGGCAGTAAGTAAATGCTTGCGACGCGAGCGATAAGTAAAAGTGGTTTTCAGCCTGCTGGACTCGCATGTGATACTCGCTGTGACGATTGTCGGAAGTAAAACAAACCGTAGCCAAGAGCGCGCCTTTCAGCGTTACAGCTCGCTTTGTTGTCGTCCTTGGGCGGTTGCCAAACCGGGTGGGCAGAGAGCAAGATAGATGTTAGGCACTGGGAAGGTTGGCTCACAAAACTGGTTAGTGCGTCCGATGCCGAAACTGGTACAATAGCATAACACCCATGAAACGACTCGTTAATAAACTATATGGCGCCCGCCGGAGGAGAATACAATTTAGAATAGGTCAGGTCAATGCATTCAGAAAAACCCAGTGCAGTCTAACGCAGCGACCAATTACGCGCAAAATCACCACGCTTCTACCGTCTGGTAATGTTACCGTGTTGCGAACTCGTGCTGCTGTCCACTCGCCTGTCTTGCTATGCACACCGACCGTATGGTGAATGCACTTCGTTGACAGCTGGTCTTAATTTTAAACATGCGAACACACGAAATTGGTAATTGTGGTTGTGGTGATCGGGATGGCCGCTGCGTGCACATTTCTTTCGAGATTTTTAGCTGAGTCGGTGCATGTGGGTTTGGTTTAACCATATGTGCCGGCGAAGTGTTGTCTCTGATAGTCTCGTATAGATGCTCATCACGATAATCTGCAATGCTTTCGAATGAAAGTTGGGATTGCATTTTCATTACAGCATTGCCGAGTCGTTCTCGTAATCTTCCAGCTGGGGTCTAAGCTGCATGCTGACCGGCCTCTCACAGACCGACCGCACACCAACTAGCACGCACAGAGCTCACGGCTCTCTGGGTTTTTGGACGCTTGGATAGCCTGAGGAGTGCAAAGTCAAACCTCTCAAGCGCAGCTCTCCGAATGCTTGCTGAGAAGGAGAAGGAGGAGGAGGAGGAGGAGGAGGAGGAGGAGGAGGAGGAGGGAGGAGCAGGAGGAGGAGGAGAAGGTAGAGGAGGAGGAGGAGGAGGAGGGAGGAGGAGGAGGAGGAGAGGAGGAGGAGGAGGAGGAGGAGAAGGAGGAGGAGGAGGAGAAGAAGAAGGAGGAGGAGGAGGAGGAGGAGGAGGAGGAGGAGGAGGAGGAGGGAGGGAGGAGGAGAAGGAGGAGGAGGAGGAGGAGGAGGAGGAGGAGGAGGAGGAGGGGGAGGAGGAGGAGGAGGAGGAGGAGGAGGAGGAGGAGGAGGAGGAGGAGGAGGAGGAGGAGGAGGAGGAGGAGGAGGAGGAGGAGGAGAACAAGAAGATGCAGGAGAAAGAGGAGGAGGAGAGGCTAGTCTTGGATTGCAGAAGCAGCAACGATATCTTGTCTCCAGACTCGGCGAGTATTTTAGTGCTCTCTTTTCGTTTTAATATTTGCTACTTACTTCCTTAACTTCCCTAAAAATAAAATTTAACACTAATCGCTTTTCATGCTGCTCTAGATAATGGATGGTTACTTACCGCTTGAATATCGAAAGCCGCTTGGGTATTGTGTGTGCTCGAGGAGACTCTTCGACGTAGCAGCCACGTGATCACTACGACTCCCGTGGAGCTACTGACGCCAGAATGCAGCGTTCTCTCAGTGGCCTGCCACCGCGCGTGGACGCGGCGCCTCGCGAGTCCCAGTTGCTCGTCGGTTAATGCCTGCCTGTTGCGAGATTGAGCGGAGGCTGCTGTGACCAGTTTATGGTTTCCCAAAGTTCGCAGCCAGTTTCCCACTGGTAGCAGTTTTTTCTGCTAACCTGCGAGGAAAAGACGTAAGAACGGCGCTGCCAGCTAATTCCTCTCTCGTTTTCTATGACCGAAACCGCCGCCCCCCCAGCATTCAGTCGGGCCCGAACTGGGGTGGCCGTTGGCAAGCCATGCTCGGGCGAAGCTCGGCTGCCCTCGCTCGGTGTGATTACCTACTAGGCCGTGGCCTGCGGTTCGCAGGCGAGCTCGAGAGGACAATGCCGTCGCTCGATCTGCTCCGGCATGCATTCGCTGGCCTCAGCTCAGCAGCGGCTGCCTCAGTCGTCGAGTCAATCTTCGGCTGCTGCAGAAAAGCTCCGGCTCTGGGCATTCCATGGCCGATCCGAGACCAGTTCAGCTCAAGAGCTTGGCTTCAGCGAGAATGAAAAATTTTGTCTCGCAAGTAAGCAACGTCGGTCGGGATAAGAGCTATTTTCTCGATGTTCTCGATCTAGGCATTTTTGAAAAAGGTGCCATCAATCGTGCTCTCCCTCATAGCTGACATTAACATGTCTTGGCTGAGTGCTCAATCCACGGCTTAGACGAGTGCTGTCTACTGACGGCAGTCGTGAAAAAGGACTGGCAAGATTCACTGGCACCCTTCACTGCTACCGGATCGCTTCTGAAGTTCGGCAGTCAAGAAATGTTGTCGACGCCACTACTCGGGGAAGGGGTGAGGTGTGAAAGAGGTGATGGTTTTCATATGTTTTTCCCTCAGTCTGCAAGAGGTTGGCGAAAGCAAAGTGTGCGAAAGCACCGAATCGTGCGAATGCCAACACGCAGTAGCAATGCGAAAGCCACACGCAACGCCAATGCAGACAGCTGATACGGTCGAACGAGGCACGAATTTCCTTTGACATGCAGCTCTTCCAGCTGTTCTCACCCTAAGTGGTTTGGATAACGCCACGGACTGTTTGATTAATAGATTTTCTTGCTTATTACCAATGAAAAGGATAGAAAAAAGCCACCTCACTCTCATTGGTCTGCCTCATCGAAGCCTGTTAGCGATGGTAAAAGGGGTGATACTTCGAAGTTGACCATCCGCAGATGGAGAATAAAATTTGGCCATTGAAGTGTGCCAGACACATCTCCTATGTTATATGTGAATTTGTCATGGGAGTGCACTATTACGACTGAGCAATCCGAGTTGTAAAAAAATTCATCGCTAAAGTGAACGAAAAATTGCTCATTTACATGAATGCGTAGAAACTTGGTATTTTCTCCATCAATTTGCAGGTCTCAGCTGTCCTCATTGTGTCATGTTTCGCAAGGTGTTATTGGTGACCGGAAGATTAAGGCAACAGGCGTCTGTAACTTATCGTGCAGGATACCAACGTTGGCATGGAAGAAGCAGCCGCCAAACCGGAAGCATAATCAAAAAAGAATTTAAAGGGAAATCTACCTGTATTTAACTACATTAGTTCGTTAGAGATCCTTGAGCTAATCAAACAGCTTCAAATCTCTTCAAATCTTCAAATCTAATTAAAGCGAGAAAGTCCGTCACGTAGCGCACTTACGTCACATGGCAGGAGGACACACTTCCGTTAAGCGGCAAGATAGCAGAGCTTTGTCTTCCGTGGCGGAACTACTGTGACTCAGCAAAGCGAGTCCTCAGGCAGTGAGCTGCTCGTGACTAATAAATGTAATGCGTCAGATGTGCTTTAAAGGACTAAATAAATAAATAAATAAAATTCATTGGTATTTCACTGTAAGAGAACTTAATCTCTATTCAAGAGCTTCGCATATGCCATGGGGCTCGAGTCCATGACCTCTGTCATCAAATACATTTATTTTGACCTCGTTCGTTAGAGTCGAGCAGTTTATACACTGGGCCAAACCAGCGGGGCGGATCAACCTATATAATTTTAAATGTGAGTACACTGCAGTGTCCTTTCGAACAAGTGCAGACACGGGTCACCGACATCACGCTAGTATTTTGTTGTAAGTGATACTTTTAGTACTCCAACGACGGTACGGTACAGATATGATGAGTGTCATGTCCAAACGGAAATAATTCAATAATTTGCGCATGTAGCTGCAATATGCAATCTAAGTGTTGAAATTAAAAATTGAATTTATGCGTTGAATTACGAAAGAGTGATGAGCAGGCTTTTGATCAGCGCGTTATTTACTAACGTGTTCAAATGTTCATGCAGTGGATATGATCTCTTGTTCGAACTGCTTAAAAGGCAGAGCCTTACCAGGACAGCCGGTCTTAACGACGGTCTTCCGATCGGTGAGCCATTGTGGCTAATAGTTAGCAAAGCTGCATATGTTCATGCTCTCTCAATTTTCAAATTAATATATTTTCAAACGAAACCACGTACCCACGATTTTTCGTGGGTTGGAGATTTTGTTTCCATGTAAATCATGGATTCCATGCTTGATTCCAGGCTTGATTCCATGTATAACTCACTTCCGACTTGCGTCACGACATTCCCTGACTTGACCACATTTAAAAAGAAATTAAAAACGCACCTATTTATGACAAAATTTAGTGGGTCACTGTGATTCGTCCTTTATTCGCTTATGCGTGCTGACCCTGTGCATGTCATCCCTAACCATGTTATTCATGTTGTTTATCAAGCATGATACCACTCGCCATTCGATCGTGTTTCCTTTGCAGCAAATTTAAAGCGCCTAGAAAGAGATTCAGTTCTCTGAGGGCGCTTTATCAAGTGTCTTATGATTATTATTATTAACTTCGTTTATCTGGCTAATCTCCGAATTTTGACCCAGGATTAAGAGAAACTCGCTTGGTAATTACCTGTGTAGCTAGTACTACAATTGTTTTGGAGATCGTGCCTCCAGATAGCATGCCTCAAAGCCCGTCCTCACTAACGACTCACATTGCGTCATCTCCTGATTTGACGATATTCAAAAAAGTTGCAAAGCATACCTGTTCCTCGAAGCTTTTGTTACTTCTGAGTGAATTTTACTGTGTTTGCTTGCATTTTACGCAGCTGGGCCCTTCACGACGGAGTGAGAGTGATTTGCTTTGTCTAGCGGCTTTGTGAACTTATCGTTTTTTGTGTGCTTTGAGTGTCCACCTGTGTATGATTGAGTGTATGTTACTAACCAGGGGTACTAATAACCAGCGACTGTGTCTTCCATGCAATTTCACATGTTTGTGTAAGCATGCCAGTTGGGTGACCTTGCATGCTTGCCTAAGCATGACACATTACTTGACGCTAACTCATTGCTTCTCTTGAAGCGAGATTTAAAGTTACCAAATCTAGATTCTGTTCTCTTAAGGCGCTATAAATAACTTAGCTTTACTATTGTATGAAGTTTTTATTTACGTATACAAATACCAATCCAATGATTTCTAAAAACCCTGTTTTATTACTGCTTAGTATGAGCCATTTTGAGGTTTTGAATATTTTATTTTTATATGCTATAACCGCTCTACCTAATAAAGACCAGAGTTTTGTACAATCAGCAGGTAGATACAACTTTCTTTCATCACATATTCGTAGCCATTTCCAAACACCAAAATTATTCTTTTATTACTTGCGCAAGAAATATGAACTGATGCATTCGTGTATATCCGTGATCGAGGCCAAACAGGTTACATTTCTTCCTTAGCCCGGATATTGTGCAAAATGTGTGTCCCGAAGTCGTCATTCAAACTTCGACGCAGACGTAGTTATCCCCGGAACCAAGAATTTTGCCATACTAGTCTGAAATTAAGCTCCATCACGTCATACTTATTGAAAGCCTGTCTCAGAAAGTTTGATCTCAGGCAGCCTTGCTGCCACCAGGTAATATTGGCGTGTCAAACCCGGTTTGATACACGCCCAAGCTCTCTTTGAATTGGAGAAACCCGACTAGACTCACACTCAGACAGTCTAAACAATCAGCAGACTGGCCAATTGACATTTTTACAGCGGTGGAATGATAGTAAGGAAATTAATCTTGAACGCTGATTGTGCCGTTAACATTGTATTATTGCACTAAAACCACGAAGCCATCGCTTTCGGTAGGAAATTTGGCTCTGGAGGCGTAGGGTCCCATAGTAGGTGGAGGCCAAGCAAAGTATCTATTTCCGTCGCGGGTGGTAAATTGAGTTTTTAAAAGCAATTTTTAAGCCACTGGGCAAGCGTCACCTCGGCATCGTCTGGGTCATGCTTACACATTTGCTGAACAGTTGCAGCCAAGGAGTTCGGTGCTTGGCTCAGAAGACTTCGTCGCAGTTGCCACATTACTCCACTTCTCGCCGACCTGCACTGGCTACCAGTGAGGCAACGGATTGACTTCAAGGTTTTGTCGCTCACTTTTAGGTCTCTTCCTTCTATGGCTCCAGCCTATCTGTCAGATATACTACCCCATCAGGCCAAGCATCGTACCAGCCGCTTTTCGGAATCCAACAGTCTGGAAATACCTCGTACAAACCTTAAATCCTTTGGTGACCGTGCATTTAGCTCGTATGCTCTCAAAGCCTGGAACTCCCTCCCGACCTGCGTCAGAACATCCCATGACCTGACCACATTTAAAAGAAACTTAAAAATACACCTATTTAGGACTGCATTTAGTGGGTCCCTGTGATTCGTCCTTGATGTGCTTATGCGTGCTGACACTGTGCATGCTGCCACTAACCACATTTGCATGCTGACCCTGTGCATGTCACCCCTAACCATGTTATTCATTTTGTTTGTTTATCAAGCATGATATTACTCCCCATTCAATTGCATTTCCTTTTTAGCAAATGTAAAGCGCCTAGAAAGAGATTGAGCTCTCTGAGGGCACTTGATCAAGTGCATTATTCTTATTATTATTATTATTAAGACTTAGCGGCTCGCGACTGGCAGGCAACGACCAAGGTTTTCATTTCCTACGCTGGCCGAAGAAGGCGAGTGTAATTGCGTCTCTGGACATTTGTGAGTTCTCTTGCTCGTTGTTAACGCAAAGCTCCGAGGAGATGCTTACTCGGGTTTTTTTGAGTATTTCGTCGTGGCATGATAATTGCACGTTTTCAATTTTTGTAAATGGCAGTAAAAGAAATATATTACAGCTAGGAAATGCCACGCTGTTCCGACGAGCTTCAAAATGGAACGCCGGAAAGTAAATGTCGTAAACTGATCACCTGTGATGCCATTCGCCTTGCTATCCGACGACTTGTTGCAAGTTTTGAAGCAATAGCGCTACAAAATACTGCGGCATACGCAATAGATCAGCGTGCTAGCGTACGTATAAAGCTAAATAAAATACGGCTGAGAATTCAAGCCTACGGTGTAGCATAGCTGGGTGTTGAAAAACAAAACTAAGAAACTGGGTGCAGCTCCTGCCATGCTCCTTCCTTTTTGCAAGTCAAAGTAGCTCTCAAAGACATGAAGAATTTACCAGACCAGAAATTTGACGAATTCACACTGCACTAATGCATTGAGATGACGAACACGAACCTATTGGCGTTAGCTTGCTCTGAGAATGGTATAAGTAAAATGGTCCTTTGCGTGCTTTTGGATTTAGCATGATCGCAGGCATGATACTGATACGATGTGCATATTCTGCTTTTCTGATGGCAAGCTTCCGGTTTAACTACTTTTTGTCAGAAGAAAATAATAGTAGTAAGTTTATTTAGAGACACGTTCCAAGTAAATCTGTACCATAGCGCTTTGAAGCTAACTGAAAGAGAATCAATGACAAGGGGTAGAACAAATTCATGGCGTATTGCCTAGAAAGCTTTCAAAAGAGAGAAAGCAAGCAAGCATCGTGCTTAGGCCAGCCATGCTAAAGCGCACAAGAAGACAGGCAGCGCCACCGGTCAGTAAGAGCGCTGTCTACTAACACGTGCCGAGTCGTGCATAGGTAGGCGCGTAAGGCATACACGACCAAAAAAGACGGACATTCTTACTTTCTGACGCCTTTCGTATCTCGTTGGCTAATGCGAACTGGCGAGAACTACCCGCGATGCATTGAAGCTAGGCGTGGCGTTCTCGTGTATACACGCGTGTACGGTAAATGTGAGGGCAAAGGTCGGCCGATTCAAAAGCCTCATTTATTTGGCGTTAAAATAGCCTAAGCGGCTATCATCCCGAATTTCGAAGCGCGCAATACGCGATTGCCAGCTGCAGGACTACAACCGTCGACCGGTGTTGTAAAGTGCGAGCACCTTCTCCTTGAGCTAAGACCGAGGAGCGAAGCGATCCATGGATACAATCAAGCTAGTAGCCATATACAATGCATCGGAGAAGAGAAAAGGAAAATATTTCTACGATGCACTCTACCACCGATCTAAATTTACCTCTTGACAGGTAACTGAAACAGCGAGTTTTGACTAGAGTTTTCAATACTCTGATCTTGAAGCACAAGTCTTATTTTCTACTAGCAGTTTCGGCATTGCTTGTTTATCACAGATCCTATTGGTAGACTAGCCTTTCTGCGACTTTCTCTAATTCGAAGACTTCTCTCAAGACAAAAAAAGAGTTTTTTCCGGGTGGTTCGAGTACTGCGGAACGCACTTCCACCGTAATTCTTGCGCCATACCGACGACGAAGGTGACGACCGTCGCTCCCGCCGGCTGCGACTCCTGCTGCTACGACTCCTGCCTGTTGGCACTTCCTTACCGGCCGTCTTACGCCGCTACGCCTCTATGCTCGTCGTGTTTTGTACTTTTCATTAGTTGCACGAGATGGACGCTTTTGCCTGCAGTAGACTCAGCGAAAGCCGCATGAGCTGCGAGATCGCCATAAAAAGCCAGCCTAGAAAATGCTCCATAAACTGCAACATAAAGTGCATAGGACCACAACCCGGCCGTCCATGGCTTTTGAAGCATCTAGTTAGGCACGCGAAAAGCGTTGACACACTTCAATGCCCAGTGGGCGTATTCCTAGTATCAGCGGAGTGTTTATGTTTCCTACCCTAACCGAAGCCTTAAATGTAGCCTTAAACAGATCTTTAAAAGTATGTCCCATACGCATTCTTAATTTTCCCGTGACCTTATTTACAATGCCACAATCTCTGACAGCGGTGATCCCGAAAAGGTCGCGGAGTTTTACACTGCAAAGCTGAAAATAGAACCGTAGACAATTGGCTGACTTCGACGTGCATTTGGAATTGCCAGCAGTACGCTTCATTATTGAAAGCGCAATGAGTGAACAAGCTCAAAAATGTTTCGCTATTTTTATTGATATTTTTTACTCGGTTTACGATTCCTCGCAAACGTAGAAAGTCTTAGTGTTTTTCAAGCCAGTGAGTGGAACTTCAGGTATGCCACTTGCATTACCGCCGCCTAAGTAAGAACTGGTTTATTAATATCATTATACTGTACGATAAGAGCGTTCAGTAGCAATTTAAGTAAAAATGATGCCAAGATGACCAGTATGTCTTGTGCCTGGTACTTACCAGTAATGAGAAATATTCACGCTTTCGCTCTATACGGTACGTTTAGGAGCTTTCACTGTTAACAACATTTGAATTCATCTTTTTTTAAACGAAAAGCCTTAAGTTGATGACGGGCCTACATGTAAAAAGAAAAGGAGCGTTATTAGTACGTGAGCAGGATGAACCATAGATTCATATGGCACTTGATATCCTCCTTCGATACCGTTGTATTTGTTGATTTATTAAAGAGTGCTGTTTTGAAAGAACCTCTGAATCAAGACACTTCACGTGCCGGTGTAAAGAGCCTGCATACACGCAACTTTGACAGCCGTGACGGCTGTGCTGGTGTTCAGTTTGGCTAAATTAGAGGTGCTAGAAGAAGCGACGGTACCGGTAATTAGTTACAGTATTGATCAAACAGTTAGTACTTGAAACGGTACGCCTACAAATGTTTAGCCTTGTGGTCTTATCGTTAGTTAAATGCATCTAGGATAATCGGAAGTGAACTATTTTGAGCTACTCTTAGTAGGTGTTCTAGGCTGGTTGCGAATTGGCATGAACTGGTGTAAATATGCTGCATTCCATTTACGTCTGATTCAGGGCAAACAACCTGTGGTTGTTTGGCATTTGAAAACGTATGGTTGTTTTCAATCACTGGGTAAATAAATAGACAGGCATCAAACCCTGTATTTGATTAGGTTAGTAGCCAACGCTAGAAACTCCGTGAGAATGTACGTACCAGACCTATATACTTGCAGGACATTTAGCTGAGTTGTTTTATGTTTATCGGCTCAAACGGCGCGACAGCTGCAACTTCGCAGCTACTGGCAAGGAAAACACGCCGGTTGGATGTGGGACCCATTAATGACCAAAACAACGAAATCTTTCCCCTAATCTATCGAATAAACCTTTTCATCCCCCGAAGCTAATTGAATAAATGGAATGCTGATAATTCCCCAGTCGTTTAGCCTGCAAGGCTGTGGTGATGTCATTCAAACGAAGTATTTCCAGTGAAAAAAGTTGTTGCAGTGACAACAGCTTAATTTGATTTTGCCTTGCCTCCTACAGCTGTAAGAAACGTTAAAATAAAATCATTGTTTTTGCACTGCTTTATTAACCTGTGCATCGTTGTAAAGGGAACGTTTTGTTATAAGGATGCTTCCTGCTGACACGCATCGTGTACAGATCGTACTATTAGGCTTTGCAAAAAATCAAAGGATCATATGGATTTAAGGTTAACAGCATGTAACGTACAGTTGATCTTTTATATCTTAAATATAGGCTGCTATTGTGTCATTGCCAGCAACAATAGTGACGCTTATTTTCCTCCGATTATATTGAACTAGACCTTTGTTTTATTTGGTTTGTGAACAGGTGAAAGACTCTAAGGCTGCAATACAGTCAGAAATTTCACGCGGAAAGTCTGAAAGCTCGTTCGGAGTCATAAGTTAAACCGCTGGAGAAATTCCATTAATTGCTGTGAACCAAAGGACATGGGTTGAAGAGAGCTGTTAATCTAAATTATCGTAGGAGATGTTTGAATTGAGCATTGACTGGATAGCAAAATTTAATACACATTAAGAAAATAATTTGCTTCCATCTGCATATGTGCGAGCGTGCAAAGCGTCAAATGGGCGCGTATCAAGATTTGAGGGTCAACTAAAAGGTAAACTCATTAGGTTCAACGGTCCAATAGTATTTTACTTATATTTAATGAAAAAAGTTACAATAAAGGTCGGCCGATTCAACAAACTCATTTGCTAGACGAAAGAACGATCTTAGCAGTGATTAGCCAGCTTCGTAGTGAGCACTTGAGTTGCTTTCCACTGGACTTGAAACCACGGCCTGGGTGTTAAAGTACGAGTATCGTACTCTTGAACTATGACCCAGAGATAACGGTCAGTAGTACAATCAAGTTAATTAACAGAATGAATTGAAAATGCACCGATAAGAGAAAAGGAAGTTACGTCTCTGATTAAAGGTCACTAATTCGTCCAATGCCTTGTTAGGCAGTGCGGCAAAGTAAATTTTGACTTTAATTTGTAGATAGTCGTCTTAAACGAACAGTGCCGCTGCAAGGCATTTCGGTGCACTAGGTGAAATCAGATATCTGGCGCCAAACTTACCACTCACGCCTTCTCCACCCGCCCATCATGAAGTAAAAATACAATTATGAGTGCCACTAAATGACTGGGAACGAATTATATCAGTTTCTGCTGCAATAGGAATTGCATGACCTTTTGGGGATTCACAGTCTGGGGAAGCCTCACAGCAATGTCTCGCAGCTCACTACGCAGTTTCTCTCCATCTAAATCTCTACTGTCTCCATGAGTAAGATACTCTTCTATATACTTGCACTCACTACGGATATCCTCTATGGGTATGTCGGAAATCTGGAAGATATAATACCTAAACCCAACAATGTGCTATGGGTTTGAACCTGATTGAACCTTTTCTGTTATTGATTCTGCTACGAAGTATAGAACTGCGTAGTACAAGTTGACGTCATGGCTCTTTTTGAGATCCTGTGCCGCCTCATCATGTGCTTCATAAACAAACAGCCTTCGACTTTTCAATTGTCGATTATCTTCAAAAGTGGATTTAATCTCCAAATCTTAAGGCATCTGTGTTAAATCTACCAATATTTTATGGAGGCTCAATTCACATTGTACCGATAAATTATAGCTGATTTAACAGCCTCTTCTGTATAGCGTCAGAAGAGCCTTCACGGCTATCACCACCGCTTAGAGTGGTAATAAAGGATTTCTCACCGCAGGATTCGAACGAACGACCTCGGGACCGAGGGCATGAAAAGCAACCACCTTACTTAGCGTGCCATCACGGCTTACCAACCAGGTAGGAAGCAACGCTACAAATAGAAATGTTGCTGCATTATTGGTCAGTGTTTGTGCTTCAGATCTCGTCGTAGCTCCAGCCAAACATTTCTGATGCGTATCTTTACATATCTCAATCAGGTCATCGTAGACTTTATCAAGGTTGTATCTCAGCGGAGTCAGAATATCAATTCTACTTTCCCATCTAGTTTCACTGACTGGTTTCACCGTAAGACCACTGGCATCAGTGGCGTGACTTTTGAAGGCTCCAATGCTGGATAGATACTTGGAAAAAATTGGATATTTGTTGCACCAAAGCAAAGACATTCACAGCCGCCAGACAACTCTTTGCTACATCATTTACAGCCACATTCATAGATTGGGTACTGCAAGGTACATATAAGGTACGCGGATTTATGTTATTATATGCTCTCTTGCACCACATTTTCCTTACCTTTCATGTTACTGACATTGTCATACCCCTGTCCCCTCATATTTCTTAATAATAATAATAATGCACTTGATAAAGCGCCCTCAGAGAACTCGATCTCTTTCTAAGCGCTGTACATTTGCTGCAAAGGGGAACGCAATTGAATGGTGAGTATTATCATGCTTGATAAACAACATGAATAACATAGTTAGGGGTGACATGCACAGGGTCAGCATGCAAGTGTGGTTAGTGGCAGCATGCACATTGTCAGCACCCATAAGCACATGAAAGACGAATCGCAGGGACCCACTAAAGGCTGTCGTCAATAGGTGTGTTTTTTAAGTTCTTTTTAAATGTGGTCAAGTCAGGGGATGTTCTGACTCAAGTCGGGAGGGAGTTCCAGGCTTTGGGAGCATACGAACTAAATGCACAGTCTCCAAAGGATTTGAGGTTTGTACGAGGAATTGGTAAACAGTTGGATTCCGAAAAGCGGGTGGAACGATGCTTGGCCTGGTGGGGGTGTAGATCAGAGAGATAGGCTGGAGCCAAAGAATGAAGTGACCTAAAAGTGAGCAAGAAAAACCTTGAAGTCAATCCGCTGCTTGACTGGTAGCCAGTGCAGGTCGGCGAGAAGTAGTGTGATGTGGCAACTGCGACGCTCACGACAGACATGCCCAGCTGCGGAGTTTTGCACCAGCTGTAATCGCCTGATTGCACACGCCGGTAGGCCAGCAAGCAGTGAGTTACAGAAGTCAAGACGGGATGTCACAAATGCATGGACCAACTTAGATGGATCCCCATATAAAAAAGCCCAAATTTTAGCGATGTTATGTAGCTGAAAGTAGGCAGACTTGATTGTGGAGCTGGTGTGGTCGTCTAACGAGAGGTCACCTACTTGTGACCTCTAGTTAGACGACCACATCAGACTGACTAGATCCTGATTGGACTTGTGTGGCTTGTGACACGTGGAAGCATCAAATGCCAGGTGACCTTACGAATCAGGAAAGCTGAGACTAACCAGCAAGTATCTTGCTACCTACGCATTCCCACTGGTAACTAGGATCAAGAAAAACGGCAAAACGTTAGGTGATTTAGGACTAAGCTCTCTTGCTATAGAACTGACAACCCTAAGCTCTCCGGCTTGGCTGGCGGTACTCAAGAGGCCGGGCAAGGATCAGGGGGATGGGCCTGGCTCCGGATTAATCTGCGTTCTTGTCCCAAGCTCACGAAGTCCTGGGCGTTTCCTATCGAGCTATTTAATGCACGCTTAATAGTACTTATCCGATCGGCTAATTCCTCGCCGCACCTAAGCTCCGTGCACCTTGGCGAGCTTTCTGAGAAGTGTCTGTCTTCTCCCCTTGGCCCACTAAAGTAAGACGAAATGACGACAGGGGACGAATACTTTTGGCTCGCCTAGTCGAGGCTTCAGAATTTGCGCAACTTTCGCAAAGTGGCTATATTTTCTCGTGCTGCCGATTTTGGAGGTTATTTTCTGCCTTCCCACCAATATCTATGCCGCGTTTTTTATGTGCTCGTCTTTTCATTTGTGTCTGAGATCAAGGCTGTTAGTTTTGGAGGGCAAACTGAAGGCCACGTAGGCATTGAGTCGGCTACAAAACATCGAGGGATGCCCATTCTTTTCTCGTTCAGCAAGCTGCGAAGTGCAAAAGTCAAATGGAAAGCCAAGATGGTGTTGAAGTGTGCGAGTTTTTTGCTATAACTTGCCGCTCCGCCGTTAATGCCAGTTAATCTTACCAAATTTCGCTGTTGACACCTGCTGGCGCTATTGGCGTCTTCGCTGCGAATGGTTCCGACAGACTTTAGTTAACGTTTGCATTTCAGCACCACGGAATTAAGCCTGTCGACGGAACGGGCTACTTTTGACACCGCAGATCCCGAGCTCTTGCCACGGCGAGTACCAGCTTTATTTGGTAGTCTCGGTGCTGATCCTGACTGAACTCGCCCATATCAGATCTCAGCGAGCCCACCCAAAAACTTTTCTATGGCTAGGAGGACTCTTACAGCCGAGTAGCGACACAGGTAGAGTTCCTTGCAGCTTTAGGCGGCAAGTGCTCTATATTCATGCGGGGAAGAAGTCACTTTTAGTTATTCTTTTAAGTTATCCAAAATAATCTTTTAAAACAATGCTAGTAAGGCGTTATAAGGTTTTGTATTGTAATTCGCAACTGTCCTTGTTGAAACGGGAAACGGCAATGCGAGCTAAATAAGCCAGATTATGACTGATAGTTATCGTTATTTATTATTAATTAATTAAGCTTGTCTACGCAATGAATGGGGATTTGTTATGTTAGTTAAGGAATGGGCGCTCTTCGTGGCTGCCCTTTAACTCTATCGGCATACAGCTGCGTATACAGATGCCTGCATACACTGTATACAGCTGCGTATACAGTGTATACGCAGCTGTATACAGTGTATGCACAGTGTATACTGTATACAGTGTATACGCAGCTGTATACAGTGCATACTGTATACATTATACTGTATACTGTATATATTCTTGTATACAGAATACTGTATACAGTGTATACGCAGCTGCGTATACAGTGTATACAGCTGCCTGCATACTGGTGCTGCACTACAAGTCGTTGTCGTGGTACAAAGGCGCAGACGTCGCAAGTATTTGTTGCGCGTCGGCTGAGACTAGCACCGCTATGAGCGCTGTGTTTGTGGCCAGTTATTTACGTATGTGGACGCCGCACACCGCGTGCGTAGCATTTCGACATCGGCCTTAACAGGCGCCCCTTTACTTTCTGTCCATGCCCGTGAGATATTTCTTTTGGTGCCAAATGTCTTTTGGAAATGAAAGAAATCAATGCTGAAATCTTGCTACTATGTAGCCTGGCTAAAGTCACTGCCGACAATTTATATCTGCGGCTAGTAGGTGCTTTCAGATTTACTTATCAATATTTAGGATCTGCTCCCTAAGGGCCTAGAAGGAGATTAAGTTCTCTGAGGGTACTACACAAATGTATTGTTGTTATTGTTATTATAAGCGTATCTTGAATTTTTTGAGACCTTTAACTAAATCACTCGGAGCACAGCTTGCAGCCATATTCGTCGTGATGCGTAATATTACCCCACCTGATGTTGCCCCACTCATTATATACAAAGACGTCTATCTGATTATTCGGTGGCTACCGAGCTTTGGATATCAACAATGTTTTATTCTTCCGATAGTTCCGATTCTCTTCAATGAGGTCTATGAATTGTCATTAGCAAATCCAAATTTAAATTGCTTATACAGGAGTATAACAATAAGACTTTAATTGAGCAGAAAGCTCAATGCTACTGCCCCTTACCGCTTACAATAGTCACAACATAATAATGGTTCCTCTTAGTTGGATCGCTTTATTCGCAGTTATAATAATAATAATAATAAAAATAAAAATCAGGACAAACATTTGCGTAGGGCCCAAAGAGAACTCAACATCGCTGTAAAAACTTCTCGTTAGTTAGAATGAAAGCGTATCAAAGCGATTAATAATAAACTGATAACAATAATTGGTCGTTTGTGTATAGCATCCAAAGAGAGCCCAACGAAACACACCAAAAAAAGTGTAAATAATCTATGGGCAGTGGCCTTCAAGGCACGATGCTTAAAAAAGTTCGCAAATTACAAAAAGTATCGTGCTTAGTCTGTATGCAAAAGTACACAGGATGGCGGGCAGCGCCATCCTGTTTGGTGTAGTTCGAGCGTATGCCGGCTCCTCTGATGAGCCTGTGATGTGGCATGGACACCGGCCGGTAACCGCTGGTGGCCAGATGGTGGATTTACCATCAGGGTCGGCCGGTGCACAGCTGTGGCCCGCCTGTGATGTGGGATGGACACAGGCCGGTAACCTGCTGGTGGGCAGATGGTGGACTGTAGGAGTAGAGGAGGGGAGACTAGAGTGTGAGAAGGGGGCGAAGGCAGTCGTGTGTCTTGCTGCTCCGTGCCTTGTGCAATAAACCGTTGGCGTTGTTCATCGGCTGGCTCTCTGATGGGCGAACCAAACTACATTTGGTACGACTGCTGATTCGTAATATGCACCGCACATGTAGCAAGTCAGCAGATAAAGCGAATAGCAAGTAACATAAAAGTTTGCCAGAGCACAGGGTACGCTAAGCGGAATAAATGTGCCTCGAGCTGCAACTCAAACGATGGAAAGTCAATGCAGGCTGTGACAGAAGAGCCGGAAGTGAGCTCCCCCTTTTTGATCCATATGAACTAGATACCAGACCACCAACAGATTTCTATTTAGCACAAGCAACGATGAGGAGAAGCCGCCGAGGAGCGAGCATGTGGTACGAGAGCACGTGGCTGGACGAGCGAGGATGTCGAATCGGTAGGCGAGGAGCAAGCGAGTGGTGTGACCGATGGGACAAAGAGAGGACCCTGACGTCAGCAAGATACTTGAAAGTAAGCCTGCGAAGCTCAGGAGGCAGAGGCGAAGTAATGTGGCATCAAGACAGTCGGCGTCAGACAAGACGAGTGGGTGAGTTTTGCACTAGTTGTAGCACACGATCAAGTGTACTGGGCGGGAGTTGTGAGTTGTGAATTGCCGCACAGCAGGGACGATTTCGCAAGCACTCAGGCTGTATCCGTTTCCGCACTCGATGCACGCACGTGAGGACTTCAATTTACGGTAAATATTGACGCTGTACGAGAACGCTATCCCCGCAGCTTGGGTAAACGGAAGCGTCGCTGTGTTGATGAATGCGAGTCGGATAGTTCTCTTCAGATTCCAAAAGAACCAAAAAGCGAGCTCGTCCCGCTGGTAGGCGGCGGAAATTAAGACTTTCATACTTTCATCTTCCACGCTACTGATATACGCGAGCGGCCTAAATGCTTTGGAATGTCTGACCGAGGACTAGTCGCTAGCCGATAGTGTTGCTTGTTTGTTTGCAAGGCTGGCTGTAAGGCATATCTACTCCGGGTAGCCTACGCGTCCTGGGCTTGGCATTGCACTGAGGTGTTATGAGCGGGGGGGGGGGTGTGTGGCGACTTCAACGTCACGACAGAACTAAGCCACCAACGCAACGCCAGTATTTTCACTAATTTGACTAGTGTAATCTGAATACTCTGCTAATCTAATTTTAGCTGACTCACGACGAGTATGAGCAGTTGAAGCCGTGAGCGTTGGAATAACGGCCAACGACCTATTGGCGCGGCGGCACCAAGGCTCACAGGTATCTTTATAGGTAATCTTTAAGGGCAATGCTTTATTGGCCATCGCTATCCGTTGCTCGGCGGTAAATTACGTTGAGGCTTTGTATTGCACTAAGCTTGAGTGGTTGAAAAAACTTCAAGACCACTGAGATTATTCAGCTTTCCTTCGATTAAGAGTGTAGGGCGTGCGATCGATGCTTGGCTCAGGCTAATATATAGATTATATATAATAGATTCCTAGAAAAAAAGCTCTAGATTCAGGCGTTTCCACACTTAGTATTACTATTACATATTTTATTATTTACTATTATCAACGATTCTTCTTTAAGCAGGAGATATTCAATAGTTCCCTTGATTTGGGGCCTATGAGGGTCAATTGATATTACCGCCGTCAACCCTCCAACCCTCCGTCAGCTTTTAATTGTGCTCAGAAGACGGCTGACTGACTAAGATGAATCGATAAGTTATTTGAGTCGTCTTCAGTAGTTGCTCTCTGCAGTTGATTTGAGTAATTTTAGATTTTCTTTCGTTTGGTGGGATCTTCGAAGCGATACAAATAACGACAACTATACATCGAGCCAATGTGGCACGAATGCGTGGTGTACGACAGCAATAGGAGACCAGTCGCAGAAGATACGGAGGATGCTATTGAATTGCTTCTTAAGTAATTCAATAGCAAACTGGACAATGTCCAGTCAGCATATAGAGATTTCGGCCGCATCGCTTTTTTCCTGAAGACCTTTCGGCTTCAGGCTGGTTGACGAATTGTATAGATTTCTTTTTTAAGATTTCGAATTACATTAAGCGAGCATTCGGCAAAGGTTGAAAGGCTTCGAAAAAAGCGTTGCCGGCCGCTCGATGTACTGCCGCGCTAGCTAGCCAAAAATGATAGCTTGATTGTCACGACAAAATGTAACCGGATATTCGAACGAATGGTGCACTCACGCACCCGTCTAACACTGGGGCGTTCACTCTTACGTAACGCCTATGTGCAGCAGCAGAAGCTAGGGTGCCGGCATGACTTTGTGCTTATGACAACCTCACAGAAGACTGCGAGTAGCGACCGTGCCAAATGCAAGCAAAAGTTACCTGGAGCCGGGCTATTCAAGGGATATTTGGGGAGAAGTTTCAGCGGTGGTTCTACCTGTATTCGGACACGGCAGGGGGGAGGGAGAGGGAGACAGCGGAGGAGGAGGCAGACGGCAGGGGGAGGGAGAGGCGCTGAATCGTACTGGGAATCCCTAAGGCGCTTTCCGTCAGCTAGATCATCAGCCGCACGAAGGTTCAGCCTGCTATTAGCTGCGGAGCACCACCTCGCGGCTTGACTCACATTCAGGTGCCTTTTTTTGGTTCGGGCTCTGACGTGAAGATCCAGCTCTCTCGCAGATCCGTAATAACCTAATGCCTGCGTCTATTTTAACTCGGCTTCAGCTAACCGTTATAGCGCAGTAAGACCATAGCTATTTATTACGACGAGCCCGCCACGTGGCAGCTCTCGGCCCAGCTGCGTCTGCCACCTGATTTATTGCCACGGTCGCCGTTCCCAGCGAGAGCGGAGCGCCAGACTCGGGATGGATCGAGCGAGACTATCGAGCTTTCGCTTGGCTGGTATATGTATATATATATATATCTATATATATATATATATATATATATATATATATATATATATATATATATATATATATATATATATATATATATATATATATATATATATATATATATATATATATATATATATATATATATATATATATATATATATATATATATATACATACATATTAGGCGGCTCAGAATGAGGTTGTGTCGGGCCGTGATCGCATGCAGCCTGTCACTGTCAGAAGTGGCTTGGCACGTGGCAAACAGTGTCTGCCTCAGTCCGGCCTAGGCGGCAGCTTGTAACCGTCCCGGGGTCTCCAGCAGTTTATTTAGGACAGTATTTAGTGGGTTCCTGTGATTCGTCCTTCATGTGCTTATGGGTGCTGACACTGTGCATGTTGCCACTAACCACATTTGCATGCTGACCCTGTGCATGTCACCCCTAACCATGTTATTCATTTTGTTTGTTCAGTTTGTTTCATTTTTTGTGTGTGCTCGAAGGCTGGGAGGGATCAAAGCAAAGGTACAACTGAGTGTCATCCGCATAGAAGTGAAAGCCTAGATTTTGCTTGGCAATCACATCAGCAAGCGGCAGAGTATAAACCGTGAAAAGAACCGGGACCTAGCACGGAGCCCTGAGGTACCCCATATTTCAGAGGTACTTCAGATGATCTTTTTCCATTCACGTCAATACCCTGGAGTCTCCCACTGAGATAGGACCTAAACCACTGCAGAGCAGTGCCCGTGATGCCCAGGCGAGATGAAAGGCGCTCTGGAAGAACCTTGTGATCGATAGTATCAAAAGCTGCCGAAAGATCGAACAAAACAAGCAGAGACACTCTACCTATATCTGCATTCCTAAGTAGGTCGTCGTATACCCTAAGCAATGCTGACTCTGTGGAGTGATTAGCTCTAAAACAAGACTGGAACTTAGTAGCGAGGTGTGAGGTTTCGATATATGTATTCAGCTGGTCCGCCACGACCCGTTACAGTGTCTTTGATAGGAATGGTAGAAGGGATACTGGGCGGTAGTTGCTTAAGTTCTCTTGGCCTGGTGTCGCTTTCTTGAGAAGTGGCTTGACTACAGCTTTTTTGAAAGGTGCTGGGACATGACCTGAGGCTAATGACATAATAATGATGTTAGTTATGCATGACAGCACCAGATCAATGCAACGTAGGAGCAGGGCAGTGGGAATAGGGTCCAGAGGACTTGTTGTCTTCTTTGATTGAGATACGAACTTCAGAACTAGATCACTAGTGCTTAAATGTAGACATTAAGGTGCAGCCAGGAATCGGGGAACAGCATTCTAGTGGGGATGTTGTCATCGCAGGGATGGATTCCCCTATCTTGTCTATCTTATGCACAAAGAATCGAGAGAAGCGATCGGCTAGATCATAACAAGGATCATCAGGTAAGGAGCTAATCTGGGAGCGGTTGAGGAGATGGTTTATCGTCGACATCAACATTTTTGAATTGCTGTGTTTGAGATTGAGTGCTTCACATATGCCACTTGTTTCGAGCCCTTGATATCGGCCATATTTTATTAAATCTCTCTCTCTCTCTCTCTCTCTCTCTCTATATATATATATATATATATATATATATATATATATATATATATAATTCATTTGTATAGAGCCTAAAAGAAGGAAATCTCCATCCGGGTGCTTCATATAATGATGCATGGCTCGAGCCCACGACTTTGGTCATCAAATGCATTCACCTTGACCTCGGTCATAGAGGTGAGTACCTTCACCCCTGGCCAAACCGAGGCTGCTGCATCAGTTTCAGCTTTCTCGACCCTCCAGTCCTCTCAGGACACTACATTAACCTCACAATTGTTTTACTTGAAGTCTGTTAACAACTCTCTATCGAGCCCACTTCCACAATATAACATCTTTCTACAGCCGAACCTGGCACATTCTTCTCAGACGAGTGTCGCTACTTCAAGTTATCACTGAATTGACTCTCCCGCGACTCAGCTGCTCCTCATAATTTCTTTACTGCTTGAGATGATCTGTTGGCTGCGATATTATCTGAACAAAGAAGCTGTTCCACAGCGACTCGACTCGGCGACCGTTCAGCCGATGTTTAAAAGCCGGGACTGGATTCTGAGGTCCCAGGAAATTATTTCCCAGCCTCTCTTTTTAGTTCTAAAAGTTCTCAAACGTACTGTCGCCAAGAATCTTGTGTAACGTATAGTCAAGTTTGCTATACCAGAGAGATATTCTATCGAGATTCAATCGAAACAAGTATACTTAACTTTTCTAGTCCGAATCTCCGTGTGACGAACGGCATTTTAGAAAGAAATGATTACGGTTTCATCGCTGCCTTGGTTTTACTCAATATATAGGCAGCGTTCGAAACTAATTATCAGAATAGTTTACTTACACGATTGAGAACAATGATGGCACTGACTTTTAAGGTCCGCTGATCGCTTCTGATCATATGCGTCGAATCGTGTGCAATCCTTTTGATCGTATTCAATGTGTGTCGTGAGGTAGTGAAGTCTCACCCAACAGTTCAGTCACAAATGGAGGCCAGTCACCAGTGGAGGTCTGTCACATAGGTATATTCAGGGCCCTTTGCTTTTCTCCATTAATACAGAGCCTGTGGAAAAAGCGATCCGGGCCCGTGGTCTGAGCTATTACTTCTATGTACACGTGACCTAGCCGTCTTTGTCATTTAAACCACCAGAATTAGCTTCGGGAAGTAATAAGCCAAATGCCCGCCATGCAGCCAATATTCGCGGGCGTAAGCTAATTTCCTATAATAATAATAACAATAATCATAATTCACTTGATAAAGCGCCCTCAGAGAACTAAATCTCTCTCTAGGCGCTTTACATTAGCTGTAAAGTGAAATCAATTGAATGGTAAGTAAAATCATGCTTGAAAAAACAAACGAAATGAATAATATGGTTAGGGGTGACATGCACAGGGTCAGCATGCAAATGTGGTTACTGGCAGCATGCACAGTGTCAGCACGCATAAGCAAATCAAGGACGAATCACAGGGACCCACTAAATGCTGTCCTAAATAGGTGTGTTTTTAGGTTCCTTTTAAATGTGGTCAGGTCAGGGGATGTTCTGACGCAGGTCGGGAGGGAGTTCCAGGCTTTGGGAGCATATGAACTAAATGCACGGTCTCCAAAGGATTTAAGGTTTGTATGAGGTATTTGTAGACTGTTGGATTCCGAAAAGCGGGTGGTACGATGCTTGGCCTGGAGGGGTAGTATATCTGACAGATAGGCTGGAGCCATAGAATGAAGAGACCTAAAAGTGAGCGACAAAACCTTGAAGTCAACCCGTTGCTTGACTGGTAGCCAGTGCAGGTCGGCGAGAAGTGGAGTAATGTGGCAACTGCGACGCTCACGACAGACAAGCCTAGCTGCAGAGTTTTGCACCAGCTGCAATCGCCTGATCGCACATGCTGGTAGGCCAGTAAGCAGTAAGTTGCAGAAGTCGAGACGGGATGTCACGAATGCATGGACCAACTTGGACGTGGTATCTTTATCTTAACAAGCCCGAATTTTAGCAATGCTATGAAGCTGAAAATAGGCAGATTTGACTGTGGAGCTGATGTGGTCGTCTAACGAGAGGTCGCTTTGGAACATGACACCTAGATTTCGAGATGATTCAACTGGAGATATGCTGGCAGAGCCAATTTTGAGAGTCAGCCTTTCCAATCTCTGGATCACACTGGGTTTGCCCATAACTAGTAAGTTAGTTTTATCATCGTTAAGTTTTAGAAAATTTGCTGCCATCCATGTGCGGATGTCATTAATAAAAAAAATCTTAGCTGATTAAACAGCCTCTTTTTGTATAGAGACAGAAGAGCCTTTACGGCTATCACCACCGCTTGCAGTGGCGATAAAGAATCGCCCACCGCAGGAATCGAACCCACGACCTCGGGCCGAGGTCGTGAAAAGCAACCGCCTTACCCAGTGAGCCATTACAGCTCACCGATGCATGCAGCTAGTGAGTTTAGAGAATTTGAGGTGCTCGAAGGCTGGGAGGGATCAAAGCAAAGGTACAACTGAGTGTCATCCGCATAGAAGTGAAAGCCTAGATTGTGCTTGGCAATCACATCAGCAAGAGGCAGAGTATAAACCGTGAAAATAACCGGACCTAGCACTGACCCCTGAGGTACTCCATATTTCAGAGGTACTTCAGATGATCTTTGTCCATTCACGTCAATACCCTGGAGTCTCCCACTGAGATAGAACCTGAACCACTGCAGAGCAGTGCCCGTGATGCCCAGGCGAGATGAGAGGCGCTCTAGAAGAACTTTGTGGTCGATATACATAAATGACGGTGCAATAAAACTCCACGTGAGCCATGCTGGCTGATTGCGTAGAGCGATCACGTGAGCCGTGCTGGCTCACTAGGTATGGTAGGCGGTTGCCTTTCATTGCCACGATGCCAAGGTTGTGAGTTTGAATAGTTCGCTGGGCGATCCTCTATTGTCGCTGCAAGCTGTCGGGATAGCCTAAAGGCTCTTCTGTCGCTATAAAAAAGAGGCTGTTAAATCAGCTACATTATTTTTTGTTTCGGAAGACTTGCAAAAAGTATGGCTGCTCTAAGACAATTCACTCTTTTATTTGGTTGTGCAAAAATACGACTCGGCTTCAATTACGCTTATTATGTGTGCTTGTGGGTTTAAATCAAGGAGAACAAAATATACTATTTGATATAAGTTTAGAGTCTTCAGTGGTGCATGCTCTTGGTGAAAAGGTGGCTGTAAATGTTTTCATAATACATGCGAGCCTATTATTTCATTATTCAGGCGGCTGCTTGCTTTAAAAACCAATCCTTCATCAATGCTGCATATAATATTTAGCCAAAAACTTTACTACGACTTAAAGAATGTTTTTACCTGGTATATTTAGAATCGTGACAGTTTATTTCACCAAAGTAGTCATGCATTCATGTTTCCTTTAATTTCAAAATACAAAGGTAATCGTCGTACAGTTCTATGAAAAGCAAATATCAAGATACATAATTTATTCTACTGGCTATTTAATCAGAAAAAGAAAATTATGCTTGTCAAAACTATAACAGGAGAATACGGCTCTTATTAAACCTGCCTGTCCTCTTAAAGTTAATCAAATCATGGCGACGAAATATTAGGGCACTCTCAAACCATCGGAGTGCTGACTTTTGGGCACCTGCTGGATAGGCACGGTGTGCTGTATACGCGCGGAAGTTTGGTCGCCAAGAGATTGCCCGACTCGTGCTCTCCTTGCACACTTGAAGAGTCTGGTCAAAGCGCTCCTGTAGCCTCTATCTAACGACACGTATATCGTTGAGGAGAGCACGTCGTTTCCTGCATACATCCAATATAGTGCTCGCAGCATAAATGGTTTGATGTCAATGAAAGTGTCTGAAGTCATGAGCAGTCCCAGGACGAGTGGAACTACGACAAAGACGCCATGTTGAATGCCCAGTACGGTATAAGTTCTCACCACGGCCTTGTTAGCTGAACCATCTTGGCCGACCGCTCTTCGTGCAACTCGATATATTTGGATGTAGCAATAGCAGAACCAAATCAGACATCCCGATTGCAGGGCTATTATGAGCATTACGACTACTTTTGACAGAAGCGTGAGCACACCTGCCCCAAACATGCACCCCAGCTCGGCGTCGAAGCAGTACGAGTCTTCAACACTAATAGCAACCAGTCCAATCACTGTCGGCAGAATGATCAGAGCTGCCAATAGCAGCATCGGCTTTCTCTCGAAGAGCATCTCGTGATAGGTCAAAGGGTACTGTATGACAAATAGCCGATCTAGGGCCAGTGCTGAAATAAGACATGCTTGAAATTGCATTGAGATTGTTTGAAGGATGCCAGTCGTGAGACACATCCTGATATCAATAACGCTGGTGAATTCTCTGTAAATCAGTTGCACAAGACGCAAAAATGATGGAGTGATGCTATTCAATATGAAGGAAGTCGATATGATTCGTCCAAGCCTGCTGTGGTTAACATCGAACTTTAGCCTGGCAAGTAGGTACACAGCATTAGCCAATAAGACGTAGGCGGCCATAGTGTAAGCTAAAGCTTTCAAGCCTGAAGACGGAGGCCTTGAAACAAGTATGCAAGTACTTGATCCGCTGTCAGCCATCGTAACCCTGTTTGTTCGTATCGGTTTAACCTGCAACGTATTTCAACGGAATGCACTAATGGTGAAAGCTTCCGCTGAGGCTCTAAGCCAGTTGCCTTGGCAGCTGCTGCTGTAGATATCACCATATCACTGCCATCCGACCCACGGAAGCCGCGAACGATACTGCTATTACCCAGTTTGTGAATCGTGAAAGTCCTTAAAGAAATACAATTACGCGTTTATGGACACGCATTTGCTTATCGCAACTGCTGTGTCTTAAATGCACGTGGCCCTATCGCTGATGTCACGGATACGGTTTCCCAAATGATTTAGTACGACTGTGCATGCATGTTGTCGTTTCGAGCTCATTCAAGTGTTTCTACTGCACGCCCTGTGCTTATTTGCAATAGGCCTAACGAGTCAATTTTCGGCCATGGAATATCCAGAATTACTAGAGAGAGCTTCTTATGCCAAACGCACATTTATACGGTCGTTACCAAGCGCAACACAAACTCTCCACATGAAACAACATCCACTTTACTAACCACTCCTCGAGCTCTCCCGTGAGGGCTCTGCTAGTTTCTCTAACCTAGTACTTATAAGCAGTCACCTCTAACCTCGGTGACTGCTTATAACTTGGGCCAACAGAATGCCTACGCAATGCTGTGCTGTGAGCCGGAACCTCTAAACTCCTGGTCTTGACCCCGCGGCATCGGGTTAGTTGTTGGCGACTGGAGACTTAAGTTTGGAGTAACAGAGACCTAGCTGAAGTCGAACAGCTGATATGCTTTCAATAATGCTGACCCAGAAGCTTTCTTTCTTTTTCTAGTCATTAGTATCGGTGACAATAGAATGAGAATTAGTGGAATTGTGGCTCGAACCTCTTTCTATTCAGACTTTTCTTGATTCCTGATATATGTATCATATATATATATATATATATATATATCCTGATATATATATATATATTCAGGAATATATATATATATATATTCAGGAATATATATATCATGATATATATATATATATCCTGATATATATGAGCTTTATTTTCTCTGTCCAGCCCGTGGTAGGTTGCCGATGGTGGTGGTAATGTTCACACCCTTTCAGAACATTCAGCTTTCTCTGCGATTTTTCCGACATTCTCTTTCAGCTCTTCGCACTACTACGAGTCGCTCTCTTCACAATTGAGGTGATCATGATATCCTCTTTGATAACCCACGTGATACTATTTGTTTCAAAATGCCGTCACTTTCCGAGTCGTTCTGTCGGTGTGCTCACCGTTTAAGCACAAATCCCCATAATTTAAGAATAGTCCGCATCCTTGATCGCATTCCCCCCCCGAGATTGTATCCCATCTACCTACATCGTCCAACTTTTCGGTAAATGTACATACGTGGATTTATTATTCGTTGTAAATACAATGTAAGTATGTGACTTTCAGCATCCAAGATCACGTGAAAATCGAGAAAAGCCTAGTCTCTTGAGATTGACACTGTCAGCAGCAGCAGCGCACTTGCGCACTGTGCCCTTCCATTTAATTCTCCTGCAGACCTCATCTCAGTGATGTAACACGACAAGTCGAGGAGAGCCAGCGTGCTAGTTGAGTTGGCACATCTGAAAAATGACCGGTTCGTACCCGCCGTACGCTGCCTTTTGCTTTACCACAGGCATAAAGACAGCAAGAGACACTCATCTTAACTTAACGTGAGGAACACTCACTAACCAGGTATCACAAAGGCATCTGAAAAGATGACCATGCCTTAAGATAGAACGAAACTTGTGGGGACCCATCATATGGTGGTCATCCCTGCCTCATTGCACTCCCTCTCCACTCTGCTCTCCTTTCTTCTTGCCAGCCTCAAAAACATAATTCATGTGTATAGCGCCCTAAGAGAGCTTAATCTCTATTCAGGCGCTTCACATGTGCCTCCGGGCTCGAGCCCACGACCTCAGCCAGGCCCTGGTCTGGGTGAACACCTTAACCGCTGGACCAAACCAACTTGCCTCGATTTAACTCATCGCAAATGTATAGCCGATGAAGTGTCGCCCCATCTAAAGCAGCAATTTTCAGGGATTTGCCTTCGCGTCGCTGCAGCTTCAGCTCGCTGCAGCTGCTGCTCGCGCGTTGCAACAGTGCACGCTGCAGCTGCGTGCGTCGCAGCTGCAGCTGGTCCTGCAAGCGACAGCACGCATGCAGAACCGTTGCAAGCTCGCAGCAGCGAGCGATCGCTCTGCTCCATGCACGACTCACAGACAGACAGCGCCCGAAGGGAGCGACTGTGCTGGCCAGGCTCGCTCGCGCTTCGTCACACTCGCCAAGTCGCACGTCGAACGCAAATCTCGTGCTACCATTGAATATCTTGCTGCTCGTAAGCCTCGGCTAGTCTCGGCTCAATCATAGGCGTTCTTCGGTTTAAACTCAACCGCCAAGCTCATGTTGACGAGGTATTTCAATCTTGGCTTGGCCAACCTTAGCTAACCAGTTTTCGATTGGCACTTAGTTTTCCCCCTAGTTATTAGGCTGCACTTATCATAGTTCAATGAAGATAATTTTTCTGAAATCCAAGTAAAATTGTCACCAATGCAAAATGGGAAGGAATTAGTTAAATGTGCCATACAGGAAAGCAAGGACAGATCAAAGTGCGCGTCCAGGTGTGTGACTACTTAATGGAAATTAAAATCTAGATAGTAATAATATAATAATGCAATTTTATTTATTCGTATAGCGCCCTAAGAGAACTTAATCTCTATTCAGGCACTTTGCTTACGCAGCGGGGACCTCGGCGAGACTTTGGCCGGGGCGAGAACCTTAACCACTGGGCCAAACCAGGGTGGTGTTCGTGGACATTTCATCGGAAAGAGGGAGGCATGAAATGTCAAAAGAAACAGACCTATTGCGGATCATTCGGGTGCCTCACAGTTCACTTCAAAGCTAACCGATATAGCTTCTGCGATCGTTTACATTTACCTTGGGTGATTTATCTTTGGCTGTCTATGCTTTGAAGTCTCTCAACAGCACAGGACCATGATCGCTATTGAGCAGTCGCACTTTATGCCCAGACGAAATGCCCAAATGATAGACAAGTGTTTGATCATTACTTGGCAATCAATATTATGCAAATGAATGTAGTATGGGAGCAGCCGTGACGATCAGTGAAAATTGCAAAAACTCAATTTTCGCATAGTTTTTAATGCATGTGCATCTCAAATGATACATAGATTGATGGCGATACGGAGGAGGTAACTGTATCTGTAACGATATATCTGCACTTTGCTTTGCTAGTCTTAGAAGTATTTTATCAACGAATACAGCTCAAGACGCAGCCGAAAGCACCTGAAGTCTAGGCACAAGTAGAGTAACTTGCTGTGTGAATGTGTGGAGGTAACACTTGCGATAAAACATCGCTAAGCTTTTTTTAACCACTTCAGTCGGAAAGACCGGCTGCGCTCCTGAAATGATCTGGTGGTCTATCGAGGCTAAAGAGATCCTCTGAGAGGTAGCCTCTGTAACCCAAGTGAGTTGCACCTATTTGTAGAAAGTTAATCGAGGAGCCTGAGTGCAGTCCTCCTTCATAGCAAATATGAACCAAAGTTACATGCACTGTCATCTAATTTACTTTTGCTTTACTTTTTTATAGCTCTGAATGATAGAGTGGATACGTATTCTGTCTTAATAGTAAATTTTAAAAAACAGCAATAGTACACTTGTATGGCGTCCTCATAGAACCTAATCTCTTTCTAGGCACTTTACATTTTCTCCAAAGGAAGCACGATACAATGGTTAGCATGCTTATACATAATGTCTATGCAGTCAATATGCATAGACATTATATGCATGTGCATGACGCACTCTCAATGCGAGAACAAAAAATACGCCTTAATTAATTATGCATGGAATAATTGGTGCAAGGATTTTTTGAGATTAAAAATAATCTTCCCAATTATAAAAACTTGGTGACGATTTATTTCACCACAGTACTCATGTATGCACTTTTTATTTAGTTTTTGAAATACTGTAAAAATGGTAAGTATAGTTAGATGACCAGGTAAAGCTATATGTCTACTAAATTCTAAAGGTTTCAAGGACTAGGAGAAGAAAATTATACTAGCAAAAACCACAACACATAAGCATAGCTCTGTAATAGATAAAAAAATCACGGAATCGTGAAGCTAGGGTACTCTCGAACCATCGGAATGCTGACTGTTATGCACCTGCTGCGTAGCCACAGCATGCTGTAAACGCACGGCTGTTTGGTCACCAAGAGATGGCCTGACCCGTGCTCTCCTTGCACACTTGCAGAGTCTCATCAAAGCGTTTCTGTAGCCTCGATCTAACAACACGTATATCGTCGAGGACAGTACGTCATTTCCTGCATACAGCCAATTGAGTGCTTGAAAGATAAGTGGTTTGATGTCCGTTAAAGTGTCTGAAGTCATGACTAGTCCCAGGACGAGCGGTAATACGACAAAGACGCCGTGCTGAGTGCCGAGCACGGTGAAAGTCCTCACCACAGCCTTGTTAGCTGACCCATCTTGGCCGACCGCTCTGCGTGCAACTTGATATATTTTTGCGTAGCAGAAGCAGAACCAGGCCAGGCATCCCGACTGCAGTATAAATATGAACACTATGACAATTTTTGACTGAAGCGTGAGGCCGCCTGTGTTTAACAGGCACCCCAGCTCGTCGTCGAAGCAGAACGAGTCTTGACTACCGACAGCAACCAGTCCAACCACTGCTGGCGGAATTATTAGAACTGCAAATAGCAGCATCGGATTTCTTTCAAAGAACATCTCGTGATATGTCAAAGGGTATTGTATGACAAATAGCCGATCTTGAGCCAGTCCTGACAGTAGACAAGCTTGAAATTGCATCGAAATTAATTGCAGGATATTTACAGTAAGACAAATCCTGATATCAATAACGTGAGTAACTTCTCTATATATCATTTGCACAAGACGCAAAAATGATGGAATGATGCTATTCAATATGAAGGAAGTCGATATGATTCGTCCAAGCCTGCTGTGGTTAACATCGAACTTTAGCCTGGCAAGTAGGTACACAGCATTAGCCAATAAGACGTAGGCGACCATAGTGTAAGCTAAAGCTTTCAAGCCTGAAGACGAAGGCCCAGAAGCAAGTACGCAAGTGCTTAATCCGCTGTCAGCCATAGTAACCCTCTTAGTTCATATCGGTTTAACCTGCAACGTATTTCAACGGAATGCACTAATGATGAAAGCTTCCGCTGAGGCTCTAAGCCAGCTGCCTTGGCAGCTGCTGCTGTAGATATCACCATATCACTGCCATCCGACCCACGGAAGCCGCGAACGATACTGCTATTACCCAGTTTGTGAATCGTGAAAGTCCTTAAAGCAATACAACTACGCGTTTATGGACACGCATTTGCTTATCGCAACTGCTGTGTCTTAAATGCACGTGGCCCTATCGCTGATGTCACGGATACGGTTTCCCAAATGATTTAGTACGACTGTGCATGCATGTTGTCGTTTCGAGCTCATTCAAGTGTTTCTACTGCACGCCCTGTGCTTATTTGCACCAGACCTAGCGAGTCAATTTTCGGCCATGGAATATCCAGAATTACTAGAGAGAGCTTCTTATGCCAAACGCACATTTATACGGTCGTTACCAAGCGCAACACGAACTCTCCACATGAAACAACATCCACTTTAATAACCACTCCTCGCGCTCTCCCGTGAGGGCTCTGCTAGTTTCTCTAACCTAGTACTTATAAGCAGTCACCTCTAACCTCGGTGACTGCTTATAACTTGGGCCTACAGAGTGACTATGGAATGCTGTGCTGTGAGCCGGAACCTCTAAACTCCTGGTCTTGACCCCGCGGCATCGGGTTAGTTGTTGGCGACTGGAGACTTAAGTTTGGAGTAACAGAGACCTAGCTGAAGTCGAACAGCTGATATGCTTTCAATAATGCTGACCCAGAAGCTTTCTTTCTTTTTCTAGTCATTAGTATCGGTGACAATAGAATGAGAATTAGTGGAATTGTGGCTCGAACCTCTTTCTATTCAGACTTTTCTTGATTCCTGATATATGTATCATATATATATATATATATATATATATATCCTGATATATATATATATATTCAGGAATATATATATATATATATTCAGGAATATATATATCATGATATATATATATATATCCTGATATATATGAGCTTTATTTTCTCTGTCCAGCCCGTGGTAGGTTGCCGATGGTGGTGGTAATGTTCACACCCTTTCAGAACATTCAGCTTTCTCTGCGATTTTTCCGACATTCTCTTTCAGCTCTTCGCACTACTACGAGTCGCTCTCTTCACAATTGAGGTGATCATGATATCCTCTTTGATAACCCACGTGATACTATTTGTTTCAAAATGCCGTCACTTTCCGAGTCGTTCTGTCGGTGTGCTCACCGTTTAAGCACAAATCCCCATAATTTAAGAATAGTCCGCATCCTTGATCGCATTCCCCCCCCCGAGATTGTATCCCATCTACCTACATCGTCCAACTTTTCGGTAAATGTACATACGTGGATTTATTATTCGTTGTAAATACAATGTAAGTATGTGACTTTCAGCATCCAAGATCACGTGAAAATCGAGAAAAGCCTAGTCTCTTGAGATTGACACTGTCAGCAGCAGCAGCGCACTTGCGCACTGTGCCCTTCCATTTAATTCTCCTGCAGACCTCATCTCAGTGATGTAACACGACAAGTCGAGGAGAGCCAGCGTGCTAGTTGAGTTGGCACATCTGAAAAATGACCGGTTCGTACCCGCCGTACGCTGCCTTTTGCTTTACCACAGGCATAAAGACAGCAAGAGACACTCATCTTAACTTAACGTGAGGAACACTCACTAACCAGGTATCACAAAGGCATCTGAAAAGATGACCATGCCTTAAGATAGAACGAAACTTGTGGGGACCCATCATATGGTGGTCATCCCTGCCTCATTGCACTCCCTCTCCACTCTGCTCTCCTTTCTTCTTGCCAGCCTCAAAAACATAATTCATGTGTATAGCGCCCTAAGAGAGCTTAATCTCTATTCAGGCGCTTCACATGTGCCTCCGGGCTCGAGCCCACGACCTCAGCCAGGCCCTGGTCTGGGTGAACACCTTAACCGCTGGACCAAACCAACTTGCCTCGATTTAACTCATCGCAAATGTATAGCCGATGAAGTGTCGCCCCATCTAAAGCAGCAATTTTCAGGCCACTCATTAAAAAGCCACCCTGGTTTGTCAAGATCATAGAAACTATTCGCTCAGCCTGTTCCCTCTCGCAACTCGTCGTAAAGTTCCCAGTTTTCCATGTAAGATGCATAGACCAATAGGTGCCCACTATTACAAACATAATAAATGTACCCGCGGTAACAGTCGAAGCCCATCCCCCTAAAAAAAAGCAATAAATATAATAATAATAATATAATTTATTTGTATAGCGCCCTAAGAGAACTGTATCTCTATTCAGGTGCTTCACATATGCCTCAGGGCTCGAGCCCACGACCTCAGCCAGACCTTGGTCGGGGCGAGCACGTTAACCACTAGACCAAACCAGCTTGAAATTGCTGGACACTCAATAAAAAGCTCACCCTGCTACGTCGAAATCTTTGAAACTATCTGTTCGGACTCTTCTTCCCATCTGCCATTCTGACATAAGACACTAGATTAAAAGGTGTTTAAATGACTTAAAGATTACACCAATTAATTGGGTCTTGTTAGCAAGTCAAGTGTTACGGCCAAACATTCAACAATCACTGTTCTGCATCAGGTTTGCAGCCACCTTCTGATCAATGAAAATCAGCTTTGGGTCTCTCCGCTTCACATTATTTGCCACTGCTGACCCCAGGATATTTTTGGTCTACCTGCCCACACGCTTGTGATATATCAGTAGCACAGAGCTGAACTGGATTGGGCCATTCTTCAGTGCGACATACCTGAGTGCAGATTTAAGTGGCTGTCGGCCATTTTCTTTTGAGCAGTGAGAGTAACTCAGGGTTCGGGATTAGGCCCAGTTATTTTCACTATCTATGTTCTCCATCAAACCAATGCCATCGCAAAACGCGATCTTTGACGTGTATTTCTACACCTATTTATTCCCAGCTCTATCTTTTATCCTTTGACCTTTCTATACTTTGCTTCTCTTCCAACTCGCTTATTTCCCTTGCAGCCTGCATCGACGCCATTCGCACTTAGATGGCCACTCACTTCCTAAAGCGGAGTGATGATAAAATCAACCTATTAGCGAGGGAAAACGTAGCGTCGCATGAAAGTCAGAAGACCTCGCCTTCGAGATTAGGCCATCTAGCCTAACTACAGCGCGTCTACCCGAAAAAATGGGCGTGCGATCCCAAAGACGTCTTTGGGGAGCAAACTTCCTTCGAAGTCAAGTTAGCATATATATATATATATATATATATATATATATATATATATATATATATATATATATATATATATATATATATATATATATATATATATATATATATATATATATATATATATATATATATATATATATATATATATATATATATATATATATATATATATATATATATATATATAATTGATTGCTTACAATAGCACGAAGACCAAACTAGTTAACGCGCTTGTAAAATCGAGTCTAGATTAAAGCAATATACTTTATTAAAATATAGAAAATATAATTCATTTGCATAGCGCCCCAAGAGAACTTAATCTCTATTCAGGCGCTTCACAAAGCCACGGGGCTGGAGCCCACGATCTCAGCAAGACCTTGGTCGGGAGGAGCACCTTAATCGCTGAACCAAGCCAGCTTGGCTTTATTCAGGACTTCCGATACCAGAGTCCTTATTCGTCTGCAAGTGGTGGTGCAAAACTTAGCACCTCATCTGATCTATCGTCAGAGGTATAACTGCGACACCGCACTACGTCAGCCTGAGCTTCACTGACTCCCTGTTAAAATATCGAATCAATTTCAAAATCCTTTGCTAAAGGTCGCTTTGCTCGCCTTCACCGGCCTAGCTATTGCCCTTCCCCCCATTCCCTCATTCCCCTATCCCCCTACCTCTCTCCTCGATTTCGCTCTCCAACCACCCGCTCCTCAGCGTCAAGTCAGCTCGCCGTCTGTCGTGCCAAGCTGAAATCTTCTGGTGTTCAGCCCCTAAGCTCTGATGCACCGAAAACCTGGGACTGTGACTACCTGTAATGACTTTAAGTCACAACGGAAGGTGCAACTACTATGGTCAGCTTTTGCTTTGCCCAAGTGCGCTTGTTTTCCCTGTGTGCGTTACCTGCTATCATGCGTATGATTTTTTTAAAATTCTACTATCCAAATGTCCAACTAACTAATAGCCACGAGTTTAATCTCTTTGGCATTTGCATGCAACCATTTGCTTTTGATTGCCTTTTTAGGCACAATACCGTCGATGTCACTAAGCCTTGGTGATAGATTCTCGTCCAGCGAGTTCAGATTGCATCTGGGATTTTGCCCTCTTTTGGGATTTGGTTCGCGTAAGAAATTCGTTCTCTTCGGACACTGTACAAGCGACCTTATGAACCTCACGTTGGTTGTCGGTGGTAGCCGTACGCTATATTTCCACCTTTAAAACAATATTGATGGTAATCTTTGAGAAGTGCTAAAATACACTCCGCTAATGGGTCGTGGATCATAGGGACTACCAATTTTGTCGATCGATTCCTGCTCAAAGATTATTAGGACCTTGTGCTTGGTTTTCTCACGCAGGCGCGTGTACCTATTTAGTAAGGTTTGGTTTGCGTCGTTCTCTTGTATCGTCTCCGTACCTATGATCTTTGCGAACAGCTCAGTGATTATTTAACTGTGTATTTTCGAATGACAATGTACCTCCCTCAAATAGCAGTTAATCTAGAGCTGAGCGCTTGCATCACTTAGCGTGCGTCATCTAGCTCGAACAGAAATTGTATCTGTATTTGATAAAATGACAGCGAATTGGAATCGTGCATTGATAACCATCCCTGTATTTCTTAAGAGATTAATATCCCTGAACGACATACCAAGGTCAGTGCTCGCCAGGTTGGTGGGTTGTAAAGTATTCATTCTCTGGCTCCAGCTTATCTCCTATCAGAGCTAGCCCCCAGCCAGCTTAGGCATCGCAACACCCGCTCTTCAGACTCAAATCGTTTAGTAATGCCTCGAACTAACCTCAAATCATCTAGAGACCGTTATTTTAGTTCCTATGCTCTCACAACCTGGAACTCACTCCCATCTGATGTCACAACATTCCTTGACTTGTGTGCATTTAAAAATGCTAACAACGCACATTTTCTTCCCGGAAGTTGCTGGGTCCTTGTGATTTGTCATGAGTGCATTTATGCATGCTGACACTGTTCATGTTACCATCAACCACATTATGCACGTTGACACTGTGCACGTTACCTCTAACCACGCGGTCATGCTTCTTTTACAGCATATTTAAAGTACCAAGAAATAAAAATACTTCCTACAGCACGTCTTTTACAATCTAGTGCTGCACACCATCGCACATTTTACTTGAACATCTTTTATTTAATAGTAATATATAATAGGAATATTCATAGTCATAGTCATAGTCATATTCATTGTCATTACCACTGCCACATCATAGTCATGTATCATTTTCATTGTGCACTGAGGGAACTAAATCTCATTTTACGCTCTCGAAATTGACTGCAAAAGAAGCCCGATAAAATGAACTGGTTCAAAAAGGAACGACGGCGGATTTCATTTTCATAGTTTGTAAAAGATTCTTAATAGTATTTGCCTTGCCTTGATTGTAGCTGGCAATGAAATGATACCTGCTATGGGATTCGAACCCAGGACTAGTGTCGTGAAGTTCGAGCACTTTACCACTTGGATAAGAAGTAGAAGGAAAAAACTTTCATATTTTTAAGGTAGCACTTATAAGTGCTACCTTAAAATACGGAAGTAATAAATAGCGATTATTTAGTAGCAAATAAATAGTTACTTGGAGACAGTTGAGCCTTACTATATTTTAACCTGCTTGGAGATGTCAATGAAGAAGTGGTAGATGAAAGACTCGATCCAACGAGCTTGGTCCTAAAGTACAAGCACGCTGTTACTTCGTCATGTCCACTGTACCTATACTAGTTAAAGCGAGTAAGTACGTCCTCCGTCACGTGGCAAGATGGCGCACTTCTGCCAAGCGGCATTATGGCGCACCGCTTTCTTCCATGACGGAACTACTTTGACTTAGCAAAGTGATTCCATAGGAAGCGAGCTGATTCTATGTATTAAACCACTAAAAGGCACAATTGGTCTACACATAAAAGCTCGTGGAACGTTAATGCTCGGCACATTATAACTTTTAACCCTTTTTAATACATACGGCAGAATCTTTGAGAGTGACATTTGCTTTAAATTTTACTCGCAGCAGAGGTTTAATTTTGAACATTTCTTCATGGCTACCCGCAGCGGCCGAGTTGAGTCGTCGGCAGCGGTGACGCTCTCGTCAGGAACGCGATGCGCGCATCTCACTATAAAGTCTAATATGACCTTTCTTGAGAATTTTGTAAAAGAAAAAAAAAAGGTAGCAACTCACCAACTCTGCGCACCTAGAGAGAGATTTTTCCTTCTAGTGCCCTATACAAGTTTAACAAAAAATTATTATTATTCTCAAGGCATCGTAGCTCGTGCTAGGCAAGATCCGGGCCTCTTTGAATTAGGCCCTTTGGCCTGTCAACCCCAAGTAATTAATCACGTGCTTTAAAAGCTTTCGAGAAAAGCGTGTCTCGCATTGCGCACTATTCACTTAATATAGACAAGTATTAAAACGTAAGAGCTATTACTGATTACTTGCTTTTTATACAGCACAAAAGCTGAGAGCTGAATTTCAGTGCTGAATTTTCTGCAGTGAGTCAAATATTTACTGAGTGAGTACCTGTACAGAAAAAGCAAAATGTCACATACATTTTAATGGAGAGCTATTCAGAATGTGTAAAGTAAGGAGAGTGAGAGGTTTTTTCGCCGACACCGTCTTAAGCAATGCTTCGCAAAGTCTCTTATCCTTCACTTTTAAACATATTTACTTCAAAAGCGTGCCTGGTCTCTAAACTATTTTTATAGCGTATAAAGGATTCAGCTTTGCTGTGACTTAGGAGATTTAGCAAAAATCTCAATGAGCCTCGAAGTATTCACTGTTGTCCAGATGCGCCAAGGCCATGACTGGTTGAGCTGCTACATTGAATTGGGTGGGAAATAATATAAGTTAAAGTTAAAGATTAGCATATTCAACTGCCTCATTTCTATAGCGGCAGAAGATCCTTAACAGCTATCACCACCGCTTGCAGTGCGAAATGAAGGATCGCTTGCCGCAGGACTCGAACGCACGCCCTGGGTCATGGAGAGCGAGCACCTTACCTCTCGTATAAAATCCCGGGGCGAAGCTGCAATCACTCCTGCCTGCAGTGAGAAGTAACACAATGCCTTCTGCGGGACTCTAACGCTTCGTCTGGGCGTTGAAGTAGGAGTACCTTGCTTTCAGGCGAGGATCGAGGTGCTATAAATAGCAATTAATACAGATTTAGTGTTCGTCGCAACGGAAGGCGAACCACTCACCCTAGGAGCTACGACCCAGGCATCTGCAGTTGTAGTTAGGGCAGGTGTGCAAAGCAGCTTACGTGAATAGAGCCTGGCAATAAACCTTGTTAATAATCAATCATCGCACGAGACTCCACTCTTCGCTTCGCTGGCTCCGACAGTCACGTGCGATTTCAGGCAGTTTCTTCTGCATGCCAGCAATCGGCAGAGAACTTCTCGAGTCTATCGACCGCTAGTCTGACAAAGGACACGTTCTATCGCTTGAAGGGCGTTGTAGGTTAGCCTATGCTAAGCCTTGACTGAGAGGTCTCAAATGGAGACGCTCTTCTGCCATACATCTGATTTACGCCCCTGTATTGCTTGTTCCTTTACACTGGGTCGGCAGTGTCTACTCTTTACATGTTGCCACTACTAGATATGGGTGCTATTAAAATGCATTTTTATTTATTTATTTTTATTGCTAGCATGCTATATAAACCCATTAGGATTACCTAGCTAATATTCGAAGTTCGTGAGTTGTAATGACTAGGACCGATCAATTAGTAATGCACGATTGGGCCACATAGCTCAAATGATTTTGTAGTCGGTCAGTTGCACTTTGGCCTTTCAGAGTGATTTTTACGCTTCGGATGATGCTGGACATGATGTAGCTGTGATCTTCTGTGGCTGCCGAATAGACCGCACGGACTCGTTAGATTAAGGTACAGACACTCAGTATCGCTGCCACGCTCAGCCTCTATACGAATAGCGGCTTGTATTCGGGCATTCTCTGCCACTCGCCAGCGTTCGGGTCGGGGGCACCAGCCCCGATTGTATCTCGCATGCGTCGCAAGGACTAGCACCTTTGGGTAGGTGGTGCTCGCGGTCGGTCCAAAGGACGCTAGTGCAGTGCCGCCATAGCCCGTTTGCAATAGTATTCAGTAGGTGAGTTACCATGACACTAAAGAAGCAACGGCCATTCGGAGTGCTGCCAGCGGGTCAGAAGTGTGCATCGATAGACGATTAGGCGCTCCCCTAAAGTTAGAGTCGGTGCTCTGCTCCGTCGCCGATGCCGCGTGCTATTTTCTTTTAGGAGTCGATGCTCCGAGCCACGACTGGTGCCTCGTCCTATTTTTCTACGGTTCGATGCTCCGCGCCACGACTGGTGCCTCGTGCTGCTTTTCCAAGATTTCTGGGTACGGGCCAGTTTCCCACAAGCTGAGTGCTGCTTGGACGAAAGATGACTAGTCGGATTTGAATGGTCGGTAGAGAGAGAGAGAGAGAGAGAGAGAGAGAGAGAGAGAGAGAGAGAGAGAGAGAGAGAGAGAGAGTGAGAGAGAGCAGTCAGAATCAAGCAAAGCAAAGCTGGCACGTGACTCCCGATAAGGAACGCTGTTCACGAGATACTCTGCCCAGCTTGGAAAGACTTTGACGTCGATGTCTCTTTGTACCGAGTTTCCGTGTTATGCCATAATTAGATGTTCTTTGGCCCAAGTGCACTGTTGGCGACAGTGTAAATTTGCATGCCATTATCCATGCGATGGATAATAGACCAGTATAAATAGCTAGATTGTATGCGCCTATAAACCATGCTGAGCACAACTATAGCCTTAAAGGCATCAATTTTAGGATTACTAATACTGGTTTCATACGACGTACCATGTTATAATGGGGGGGGGAAGGAGCGAGCACCGGTAGAATTAAATAGTTAAAGGCTTGCTTGAATGCAATTTGAGATCTTTCATGATAACCAAAAGTATGCTGGAAGCCTACACTAAATGATTCCGAAGAGTCGCATGATGAAATAGGGAAACCTGCACTTTGTAGTGCCTACTGCGAATACGGCAGTAACATTTGTAACAACTGATAACTTGCTTACATCGACTAACCGCCCGACCACAGCCGACGAAGCTCGGCCACGGCTTTCACTTTCACTTCCGTAATCTGAGGTTTATAAGAACTGTTGGAATAGCCCTTGATACTTGTTCCTTCTTAATTCAAGCCTTTTTTTAGTCCTTGCGAAGCGAATCTTTCGAATCTCTTGCACAGACTCTTTCCAAGAGCAAGCACCTAACAGTGGCATTTACCTTTTGCCCTTGAAGTACCGAGTCAATCTGCTTCAGGTTATACTTATTTAATTTCGATCGTACGATCAGAAAATCACCCCTTTTTGAATTGAATGATTTTAACAGGCCGAGTTTCGTACTTTGGTTGACTTATTTTCTTTTGTTGCTCACATATGTAGCCCCATTCACAAAAAAGGTCACAAGCTCGATCAAAAATCCTTGCAATATAGTATGCTCTCAACTCTTATTACGAATAAATTCATCAAATCTGATCCCATGCAGATCTTATTCAGTCTGCATTTGTTTGCCCTTATATGTAAAAGATTGGAAGAATCTCAAAACCCTGTAGCTAATGACTTTGATGCTACCCGCAAAATATCTTCCTCAGCTCTTATGCCAAATCCTCAGTCTAACACTCCCTTATTGTAGGAGAGCAAAAGTGTATCATTTGCTAAGTTTTTGATAAGTTTACTCCTCCGACTACGACTATTGTACGCCCTGGCCCAGATAGCCTGCAGCAACAAGACTCATTTGTCGCCAACGTCACAACTGCAACATTACATTACTGCTCACACCAATCTGCACTGGCTGAAAATTAAGCAACATAACGATTTCAGTCGTCTATCACTCACCTTTAAGTCTCTCCATTCTCTTGATCAGGCAGACCTATTTAAAACAGCTCCACTGTAGATCTACCGTCGCACCACCCGCTCTTATTTTTAATCGATTGTTTTTGCCACTTACTAGCTTATAGCCGAGCTGGTTTGGTCCAGCGGTTAAGGTGCTCACCCCGACCAAGGTCTAGCTCGGTCGTGGGCTTGAGCCCCGACGCATATGTCAAGCGCCTGAATAGAGATTAAGTTCTCTTGGGGCGCTATACAAATTAATTATATATTTATATTTTTTTAATTTATCGGAGATCGTCCTTTCAGTTACTATAATGCCCACAATAGCCCATGAGGTAAGGTGCTTGTTCTTCATGACCGAGGTCGTGGGTTCGAATCCTGCGTTTGGGTGACCCTTTATTGCCACTGGAAGATGTGGTGATAGCTGACTAGGCTTTTCTGCCACTTCACAATTGAGGCGGTTAAATCAGCTAGGATTTAAATTTTAAATTTACGCTACTATTGAACTGTGCATATCATGTCTAACAGCAACAGCGACTTGTTCTTATATAGCACCCATTCAATAAGTATTTTTCCTGAGTGCTTTGCTGACCTGTGCATGCTGGAGTGAGTGTTACTTACTGGTGGACCAGCAGCCGTGAATCTTTTGTGCGCCTTTTCTACCTCGCTTTCCATTCACGATTTCTTATTGCTAAACTCGCAGAGATTTGAAAAGCACTCGACTGGCGATTAGGTTCTCAGAGGACACCATATAAAAGCCTTCTGTTATTACTATTATTATTATTATCATTAATTAGACAGCATGTGTGAAAATCCTTTTGGAATTGGATCTATTTCAGAAAAAAATTCCACCTATGTGGTTCGGAGCTGATTGATTTAAGGGGTTGCAAGGAACATGCAAACGGGTGGTCTGATAAGCAAAAGCAGCATTAGTTAATTGTATAGCATTTAATTTTTGAGAAAAATTTACGATCAAAACTAGTCCAGCGTCAGCTACTGCAAGCAGCAAAGCTTGTTCATCAGCTCATACGGACGATAAACAAGCTTCTCCAGGCCCACCGATGTGAGTGACTACTTTTAAATTCCATTCGTGAGCTGCGTGAGTATTACCTAGGAGTCACTCTTAAGGCAATTCGCGAAGAACGGAACCGTTCAGAGTCGAAGCTACATACGAGCGACGGAAACGCACTACTCTTCAACGGCGATCCGGGCCATTGAGTTTTGCCGGCCATTTCAATTACGAGCGCTTGCTTAGTGCTCAACAGATGAGCACCAAGAATATAATTTAGCAGCGGGCTCGAGATTGTAGGCCCAGTACGCCCAGGTCGCCTAAGCGTAATCTTCGGACTCGTCGGCGAAGGCCTGCTCCATGTCGTCGAAGTCGTGCATCATGCTTTCCCTACAATTCGCGTAAGTGACGTCGTGAGAAACTGTCAAGCGAGCGACACGTGCAAACCGCAAGGCCGCGTCTTAATTTCCCATGACACAAGACGTCGCCTTATCCCAAACCGTTCGCCGCCGCGAAAAGGACGCGAGCAATGAGCTGTTTCGGTTGAATCGTCCATGGCCTCCACTGCTGAGAGCAGCGCGGCGAATTAATACAAGAGCTAATAATAATAATAATAATAATAATAATAATAATAATTCACTTGATGAAGCGCCCTCAGAGAACTTAATCTATCTCTAGGCGCTTTACACTTGCTGCAAAGTGAAATGCCATTGAATGGTAAGTAAGATCATGCTTGAAAAAACAAACGAAATGAATAATATGGTTAGGGGTGACATGCACAGGGTCAGCATGCAAATGTGGTTAGTGGCAGCATGCACAGTGTCAGCACGCATAAGCACATCAAGGACAAATCCTGAACTGAATTGTTTTTTTTTTCTAGCTGCTGCATTGAGCCGGAGGCGTCATGCAGAGGGAGATGCACTTTCGGGGTCATGCATGGGTAGCACTAATTCGGAGATTGGCCAAAAATATTGCGGATAATAATTAAGCCGCAGTCACACATTGAGTTTTGCTTTCCACTGCTTCCTACCAACTTCTGTCCTACTCCGCTCTTCATTTTTCATAGGAAGCTTGCAGGGTCAGTCTTCCTTGGTGCTGGCTTTGATGACCGAGGTCGTGGTCGCTCCATTTGACGCCGAGGTGATGGGCTAGAGCCCTGTGGCATACGTAAAGCGCCTGGATAGAGATTAAGTTCTCTTGGAGCATTATGCAAATGAATTATATTTTTCTTCTAAGTCTTGCTTCCTACTCACTCCACCCCTGGTTATCATTAGAAAATTTCCTTTTAGGACGACAGGAAGTGACCCACTGACATACGCCCCGGTGAATTTTAACCGTCCACGATTGCTCTTATTGCCCGCCGCCTCACAATCGGATTCTCGAGTGAATAGATGGTAGATTTCCTCATCAGGGACTCTTGTTGAACGCTTCGATAATTTCTTCAGTCGAGTCCGCCATGCTCTTTAAAGCAATGAAGAAAAACGTGCCCTTGGCTGTGCCGATGTTTGGTAGTTTGCTAAGTCTTGCATGAGTCTTGGCCAAGAAGTAGAACCACGTTTCGCTGCCGAGTCTTCGCCAAGTCTTCCCTAAGTCTGGGACCGCCCCAAGTATTTGATGACGTATGCACCAAAGGCTCACGTACGTAGGAAGCAGGTAGGAAGAAAAACTGGTCTGGTGAACACGGCTTTAGACAGCACATTCTAGACGCTCCTTCAGGGACACCCACAATAGTCTAATTCCTCAGACACCTTATTTCTTCCACTCAGAGAGTGTTCTCTGAGCGATCCAACATTACGGCAGGCTGCAGAGTTTTACTGTGGGTCATGACGGAAATTGAATACACGAGATGAAAGTGGCTCAATGAAAAGATGCCGAAAATAATCCTCCCTGCCGGTTGTCCACGCTTTCATAGCTGGCGTTATCGGTGGTCCTTCCCTTCATGGATATCTCTTCGGTCACGCCGTTCATTGCTAGGGACACGTGTCCATTGAGGAAGCGTTCTCTCCTTCAGACACGTCCAGCCAACGGCATCTTGCCTCCGAACCACTGAGCTAAGAACCAATATCCTCCTCAGTTAGGCAGAGTGAGCCATGCTGGCTCAGACCTCGACCGAACACGTGACTACGACTACGGAAGTACAGTGCGAGCTGCAGTGAACATAAGCCGAGCTGGTTTGGTCTAGCGGTTAAGGTGCTCGCCCCAACCAAGGTCTGACTGAGGTCGTGGGCTCGAGCCCCGAGGCATATGTGAAGCGCCTGAATAGAGATTAAGTTCTCATGGGACGCTATATAAATGAATTATATATATGTATTATATATATATATATATATATATATATATATATATATATATAAGCATGCGAGCGAAACGGCGTGCGATGGTAGGACACAACACATCTGTGCACGATCCTGGCTCATGGCAGGCCCGTCAAGGATTTAACTCATTCTGACAAGTCGACTTACTCTCGGGAATTACTCGCGTAGAACTAAAGTTCAAAAGAGTCCGAATAACGTACCGTAAGTCCCAGGTGCGATTGTGCTGATTTATTAGATCGTCAGGCTGGTCTTGAAGCGTACTCTTGCGATCGCCATTGTCACTGGTCTCTGACGGTGCTGCCTCCTGGTCCTCAGCATCGAGTGAGTCAGGCAAGCAGGACGTGATGCCATCAGCTACGAGAAAACAATATAAAAAACTTGTGTCCATGTTAAAATATTAACTAAAACTTATCTAAATTATTTTTTAATTTAACCTTGCCTCGAAAAAACGCAATCAATACTCGTTAAAGTGGAAATGAAATGGAACTACGGGTCTTCTATTACAGTATTACACTATGTGCGTGAAATTTGCAAAATCATCAAGACTTAACCAACTGTGGTTTCCCTCAAACTATAATTAAGTTTATGATCTTTAAAAAAACTCGAGAGATTATGCCAGCTGCCGGCTTGGAGGAGGCACCAGCGGTGTAGGCGCTTACTTATTCTATGGAGAAGACGGCAAGCAGGGGCAGGGTAGACGATAAGCTCTTCTAGAAGGTTCGTACCCATAATTCTTGATGGCCGCAGATTTCTTTACTGGTATACACTGTAGCTGTTATCCTTTATACGTGTGTGCGTCTATAAGTATACCTGCATATATACATATAAGTACAAGTACATTATTTATACAGGAATATACCCCTTTCCGTTTCCCCACAAACTCACGAAGACAATGTGGGATTTATATAAGTGTAAGTTTCAATAGACCACTCATACTCTCGCTGCTTTCGGTGGGCATATGCTACCCAAAAACCCCCATCTCACCAAAAAAAACACGGAAGGCGTAGCTAATCCAAGAGGATAGTTGAGGAAGCGTCCGAGTCAGCAGCAGGACGCCATTTAATTTAGTGGCTCAATGATTGTGGAAATTCGGTCCACAGCCAAGGATCAGTCGAGCAAAAGCTTCAATGGTCTTTACACGAAATAAATTGATTACGGTTGTCTTCGTGGGGCCTAGGGACATGATGACGTTAAAAATACTCCAGTATTTTAACTGGGCACGATGAGCTAAGCTTTGAGTCGGATCTACGATTTTAGGCCAAATCTGACGATCGACCAGGTGACATCGCAGCCCGTTCAGCAGAGGTGTAATGTAAATGAAACTGATAGAAGATCGACCTAGCAACTGCCTTATGAGATTTAGCATTCCTGACGGCTTGACAGCTTTTTCGGAAGCCCTACTAATGCTGTTCAAGTATTCTCGCTTAGAGCAAACCAAGTTGCTACTGAGAGCTAATAGGATCTTAGGCTCGCCGTGGCCATAAGTCTTCATGTCCCTTAGAAAGGGACTCGGCATGGAATGGCAGGATGTATGATAAAGAATGCAGGATAAAGGCATGGAATGGCAGGATGTAGATGCGGCTTTCTTAATACGAACTGTACGAGTCAGGTGGTGAGAAATGGGAGATAACCCAGAATGACAAGCACTCAACGACTATAGCGCCATATATGGCCGACCGTCCTCCTGCAACCTCGATTGGGCGCTCACCGAGACCAGCCGCGAATTTTAGGGTTTCCATCGAAGGACAAGTCTTGCTTTGCGTCTCTTAGACGATGGGTTTTCACCTAAGCTTGCATGGTCTTGCAACGCACTACGATAGCCGTTGCTGGTTCGTACGCAGCATGAAAATCGACTTGGCCGTCGAGACATACACAGGACCCCTATGTCGCTCAGGAGCATGGTCAGTAGAGCAGGCATCGCTCGATCGCGGCGACTGCACGGCGACTACCTGTCAGTCTGCCAGTCTGCGAGGCCAGCTCGCGCTCCAGCTCATCCAGGGTTCGGAGCTCGTCATTGCCGTCACTGCTCCGCGGCGTCCTATCCCCAAGCATGTCACAACTGGCCAAGCTGTCCTTACTTGTGGCTGCAGAAGTTTCAAGATTCGCTTTACGATCCTGTCCGCTCGCAGCTGCTGTTGCAAAGGAGGCGAGCAGCAGCTACGCGAATCCTAAATCTTCATTGCTCGCCGAGGTTTGGCCTTCGAACCTCGTAGAGGCAGATGCAATACGCACATAATCGCACTCCGACCCAACAGGCTCGCGTCAATAGCAACAGGAAGAGATAAATTCGCTGTGATGGGATCAACCGCCTGCTTCCAAGGCAAGTTTGAGAAAACATCGAGTTCTAGTGAGTTATGATAAAATACTGAGTTCTAGTTTATGAATTGGGGCAATTTGAAAGTGTAAAAATTAATGTGAAAGCTTAAAAAAGCGAAATACAACCAAGATTGGCAACATTAAGCACCTGGCCACTCATAGCTCTAATGAAGCCGTTCCAAAAATGGCTCATTAAAGGCAAAGTCTTCACAGTCTAGATGTTACTGCAGTTCGATTCGCTAGCGACGTGCTTTTTTCCCTTTACTCGAACCAGAGACCGGGCTTTAATTCCATGTAGACCTCCCATATGACTAGAAGCCTACACTTTCTAAGGCTGCCCCTTTATTAAATACCCTCCATCGCTACCCCTTTAATCAGATGCAAAGTAGCAAGGGGTGTGCATACATATATATATGTGTGCGTGCGTGCGTGCGTGCGTGCGTGCGTGTGTGTGTGTGTGTGTGTGTGTGTGTGTGTGTGCGTGCGTGTGCGTGTGTGTGCGTGTGTGTGCGTGTGTGTGTGTGTGTGTGGGGGGGGGGCACTCGCACGCGTGTGCGTGGATGTGTAAACATTTGCAAGCATTGTATATAGTATACTGATGTGTGAGTGTGTGCTCATGTGCAGCAAGCGCATGTATGTGCACTTAAGATGCACTGGAGGTCGAAGCTGCATTCTACTGGGCTGGCACGGGCTTGTTGTGCCTTCCAAAATAAATGCCCTTCTCTTCCAGAAGCTATAAATCGATCTGTGGGTATGAATATTAACATTAACACAAAATATAAATACAAACTGCGAGTGTCTGTTTTGTATGTGTAAGTACACACACACACACACACACACACACACACACACACACACACACACACACACACACACACACACACACACACACACACACACACACACACACACACACACACACACACACACACACACACACACACACACACACATATATGTATATATATATATATATATATATATATATATATAATACTTGGTGCATAAAACTGCCCTCCATTAAAAAATGTAAATATACTTACACTTAAAAAACATATACTCCCAATCTTCCCTTAGTAGTAGCGCATTGACGTACTGCATTAAAACATGATCTCATGCATTTCACTAGAACGAGTTATCCCCGAGCTGGAGTCCATCAGGGGTGACAGCTAATGAGTTACTTAGTTGGTGCATCAAATTGCTAAGTTCAATGATCAGGTAGTACTAATGATCCTGAAGACGTCTGAAGATCAATGTTATATATAAAAGATTTGAGTTCAGAGAAACACTGAAATAGTACAAGAATAATTAAAGCCACCCATTGACGTTCTAAGCTATACTGTATAATTTCCGGTCAATAAGTGGGCTTTTCTCTGAAGAAAAGTGCAAAATAATCCTTCGCGAATTGTACCAAGAATCCTCTGTGTGACTATCACAATGCAAGGGTTGGGCTATCATAACACAAGTGTCAGTTCAATTTATTTCGTTGCTGCTGCTAAGTGATTCACAAGCAACTCGGATGTAGCACACTGAGATAATCCGTGAAGCAATAAAATGGAAGCAAGTAATTCGTATCGATAAAATGTCAGAAACCGTCACAGTGAGCCACGGTGCCATATGTGTATACATAGTGTACTTACAATTCCTCAAATCTTTACAGACTAGATGGGTGTTACGCAGGAGATTCTTCTGCAGTGCACTTAAAGCATAAGAGGTTTTCGGGGCATACAGGAATACATGATAATTAATGATTAAGAAGTGCATGAAACACGCTTGTGTTTTAACAACCCGCAAACACTGAAGCGATGGATGCTTATAACCAGTACGGACGGTAATTTAATCATTATGCAACGATTACTTGGCATACTTCGAGCCTACAAACGACTTTAAGAGTACAACGAGTGTACATACTAAAATAATAGAAATCGCACGTATATAATTAACAGCAAAGCCTGCTTTATAATTGTGAGCTATTCTAGGATCTCAGTAGCCCGAACACCTACCTTTTCGTAAAGAAAGGCCCGCAGAATGACTGTCATGTCTCTGACTGCTCGCCGACTTGCCGACTTGCACATGCGAGCCTTGCATCGAAAACGAGTTGCTCTTCTCTCTCTGTTGCCGTAGCTGCTCTCTCGGCGTTTCGCTTTGCTGCGGCTGCAGACGAGACTCTTTGAGACTCGTGAGAGCAGAGGCAGCATCGTGCTTCGCCGATGGCGGAGTTTCTTCTGCTGTACGACGACTTTCGACGAAGCCATAAGGTCCCTGCCTACTGCTTCCGTTCACAGGCGGAGAGGCCGCCATCATTGGCGAAGCTCTATCAGGCGCCGCATCGGTCGAGCTGTAGCTGCTCGCCGTGGCAGCAGAGTGCTCTCGATCCCTGTGGTGCAGGGCATTTTCACTAGCCAAACCACGAGGTAGCACCGAGTGGCAGCAGCACGGCGGCGGTGGCGGCGGCAGCGTGAGCGGCAAGAAGTAGCATGCAGCTGGAGTCAACCGGACGACTACTATCGTAGCCGCTCCCTGGTGGCTAAGCAGGCCAATGAATCGCGCGAAGATGTCCGGAAGTGCAGTCAGTACCTGGAGTCAGCTTGCTGAATGTCCACTTCACCTGAACCTGGCGAGAAGCCATCGACGACGGCAGCCCGTAGGTACAGCATGTCCACCGCAGGCATAGCACTGACACAGCGAGCGGCCTCATCCTCAGTCACGGCGTCTGCCATACTTGACTGCGGTCTCCAAACCTGGGGGCTCGTCTGATATACTGAAATCGAAGAGGCCGAGGAATGCCAGATGCTAGGTCATCGTCCTAACTCAAAGGGCACAGGTCTCACTAGATTACCTCGCTAGATTGACACAAATCCAGCGACGCATTTACGAAAGTGAGGTAATGAATCGCCCCATATGCAGTGCATATCTTGCAGCTTAGCACGAAACATAAATGCGTTAAATAGAGCTCTAGATAAAAAAAGAAGAAGCGTGAACCCACATTAGGTGAGGTCCTAGAGGTCCACGTGCGCTCGATCGAAGCGATTTGGAGGGCGCTCTCCCTTCATGTACTGGACCCGATTCATCCCAAATGTTTCAGCCGGTGACGAGTGCACTATTGCTGCGGCGATCCACTTCCCCGACTTGACACTCTCAAACTACTGAGGATTTGAGGTTTGTACAAGGTATTGGTAAGCTGTTGGATTCCGAAAAGTGGGTAGTACGATGCTTGGCCTGATGGGGGAGTAGATCTGAGAGATGGGCTGGAGCCAAAGAATGAAGGGACCTAAAAGTGAGCGACAAAACCTTGAAGTCGATCCGTTGTTTGACTTGTAGCCAGTGCAGGTCGGCGAGAAGTGGTGTAATGTGGCAACAGCGACGCTCACGACAGACAAGCCTAACTGCGGAGTTTTGCACCAGCTGTAAGCGCCTGATTGCACATGCCGGTAGACCAGCAAGCAGTGAGTTACAGAAGTCAAGACGGGATGTCCCAAATGCATGGACTAATTAGATATAGTATCCCTGTCTAACAAGTCAAAATTTTTGCAATGCTATGTAGCTGAAAGTAGGCAGACTTGATTGTAGTGCTGATGTGGTCGTCTAACGAAAGGTCACTTTGGAACAAGACACCTAGATTTCGTCCAAATTTAACAGGAGAAATGCTTGCAGAGCCGATTTTCAGAGTTATCCTTTCTAATGTATAAATCACACTTGGCTTGCCCATAACTAGTAAGTTAGTTTCATCATCATTCAATTTAAGAAAATTTGCTGCCATTGATGTGCAGATATCATCAATACATGCAGCAAGGAAGCTGGGAGAATTCGACGTGCTGGAGGGCTGGGAGGGATCAAAGCAAAGGTACAACTGAGTGTCATCTGCATAGAAGTGAAAGCCTAGATTGTGCTTGACAATCACATCGGCAAGTGAGAGACTATAGACCGTTAAAAGTACCGGACCAATCACAGAGCTCTGAGGTACCCCATATCTCATTTGTTTATTTCACCACATAGAGCTTTAACCATGCCCCGAACCCGTGCTACCAAATTAACCATGTTAGGTCAATTCCTCCTGCCATCATTAGAGCACTTAAGCTTCTGCCTTTTGGTAATCACAGCATTACTCTTATCAGACTCAAGGCTATCATAAATTCTAGTTCCTATTAAACTGCTGCCAACGTTTGCTTTAAATATCATACACGTGAACCTATAGCAGTAACGTTCTAAATTTGGGCACGTCACAATTCAGTCAGATAATCACTATTGTGGGTGTTAGATCTGGAGCTATTGCGGGTAACTACTTTCACGTAGGTCGCTTTTTAATTCAGCACACCACATGGCTGTAACTCGCTTGGTAAAGTTTGGTAAAGCACTTGACTCACTCTGAAAGCTCCTTGAATCAACGAAATGTAGTGGGAGATTTTCCTGGATAAATATATATACCCTGTATATAACAGTATGTATCCGTATGCATATCTGTATATATATATATATATATATATATATATATATATATATATATATATATATATATATACAGATATATACACACTCATATATAGATACTTAAATATATATATATATATATATATTTAAGTATCTATGTATGAGTGTGTATATATCGTTTGTTTTTTCAACCATGATTTTACCTACCTTTCAATTGCATTTCACTTTACAGCAAATGTAAAGCGCCTAGAGAGATTAAGTTCTCTGAGGGCGCTTTATCAAGTGAATTATTATTATTATTATTATTCTTATCTGTATATATATATATATATATATGCATACGGATACATACTGTTATATAATGTTATATATATATATATATATATATATATATATATATATATATATATACGTTGTCTATCATTCTTTTCATTCATCTACTTGTAGCACAGATTTTACGACTTCGTTGACATTTGCAGCTGTAGGGCAAATGGCCCATGCTTATGCAAATAGATCATTCAACGGCGTGTCTGCCTTTTCTTGATGGCCCACGCCCTAAAAAGCATTGATCTGATGCAGAGCAGCACGAAAAGAACGCGAGTCTCACTCTTATTGCTGATATGATGTCGCTGTATGTCCAAATTAGATCGGCCACTATCGGCATCTTTATTCTGCTTCCGTGAGGTGGGCGTTAGAGTCCTTTCAATTGGCTCTTGAGCTGACCAAAGGCAAAAGAAGTCACCCAAAGCATCAACGTGTAAGCCCCGGTCAGCATCTGCAGGATGACTGAGCACATCTTGAGACCTCCTGCTGACAGATTTCAAGCTTTCGGTCGCAGTCAAAGACAGTCCACCATTCCTGTGGCAATAGAAACCACGTATGACACAAACTCAGCTCGGCCACAGGAAACAACTTTTAAATGACAATTGTCGGGTCTCATCTACAGGCGTATGCATTCATGACAGCATGTAGTAGGCCAAGGCCAACTAGTGATGACGGTTCATCTGCACCAACTGACCTCAGCTCGGCTGCTCGTTCAGCCCTGCTCCTGGCACGTGAACTTGGCCGCGCCTTATTGCTGGAACGAGACTGGGTTCCGCGGTCACTTCGTGCCGACGTCGGCATCAGAGAGACAGAGCCATCGGCTGCCGCCAAGGCGCCGACTTTGACATTGCTGCTTGCATGGTGGATCGGCTTGCTAAATAGGTCCGGCTTTCCTGTGGGGCCTGTAGGCAAACGAGACAGGATCCGAAGTGCAGTAAGTTAAGTGGGACTGAAAATCTAGCGAGTCACAGAAATGCCTGATAGTCGGTAGAAATCGTACCGTTTGAAGTCAAAGAACCAGCAACAGAAGCATCAGCTGCAGCACTAGCCAGTCTTTTAGCAACTGCTTTAGCAGGTAGCTCCAACTTAATGGGGCCAGACTGTACAGCTGGGATGGTGCTGCTTTGCATAATTTCCAGGTTGGGTGTCTTGCCTCGGTAGGCCGATGAGGTGTGTGGAGCAGCCACATCTTCTTTTGCCATCAGACTAAACGGAAGACAGGAAGGCTCGACTTCGATGACTATGATTTGGGATGAACAGTAAATCGACGGAGCCTTTCATTGCATCTTTCAAGCCGATTAACTCGCTAAGCGACTGCTGTAGAGCGCTTAGTAATACGAACTGCTTGACGGGAGAAGGTTGCACTATTTGAACTTGCACATCCACTCTGGCTAGCCAACCAGTCAGAATGTCACAAACTTTAGACACGTGAGAAGGATAAGCTTTGCACGCTTCTTTTAAAATACTTACCATATCAAAAGTGCTTCACAATGTCCGATGCTGGTTCATTATTTGGTGATGGCTGCCATAACTAATATTAACTAGCCCACACTTTACCATCGGGCTGATGTTAAGCCCAGCTAACTGCCATAAGTAAATTTAATAACTGGCATGCTTGCAAGCTTTACCTGTGGCTTCGGTGAGAAGAGTTTCCTTCTTTGGTCTTTGGTTTCGTCGGAATAGCAGTATCTTCCAGAACTTCGCCATCCTCAATAACTTTGTATCTGGATTTTTGCTGCTCAATGCTGGTATCATTGCTAAGATCGTCTGCCTGACAACAGACAGAACAATGTGCTTGCACTAAGGACAGCGTTTCATGTGGCCTGTGGCTTGCATGCAAAGCACACCGCCCTGCTAAATATATATGGACAAAAGTAAACCATTTCGTCATCTTAGCGGAAGTCAACAGTGTGCTGTTGTACCGTCTTGAACCAAGCATTACGCACTTGTACGTTGTTTTCTCTCACATCACATAAGAATCAGGGTGAAAATCAAAGTAAACCAAAATATGCCTCTGCAGACAAGCAAAAATCAAGATGTGTACCCTCTTTTCGTGCTCGCAGTGTCTCATTCAGTTGTATTGCCCAAAAATGTAGTTCCATGCCATGTTACTTCTGTTCTCAAGGTGTTCTCTTGTTTAGTTTACTTCCTCTCTTTATCCTCCAATCCTCTTATATCTATAACCGTATTCTCTTTAATTGTTTTACCTAGAACCATGCAACATGCTCCTTAAATGGATCCTTTTCAGTGCAAATTAGGGTAAACACTCGCCGTGAAATCAACTGTACGCCCAGCGGCAGTTGCATTTTTGTGGATATGTACAGATACATTGGAAATAATTCACAGCAAGACTCTGCTTACTCGTAAGAATGAAACGGCCAATGAGATTCTTCTAATTTTTTAATGGCTACCTTGAATATGAAACTCCCTAATGCCATCTAAACATGGCTGCAGTGTCATACAAAGCTTATTTTCATTGCAAGCCGGGTGATGGGCTAGAGGAGTAACCACTGAATGCGGCACCATTATCAGCTTCGGATAAAATAAATCCTGCCATACTTGCTTGATATTTACGATGCAAGATCTGCTCATACATATTCTAGTACGAGCAAATTATTTCAGAAATGCAAAACCTGTCTCATCACCGTGCATAAATGTTCTATTCTGACTAACCTGTGGAAGAAAATAATAGCACATATTTGCACCTGTACTCCTCTGATGGGGGTGACTACTTTCTTTCAGAAATATTAAATGCTTATTCCATTCCTACACAGCTCATCCAGGAGATATACACAGGTTCCTAGGGGAAGTCGGTGACAGTTATGAGTGACGGACGTTTCGTAATTGCGAAAATGCTAGTGTTTTAATTTTGCAACCTGGGGAGCCTATACTGCTACCAACTGCATCAATGCTAAAAAAAACTGTTGCTGCATCCGTTTTGAAATTTCCTGTTGCATTTGAGTATTAGCAGATGAAATTCGAATCTCTCACGCCCACGAGTCGGGCTAGATAATGTCGTAAACTTGATTACAACTTGCAGCTAGATGGTGGCTATGGCTATTAAGAGCCCATCAGCGGTTCAAAGGTCATGCACAGAGGACGCCAAATAAGAAGGATCCAGAAGAGCAAGAGCTACCTGCCGGAAACCAATTGGTTCGGCAATAGCGAAAAAATCAGTTCAAATGGCAAGACCCGGTATAAAAATACTCGGCCGCATAGAAGCCGATTGTACGTCTTCCAAATGCTTTCTGCGGTAAAAAAAAACTCAAATAATTTTTGTAATGCAGGGCAAGAAATGGCGAAAGCTGAGCATGCTCGGTGCTATGGTGAGATACTGGTGAGATACTGGTAGCTGCTGGCTGAGCCCTGGCTAATAATTGGATGGTCAAAACCTCTGAATTTGAAAAAAATCCATTCATTTGATAGGTTAATGATTATGTGCAATGCAATTCATAGTTCGACAAACAAAATGTAATAAAACTAGTGTTTGCGAAGCATGCATGCAGCGAGTAACATTCCGGTGGAATGTTTTTACTAAAGATTACCTCCGATATGCTATGCACCAAAACTAGCTATAGCACAACTGATATGTGAACTGAATCACTGTGATGTTACTATACTAAATGAAAGGTCGATGTAAAAGCCTTTAGCAGCCAAACTTACTTCCACTATGTCAAAGGTGACGACAGCCAAACGCTCCGAGCCGGTAGAAGCGTTGTGAAGCGAAGGAGTAACCAGGTCACGTAGCTGCAGAAAATCTATAGGCAGGTCTGGCTCGGTCGCATCATCTGCAGTATAGGAAATCCGACAGGGAATACACTCGATCACCTATGGCCACATCTAGCACAGAGCCAAGGACATATTTTAAGATCAGCCATCGCCGATACTTGTACTCTCGTGAAAAAGTCATTTGTTAATTCCTTCAAGCCAGGGTATTGAAAAATCAGTTGCAAACAAGGCTAGCCATTCCAAGAGAGACCGAAACAATAGCTGTAAGCTAATGCGCATTGGTTCTTGGGAATTCAACAGTGTCCAATGAAAAAGTCTCAGTGTTGTAATATGAAGCCCCAAGTTGTATGCAAGGGGATCTTTAATGCAAAAACTTCACAAGCTAGACCGAGAATCAAACTTAGTGTCTCTTGATCACAGGTCGACCATTCGCACCGACTGCAATTTACTGTGCCATTTTATACATGAGGCAACGTATAATTATGACTTATTCACCTGTACATATCGGAAAATACCAAGTCCAGAAAGTGGTCATAGCAAGTAGTCACACCTTGTGCACCTGTTCCCATGTTGAGCTGCACACTCCCTAACACCACTACCTAAATCCGGAAATCGGGCCGCGGTCAGCCAGATTAGGCCACCTGTTGTGCAGCTGCATCTAATGCACAGCTCAGCAGGTTAACTTGATACACGAGGCATCCAGCATTTTCACTATTTTGGACAGCACGCACTCACTCATGCTGCCGACTAATCAGAAAGATGACAAGTCCATAGGGTAAAAGCAAGAAATCAGCATCGTGAACAGAGGGGCTTAGAGGGCTGCAGCACCCACCCACACCCACCGGTCTTTTACCCGTAGGCTACCTAGCCAGATGAAGCCGGTGGGTTAGAGGATGCCTGGCACGTCTCCCCAAATGTCTACAGGGCCTGCCGCCGCTGCAAGCAGAATGACACACCTACCTCCAACTGTTCCCATTTGCAGTTTACTGTATATAGAATAGCAAAGTGAGACTTATAAGCAACAATAATAATTTCATACAATGCAGTCTATTTCGAAACTATAAGTCTATCTGAGGGGATCCGAGAGTCGTGCTGCAGCGGCCCGACAGCCGGTATCCGAAATATCCGGTATCCGGATCTGCAAATGACAGACTGGTCAGGTTTTTGCCAAGTTTCTGCGTAGTTTCAATTACCATGTAAAATGTTATATTTATAATGGATAGCTACATGTGCAGCTTTTTCTTCATGTCTCAAAACTTGTTGCCACCACTCGAAAAATTTTAACTCTGGTGATGCATTTTCGAAATAATGCTTACAGGTACGACAAGGCTGTCAGAATTTCTTTTACCGAATAAAAAATACTGCCCTGATTCAGCAGCCTCTTTTGTATGGCGACAGGAGAGCCTTTACGGCTATCGCTACCGCTTGCAGAGGCAACAGAGGATTGCCTACCTTAGGATTCGAACCCACGACCTCGGGACCGATGTGATGCCTCTCGAGAGTAACGAACAACCACCTGAATATTTGCCGGACAATACTAATCGTGAGACGTGAAGATACGTGAAGATTAAGAGCATACCAACCTATACGGGAAATTGATAATGTAAACAACTTTCACCAAGTTTAATATTCATCCCATGCAGAACCTATCGATGTCCAAAATGAGGACGACTGAATGCCAAGTTTGGCCCATTTGTAAGCACACATTCAGCAAGGATAAAGTTTGAAAGTTGCATCCTTCCTATGTGGATCGCCTGAGAGTTTTTACTAAAGAAGAGCAGCTAAATACACGGACAGAGTGATTTCTAGACCATTTCTCTTCTGTCGTTGCTGACAGCAATCACGGGTTCAGTGCTGCTATGGACAGCTCCACCAATTGACATGCCATAGCTGAAGTGCACTGAAACTAAGACTCTCAGGCCAGATAAGATCAACTCTGAAGGCAAGTTCAAGGCTAAAAAATTGTCAACATTGCACTGACCAAAAATGTGTCATGCCAACTTGACAATAAAATCTGTGCCGACGTATTTTAAGCATTTGAATTTCATCGAGGTTGCAACATCCAATGCTCTTAAAGAGAATTGCTCGCAGTGTTGCTACAGTAGAATATTTAAAAATCCTCTGGTGCACATGGCTTAAGGCCACCAAGTCAACAAGCGCCTCCTGCCATGCTGCTGCCATGGCGCCACGGGTGTAGCACGCCAGTGCTTCTGCTGCTGCAGCTGCTGCTGCACCGGCAATGCTGCGTTACTGAACGACCGAGAGCTAAGCGCAATCGCAAGCTGCAGCTGCTTGCTACGGTGGCACACACATCCTCACACTCACCAACATCCTCGTCACCATTGCCACAGTAGTCTTCACCACTCGGACTCTGGGCAGGTGGCCAAGAGCTGTTGGGTACCGTTCGGCGGTCACTGCCTCCGCCGCCGCCGTTGCTGCTGCTGCTGCGGCAGTCTGGCAGTGAGCTCAGCTCAGTTCTGCGGTGCCTCTTTAACAGCAGACGGTCGGCGTAGGTGATCTCTCCGCTGCTTTGAAACTCGGGCTCGTACGCCACCGGCTTCAGCATCGCCGTGCTCGTTCCTTCGTCGACACACGAGGCTGTGTAGAGAATCAACGCAACCGCAGTCAGCACCGGTCAGCACCGTGCAAGCGATGCTTTCCCAACGATGCCCATCAGCTTCAGCGCTGTCGCACCAGTCCTCTAGCACCCAATGCACGTGCAGCTCATTACTTGAGGCCCCGAAGTCCATTCTAGCATGAATGTATATCATTCTAACATTCTAACGTGAGCGCCAATGCCTCATCGGGGCTTAGCTACTGCACTTACATGTAAGCATGAGAAACAAATTTAGTCTTACTGCCTCCTGCATTATAATGCCCCGTGCATTTATCGGCCTGACCCGACCGGTCGCCGGGGGGGGGGGGTGAGGGAAGCACGACAAACAAAGGTAATAATAATTACAGCAAGACGTTCACATAGTATCAAAGAGAACTGAACGTCTTTCTAGGCACTCCACAAAAGCTGCACAGAAAGCACACCATTTGGCTTTTTGATAGCACGCACAGCGCCAGCACGCATGAGCACACAGAGGACAATTCACGCCGAACACCTAACAAATATTGTGAGGAACAGGTGAGCTTTAGCTTCTTTTAAATGTGGTCAAGTCAGAAAATGTCGACACGTCATTCGAGAATGAGTTCAAAGCTTTAGGATCATGCTGGTGTAATAAAATCACGGTCTCCAGAGTATTAGAGGTTGGTTAGAGGCACTGCTGTTCAATTTTAGTCAGAAGAGCAGGCGGGCACGATGCCTTGCCTGATTCGGAAGGAGCTTGGTTCGGTAGGTCGGAGCAAGAGAAATAAGGAGCCGAGGAGGAATGATTGACACAACCTTGACGTCAATGCGGTGCCTGCCAAATGAGGTGTCACAGCAGGTAATGTGGCAACTGCGAGGCTCACGACAGACGAGCCTAACTGCAGAGTTTTGCAACAATGTAAACACCTTTTTGCACAAGCCGGAAGACCTGCAAGTAGTGCATCATCGAAGGCTTACCAGGCAAAGCTCTCCAGCACAACAACTCCTTGATTCTTACTGGCTAGTAGCAGAACACGGAGAGATAAAAAAGAATTGCAGCATTCTCACATGCAGTATATCAACAGGATAGCTCGAGTTCTATGTCCGGCTTTAAGTAAAATACGTTAAGCTTGTGTAATTGTCAGTCCAGCCTCAGCAAAATCCCTAAGATAAGTTTTGCCAGTGACGCGAGTGCAGTTTAGTATATAGTCCAAATATATTCCCCTTTGCAGTAAATGTAAAGTGCCTAGAAAGAGATTGAGTTCTCTGAGAGCGCTTTATCAAGTGCATTATTATTATTATTATTATATTGGAAACTCTAGGCACGTGCACCATGAATGAACTGGCAGTGCTGCTTTAAGAAAAGCTTTTGACATGAGTAATAAAGCTCACGTGAGGCAGTCCTGTACGTCTCCATTGCATTGAACCTGACTCCTAGCTTCCTCGTAGCTGCTGCTGAGCTTTGCTCTTTGTTGCGCTTGGTGCCAGCCGCCACGTCACTACTAGCCTGCAAGAAAGGAGAAGCTATCAACACGGTTACCATACCCTAGTACTGCTTCCGTGAGTCTGCCGCCTAAGCACCTGCTGCTGTCTCTGCCACTGCTGCTGCTGCTGTTGCCGCTGCCATTGCCCTGCCTCTGCCACGGCTTTGCTGCACCTGCAACTGCTGCTGCTACTACCTCTGCCATTGCAGCTGTGGCTGTGTCTGCCACTAGGGCTGCTGCTGCTGTTCAGATCGCTATGCATGCTTTCATCTCTATCTGTACCTCCACGATGCCACTAGCTGGGTGTTACGATAGTGTATCAAAAGCCTAAATGGCGTTCGGTGTACATTGGGTAGCCACGATACTTTATCTCATGCGATGAAGAGAAAGTGAGAAGATAGCTGAGTCAGGACAGCCGAGGAAGTGCGTGGCATGTAAGTAGCTGCACAGGCCGGCAGGAAAGGATGTGCCACAGCTTGCAGCAGAAGAGAGATCATCATTCCATAAGAACTGTGCGAGTGAGTTCTACGGTCTCAATCCACAAAGCATAGGATTCTGTCACCAACGTTCCTTAGTTGAAAGAATGAAGCAGCTAACTTGTTGCACTGGGATGACCTGATGGTACGGGTGCCACCAGAAATACCGAATGTAGTCAAGCAGCTTGAACAGTGGTGACTGCAAGGCAAGATGACTGCTCAATGGTCGGGCATCCGGCACCAAGCCTGGTGCAAAGGCACAAGAGCAACTGCAAATCGCAGCCGGCATTGACCTTCCGGCCGCATTATGCTGTCAAGCTTTCTGTCGTCAAGCTTGTCCAGCTTGCCATACTCTTTAGAGGTCGCCAAGCCAAAATTTGGCATCACAGTCAAACCGATCCTTGTCACGTGCTTGCCTCCTCGTCGATTATGCATCTGCCACTGTACAGACTACAGGGGCGATGGCCGTCGATGTTAATGACATCGAGGGTCGGTACGGGTTGAGCTGCACTACCTGCAGCATATGCTTCTACACTACCCCACTATTAACAAGGCTTTTGGGTGGATAATTGCCATGCAGGCAGCCTCCAGAGTGCCACGGCATGAAAGCAGCAGCAGCTGCTGCTGATTAAATCATGTCCTCGGCTTGGTCACTAACAAGGAAGCTGCCATTCCCAACATGAATAGATTGCCTTCGAAAAATTGCAGCATTGGCATTCATTGTACCCCACGGTTAGCTATCTGAATCAGCCTCCACTGCGTCTGCTGGCCGCAATAGCCCAGGAGGTAAGGAGCTTGCTCTTCACAACCGAGGTCGCTGGTTCAAATTCTGCAGTAGGCGATCCTTTATAGCCAACTGCAAGCGGTGGTGAAAGCCGTTAGTGCTCTTCTGCCACTATAAAAAAGAGGCTGCTAAATTAGCTAGTATTTGATATTGGTGAGCCGTGATGGCCCACTAGATAAGTCGGTTGTTTTTCAGGACCTCTGTCTCACAGTCATGGGTTTGAATCTTTCCTTAGGCGATCCTTTATTGCTGCTGCAAGAAGTGGTGATTGCCTTTAAGGCTCCTCTGTGGCTATACAAAAGGAGGCTATTAAATCAGCTGATATTTTTATACAAATGAGGCTGTTAAATAAACTAATATTGTTTCCTGATTAGTCAGCTTTACCGGAGTTTGGCATAGAAAACAGCCAGCCCTGCAAGCCTGGCCAGACTATGGAGCCCTTCTCCAATATATCCAGAAGCACCGCACACACAAGGTGGACTAAATTTACAGCACAGGGCGCTTGACAAGAGAAGTCCAGCTTTTTGTACAGGTGACATTTACGCAATGACTATATTCAAGTTAGACTTGGCTTTATGACCATTTTACAAGGCAATACGACATGGTAGGGTACGAGACAGATTAAATACATCACGTTGCCAGCAATCCTCAGGGTGCGTGTTCGAATCGGTGCAAAACTCTAGGCAGTATCTGCGTTAGAAAAATGATACTGCAGACTGATAGGCAATAGAAATAGCTCTCGAGGCAGCCTCAACTCACAGTGCCAGATGTTCGCCACTGCTTCAAGGCCTCTTGGAATGATTGGGCACTGTCTGCTTCACTGAAGGTTCCATCGAGAAGGTTAGAAGATGTTTCTGCAGCCTCTGGTGAAGACATTACTACCATCAGTGCTGCAGGCGGTGGCAAGGCCGTCACTGCTGCCGATCTGCCCTCACTTTTCCGAAGGTTTTGACTAGCTATGACTGACTCTTGCATCTGAAAGTCAGAATATTAAACTGAAAGTAATCTCGCAAATATTCCAAGGTTTGCAAATGACTGCATCTCAATTAATTCAATTTGGACAGCACAAGAAATTACAAATGATGCTCGCATTTGCCATGAGCTTACCAGCCAGATTGTCAGTAGTTAAAGGATTATCTAAATTTTAGGCAGTCAGTAAACAAGCTAGCTAAACCAACCATTTGAATACCCCTCTGTGTGTGTGTGTGTGTGTCTCTCTGTCTCTGTCTCTGTCTCTCTGTCTCTGTCTCTGTCTCTGTCTCTGTCTCTGTCTCTCTCTCTCTCTCTCTCTCTCTCTCTCTCTCTCTCTCTCTCTCTCTCTCTCTCTCTCTCTCTCTCTCTCTCTCTCTCTCTCTCTCTCTCTCTCTCTCTCTCTCTCTCTCTCTCTCTCTCTCTCTCTCTCTCTGTCTCCGTCTCTCCGTGCTTCTCTGTTTCTCTCTCTCTCACTCTCTCTCGATCTCTATCTCGCTCGATCTCTCTCTCCCTCTCTCTCTCTCTCTCTCTCTCTCTCTCTCTCTCTCTCTCTCTCTCTCTCTCTCTCTCTCTCTCTCTCTCTCTCTCTCTCTCTCTGTCTCTGCCTGTCTCTCTCTCTCTCTCTGTCTCTGTCTCCGTCTCTCCGTGCTTCTCTGTTTCTCTCTCTTTCACTCTCTCTCGATCTCTATCTCGCTCGATCTCTCTCTCCCTCTCTCTCTCTCTCTCTCCCTCTCTCTCCCTCTCTCTCTCTCTCTCTCTCTCTCTCTCTCTCTCTCTCTCTCTCTCTCTCTCTCTCTCTCTCTCTCTCTCTCTCTCTCTGTCTCTGCCTGTCTCTCTCTCTCTCTGTCTCTGTCTCCGTCTCTCCGTGCTTCTCTGTTTCTCTCTCTTTCACTCTCTCTCGATCTCTATCTCGCTCGATCTCTCTCTCCCTCTCTCTCTCTCCCTCTCTCTCCCTCTCTCTCTCTCTCTCTCTCTCTCTCTCTCTCTCTCTCTCTCTCTCTCGATCTCGATCTCGCTCGATCTCTCTTTCTCTGTCTCTCGCTATCACTGCCTATCTGTCTGTGTGTCTCTTCCATCTTCCTTTCTCTACTCTCTTTGTCTGTTTCTCTCCATCTCCTTACCTGTCCTCTAACCTTCATTCCTCTATTCGTCAAATAACCAGTTCTCACAGAAAGTTCTCGCACGACCAACTTAGCTCTTCCCACTCACTGCCCGGCTCCTGCACCTTAGCTGTTGTGCTAATATCCAACTGGTAAATTGTGCATGCATTCGCAATGTAATCGTGGTACATAGACCGTGCTCAATTTTTAGAACTTAAGTTTACGACAACAAAACTATGCTCAATATAATTTTGAATAAAACCTGAACAGAGCTACGCTTGGCAGCACTTTGAGCTGCAGCTAGCTATAAGGGTCGGCAATTGCGCATGCACATTTGGCACTCTCACCTTTCGGCTGTTACTGCCTCCATTGCTGCGCTTGTCATCGCCAGCCGCCGGGTGCTGCCCCGCCGGCACTGCCCACAGTTTGGCACTGCTGCTACCCTCAGCACGATCGGCTGGCACGGCAGCGCCCAGATCGGCTGGGCTCCGAGCAGTAGTATCGGCAGTGACGGCTTCGGCAGCCACTGTCGTACCACCGATCAGCGGCACCGAGCGATGCTTCTTCAGGGCGCCTCTCAGGTGAAACGATGCGAAGCAGTGCGGGCAGTACCTCTCCGAGCATTCAAAGCACGACTGCAACAAGACGCCGGTGGCCGAGATAAAAAAAAGGACAAAAACGCTAGCGATGGCAAAGCGCTGACGCCAGTCCCCGAGCAGCCTGGCATCAGCGCCGGCTCCGGATGTGGGTTCGCTGGCTCGGCTCACCACCACAGCCGTCTTCTGCTCGCACTGCCCGCACTGGGGGCCGCCTTTGGAAGCAGATGCAGCGGTCCTGTCGGAGGCAGCCGAGCCTCTCTGCTGACTTCCCTGCGATGCTTTCGTGGACTCTTTTTGCAGTATAAACGCCATCGTGCCAGGCGCTGCTGGGGCCTTGGCTGTAGACTGCGGTGCAGCTGCAGCAGCAGTTGCCGCAGGCTCGTCTTTGATCAGCTTGATTTTTCGAGGCTTGGCATCCTGCAATATACGCTTGACCTCTATGTGAGTGCAAAAACTTGCTTAAGTATACCTTCTCAGTGACCTCCACTTACATGTCATGCGGCTGGATGCATCATTGTGCATCATCACTGTACTCAGTGTGCATCATCGCTGTGCATCACTGATGTAACATGCTCGGTGACCCCTTCCTCAACCCACACCCATCCCCAGCAGCCAGTGGCCGGCTAACAACCGCCAGAGCTCACGGGTTTCCACGTCTGCCGCATGCTATTCACCAACAGTTTTTCCATTGCCTAGTCGGAGCTGGTCGGTTAAACGGACTCCTAAATTAGTACCTTCTGCAAACGTTAAGCTCATTTAGCTGGCTACAAGCCTGCTAGAACATAGTGATAAGGTGGTGGCAGAAACGGCGGTGCCCCTTCCAGAGCTTTCACCAATGCTCTTTTCATGATTGCTGCTAATGTTAATGGATATGCACACTTGCTGGTGTGCACGTGCACAGGTTCACACATGCATGATCACACTCACACAAGTATACATGCACACTACATACACACTTTCTCTCTCTCTCTCTCTCTCTCTCTCTCTCTCTCTCTCTCTCTCTCTCTCTCTCTCTCTCTCTCTCTCTCAGTTCGCATGCGCACTCGCATAGTTTCGCCTCTCGCGCCCACTCTGTTTTGTGCTGTTCTACACCCCCGCATTGCATACAGCACACTCACCTTAGCTTTTGATGTGTCACCAGAGCTATTTAATACTACTTGAGCATGCTTGGTCAAAATACCCTGTTGGCCAGTCTTCCAAAAACCTCCTCCCTGCTTCCTACAAACAAATTTGAACCCTGTAGAATATAATAATGAGGTAGAGCGATTATAGCTATCCATAATTGCTCAACGATAATATTGGCCAAGATAGTAAGCGATGCGAACTGTGCCAGGTTGAAATCTGATGCATGCATGAACAGCAATTGTGTTAAATGTACACATGTGAGTCACGACAGCTCATATCACCAGCTTCCACCCGTTATGTACATATTTTTGTTAATATCTTTTCATGACGGCAAAAGAGCTTTGGTGAAGAATTTGCATGACTGAATAGTATCTAAAGAAAGATATACCTATATAATTTGTAATGTTTAAAGTAGTGTATGCCCTTTAAACGGAAGTCACTTGCTGATTCGCTAGCCAGCTCTGGCCAGTGTGAAGAGAGCCTGCACAATTTGCATTAACAGGATTTAAACGTGGGCGAAAAAATGCACTCTCACAGTTAAAAATTAAATTTAATAGGAAGCAGAAGGAAATTGAAAAGTTACTAGAAGTGAGAAATTACAAAAGGTGAGAAAGTACCTAACTGTGACAGCATTGACGTGGGTCCGAAACAGCAAGGAGCAATGTGCATTGACTATATAAGTCACTAATGCAGACAACAGCGTAAGAATATAACAGAGAAAGCCACACAGCATGGCACTTCTAAAACTCAAGGAAAACTTGATTTTAGTAGAGCCTAACAGCAGCAGCAGCAGCAGACAGAAGAAAAAGAAGAGAAAGAAGACGCTCATGCTTTTAAAGCTCAATGATTTTATCATGTCCTACAAAATCAGCAAAAAAAACACTGTTTAAGTGATACAAATTAGGTTTAAGTTAGTTTGAAAATTAATTTTTTATAGCTGTGCTGAAAAACAAAATTTCGTTTTCCTATTATATAGATTTTTCCAGAATAAGATGAAACCGCAAGATTGCCTATCGCCAGGCCGGCCAGTTCATACTTCAGATCACCCAAGGGTACACCCAAAACAAAGTTTGAGTTTTCGTGATTCTTCACATGTATCGGTTAGCTTCAGGATAATAATAATAATGATAATAATCTGAATTACTGGTTGAATGTCTTTAGTCTGGTATAACTAAGGCTTCAGAAACTCGGTATGTATGTGCGTTTGTGTGTGTGAGTGTCGCAATCACGTGTGTGTGTGTGTGTGTGTGTGTGTGTGTGTGTATGTGTGTGTGCACGTGCACGTGTGTGGTAAGTGTGTGTGTGTGTGTGTGCTTTACTGAAAGGTACATGAAAACTTTGCTATGGTGATTAATTGTAGATGGCCCTGAAACCAGTTTGAGGTCCTATTAGAATACTGCAGGTATTCATTTTAGAGCAGATGTCGCGTTTCAATTTCAGTGTCTTTAGTTTGCTTGTGTTGCAGAATAGTCAACAACAAAAGCTTCAAAAAGCTAATCATTAATGTTTTAATGCAATAATAGATTTAATAAAAAAAAATACTTTTAAGCATGCTTCGTTAACTTGAAACAACCAAAATTTGCACTCTGCCCTCCATGGAATTCATACATAGTATCTGCTATCGTGTATAAATAATTTGCTCGGTCTGTTTTCTGACACGATATAACTAACCTCCTAATGCCCATCGATGACAAGACCCACCTAACAGCTGTGGGAAAACCTACTGTCTTCCGAAAGCTGGAAGACATCACCTTCAAGATTGGCTCATCTAGTATCACTCCTGCGATGTCTGCCCGCTATCTAGGTGCACAAATCTTAAACGGCTGGTCATTAGAGAAGCACAATTTACTCCACTGTCAAGTCGGCCTTCTTTCAGCTAAGGAACATGGCCAAAATCATGGCCTGCTCAGACAAGAGTGCGGCAGTCAAACTAGCTCCTGCATTTGTTGCATTGTGCCTAAATTACTGCTAGCCTCTTAATGTAATGCAATGCCCCTGTCTAGATTACTGCCAGTTGCTTGATCTAGCACTCCCTGCCAGGCTCTTCATAACCTGCAACTGGTTGGAAAAACTCGGCAGCCCGGCTGGTCTGTCGTTAGCGGCACAGCTGCCACATCAGACCGCTTCTGTCTGAAATTCCCTAGCTCCCTATCAAGCGTCGAATCTACTTCAGGGCATCTGTCTGGCTTGCAGTGGTCGCTTCACTTGCTTACAACTGCAGCCAACCCATCATCTGATCATCTTGCTCATCCTCCAGGTGGCTCTTGCACCTCGAAACTCACTGGCCTCCAGTCGCATTGCTTCTACTCCCACCACAAACTAAACCGTTTGGTGATCGGACATTTTCAGCGCCTACGCACCGAAAGTCTGGAACTGGCTTCCAGCTACGGTCGCTACCTTTCGCCTTTGCCATTTTGCCTTTGCCAACCAATCGCCGACCTTTCATCATTTAATTCTCAGCTGAAGACCTCAAGCCTGCACCGGTCGGCCCTTCACCCCAGTGAACTTGTCTTTTTGTTTTTTTGTTTTTTTTGTTTTTTGTTTTTTTGTGTGCTTTGCATGCTAACCTGCGCATGATTCAGAGCATGTGGCTAGCCAGAGGTCCTACTAACCGGTGGCCATGAGTATCTTCATGTTTTCAGTAGCATGAGGTATAAGCCAGATACTTGCTTGTTTTGCTGTTGTTGTATCTCCGTCTGTAACTTCACAAAGCCACAAAGACTGTGTGGGTGTTACGCAGGAGAGTTTTGTATAGCCCACTCACAGCCTAGGCGGCTTTCGGTACGCATTCGGTAGCCAACAGACTTCATCTCACGCAACAAAGAGAAAGTGGGAAGCATAGCAGATTCAGGAGAGCAGTTGAGGTAGTGAGTAGCATGAAAGTATTGAATATCAGCTCAGGACGGCTGGAAAGGATGTGCCATAGTGGGCAGCAGGAGAGTAGTTGTCGTTGCGTATGAATCGTGGAAGCGAGTTCCACAGTCTAGGACCTGCAAAGCTAAAGCATCTGTTGCCAGCGGTCTGTAAGTAGAGGAATGGAACAGGTAATGTATTGTCCATACAGGACCTGAGGGCACGAGCAGGCTTAAACTTGTGCAGCAGTTCAGCTAGGTATGGAGAAGCCAAGCCGTGGCGGGTCTTGTGGGTGCGTGTAAGAAGAGGTTTTGGTATGCTTAATTTGCATTTCACTACCCTTGGTTATTGATTCTCTTGCATCAAGCTGCAAAGCACCTGGATGAAGATTTAGTTCTCTAACGTCGATACATAACGACCTATATTAATTATTCTTTTATAGCAGGTGGTTTGGCTGCTTCGGCAAGGCAGTAATTTCTTTGTTGTACTGCGAAGCTGTTGGCAACCGACAAGCACTCTTCGCCCGTCGTTTTTTCCTAGAGAATGGCTAGTGCACAATGGTTGCAGTTTAGAAAAAGGCAACAGGGTTATATCCTTGCATGTCAGTCAGTATAGCTAGATATACTGTATATCTTGCTTGTTCATCTCGTATTGGGAGTAATGCACGATCACTGCTGGCTGGCGCTTAGAGTAAGTGCCCCTTCGTCGAGATAGTCATACAAGCCAAATATTGGCTTCTAGGCACATGCATACGAGCTCATGAATAATGAGCGCGAACACTTGTGCTATAAGTGTGCATGCACGGGGGCGTGTGCCGCCACACTTGGCGCAGATCAGTTGACACGAAGCCATCGAGCATTGAGTCAGATAGCCAGCTAGGTCATTTTGCTCATCGCAGGTGAAGCAGCAGCTGCAGCAGCAGCTGCAGCAGCAGTGCAGCTAGCACGGGCTGCGTCATTAGGCGAACTCCCCGAGTAGGCAATTTAGCAACGGCACCGAGGTGTCCGCATGCGCACTCAGTAAAGCACGGCAGGCTGGCTGGCACGAGAAGGTGTGGCAGGCTTCGCAATGCTCGGCTCGCAGCTGCCGCAGCCGCCGCAGCTGCTGCAGCCTGCGTACTCGCGCTCCTCCTTCTCGCGACCCATTGCCAGCTTGAGCTCCTGCAGTCGCTCCTCCATCTTCCTGCTCTCTTCCTCCAGCAATTTTGTCTGCTCTGTTACGTTCTTCATGCGCCTGAGGCAAGCGCAAAAAATGCAAACGTGAAATCACCTCACTGCCACGTCGCAAGTGCTTACACGTGCAGTGCAGCTTCGAGAGAGGCTGTCCCTGGTGGACAAAATTGTTCACAGCAGTCGACATGACAGCAAATGGACATTGCGCCTACCGGTAAAACTCTTTAAGTACGAGTGAGTGTGGCACGTTAGTAGTGTCGCTGTAGTACCAGTGTACTCGTACTCTCTTCGCCACTGGCTTCTCCATCAACGTGTAACCAGCCAGCCTTGACTTTGACCGGTTTTACATCCGATAGTCAATAGAGTGGCTGTGAGCCGGCCTTGCACTCACTCAGCACAGCGATTCATTTTGGTGCACCATATAGCATTCGAATGGGAAGCAGAGTGTGTAGCCGTGATGAAGTTTGCCTAACTTCTACTTACTATGAGCACCAGCTAGTTCAGGTCTTCAGATCGGTGCAAACAGAGATGAGGAGATAACTAAGAGATCTCTTGAAGTTCTGCACACTCACGTCATAGTAGATATACTGATAACCATCCCCAATATAATGAGCACTCGATATTAAATTGAGTCGATTTTGCTGACTATAAACATGTTTTTAAGTAGTTTTTAAACATGCACGTTGTAAGCATGCTGAGCTCCAATTTTTTTAATTCATGTGCGACCTACTCAGTATATAAATAATCTTAACAATCAGGCAGTGTTGGCTTTGCTAGTACACTAGCTTGAGAGGCATCCAGAAAACTGAGTGGCAGCTGATTTATATAGCTTAACACCCACATAGTCTTTGTAGCTTTTTGGAGTTACAGACGGAGATATATTACATTATATTACATAGCTCAGATACTCTATCCAATTGAGCGCTCCATTTTGAACTCTCTAGATCACCATACAGCACTAATGAGCCAAGAGTGTTTGTCCTGTTCAGCTGCTTAATGCTAACACCAAAAACCGGTAATTCTTGAGTAGAGCTTTTAAAGTGAATGAAATTATAAGTTTGTCTATTTAGCTATTGAAACCATCACGGGTATCACCGCAAACAGAGATAGCGTTTAGTGGCAAGATCGTAGCTAGGAATTCATTAAGAGGGGCGGAACTTTTAAGCGGAATGCTGAACGTAGCCACCCAATCAAGGCAGGTGGCAAGCCCCTCCTGAGGGGGCCTGCCACTCCCCCTGAATTAGGAGGAGCATCAGCCCCATATTCCTGAGGAATAGCATCATGCTGCTTCCAGTGAGTCAGGAAAAAAGAAGCGGCAGAGTTCACGCCTGCACGATAAATTAAATGCTGCATTTGGGATACACGGATTCACATTCCTTGCAGACGTTATGAGATACATTTTGGGATGACGGGCTGGAAGGTGAAAGAGCTGGCAGCATAGCATGTGCTTGTAACAAGAAATGTTATCAAGTACTGAAAATCACAATGACAATAAAAATAGTACTATAATTATAATAATAAAATAATAATAATAATAATAATAACATAATAGTATAGCACCCTCAGAGAACTTAATCTCTTTCTAGGCAGTTTACATGTGCTGCAAATGAAGCATGGTCGAATGGTCAGCATTCATCCTTATACCACAGTAACACTAATATAGCTAAAACGAAATACTTAAACACAATTAAATTAACCTGACCGGCAGTATTACATCGCATTATGTAGTTATGAGGCTCCGCTCGTGCATTTTTCTTTTCTCCACCAGACACCGCGAGGTCACCATGTGATGTCTAACTGTACTGTCTTTAATGGCACAACCGATTCAATCAACGCTATCTCACTTAATCTCGGACAGCGGATGGAGTTGCTGCATCTTTGCTTCATGCTTAGGTAGACATGTGCATGCACTGTGTGTTCGTAACGACGTAATTTACTGGCGCCTCAAGTGAACCGCCTCGCACACAATTTCAAAGCAAAGTATTGTAGCACGAGCAATATTAGGCGTCTTCTTGCAAACTAGAGCCCTGCAAATACTTACTGGACACGCAGCCTCATCGACACATCTTCTCGTCGAGCTGGGGTACCATCAAATGCGGAGCTCGACATTTCGTATTCCCTTTAAGAGATGTTATGGCAGCCTGAAATTATCAAAATTTACTTGAATTAAACATCATTGGGCGACTTCGCACAAGGAAATTAGCAGCTAACCACCAATGCTCCACTGCAATCCATTAGTGGAATGCGATGTTCGATGGGCTCCGCATGCCTTTACGATAGCCTGCCAGAGCTCAAGGCTAGGATTGCGACTAATCTCCTTGTATACAAGTATCATTGAATTGGAATTTTTTGGCCTTATTCCTGCTTGGTTTGTGCTGCAAGGCATCACGAGCGTGGGGGCATTTACCGGGAGTCGATCAACGTTGAAACGTTGACGCGGGAGCTAGAATGCGGAAGGAGTAACACGTCTCTAATAAAGTTGTAATGACTAAGTTCAAAGTTTATAGACGCAGTAAACAGATCTTTAACAGTTACTATTCCTACCTTTTTCACTTTCTCGGTTTGAGCAGCACAGTAATCCAGTCAAGACTACGGCCGAGCCATCGCATGCCAATCTTTGATGCAGAAGGTATGATTGCAAGACCATATGGACGCTGGACTTGGCAACGTGTGAGAACGAGGCTACCTACCCATATCCGGATTTCAAGATCCATAGATAAAAGGAGGGTTGACCGCCCCTGCTAGCTTCATTGCACGGCCTTGCTTTACAAAAACGTTTAAACCCTATTCACATGCAGCGCATAATCAAATCTGGATTTGCAGAAATAAAATAATCCTTCATTTGGATAAGGATAGAGGATCGAATGATTCCATGTCAAGAGCTTCAGAGTGCTTAATAGACAATACCGACATCGTCAGTATGGCTTAAGCCACTGATTTAGCCACCTCATTTGTATAGCGGCTGAAGAGCCTTAACGGGTATCACCACGCTTACAGTTGGCAATTAAGAATTTCCCATTGCATGATGTCCTCCAAGACATACATTGAGAGATACTCAGCTAGATATAAGTTCATGCACACCTTGGATACTTCTGTATTTGCAAGAATATGTATACGTACGTGTGTGTGCGCGAGCGCACGCGCGCGTATGTGTGTGGTGTGTGTGCGCGCGTGCGTGCGCGTGCGTGCGTGCGTGTGTGTGTGTGTGTGTGTGTGTGTGTGTGCGCGCGCGCGCGTGCGTGCGCAAGACAGACACGCATAAAGAGCCACTCTTGGCTTCTTCACCTCAACAGGTTGCTCCAAGGTCAGTAAGGCAAGCGAGCATCTTTCCTGCGTCTTAGCCCTTCAGTAGCTAAATGTTATCGTCTTATCATTCTCGCCAAGCTAGTCAGGCAGCAAGGAGATATTTCATATCCGAATTTCAATTTCTCGGATGCAGCTGGCGAAAGAAAGACTTACTTGCCCGCGACGGCACTCTAGGTAAGGCGGCTACTTTTCACGACCTCGATACCGAGGTCGTGGATTCGAATCCTGCGGTGGGCGATCCTTTATTGCCGCTGCAAGCGGTGGTGATAGCCGTAAGGGCTCAGTTGTAGCCATAAAAAAGAGGCTGTTGAATCAGCTAGTATTGCTTATTATTTATTACCCAACCGGAATGAATTCAACTATCTGACCAGAGACATTCGTCTTATCAAATCCAATGCTGGCTGCTGACATCTATACTCGCGGAGTAGAACTTGATAGAAGAAAGTGTGAAAGTAACAGACCATAGAAAGAATCACAACCTGTTTTCTGACCTCTTCAGTTGGCAAGATAGGCTACACTTCTGCAACAACGCGGCCGGTCTGTTCGAGGCACGCTGTTAGGAATCACCTGTAACCCGAGTGAATGGTGCCTATTTATTTACAGCTCATCCAGTAGCCTCGATGCCATGCTGCTTCATAACAGGAGTACGTACCCTTCTCTCCCTAAGGCCAACCCTGTGCACCTCAAAGAGGACTACACCCGTGTCAAGATGTAGCACTGCCTTGAAGTATGGTGACGATGGCTGGGAGGTCATTGGAGACTTCAAACTGGTGTCATCCATGACGAGCTTCTAAAGCGTTTTAACGAAGTTTCCTTGTTTCATTTGCCTATGGGGCAGCCGAGACACTAAGGCGCTCTGTCACAAAATGGACTGGTCACAGTGAAACGAGCTCTTTCTTAGGTAGAGCTACATCAAGCGGGATCTGCAGATAGACAGTGCTGAGCAGTATGGGTATTATTAATGATGTGTATAGTGCCACCATGGAACTGAATGTCTTTTTAGGCACTTTACAGACGCTGTATAGACAGCATTACCATATGATAGGTGGTAGCATCCGCAAGCAGCAGGAATGGTGTAAGCAGGTACATGCATACAAAGAATGAATCACAAATACCCACCAGATGCTGTAGTAAACACATTCGTTTTAAGCTTCTTTTGCAGTGTAATGTAATGTATCTCCTTCTGTAACTCCACAAAATCATAAAGACAATGTGGGTGTTAAGCAGAAGAGTTTTGTTTAGTGCCCTCACAGCCTAAGCGGCTTTCGGTACGCATTCGGTAGCCAACAGACTTCATCTCACGCAACAAAGAGAAAGTGGGAAGCCTAGCAGAGTCAGGAGAGCAGTTGAGGTAGTGAGTAACGTGGAAGTAGCAGCTCAGGATCGCTGAAAAGGATGAGCCGTAGTCGGCAACAGGAGAGTAGTTGTCGTTGCGTAAGAATTGTGGAATCGAGTTCCACAGTCAAGGACCTGCTGAGCTAAAGCTTCTGTCGCCAACGGTCTTTAAGGGAGGAATGGAACAGCTAATTTGTTGTCCACACAGAACCCGAGGGCGAGAACATGCTGCAACTGGTGCAGCAGTTCAGCTAGGCACGAAGGAGCCAAGCCGTGGCGGGCCTTGTGGGTCAGCGTAAGAACTGCCACCATGTCAGAGGAAAATGGCTAAGCTCTGAAATGCTAGTTCTGAAATGCTAGTTCGGATCCACACGTTGCGTGCGCCTGCGGCTTCTGCGGTTGTAGTTATCGAGGCGCCCGACACTAATGTACGTGCCTCATCTGTGGCCAATCGTTAAGCCACTGAAGCGGTGCAGCGTCAGGCCACTAATAAATATTATGTTTCGTGTCGTCTGCTGCGATTGATTGGACTTCCATATATGCACCGTTGAGAGTAATAAAGGGAGTGTCGTTTACAGAGAAAGTGCACCCACTGTGACTCCGTGAGACTCCCACTAGAACAGCCGCCGCCGGAGCCACTGTCATTCAACATCCTACAATTATCAATAGATTTTTCTTGTCTGTAAAGATCAAGTAGTATTGTAATCATAAAGGAAGCTGTGCACTATGCTTGGCATAATTTTTTTTCTTAGCTTTGCGTTTTGGCTGTGAGACATTTTCCTTGTCGTAACTATCAATATAGAGGGCATCATCAGACTCGGGAACGGAGCAATGACGTAAGGGCAAGATCCAGAAATAATGGAAAGGTATTGCGTACAACCACAGCGTTTATTCGATAAAATGAAGCGGATTTCCAAAAGAACCCATGCCCACGTCCCTACCAAGCTGCCTCGGCATCTGTCTCGGCCCGATGTAGGGGTCAGCCCAGATCACTCGCCTCTGTGGCTTTGTGGAGTTACTGACGTAGATATACGTTACGTTCAATCTTTCGGCAGCTTTTGATACTATCGATCTCAAAGTTCTTCTAGAGCGCCTCTCATCTCGCCTGGGCATCGCTAGCACTGCTCTGCAGTGGTTTAGGTCCTATCTCAGTGGGAGACTCCAGAGTATTGACGTGAATGGACGAAGATCATCCAAGGTACCTCTGAAATATGGGGTACCTCAGGGCTCCGTGCTAGGTCCGGTTCTTTTCACGGTTTATAGTCTCCCTCTTGCTGATGTGATTGCCAAGCACAATCTAGGCTTTCACTTCTATGCGGATGACACTCAGTTGTACCTTTGTCTCGATCCCTCCCAGCCTTCGAGTACCTCAAATTCTCTCAGCTCACTTGCTGCCTGTACTGATGACATCCGCACATGGATGGCAGCAAATTTTCTAAAACTAAACGATGATAAAACTAACTTACTAGTTATGGGCAGACCCAGTGCGATTCACAAATTGGAAAGGCTGACGCTCAAAATTGGCTCTGCCAGCATATCACCTGTTGAATCAGCTCGAAATCTAGGTGTCATATTTCAAAGCGACCTCTCGCTAGACGACCATGTCAGCTCCACAGTCAAATCTGCCTATTTTCAGCTTCATGACATTGCTAAAATTCGGACTTGTTTGGATAAGGATACCACATCCAAGTTGGTCCATGCATTCGTGACATCCCGTCTCGACTTCTGAAACTCACTGCTTACTGGCCTACCGGCATGTGCAATCAGGCGATTGCAGCTGGTGCAAAACTCTGCAGCTAGGCTTGTCTGTCGTGAGCGTCGCAGTTGCCACATCACACCACTTCTCGCGGACCTGCACTGGTTACCAGTCATGCAGCGCATTGACTTCAAGGTATTGTTGCTAACTTTTAGGTCACTTTATTCTTTAGCTCCAGCCTATCTCTCAGATCTACTCCCCCACCAGGCCAAGCATTGTACCAGCCGCTTTTTGGAATCCAACAGTCTACCAAAACCTCGCACAAACCTCAAATCCTTTGGGGACCTAGCCTTTAGTTCTTACGCTCCCAAGCCTGGAACTCACTCCCGACTTGTGTCAGAACATCCCCTGACTTGACCACATTTAAAAAGAACTTAAAAACACACCTATTTAGAAAAGCAGTTAGTGGGTCCCTGCGATTCGTCCTTCATGTGCTAGTGCGTGCTGACACTGTGCATACTGCCACTGACCACATCTGCATGCTTACCCTATGCATGTCACCCCTAACCATGTTATTCATGTTGTTTAACAAGTATGATATTACTCATCATTCAATCGTGTTTATCTTTGCAGCAAATGTATAGCACCCAGAAAGAGATTGAGTTCTCTGAGGGCGCTTTATCAAGTGCATCGTTATTATTTTCACATCACCCGCAGCCGGCTTCACACTGGCTCTGCCACTGGTCATACTAGCTAGTGTCCAGGTTACGATCGAGATCCTATTCCAGGTAGGTGGAGAAAGTAAAGATCGGTGCAGATCCATTACAGAACATCTGTTGCACATTAATTTCTTACGTCTTCTACTTTCTGCTGTCAGATCTTGCGGCTTCCCTAGCTTTTCCTATGCATTTCTGAGACTCGGCGTAGTAACATCTACCGAAAAATCACCGGGAATCGTCGATTCCATAAGCAGTAGCCACCGACGTGAGATGTTTGATGCGGGCGTCCTTGTGCCTATGGATTCCCGTGGACTCTGGATTCCACCAGTAAATACAAACATGTGCCGCTGACTAGAGAAATTAAGTATGGAGCTTAAGAAGACGGGAGAGAAAATCCTATCTTCGATGCGTAAAGAAGGACCCTTGCTGGTCAAAGAAATGGTGCCGCCTCGCCATCGTGTCTTCTGCGAGACCTAGTATGTCACTCAGATTGGGGGTTGGTGTGCTTGGTTCGTGGCCAATTGCGAAAATTTAATTAGCGAGGGTCAAACCGAAGCACGAACCATGCTACCACCATATTGTTGATTCTTTATCTATCTTTGGTAAGAGGTGGCCTTACTTTTCCTTACCAAGTTGTTAGGAATTCACCAAACAGCCTACTGTTTTCGGGGTACTTGTTTTGAAAAGCGATACGTATATATTATTTGCACGAAAAGTCTTCCTACCATATGAACAGTGGTAGTTGCTTCGTCGTACCTGCTAGGAATGAAAGCGTGCAAAGAGGTCTTGCCTTCTAACTTTCTCACTCAACTAACCGGGGGTCACGATTTTTTTGGGCTGCTACTTCGGATTTGTCTTTGCTTGATCACCGGATACTTTTTCCGGCTTGCCTGAGCGGGATATCTTGCTTTGCATTAACTATCTGTTGCCGCCTTGCTTGCAGCGATTTGTGCAGTGCCCGAATAGAGATCATTTTCTCTTGGGGTGCTATACAGCAGACCTAATATTTCACAACTAGAACATCTCAAGTGCCGTTTGAGAGCGCAGGCATAGCTAGACGACTATTGAAGTAGCAGGACGGCCGCCAGCGACAAAAAATTATTGCTTCGTCTACGCGACCTCGGAGCACCAAATGTCAAATTTTGTCAGGAAAGGCAGCATCTTAGCGTAGCTAAAGTTAGCTAATTTATAATAATAATAATGCATTTCATATACCACCCTCAGAGAACTCAATCTCTTTCTAAGCACTTGACATTTGCTGCAAAGGAAGCACGATTGGATGGTTAGTGATGACATGCTCAATAAACAACAAGAATAACATGGTTAGGGATGACGTGCGCAGGGTCAGCGTGAAAGTTTGGTTAGTGGCAGCATCCACAGTGTCAGCACGCATAAGCACATGAAGGATGAATCGCAGGGGCCCGTCAAATGCTGTAATAAGCAGGTGCGTGTTTAAGTTATTTTTAAATGTGGTCAAGTCAGGAGATGTCGTAACGAAGGTCGGGAGTGAGTTCCAGGCTTTAGGAACATACAACTAAAGTCATGGTCTCCAAATGATTTGAGATTTTTATAAGGTATTGCGAAAGAGTTAGATTCCGAAAATACGACGCTATGTGTGGTGGGGAGTAGGTCTTATAGGTACGCTGGAGCCAAAGAATGAAAGTACCGAAAAGTGAGTGACAAAACCTTGAAGGCGATGCGTTGCTTGACTGGGAGCCAGTGCAGGTCGGTGAGAAGAAGTTTGATATGGAAACTGCGCTCACGACAGACAAGGCTAGTGCAGAGTTTTGCACTAGCTGTAGTTACCTGATTGTATAGGCCGGTAGACCAGCAAGCAGTGAGCTACAGAAGTCGAGAAAGGATGTCACAATGGCATGGACCAAATTTAGATGTGGTATCTCTGTGTGAGCAAGCCCGAATTTTAACAATGTTATGTAGAAGAAAGTAGGCAGACTTGACTATGTAGCTGGTGTGGTCGTCTAACAAAAGGTCACTTTGGAACATGACACCTACATTTCGTGCAGATTCAACAGGAGATATGCTTACAGAGCCAATTTTTAGCGTTAATTTTTCTTAATTTCTGAATCACACTTGGTTTTCCCATAACAAGTAATTTGGTTTTATCATCATTCAAGAAATGTTTAGAATTTTAAGAAAGTTTGCTGACATCTATGTGCGAATGTCATCAATACATGCAGCAAGAAAGTTGAGAGAATTCAACGTACTGGAGGGCTGGGACGGATCAAAGCAAAGGTACAACTGAGTGTCATCAGCATAGAAGTGAAAGCCTGTGTTATATCTGGCCATCAAGTCGTCATGAAGGAGAGTATAAATCGTGAAAATAACCGGACCAAGCACGGAGCCCTGAGGTACCCCATATTTCAGAGGTACCCCGGATGATCTTTGTTCATTCACACCAATACTCTGAAGTCTCTCACCGAGATGGGACCTGAACCATTGCAGAGCAGTGCCATTGATGCCCAGGCAAGATTAGAGGTGCTCAAGAAGGACTTGACGATCAATAGTATGAAAAGCTGTTAAAAAATTGAGCTCGAACAAAACAAGCAGAGATACTCCACCTGTGTCTGCATTCCTATGTAGGTGTCGTTGTACATCCGAGGCGATGTTGACTCTGTGTAGTGATTAGCTCTAAAACCAGACTGGAACTTACTAGCAAGGTGGGTAGCTTCAATATATGAGTTCAGCTCGTCTGCCACGACTCGATACAGTGTCTTTGATAGGAACGGTGAGAGGGAGACTGGGCGGAAGTTGCTCAAGTTCCCTTGGTCTAGCGTTGCTTTCTTGAGTAGTGGAGTGACTATAGCCTTCTTGAAAGGTACCGGGACATGACCTGAGACTAATGACATGTTCATGAGTAATGCATGACAGCAGCAGATCAATGCAACATATATAGCAGGACAGTGGGAATAGGGTCCAAGGGACTAGTTGTCTTCTTTGATTGGGACGTGAACTTTAAGACGAGGTCACTAGTGACCTGTTTGAATGTAGACGTTAAGATGCTGCATTGAATTGAGGGACATGATTACAGGGTCGATGCTGCCATCTTAGGGGATGGATTCCCTGATCTTGTCTATTTTCTGGACAAAGAGTCTCGAGAAGCGATCAGCTAGACCATCACAGGATCTCTAGCTAAGGAGCTGACCTGGAAGCGGTTAAGGTGAAGATTGATCGTAGGCATCAGCATTTTCGGATTGTGCATCTGTGATTTAACAATGTTTTATAGAAGCTAGACTTGGATTTGCTAGGATCGATTGGTACGATCTACAGTAGTCCTCGTATGCCAGTCGATGGAAAGTCAGTCCTGATCTTGTGTATGCTTTTTCAAGCTTGAGCTTAGTAGACGTAGCTAGTTTATTACCTGTAATAAACCATAGGCCGTCTGGGCGAGGGCACACAGTGCGCTTAGTAAGAGGTGCAAACTCGTCGAGCATGTCAGCTAGCGTCGTGTTGTGGCAATCTGCCAATTACTACTGGTCGGAAGGAGGACTGACCAACAAAGGCGATACAGATATTCTCGCACGGACAGCGCCGATGACAAGGGTCTTGAGGTTCCGCGATTCACATGTGCTTTTATATGAGGAGGGAGAGGGCACACATTGTAGACTAAATGAGATCTGCGTGTGGTGTGATAAGCAGGCTTTGGTAATAATTGTGATGATGAAGTGCAGTCGTATGAGAAAATTTGGTCGAGTGTGTGACCCTTGGTGTGAGTAGGGCCATGCACACGAGCCACAAGAGACAATGAGTCTGGGTGTCCATTAAATTCTGTGCTGAAGGCGTCGAATGAGTTATCAAGTTGAATGTTAAAATCTCCTATAATGAGGAAAGATCGATTTCTCGCACACGGAATCGAAATGAGATCAAGAAATCTGAGATGAAGGAGGACTTGGTACCTGCTGGGCGATAAGCTACTGACACCATCTGTAACTTTTTGTCGGGTGAAATCAAGACAATAGATTCGAAAGACTGCTTCGAGGATACAGCAAATGTCTCAGAGTCAATTTCGAGCCAACGATAAATTGCAGCTCCACCTCCAGTTTCGATTGATCCAGGGGCGTGAAAGAACTTTACTATTGGTGAACTCAAGTCGCCGTGTGCATTCGAGCGGGCATTGGTGCGATGGCTGAAATTTGACCCGAGAGCGATTCACTCCAGTTTAAAGCAACGTCTTGCCGTATCCTCGGCTGTGGGGCAAGAATGAGTAGTTGTCTCCGCTCAGCTGGCCCGAAGCGTTCGCAGGCTGAACTCTTGCTTCTTTTCATTCCCTTGTAAAACCTCACTGCGTCGAACATACTGACCTACGGGGGAGAAAGACCAGCAAAAAAAATAGGGGTCGCGGAGGTCGTATTATTCAGATCATTCCGCGTTCGAATAGCGACAGAAGAGCGCTGGCTGCTGTCATTGCCGCTCGCGATTGGCACGACAGAATGAAAGCCTGCGGCACGATTCGAACCGACGACCTGGGATCGTGAAGTGAACGCCACCCAGACGCCGGGCTGATACCCAGCGGCAAAGCGCCGCCGCCGCGCGAATAGCTGTGCAGCCCGTCGCGCTTACCGGCGCTGGCTTCGCTCGCCACTATGCGTCTCCCGCCGCCAGTTGCGGAAACCTAGTCGGCCGGCCCGGACTGCCGCTACAGCAAGAGGCGCTCGGGAATGCAGCGCGCCTTATAAATCAAGCGGTGCGACAGTGCGATTCGTTTTAGCAACTCATTAGCGCACGCCGGCGCGGGCTAAGCCCGGTCCCCCATCCCCACGTACGAGTCTGCATCGCGAGGATTTGTCTCCCCAGGTACGAGTCTGCATCGCAAGCGCTTGCTAGCCTACTCCTAGGATCGCAGCCGCACGTATGACGCCGCCGCAAAACTGCTTGCCGCTCGGCTCAGCAGCCCCGCCGCCGCCACCGCCGCCGACGCCGCCGCCGACGCCGCCGCCGCCGCCGCAAGGGGAGAGCCCAACGAGGCCGAGCCCGAACCGGAGCCGCCTTTCGGGCCGGAGCTGGCGTGCGGAGGGAGAAAACGACGAGTAGGCTGTGAATAAATTAGCAGCGGCATTCGGCTGCTAGTGGGGGGGAGACCGCCAGTCGATAATCTTTTTTGACAAGACAATGCGCTCGCGCGAGCGCGTTGGCGCACCGAGGCGCCGAGCGCGGCGCGCAGCGGCGCGCGCCGCCGCATCTCTTTGTTAACGTTGACATAACGACGAGCGAGCGCATAGCAGCGGCGAGCTTCTGCTCGTCGGTCGGTGCGAGCGTTCGACTCGAAAGTCATCTGAGAGAGAGGTAAGAAGTGTGCCGAAAAGCGGGGAAACGCCCGTTAGCACCCGAAAGGGAGCGAGAGATGAGAAGAGAGCGAGCGCACGCACTTCTAAGCTCGTTCTCGAGTTCCAGATGTGACGAAGTGCCTCGTCAAGCCCTCGCGGCGCATGCCGGCCTGCCCATCGGCGCCATGCGGCTGTCAGTCTCCAGCAGGGCGCCCGAGCGACGAGCCCAGGCCGGCTTTGGCGGCCGTTGGCTACGGAGTCGGCTGCTGGCTAGAAAAACGATTCGCTCAGCGCACGAGGGGAGCGTGCGTTTGCTCGCGCTGTCGAAAGTAGCCATTTTGAGCACAAGTGTGTGCTCAGCCGGTAAATTGAAAGGCTCCTAGGCGGTCCGCGGGCGGCCGAGTAAACAGATTATAGTCCGGCATCAGCCGCGAGAGCTCTCACCGACAGGAGTCGCGAGACGGCGCTCCTGGTTACCGCCGCAGCCGCTAGCGACTGTAAGCCGACGGCGCCGTCGGTATCCCGCCGTCAGCCAAGGCGGCGGCGTTCCGACAGTAGGCAAAATGACGGTCGAGCATGCATCAGAGGCCGGACTGCGATTGACTGCGGATCGTCCTTCCAGCTTGCCTCCGTCTAGCCGCAGTCTCTCGCGGTATTCGCTGTCGTCCACCACCCTCAGCAGCGGCAAATTCAGGAAGCTTGTACCAGCCGCCACACCACTCATACCGCGGAAGCTGGAAACCGTAGCGATCGGTAGAAACACTCCATTTCCTGTTGCAGAAGTAGAATCGAGTCCTAGAATGCAGCAGGTAAGAATGCTAAAGATGAGCAGTAGAGACGGCGGTTCAGCGGGAGGGGCGCTCGAACGGTATCTACTTCTGCCCCGCCCTCGCGCGCCTTCAAATTCTCATTTCCACCCTAATATATACGCAACTACGCAAAGGATCTTTTGCTTTAGCACCAAAACTGCGAGTCACACTTATGATAAACTTCCACTGCTGCTTGCAGTCGCTCTGCTTAGGCAGAAGCAGAAGCAGTATCACGACGATGAGACTGAGGTCGGTTTCTAGGTGTTCGACGCAAGTAGAGATGCATAGCTAGTATATAATGGATGTCGGAATCCACCGGTCACTCTAAGTCGCATAGAAAAGAACGAGCCTTGTCAGTCTCATAAATGTAGCGAGCCTCCGAAAATGATAGTGCCACTGTGGGACTGGGCAAGTTGTACTCGATCACACTTGCCGTTCTCCTCCCTCTCTCGCACTCTCGCACTCTCGCTCTCTCGCTTTCTTTTTTCCGCCTCTCCTTATCTCCCACGGTCTCTCTCTCTCTCTCTCTCTCTCTCTCTCTCTCTCTCTCTCTCGAACCAAACGCTTATGACCTCATCCAAGCGCTGACCGCGTGTAGCTGTACAAGAAAGCAGCACTGCATTTTATGCTCTTTTTATTGCGCTTTGTCGTTCTGATGCATTCATGCCGTTTTCGGGCTTCGTGGTCGCTTATCCCGAATGTGAACAGCTCCTGGATTTTCTGCTACTGTGGTAGCCTAGCTGAATGTTGGCCACGCTGTGAGGAGCTCGCACTTTACGACACAGATATTTTGGGTTTGAGTCAACCGGCAGACAACTCTTATTTCCACTGCAAGCTGGGTGAAGGCCACTGAGAGATCTTACGCTGCTGTATAAATGAGGCTGTAGAATAGGCCAATCTTTAGTTGTTTAGAGGCTTTATTACTCGACTACTGTTTTTCCTTCCTTTCTCAAACTTTCACCCACCTCAGATCTACGATACCATCAATAAAATGGTCACTTTATGTTAACTGTGATTATTCTTCTGAGTTAGGTTCTCATGTGTTGCTGCACTGATTTTTCCTCCGTCATAATTTATATTCCTGATACAGCACGTATCTCTCTCCGTAGCATCTCTGTTTGCTAAGCTGGAGCTGCACTAGCCTGGATCACGGCTCGCCATCGAACACATTTTCTTGGGTTATCAGCGTGCGTCCGGAGGCTAGTCTGCCTGACGCAATGCACAGGTAGACTGCTTTCGTCGTAAGCGCGACTCGTCAAGAAAGTAGGCACTTTTAGTTTTAGCAATTGTGTGATGGCGTTTGCCTTTGATATTAAGCTTCCTCAATATAATTTTTTAAATGCAGTTCATACTACATGGCTGGGAATGTATGCTAAAGGGTTGGCTTGAAAAAGCATTACCGTGCGAAAGATGCAGTTACTCCAATGTAATGTCACTGTCGAAGCTGTATCATTAGAAATATTTGGCTGACGTAACGGATTTTTCAAGATATTTTCACGAGCGCTGTTTAGACTTATGTCTTGCTTTAAGTTGCAAGCTGAAAGCGAGGACCACCAGTCTGTGGTGAACGCAAATTGACCAGCGAGTAATGAAACTGCTTGCAGAATTGGAGCTCAAGAGCTCGGGCTTCCGTTTCTGATACACAAACTACTGGGTCAACAGGAAGGTCTTGGTAATGCTGCTTAGTTATTGCTCCCTCAGCCACAAAATTTCAAGGTTCTTGCACGGTCGTAATATTATTCATATGAAGTACAAAATCAAAGACTTACAATTCCTGGCACTTGAACTCGCACCGAACTGACAAACTATAAGCCGCCAGATTGGCTGCTCTGAAACAGTCGCGATAACAGAACCTGCAGTTCGTGCCTGAAACTTGACTCTAAAGGAATTCCTGAATGCTGTCGCTAATAGTTTGTACTCGTCGTTTGACTCAAGCAGTCGTTGAAAGTCCCGGACGTCATTTTTAGTTCAGTCCGTTTTCCAGATCCACGCCGGCGGTGCACAAGGTCACAGCGTCGGTCCGCTGCTAGGATCTGAGCAGCGGCAGCAGCGAGCAAGCAGCGCTGTCTCCGCACGCAGAGGACAGGGCGGCAGTCTGCTGTCGCGACCGCCATCCGCTTGCTCAACGAGGAGCATCTCTGCAACGACTCGTCCTGGCTCTGCCATGAATAGCGCCGATCGCGATCCGCTCGTAGCTCAGGCCAGCGATCCTTACATGACAGTGTACAAGAGCGAATTTCACAAAAGGAGCGCCCCCGAAGCGCCCGACGTCAGGTACGCTGTCCACGCTTGCTCGACGCGCCTCGCTCGACGCCTGCCGCGCAGCGGCTGCCTGCGGCTAATTTGCTGGCGGCATTGGGTTTGAAGCTCAGCAAACATTTCTGCTTTGAAACTGCCAATGGAAGACTCGGCTAGCTGGCTAGCTAGCTAGCCACTGTGCCCAAGCCACCGCCATCGGTGTGATCGGATGCGGCACGTTAGACTCGCGACGCGATCTTTGCATCAGAATCGGCTCCGCCAGTAGCGACATTGAACTTGATTGCAGACCGCCTACGCAGATGGGATTCTCCGATCAGAGGTTTAGAGACGATACTACGTACGCAACAGAATACAGCAAGAAGCGGCCGAACTTGAACAGCCCTTTGTGGTCCGGAGGAAACAATCCACATCCGTCGCAGGTAAAGCACCTTTCATTGCTGCACTTTCCATCAGATACACGTTTTGTCGAGGCAGAACCGTGGCTTCCGTTCCTGAGAAAAATGGCATACAAGCATGCACTGCACCGGTTGCCTAGAAAAAGAAAGAAAGAAATCAGGACTCAAAAGTCTACGGAAGCAATTCTGCGGCCGAAGCCTGCATTTTGCATCCTGTTAGCAAGAGATAATTTTGAATGTGATTACATGAGTACCTGAGTCCGTGAGTGAGTCCGCAAACACAATTTGCTGATGTCACGCTCACGCTGTACTCTTTGTGAAAAATAGTACTCTGCGACGGTACAACGAAGATACGTGACACGCCGAAAATATCAGAGGAGATAATTTAGTAATTTGCATATGAGGCGACCGTAGGCACTCTCGTAGTTCAACTTCGTAGTAGTTGAACATTGAATGGTGCATGGAATTATTAAATATGGACGAGCATGCGTTTGATCATCATTATTTACTCACTTATTTAAAACGCAGTCAAGAGTATCTCTCAGTGGAATGCATGAAAAGAAGAACGGGATTATCAGTCTTTTCTATGATTTTCCTATCTGTAAGTCGTTGTGGCTGAGCCTTCGTGCGGCTATACGCTTACGTGCACGGTCTTTAATTTTCAATTTGAATTTCCCCATGACTTTTTGTTAGCGCCCACTTTTTTTTCGTGGGTAGACTGTTGCGCCACATCAAATTCTGGTGAACCCTTGGAGGTATGGCTTATAGAGGTCACTTGTCAAGTCAAAAGTTTGCGGTGGACTCCGTACCGAGCTTTTTGCTAAGAAATGTGCTCAAGTAATTTCGAGCAAGTAATAAGCTGCTCATTCAATGCTAACACTAGGCTGGTGATTAGTTGTAAGCGACGGTCTGCCGGTAGGTCTGTCGTCGGGCCGAGCCTTTGCGAAGCTATACGCTTGCACGCATGTTGTTTGGCTTTCAAATTGAATACCACATACCAGAAATTCTCCGCAAGACGCTAGTTAATACTGTAATCCCTTTGAAGTTCGTGGCGCTAAGCCTGGCATGAGCGGACAAGCACAACTAACCAGTTGCAGCTCTTAAAGTTTCACCGCGTGCAGAGCTGGTTAGGTCCAGCGGTTAAGGTGTTCGCCCCGATCAAGGTCTGCCTGAGGTCGTGGGCTCAAGCCACGAGGCATATGTGAAGCGCCTGAATAGAGATTGAGTTCTCTTTGGGCGCTATACAAATGAGTTATATTATTATTACACTATGCGTACTGTCATGCACGGTGTGTTGCCCTGAGGGGGACTGCTCACGTGTACGCTAATATGCAACCGGTTAAAGGTTGGCTCTCTTGAAATGGTTAACGTATATGCCATTATATGTACATATAGATTTGTAAGCAGATATTTATATGTACTTATATATATATTATATATATATATATATATATATATTATATGTATATATATATCCACACACATATATATATATATATATGTGTGTGTGTGTGTGTGTGTGTGTGTGTGTGTGTGTGTGTGTGTGTGTGTGTGTGTGTGTGAGTCTGTGTGTGTGTGTACGTACATAAGTATAAAAATTTACGAATACGTTTGTGTAAATATACAGTAAATAGCGAATATATATGTACGCGGGGAGAGACAGAGAATGAAGGAGAGGGGATGCAACCCGTAGTGATGCCAAGAAACCAGACTGCACAGCGTCAAAAGTGCTTCGCGTCAATCAAAACACGACGAAAGCAGAACGAGCCCCTCTGCACAAGCGGTCATTGGATCTCGTTGCAGAAGATAGTCCTCGCTGCATCGCCAGCATAGACAGTGTCTTCTCCTCACGCAATGCTCGTACGAAGGAGCTGATACTTCGCAGTTCACAATCCACCGAATTCCTTATCCGCTGGCGTGGATGCGACAGGCTATTTAATTTTTTTCCAGCGAAGTGTGACAGAGGGACAATCGTTCGTACTAGAGCCACATGCCTCAGTTGTAACTATTCATGCTAATATAAGCAGCTTCTAGGGTTGTGACAATAGATCATCCCGGAGTATATATCCCTCTATGGCGGAGTACGTTGAACCCCAGCGTCTCATCGCATACAACAGCCCCTTCCGCGTCAACCTTTCCTGAAACGGACCTAGAAAGAGCCTTATTAAGCGATCGCGACGCATCGCGAAAACCGCTGCTTTGGTGGCGATGTAACAAGGAGAAACTGGCGGGTTTGAGCAGCAAAGTGATTACAAAGTAACTTACTGGATATTCCCGACCTGGGCACCCCGACGTCCGCCTAAGCGAGGAACGCGCCTTCCCACCCGCCTCCCTGCCCCGCCCCGCCTCCGTGCTCCCGCCTTGCCGCCCCCTCTTCTCGTCGCCGGCGCTGCTCGTCTCGCGGCACCACCATTAGTGCATCGCTCGCCGCGCAGGCTTTCATGGTGTGGAAGTACCCGACGAGCAAGCAACGGCAGCCTGACGACGAGGCGCCGTCCATCACCAACGAGCAGTACGACCAGGTTATGAGAGGCAAATGCCAGTCGACGTATCAAACCGACTTTCTGGGCTTTCCTCAAGGTAAATCGACGGCTGCCGCGGTCGCCGGCGATCGGCTCGTATTCGTCTGGTCTCGCCACGCGATGCGCCGGCGCCGCTATCGCCGCGAGACGTCGGTGGCGCCGGAAGCCGGATGCCCGTTTCCTCACGCTCGCGCTCGCTCGCTCGTCAGGATACCGACCGCCGGAAGCTGGCGGCTCGTCGCTGCGGAACCCGGCTGAGGAAGTGCCGTACACGCTCGACTCGCTGCAGCGCTATTCCTACCAGCAGCCGAACCAGTCGGAAGCGTTGCGCATCGGCACTACGCGCTACTCGCACAGCGGCGCCGATCGGCACCGCCTTCTCGTAGGCGGCGGTAAGCGGCGGCGGCGGCGAATAATCCACATGCGGTTCCGGCTGCTGCTGCGCTGGCGGCACCGGCCCTCTGCCGCACTCGACCGCCTCGATTTGTCTCGGGCGGCTTTTCAGCGAGCTGCTCTCACTGCCATAACCAGCCCGCCCCCAGGCCCTCAGCCGCTTTCAGAGCCGCCGTCGTGCTCGTGATCTAGAGTGCCTCTGCATGCTCGCTCCGCAGCTCCCAGCATATCGCAAGTCCAGCTGAGCGCCAAGCACTCGACTACGTACGATCGGCACTTCAACGAGTCGGCGCCGCCCACTTCTCGCGCTCCCAAATTCCCCGAGAAAAGCGGTCGCTCCGTGAAGGGCAAAGGTGAGGAGCGCGAACGCTCACGCCCAGCGATCGTGCCTGCACGGCGCCCGGACGTCGGCTGCAGCCTGAGCTCGCCGTGCGCGGCGACGGACGCCTGGCTCCGGCCGCCGCTAGATTAGCCGGCGGCGGCGGATTTTTCGCTCGTTCGCAGATGCCGACGCAGTCGCGAAACTGTACGCGGAGAGCAGGTCGGACGTCGAGAGCATGGACAAGCGCTACGCCGAGCCGAATGGCTACGGCGCGCCGGACTTCGTCCAACGGAGCCCCGGCAAGATTCCCGAGCCGCGATGGGTGACGACGCCCGTCCCGGCGCCGCTGCCCTCGTAGGCGGCTCTGGGCGCAGGGCCGCGCCGCCGCTTCTCGAGCGTGGCGGCGGCGGCAGCGGCGGATGCGCCAACGCTCCCGAGACCGGCGATCGTGCTGCTTGAGCGACCGCCGGCTTCTGCCTGCGTCCCGCTTCCCGCCAGCCAGCAGTCTATTGGAGGACGCGCCGCGCCGAATCTCTGAGCCCGATCTGTCTGTCGCCGGTTTACCCGATCTGTCTGTCTGTCGTCCGCTTAGCCGGAAGCCGCGAACGCGATTTGACGTACGGACGACACTAATGTGCGTGGCCCGATGTCCTCGCGCTTAGCTTGGTCGCATTCGCTTTCCTTTCGTTGTACCGTCGCCACACCGTACGCCGGCTCCTCGACCGGACGTGGCTCGGTCCTCTGGGGCGGGGCCGCAGACGGAGCTAAGTCAGCTAATCTGCGGCAGCGTTTGTTTCTAGTCTGTATTTTCTTGCGAAAACAATGTGCTTGCTGTGTGTATGAGAAAGCTATGGCGCCAAACTTTTGTGAAAATAAAGGGTGATGTTTTCTTCCTCAGCTAACGGCGTCCAACTGTCGCCGTTTCATTGCCGCCTGCGCCATTAATTGCAGTCGTACAGTACTCTTTGGGCTGTAGTGTCAGCAAGGAAAGACGGGTGCACATCGGGATTAGACTTGCGTCTTTCCCGAAAGGATCCGACAATCGAACAAAAGCCACCCCTCAGCGAGCATCCTTAGTCGCCTGGCTACAGCAATTGTTGCAACTGCCGCATTTCACACTTGTCATCGTATTGCATCGGCTCAGCATCAAGTAGTGTATCGACTTAAAAGTTCAGCCACTCGCGTGTAAGTCGCTTAATTCTCTTGACTCAGCGGCCTATCTGAATTAGTTGCTCATCAGGCCTTCCGTCGTACCGTAATGGTCTTCGGACTCTGATCATCCACATCCTGATTTTACGACACTCAAAAAGAAGCCAACAATTCATTTGAACTGTTCCTTTTAAAGCCTTTGCTCCGTCCTCGAGAACTTTCCTGTGTGAACTTGTCTGCGCTGAAATTGAGCAAATTATAGGTAACCAATCGACGTGCTTCTTTTTTTAGCCTATGCAATTTGCATAGAAAGAGATTCAGTTGTTTTGGGGGGGGGCGCTACATAGACATTATATTTAGTAATACAAACATTATTATTAAGGCCTTCAAATGGCTTGGGAGGCGGCTAGCCGAAAGCGTATTGGCCGACATACCTTGAGCACACCCGCTCCCGCTAGCCGACTTGCTCACCGCCGCCACCGCGGCGATTTGGGTACCCTTCCACGGGCGGACAGCTAACCGCTCGAAGCTGGTGCCGTACGGGGATGGGCCTGGCAAGCGAGGGGAGGAGCGGTACGCGGTCTGGGTCATCGGTCTGTGCTGCGCCACTTCCGGTTCGAACTCGGCTGCCGAAAGAAAAGCCACTAGCAAATTGGCATGCTTCCTTTCTAGCATGTAGCAAAGTGTCTCGAAAAATATTTATTAATCTCATGACGCTGAGGAAATGTTTTTTATAATTATTCTATCATTATTCTTCACGAACCTTCGGCTAGGATCGGCTAGAACGTTGAGCTTCTGCAACCGGCTCTATAGGCTTTAAAAGAGACGCGAGTCTCAGGTATAGCACTCGCGAGTCTCGTAAGGTTACAATGGATACATAGCTTGCCGCGTGGCCGTGTCGTGATTCCTGGTAGTTGTTATCCTTCAGCGCTAGGCGACTAAACGAGCAGCGATTTGTCAGAAATCTGCACACGAATGTCTCTTCAAGTTTTCATAACAACGGCTTTATCCTGAATGGCTGAGTTGGTTCCATTAAAAACGCTTACTCACAAGAGCGATTATCCGTCCGTGCGGAAACCTCATAGTGATACGTCTGTCAGATTGCGGTAATTCTAGAGACTGGCACAAGTTCCTGAATAACAACTTGCATTGAATTGAACCGGCCGGATGTCATGTGCAATATCTAATCAGTTGTACTCTTGCCTTCGAAGTAAGTGAGTTGTGAGCAAAGGCTATTGCTGCACGCTCACGCCTCTCTCAGTCGGTCAGTCAGAATTGACTTAACAACATCGGATAGTTTTATTAAGGCATGCGCACTCTTTCTGGTTGCCGTACTCTACTACCTGCTCTGCTTTGTTAATGGAGCTGCAACTAACTACTCGTTAACTTTTGAATTAATTCAACGCCAAATTCTTACTCTTATCCCGCCGATGGTCGACCGTGACATAGCCCTTTTTGCCTCTTAATGTAGTTTGCTGCAATAGTTTTAGCCTCTTGGTATAGTCAGTTAATCTCAAAATGATCAATTAGCTATACATTTCTTTCACTAATAGACTGCTTGGGATAGAGATGGTTGAGTCTTCAGCTCTTAAACTGTAGAGTTCACTTCTGCCATTCTTACGCAACATATTATCTCCTACTCTGACGTAGCATGTCCAGCCACCACACTCCGTTGCTACTCCTATGCCTCTTGCTGCTGAACTGTCCTCATGATTCAGCTTTGCTAATCAACTTTTCTTCTTTACGAAACATTTAAGTCTGTAGGCTACCGTACGCACACCGAGAGCCGCTTAGACCTCAAGTGCGCTATAGATACTGCTAGTTCTCGCAATGACACCAGCTTAATATTTGTGGCTTGCTGGCTCTGCGGTGTGACCGGTTGAAATGAAATCCAGTTATATATTAAGCATACATGTATATACGCATACTTAAGATATACCTGGATTTTTATCTTATACTGTCCACCGCGAAGCGGAAAAACCACAAAGAGTAAGCCGGTTTGTGCGAAAATTTACAATTCACAGACGTATATATATATATATATATATATATATATATATATATATACGTGTATATATGTTGCTAACTTTAGATTAGAGTATGGATAAAGGGATCCTCCAGGGATCCACCGTACAAACGCCGGGCACCTCATTTCACCTGTAAGAATAGCAAACACTCAACTCTCCAAGGTAAGATGGAAAATGGTTGTACGGAATTGATTGTTATAAAATTGTTGTTAGTCATGAGTGAAAAAGGTAATTGCGGGTGAAATGATTTAATTAATTTATTGTCAGACTATATAATGTTCTTTTATAGGACGGTGCAGAGGAGAAAAGCCAGTCTTGGATTTTGTATTCCAAGAATTTGGTAGGAAACCTGATCACTCAAGCAACTGCTGCGTCTGCATGGTGAATCCTTCCAGCCTCCGGACTGGCGAGAATGAAGCTTCTGCCATGTACATCCAGTGCCTCCTTTATTTTTTTTTATTCATAAGCTTTCTGCTATTTATTAGAATACGTTTATGGCTCTCCTAATCGAGCGTCGGTAAGACACTTTGTTGGGTTGTGCTTATTTTGATTAAGTTCCTCGTGTTTCCCAACATAATAGGAAAAAGTTGAGAAACATATTACTGTATCTGCTGTTAGGCACTAGAAATAATATTTTGCATATTTTGAATAAAGATGCGTCGTACATTAGTATTACAGCATTGACAAACGACAAGGATTCTTTCTTAGGTGGCTTCAGGCGAATGACATGCAATCGCCGAGTAGTCTCCCCTGAGCACTGACTCAAAGGGTTGAATGAAAGGAATAAACTAGGTAGGTATATGAAAACCTTGCATCACATTGAAATAGAAAGCCTTAATCTTAAGATTGGCTCACCTAGCATCTCCCCTAATCCTCTGCACAGAATGTATGATGGCATGAGGATGACGATTTATCTCTGTCGGTAACACCACAAAGCCGAAAAGACTATGCGGGTGTTACACGGGAACGTTTTGTGTAGCGAAATCTAAGCGTTTTGTATAGCGAAGTCTAAGCGGCTTTTGGTAAGCATTCGGTAGCCAACAGACTTCATCTTATGAAACGAAGAATGATAAGAAGCATAGCTGAGTGACATCAGTCGAAGATCTGAGTACCAAGCACGAAATTAGCAGCTCCGGAAGGCTGGAAATGTTTCGCCGACAGTCGGCAGCGGGAGAATAGATGTCGTAGCTACGTAAGAATTGTAAAAGTGAGCTCCACAGCCTATGATCTGCAGAGCAAGAGCTTCTATCGCTAATGGTCTTTAAGCGTAAGTATGGAGCAGATAACTTTTTATCCGTCGAGGACCTGAGGGACACGAGGAGGCTGAAACTGGTGCATCAGCTGAGCTTAGCATACAGTAGCCAAGCTACGGTAAGCATTGTGGGTCAGTGTAAGAATTTAGTTCGTGATCCACTGATCGACCGGGAGCCATCCCAGCTCCTTTAGCAAAGGAGACGTGTGGCCGAGCCTCTGGAATTTGTTGACCTCGCAGCAATTTTCATCGCAATCTACAGATGCTCAATGATTTTTCTATAGCCCAGCCAAGACGGACTTGAATTAGTCTAGCATAAACAGAGCACAGGGTCTAGTTGAACTTTTAGCGAGCCACCCGGCTAGATAGTCCATTATCTTGGACGACGGTTGGACGTGATGGCTAGCTGTGGAGGCAGTATTCTTAGTAAAACTTCCAAAAGTTAAGCTGCAAACTAAGAGGACTCCTCAATTTTGAGCACGTGGTGCCGGTTGCATGACCGCATCGCCTGTTAGATGAGCAGGTCTCCTAGTCCAGCCGCACGCTTTGAGGTGTGCTAGGAATAGGAGTTTGGTTTTATTTCCGTCAAGTTTAAGTAAATTCGCTAGCATCCAGGATAGAATGTTTGCAAGGCGAGCATTAAGTGTATCGATCGCAGCAGCAGATTTCAATAGTTTAAATGACAAATGCAGCTGGCTATCTTCAGCACAGAAGTGATAGACCATCCCACGTCCCCGAATCACTTTTGCCAGAGGCTCGGTATAAATGGAGAACAGCAACGGACAGAGGACGGATTCTTACAGAACTTCATCGGTGACTAGTCTGCTGGATGAGACTTGGTCACCAAAGGACACGGACTGAATACGATCGTACAAGTACGATTATAACCACGCCGGTACCTCGTCGTCAGCCAGACCGACCATTGTTCTCAATGATTCAAGTAGGATATACTGATTTATAGTGTCGATCTCAGCTGATGGATCCAGCAGGGATAATTTATGCTTCATCCTGTTGGGTCTTCAGGAGACGAGCTCTGCTTACTGGGCTTTCTTAAGGTAGCCACCTCGCACGAACCTTGAAGCATTAACAGAAACCTTGAAACAACTCTTAACGATGGTCACAGGTTACGCTTACACATTCGCTTTAGTCGGAGGTGGCTTAACGGGTGTATGAATGTATGCAATTTTTTCAGCGAAAAAGGTGGATGAATTAATTGCCGAACCATTTCAATATTGAGGTATATAGACCTGGCAGAGCCCTGTTCCGAAATTACATTTTGCTAGAAGATCGCATTAGCTCCATAGTCAAGCCAAGTATGTCCACTCTCAGCAACGTAATATTGATAAACGTTGAGGGGGTGCTAAGTTAAGCTTAAACAGCAAAGTTAGCACATTATATTCCATGTGGAGTTTTGTAGCTTTGTCGGTGAAATGCTCCGGCCCTGGCCATGGAAAGCTGACAAGTGACGCAGAACTCTTCGACCAGGCCTGCCGGTCAAGATCGACGCAAATACGACATTGCACAATTTCTCTGTGATCTGCATCGGCTTCCATCAAGCTGCTCATTGAATCCAATGTTCTGTCACTCAGCTTTGGGTTCCTCCGGTCTCTTGTTTCTGCTTGCCAATCTCGAATGTTTTATCCTTTACCTACCCCTCGAACTCCACTCGCACTCCGCCCTTTGTTCACACCTCTTGTTCACCCCTTATTCACTCTCGGCTCGTTCTCACTGTGCCTCCAGAGAGCCGCAAATCCTTCGGAAACCAGCCGTTACTTCCTGTGCATCAGACATCTGGACCTGTGTAATGGGGAATGTCCGAAAAGGGTCGAACCTTTTTTCAGTCACGGAAATTTTCCTATTAAAGGACAAACTAGATATAAATGCATTTGCAAATTTTGGTGGTTGACAGATGGCCGGAAAATTATAAATACAATTATTTTGTAAGACCTATTTATATGGGAGTTATGCCCTACCCCTACGGGATAGGCGAGCATTTTACCTCTGGGTAAAACCAGGCCCTTTAGTACATTTAGCATAAGGCTAACAACTCAATTGTTGCGCACAGCATTTCCTTCATCCGTCGATGAGATTTTTTTTTAAGTGCATAGACCTGCCCCAATTGTGGATGTTAATATAACTAGCTAGGTTTCAGTCAATCAAGTGCTACGGGGTACCATTTGAAGAGAAGCATCCATGGTACAGGCTCTGCGAAAAAATATTTTCAGCTATGTTTCCAAAGGATGAACAGGATGCGCTGTGAATTTAACAAAACTGGTCAGCGAAAAACACAGCGGCAAAATTGTAACAGAAAATTTAAGAAATCTGCTTCCGGATGGTCAATGCTCACACGCTCTTAAACATATCTGAGAGACCCAAGTTGAAAAGCTGCAGGAGTTGCTCACTGTGCTTCAGAAATACTGCGGTCGCTACAGCAGCAACGAGCTGCAGAGACGGCAGATGACGCAGAGCAATGCTACAGTCGAGCGAAAATAAAAAAGGCATTGTTTAATTGAAATTGCACAATAATTAATGAAATTTATTTTCCTTGAATTCTAAAGCAATGCAGAGGCCTCGAACTCAACTTGAGAAACTCCCACTTGGTGTTCCTTCTTCCATTCCTAACGAAGGCACTCGAACGAGTCGTGGCGCACCAGCTGAATTAATTTATTGAAACTTCAAACCTGGCTAGTAAGTTGCAGTCTGGTTGTAGAGCTATTCACTTCGCAGAGTCGGCATTGCTTCGGGTGTATAAAGACCTACTTAGTAATGCAGACTTAGGCAGAGTCTCTCTAATTGTTTTGCTCGATCTTTCGGCAGGTTTTGATATTACCGATCAGTAAGTCCTTGAGTGTCTTTCATCTCGCCTGGGCATCACTCACTGGCGCGGCATTGCAATGGTTCAGGTCCTGGCTCAGTGAGAGACTCCAGAGTATTGTCGTGAATGGACACAGATCATGCGAGGTACCTCTGAAGTTTGGGGCGCCTCAGGACTCTGTGCTTGGTCTGGTTCTTTTCACGGTTTATACTCTCCTTCTTGCCGATGTGATCGCCAGGCACAGCATCGGCTTTCACTTCTATGCGGATTACACTCAGGCGTACCGTTATTTTGATCCATATCAGTCCTCGAGCACGTCGGATTCTCTCAACCCCCTTAATGCATGCATTGTTGACATCCGCACGTGGATGGCAGCAAAACTAGGTAAGGGCAGACCAAGTGTGATTCAGAAATCGAAAAGGCTAACGCTCAAAAACGGCTCTGCTATCAAATCTCCTGTTGCATCTGTACGAAATCTAGGTGTTATGTTCCTAAGTGACCTCTCGTTACACGACCACATCAGCTCCACAATCAAGTCTGCCTACTTTCAGCTACATAACATTGCTAAATCTCGAGCTTATTTAGATAAAGAGACCACATCCAAATGGTTCCATTTATTTGTAAAAATCCCGTATTGACTCCTGTAACTCACGGCTTGCTGGTCTACCGGCGAGTGCAATCAGGCGATTGCAGCTGGTGCAAAACTCTGCAGCTAGGCTTGGCTTTTGTGAATGGCGCAGTAGCCACATCACAACATTTCTCGCCGACCTGCACTGGCTTCCAGTCAAGCAGCGAATTGACCTCTAGGTTCTTCATTCACTTGTCTCTTCATTCTTTGGCTCCAGCTTACCTATCAGATCTTGTTTAGATAAGGATACCACGTCCAAGTTGGTCCATGCATTCGTGACATCCCGTCTCGACTTCTGCAACTCACTGCTTACTGGCCTACCAGCATGTGCGATCAGGCGATTGCAGCTGGTGCAAAACTCTGCAGCTAGGCTTGTCAGTCGTGAGCGTCGCAGTTGCCACATTACTCCACTTCTCGCCGACCTGCACTGGCTACCAGTGAGGCAACGGATTGACTTCAAGGTTTTGTCGCTCACTTTTAGGTCTCTTCATTCTATGGCTCCAGCCTATCTTTCAGATATACTAACCCATCAGGCCAGGCATCGTACCACCCGCTTTTCGGAATCCAACAGTCTGGAAATACCTCGTACAAACATTAAATCCTTTGGAGACCGTGCATTCAGCTCGTATGCTCCCAAAGCCTGGAACTCCCTCCCGACCTGCGTCAGAACATCCCATGACCTGACCACATTTAAAAGAAACTTAAAAACACACCTATTTAGGACAGAATTTAGTGGGTCCTTGTGATTCGTCCTTGATGTGCTTATGCGTGCTGACACTGTGCATGCTGCCACTAACCACATTTGCATGCTGACCCTGTGCATGTCACCCCTAACCATATTATTCCTTTTGTTTGTTTTTCAAGCACGATTTTACTTACTATTCAATTGCATATCACTTTATAGCAAATGTAAAGCGCCTAGAAAGAGATTAAGTTCTCTGAGGGCGCTTTATCAAGTGTAATATTATTATTATTATTATTACTCCCCCACCAGGCTAATCATCGTACCACCCGCTTTCGAAATCTAACTGTTTACCTATACCTCATACGAGCCTCAAATTCTTTGGAGACATGGCGAGTAGTTCGTATGCTCCCAAATCTTGCAACTTGTTATTCTGACTGGCGTCACTACATCCCCTAACTTGACTTCATTTAAAAGGAACTAAAAGCGCATCTATTCATAACAGCATTTAGTGGGTCCATGTGATCCATCCTCTGTAAACCTATGCGTGCTGACACTGTGCATGCTGCCACTTAACCATATTTGCAAAGTGACTCTGTGCATGTCACCTCTAACCAACCATGTTATACATGCTGTCACTGAGCATGCTACCAGTAACCATCCGATCGTGCTTCCTTTGCAGCAAATGTAAAGTGCCTAGAAAGCGATTGAGTTCTCCGGGGTGGCTATAACAAATGCATTATTATTATCCTTACTCGTGCTGCTGATTAATTAACCCTTAAGCATCCTTTTACGAACAGTCAATAGATGTAAAATGATAGAAGACAAAGGTTCGCATTAAAGTTGCAAGGAGGGTCGGATCGCAAAGGGCGAAAGCTGCTGAAATGCCATGACCGTCCTTCAGAAAATTCTTTGAAGTTCATTGTCATGAGAAGTTCAAGTTCATCACATTGCGTAATAATTGAGTAGATAGCAATCCATCATGCCGTATAATAATCCAGCGAAAGCGTTGTGCATTAATAATTGTGACTGACCAACTAACAAACTAACCTAGCCTATTACCAGCTTATACCTATTAAAAGCCACGGCGATTTCAGTGTTGCGTTACAATGCGGACCTGAATGTCTGCTGCCCTAGTCGTAAGCCCAGCCTAGGTGGTGAGCTCGGCCTACTGTCGGGCGAGGACTCATACCTGGGTCGTGATGTGCTTGAATTTCTTACCTTCCGTCTCTTTCTGCTTTTGACCTTCTTATCGTAGGTGAGGCGTTTGCTGATCTTTTCAGCAAGTGAGAGCGCCTAGAAAGAGACCGAGTTCTATGAGTGCGCTTTATCAAGTCTATCATCATCATCATCATCAGTATTGTTATCTCTGACAGGCGGTGCTCTCCGGGTTTCTTCTTCTTTTGTCGTAGGGCTCGTCGCGCGCGGCGTTCCCATCACGTTTCGGCACCGAGTGTTTTTCTTCGACGCTCAGACGGAAGCGTCGAGTGGGCAGTGGCAAGTCTGCTTTCGCTCACGCTCGCGGCGCAGCGGCTCGCAGCCGTTCTCTCGTGCGCCCACTGCCTCCGGGTCGGCTCGCTCGCTCCGCTTCCTTCCTCCTGGGAAGCAGCCCGCGGTACATCCAAGGCCGTACGTCAAAGGTGCACCGGCTGGCAGCGGCCAAGCGCTGGCCTGTAGTGAGACTCGCAGCACGAGTGGCTTCATTTGTTGCTCGTTTTTCTCGCACGGTCAGCGCGATAGGTTTGCTCGTAGTCTGCTCGCTTTGCCCGAGTGTTCGCTGATCTAACTGGTGAGCCCGCCCCACTGACTGCCGAGCTCATAGTTGCTAGTTAACGGAACCCTATCGTTACGGAAGTAAAAGTGAAAACGGGCTTAAAATTTGCACATGCTAATTTTCTAAAGAAACGAACGCTAAAACATTTTATAAAATGTATTCGTCAGCACTGAGGAGCGAATCCGCACTGAGTTGCATATGATGAACGTGCAGATGTGCTGACTATCGTCCTTAAATTTATATTGTCTATATAGTAAGCCACCATGAAGAATCAAGGACAGATTCCATTTATGCATCACCACCCCGTACCAAAGGCAGGCACAGCATGGCATGCTCAATTTCAACTTAGAGATTGCGTAGCAATTACATGTGAAAAATTAAAGAATAATCTTCGTTACCCTTTTTTAAGATGACACTCATTATTGCTGTCCTATCGCAGCAGTACAATAATTATCATAACGGCCATATTTGAAAGTGTGACTTCAGTCAGCTGCGACCCTTTTATAATGTTCACATTTGGCAGACGGGAGGGCTTTGCGTAAAGTCTGGAGGAGTAATAGGGCGCTGTATAAATGAATTACATTTGTGTATTTAGCTCGCCGACCGTCATAAAAGCATTGTAGCAAGTCGATACAAGTGCGAGGTCAGGTACCGCAGGTGTAAACCCTCGGCACTGGACGCTGAGCGGTCTCCTTTCCTGCGATCAGTCCGACGATGGTAAACGTGAAAGATGATTACGCTTGAGCCGACAAACGGATGCTCTTACAGCTTCAGAACGCTTGCCCTCGATTAGGGAAAACTATATCTCGTAGGTCGCTGAGTTAAATCCGGACGTTCATACCTTTGCTCTTCGCCGAGGCGGGTGACGGAGTTGCACATAACGACCCAGGTCATGGGTGTGAGTCGAACTGGAGGAAATTCTGCATTGCCTCTCAAATGGTTGCGATCGCCACCGCGGCTCTTCTATCCGCTACATAAATTGGGCTGCTAGATTAACTAACCTTTACTTTTTCTTTCGTAACCCTAATAAGCAACGTCAAAACTATAATTTCAGTACCCGCATTCCAACGCACGGTGCTCGGCGCAGAGCGAAGGCGGTAGCACTAGACACATTTCATCTCGACCTAAGTGCTAAGCAACTAATACCTTTTTTTTTTTTTTTATTGGAGGACAGTGCGCAGTCACGGACGCAGTGCAGACGTTCGCTAACGGAAGTGCTGCTGCTCTGCCCGGCTTCTACCGGCTCCCCCTGACTGAACCGTCCGCGAATGCTCGCCGAAAGCGCTGTCGTGGACACTTGTGCCCGGGAAGGGATCATTCCGATCCTCGCATTCGGCTTAGATGCTGCGCCACGTCGCGTCAGAAGTTTCGCGGTCAGAGGTTTAAGGGAAAGCGGCCTTTCTAATCGCCCGCGATGGCGACCGCACTAGAAACCGACGCGGCCACAAATAGCTAGCGCTAGCGAGAGCCAGGGTAACGCCCATAGTCACGTGATTGGTTCCCGCGGTTTCGCGTCGTCTTGTACTCGGGTCTGATGTACCCTGCTCACCTCAGCGGTAGGCAGCTGACTTGGTCCCGAGAGTGTGTGCTCAGTGTAGGCGGCTGCCACTTCCACTGTAACTAGAGACATTTTTTACTCAAAAAGAAGTGTCGGACACCTGCGGCTTTTTGCAGAGGGCTGATAAGCCGGTGCGTAGGCCCGTAGGAACCTGCTAGTGTCTAGATACCTTGTACTTTGCTTCCTACCGTCGTCGGCTCGTGACTGCCGCCAGGTAAGTCAACTGCCGTGCTTGACACCCGTTACGTTAGCTAAACGTTTTTACCTTCATTCTATTACGTCTGGGCCTGATCGCCGGCGCGTGCGTGGGATGCCCTTGTTTCGCTCGCTCGGGCAGCCAACTACCGACGTGGCTGTTGCCCACGCTGCCAGCGCGCGAGATCCATTTCTTTTGAGAGATTCGCGTGTGAAGGTCTCATCGTCTGTATGCGCTGCGTGTCTTCAGCCTTTGCTTGCGATGATCGCAGTGCAGCCATTTTTTTTCGCTGGCTGCAAGGCTTTCCATAGAAATGGCTCGCCGGCACAATTAGGACGGTCCTTGCTTAGCCTCGGCAGATGGATGACCGGAGATCAATAGGCAGCTTCTTCGGGCCTGGCTTGTCAGTCTGTTAATGTCTGAGCGAGTCTGCCTTCGCAGTGGGGACGCTAGCGTCGCCGACTGCCTGCCCGCGGATGTTGGGCCTGGGATGCTGGGGGAGGGGCGCCGCACGCAGCAGGTGCTAGCTAGCTGGCTGCGCGAGTCTCGCAGGAATCTAGCTGCTTCTCTTTCTGTTCGCGACAGTGCTGCAGGTTCCCCCCCCACCACCACCCTGCGCTCGTGCTGCTGCTACATGTAATTCCCTTTTGGCTGGGCTACCAAAGAAAGCTATTATGCCACTACAGCTGACTATGAATATGGCTGCAAGGCTGGTCTTCAAGTCCCGGCGGTTTGAGCACGTGTCACCTTTGCTGAAAGAGCTAGGATGGTTGCCGGTTGAGCAAAGGATACAGAGCAAAGTTCTTACGCTGACCCACAAGGCCCGCCACGGCTTGGCTCCTTCGTACCTAGTTGAACTGCTGCATCAGTTTCAGCCTGTTCGCGCCCTCAGGTCCTGTGTAGACAATAAATTAGCTGTCCCATTCCTCCGCTTAAAGACAGTTGGCGACAGAAGCTTTAGCTCTGCAGGTCCTAGACTGTGGAACTTGCTTCCACAATTCTTACGCAACGACATCTACTCTCCAACTGCCGACTATGGCACATCTTTTTCAGCGGTCCTGAACTGCTACTTCTATGCTACTCACTACCTCAACTGCTCTCCTAACTCTGCTATGCTTCCCACTTTCTCTTTGTTGCGTGAGACGAAGTCTGTTGGCTACCGAATGCGTACCGAAAGCCTCTTAGGCTGTGAGTGCGCTATACAAAACTCTCCTGCGTAACACCCACATGGTCTTTATGACTTTGTGGAGTTACTGACAGAGATACATTACATTACATTACCCCCCCCTTCAGCCGAGCCTAGACCTGCCGTCTTGCGTCTGAGCTGCCAATACCTGCTGCCGGCCGGCCTGGCATTTGTGGAGGCTTGCTGCGTACGACTGAACCTAGTCGGTTGTCAGCGGTGGTGCCCGGTGCCTCGGCCCAGTCTCCACAGAGTCTCTCTCCACTGCAGGCTGAGGCTGCAGCCTGCCCGTGCCACGATGACTTTGCCCAGCCAAGCAATTCATGTCGTCTGGGCTCAGTACCTTCTAGCTCGTCTGCCTCAGCAGCTCGTGCCAGGCATTCAGATGAGCGATGACGCACGATGACCTCGAGGCGTTCGACATGCCAGTGTGCCCTGCAGGCCTACGCAGCCCTAGGCCGGCTCGAGCAGCCGGCTCGAATAGCTAGCTCTTGGCTTGGCTCAGCAAGGCCGAAATTTGCAAAACACTCGGCATTGAGTGCTGGCTGCTGTACTTTGCACGTTATAGCGTGCCTCGTCGTGCGTAGGCGAGAGCATTTCATTATGAGATCGAGGTCTGCAGCACCATGCAGATTAGATGTTGGTGCTTTTCGCCCTCCACGTCTGTCAGTCTTGATCTGGTCACGTCGCTTTTTCTCTCCCCTCTGCTTGCCTTGTGTCGTCTAGTGGTTCTGTGCTCAGCCTAAAACTAGACTGCTGGATGCTATATTACGCGAAATGGCAGCTCGTACACATAATCCTACAGTCGACTTCGTATATAAGAATATCTGATATAGGAATACTTCGCTTATAAGAATAGCAGTTCCATGTCCCAGATTTACTCGAGCTATAGACTCACTCTTGCATATAGGAATACTCTGCCTATGAGAATGGCTATTTGCCGTCCCGAGCATATTCTTATAAGTGGAGTCGACTGTATTCACAATTTCCCGACTGGTGTATCCGTCAGCGTTTGCACCTTTTCTCTTTCCATCCCAGTCTCACATTTGATCCAGTTAGCTCTGTACTCTATCTCGTCTTGCCCTCATGCATGCATCGCCACCACCTGCATTTCCACTGTTCGCTCTTTGTAGTTGCCCTTGCCAGGAGGGCTTGGGCAATGCTTGGCTAGTCCTTGATATCCAAGTGTTGTTTCATTCGGCCTGTCGGCCGCTGCTTCTAGTCATAATTTTGACCTTCTTCTAGGACACGGTTGGTAGCAGGTTCTAAACATTCTTAGTACAGGTAGCTGCCAAGTCACCCAGTAATCCAGCAGCTTGTTCACTCCTTAAATAGTTATAGTTCTGCAAGCTCAACTAATAATAATAATAATAGTAAAAATAATACATTTTAATGGCACCCTCAGAGAACTTAATCTCTTTCTAGGCGCTTAACATAGGCTGTAAAGGAAGCAGGATCAAATGGTTAGTGGTAGCATGCTCGATGTCAACAAGCAGAACATGACTAGAGATGACACGCACAGGGTCAATATGCAATTATGGTTAGTTGCAGCATGCACAGTGTCAGCACTCACAAACGACGAATCACATGGACCCACTAAGTGCTGTGATAAATAGATGCGTTTTAGCTGCTTTTTAAGTGTAGTCAAGTAAACTAGTCACGTGTGATCGTTGAGATCAAGAACCCTCTTCATACTGTGGACATGAAACGCTGCTTTGGAATTGGCTTTTGCTAGAACGATTGACGGCTGCACGTTGTCTTACCTGCTTTCTAGCTGTTATGGGGCTGGAGCAGCGCTCCTATTAGGAGCCTTCTAGACGAGCTTTACCTTCTCTCCATCCCTGCCCCCCCCATTCACCCTTCCAGTAGAATGAGGAGGCCCCCTTCTCTCTTTCCCCCCTTTACACAGTGCATTCTCGGTGGGGCCGGCAGCTGGCCTAATAAATAACTTAATAACCTTTTGAAGATCGTGTACCTGATCCAAGTTTTAACCTGACCCTTGAAGTTAGACTAAGTCCTGAGAATAGTCCTATATAGCTCTCCTAGACTAGTGTTCATTTCGACCAGGCCGGCGCACTGTAAACACGATCGATCGTAATTTCTCATCGTAAATCTGCAGCTTCTCACAGTGTGGCAAAACCTCAGTTGGGTTCTCTCTATGTGTGTCTGCCGTGATTGGGTGTGGGGGGGGGGGTAAAGGGTTATCATTATCATTGTCGGCACTGTCACTGGAACGACTTCCAGTTAGTGAGAAGTGAAGTGTCATCCCACCATTAGCTAGTCAACTCCCCGGCTCGACCTACTGACCAGAGCAGTCTGCCAAACCGGTTCCTGGCACTTCAAAGTCATCGAGTGATCCCGTCTGCAAGCCTATCTTCCGAAGCCCAAGCTCGCGTGAAATAAGCTGATTCTGTACCAACAGCAAAAGCAGTCGCTTGCACTTAGAAATCCAGAATTACCTGCTGCAGTAGGTGACATGGGTCGTTTAGTGGGAGCACTTAACCACTGGGCTACGACCAATGGCTGCGTGTTTGTGCTTCCAAACCCCGGGTTAGTTAACTTGTATGACTCATTTTTAAGGAATGAGTAGTTTTTGACATAGCCCTTGGCTGTCATGTCAGCTTCATAGCTGCTGGCTCAGCTCTCTGTTTCCCTTCGGTTGGTTAGAACTGCGAATAGAGGGTTCATTGCAGGGTAGGTAGTGCCAACCCACGATACTAAGAGTAATAGTAATTAAGATAAGACATTCGTATAGTACCCCAAATGAACTAAATTTCTTTCTAGGCACTTGCATTAGCTGCAAAGAAGTATGTCGACTGGTTGGCAAAAAAAAACAGTGTCAGCACACATGTGAACTAAGGGCAATCCTGTTAGCAGCACTTTGCAGCTGCTGCCACAAGATGGGCAACGAAAAGGATTCTTGCCTGCCAAACGCCTCAGTAAGTGCATTCTGCATGCACCGTTTGACAGACCAGTACTCATATCCCAAGCTGCTCTTTGCTTCGAGGGCTATTGCCTGGGCTAATAAGCAGCCTAGCTTCTATGGCTGAATGACAGCAGCCTGGCCTGCTTTTATTGAATAGCATAGGTTCCTCCAAATCCGTCGTCCAGTCTTCTTTTGTGTCCGCTTATGGTGTGCTTATCGTTTCATTATCTCGAGTGAGGCATTCCTGTTGTATCATGTCCGAGCATGCTGAAAAACTGGCTGTAGGTCAGCAGAAGTGCTGCAGGGCTCCATCACAGCTGCTATTTCCTTCTCTGCAGTAGACCGTCCTTGACTCGGGTGCAGCAGTTGATGTAGTGAGTGCATTGATTATTAAGGAACCTGAATGACACTCTAAGGCCGCTACTAGGTGCTAATTATTTTCTGCTTTGCAAACGAGGCTTTGCGAATTAGTTGCATAAGACAAGCCTGCTAGCAGAGTAGCTGACCGAATTTCGACTCGGCTCGTTGGTTGGTTAGTCTAGTGGTTGCATGCAGCTGACCTCAGTGTCCTATCGCTTGAAGGAGAGCTGCGTTGACGATCACACCGTAACTTAGCAGAATGCTAGCCGAGCGCATGGTTTTCAAAATGGTAGCTTTGCACATAGTGATCCTTTACTGGACGTTGCATGCAGGTCTGCTTGTACGGCAGCACCCCTTGGACAGCGACCTTCACCTGCTTGAGTTCCAGGGCTGCCGACCTTGGATCAAACTGTATTTTGAAATTTCTGCTGCAATGCTTGGCTGGTGGCCAGCTTGCAGTGTCGCAAGTCATTGGCTTTAAAACTGCCATGCACAGTACAAGCTTTGAAAGGGGGAGCCATGATCCGAGATTGAGCAATATGCAGTAGATATCAATTGACTCGTGATATGGGGGTCGGGGGGGGGAACAGCAACAGCTGTGCAATGTTTGCCTGCTTACTTGTTTGGCTTCAAGATTGATGATCGCAGGGAAAATTACGAGGTCTCGGTATGCTGCCCCTGCAGCAAAGCTGGTACACTCTGGTCCTCACTCCCCAGCACTAACCAAAGGGGGCTGCTGTAAGTGAAACTTGTGTGGTATCCCGTGCCGCACCTTGGCCTTGACAGCATTTGTCAATGGCATTGAGCTTTTCTGAGACCACGGAATCCATTCGTTTGCCCATGTTGACTAATCCATTCCTTAGTACTGGTGACGTTGATAGTTCGAAGACAGAGCATCTAGTGGTCTTGCAGCTTGTCGGAGATGTAGGAGACTACATGCAGTGGTGCTGGCGCAGCAGAAGTCGTTTTTCTCTAGGTCGAGCCGTGTGCGGCATGCATTGATCAGCAAAAATTTAGTTGAGCTTGGGCACCTGCTGATTTGGGCCAACCCGTCCATCCGCAGCTACAGGCAAAGCTGAGTCGAAGTAGCTGATGTGGGCCAGTGATGCATGTGAGCCCTTTCTAGAGTCTGCGGCAGGCTGCGTTAGCGCTTGTAGTGCCGCGCTCATGGCACGGCTTGAGAGGTCGTCGAAGAGTTGTGTTTAACACCATCCTACCGCCGGTGGCTTTCCCACCAGTCAGGCTCGTGTGGCGCCAGCCGCTTAAGCTGGCCTGCATTGCAAATCGAGTTAAATATGCTCTATGAGTGAGGAGTCCCAGCACCACCGAAGACCTAGTTAAGATGGGCACGGGCTGATAGGATGCTTGCGCAGAAGTTAATCATAAAAACTCTTGTTTGTTCGAGATACCGGATGGAATTGACAATTGCAGCCTGGTCGCACTTCTAGATTACTTCAATTTTCATTTACCTTAATTGGAAAATGAAGTTTAAAAAAATTATTCATTCGACCCTGTGGGATTTTCGAAAGTCTGCTGGTCGTCAAGAGACGGCTTAAGCCAATGAGCCCAGCAAGCATACTTCCGGTTGGTTGTCATTGTCTTTTAGGGTCATACCCACCCTTAGTGTAGCACGCCGACTGTTCAGCTTCTCTCAGTACATTCGCTCTGTATAGCACAGAGATGATGATCGTCTGACAGCTATGGTGTGTGCGACAGTTAATGCATGGCCGGTGTATGAATAGGCTCTCAACGCTGGCATGCACATGTGTGGAGCTTTGCCCCCTGCGTTGCCCGTGCTGCGGCACGCGAGGCGTGTCCTTTCAGCTCACCCGCAAACGACGCCGGTCTGTCATGTCCAGTGAAAGAGCACGATAGCAAGAGGCTGTTTGGTTGTGGTCTCGATAGCACATTCAACTGCGAAGAGTGGTGGCACCGAGCGGCGCTTTGTCCCACTCAAACCGACACTCCTCGGCAGGACAGCTCACGGTATCTCGATCAGCAGCAAGCTCTTCTGGGGTCGGCCATAGCTGTGGGTACCCGGAATTCGCGCCACCTCTGCGTTGGCGCAGATTTCCGCAGATTTTTAACAGAAGGTTGCCCCCGGTGATCTGCGTTGGATGAATGTGAGTGCGCATATGAAAACGCTAGATGTTACCGCCATGTTTCTAGCTAGCCACGCCACCATGCACACTGACCGAGACACAGCGGCTTTTTTGCTTGCTTTGGCTCTGGGGAGCACTCCTTGTTCTAGGGAAGGCAGGGTCGTCTTTCGCACTCTCAAATTGCGCTGCTTCGTTCTTGGCTGGGCAGGTGCTTAAAGCTATTCCAATCGATGCCGGTGTGCAGGAGGGAGAATTCACAATTCCGTTGTCAATCATGGCAGCCAAACGAAAGGGAATTCAGCGCACACAGACGCAGCACTATTGCTCTCAGCCAAATGCACAGCGACGTAGATGGCCGCGAAGCCCTTTATGGCCCAGTTCAGTACCTGCTAGCCGTGGTCAGCGCAGCCAGAGTCTTTTATAGGTGGTCGCAGTCGGCTGCCTAGCTGGTACTTCGTTGAGAGTTCATTTCCCCGTTCACTCTTTGAGTGTCTTTATCCGTTGCCTCTTGCCGGCTCTGCTTGTAGACACCCGTCGGCCATGAGCTCGGCCGAGTGCGTTCCCCCGGCGGCCCGCGTGCAGCTCGCCGAGATAGCTGCCGAGCTGGGGCTCCCCGACCCGGTGGTGGATCGCACGTGGCGCCTTTACAGCCGCCTGTACGACAGCGAGCTGGACGATGCCAAGGTAGGTAGCTCTGCCCCCACAGCACGAGAGACTTGCTCGTGAAGTCGCCGACCCGCAGTTGCTTTGCCGACCGGCTGTGCCATCGCAGAGGAGATGCACCCGACGTCAGCAGCGGTAATTGCAGCCCCCCTGCCGTCGCGTGCAGGTGAACCCGCCGTGCTGGCTAGCCTGCATAATCGTCGCCGAGTTCAACGAGGACTGCTCTCCGTCGGCTATCTCGAACTCGGCAGAGCAGGCTGGCGAGGTAGCTTCACAGCAGGCGCCGCAGCCACCGCCATGGACTGCCAACATCTCGGCCTTGCTTCGCAAAGCCAATGTGCAGTGAGTATGAGCTTCGGCTGCACTGCTGCGCCACTACCCAGGTAGCGTGTGTTGTGCAAGGCGTTTTTGCTAATGTTTTGGCTATCATGCCGTGCTGCATCGATACTTCCTTCCCATATGATGGTTTGTCCTGTCAGTTATTTTCACCGATCAGTGGATATGCTTTTTTTTTACAGCCACGTGGAAGTGGCTAGAACAAGATTGAGATCCATTGGATTACAATATTTATGCTTGATTATCATTTCAGTGGAAGACTTTGTTTTGGAAGAGCATTGATGTCAATGGACAGGAGTCATCCGAGTAGCCTCTTAAGTAAGGGGTACTCTAGAGACCGGTGCTTGGTCTACTTCTTTTCACACTTTTTTCTCTCCCTCTTGCTAATTTAATCCCTAAGCATAATCTAGGCTTCTCGGAAATTGTCCGGATGGTTTGCCCAGTGGTTAAGGCACTCGACTTTTACGACCGACTTCAAGAGAATGCATATAATGACCGAGGCCATTGGCTCAAGCCCCGAGGCATATGTAAAACGCCTGAATAGAGATTCTCTTTGGGTGCTATAATAATAATAATAATAATAATAATACATTTGATAAAGCACCATCAGAGAACTCAATCTCTTTCTAGGCGCTTTACATTTGCTGCAAAGGAAGCACGATCGAATCGTTAGCGGTAGCATGCTCAACAAACAACAAGAATAACATGGTTAGGGGTGAGATGCACAGAATCAGCATGCAAGTATGGTTAGTGGCTGAATGCACAGTGTCACCATGTATTAGCCTATAAAGGACGAATCGCAGGGAACCACCAAATGCTGTGATAGGTGCGTTTTTAGTTTCTTTTTAAAAGTGGTCAAGTCTGGAGATGTTCTGACATAAGCCGGGAATGAGTTCCAGGCTTTGGGAGCATATAAGAACTAAAGGCATGGCCTCCAAAGGATTTGAGGTTTGTACGAGGTATAGGTAATTAGATTCCGAAAAGCAGGTGGTACGCTTGCTCACTACTGGCATATCTTCCTGCCGGTGTAAGAATGCGCATAGAGTTGGTGCAAAAACTCTGCAGCTAGGCTTGTCTTTCGTGAACCTCGAAATTGTCAAATCACACGATTCATCACCTACCTCCAATGGGTACCCATCAAGCAACATAGCGAATTCAAGGTTTCATCACTCACTTTTAGGTCGTTTCATCCTTTTTCTCCAGTTTACCTATCCAAACTACTACCAACTTACACTAGGCAACATACTACACATCTAGACATTCTTCTTGCTTAAGTCTTATTATTATTATCATCAATGTCGTGCATAGTTTCGAGTCATTTATGGTCTTCTCAAGCTGAATATTGAAAGGCTCAAACCATTGTGACCATTCCTGAAGAAGTGCTAAACTTAGTTGCTGAGAGGCATTTTTCGAGAGAAAAACCCCTTAAATCTGATTTCGTCTGTGTTCTGGTGGTGCTACCAACGATTATCTTTCGAAACTGCTACTGTTTCCGAGCCAGTTTGAAATCGCCGAGCAAGTTTTTTTTTCGCAGGCTTTTCTTACAAAGTAGGCAAACCGTCAGTTGCTGCATGCATAATTTTCTTCAAACTTTGCTTCCTTATATTCATCATAACTTATAGTGGCATATAGTGGCCTTGATTTCATACAATTTTCACATGTTTTGTCGTGTTTGCAATAATTTTTTGGGCCAGAGCTATGTATTGGCAGCCTATCAGATGCAGTGGTAACAGGATGTGGCCATTTTGCTGTGAACACCCTGAGGACGGGCTGTGCTTCTCCCAGCTACCTGCCACCTTTACATCTGAGCCTTGAGTAAAATGAAAGCGTTGAAAAGGTCAATGGGATCATTTCGATAATACGTGCAGTTATACTGGCCATCCCTGACGAAATGAGCACGATGTGCTTTTTCTTTGCAATTTGCCAACACTCCTGGCATGACTCTAGTTGTAGACGACTAGCAAAGGCCCAGAAGGCCTTTTCAGTTCAGCCGAGAAGGGGCAGCAGTTACGAAAATTGGGGCCAAATGCTATACTGAATTGAGAGATGAATGAGATGTCAGTTGTGTCACTCCTTGATCACTTCTGAGCACAAACACTCCACTGAAGGGAGGGAGACTAGCCAAACCACTTTCTGTTAAGGACCGCCAAAGGCGCCGCAGAGAGTAAGAGACAGCGGCTCTCTTTGGCAAGACTGCTCATTGTAAATGCAGCTACTCGAGGTCGTAGCATGCCACATCCACTTAGTTGACCCAGGTGTCCTCACGATAGCTTTGGTTTGGATCGTAGACCGTTTGCTGGTTTCCGGCTAAGAAATATGTAAAATATAGTAAATTTCAGCTAATTTCTTTTCCAGAAACAAATAGAAAAAAGCAACGTCGAATCCTCATTCTCCAAATGCATAATTATAATCAATTAAAGCTGCTGTGCGAGCTTATGTGAGCCAGCGAGTTCGGCAATTTAGCCTTGTCTAGGAATTCGGTTGTAGCCAATTTTTTCTATGTCTACCCTAAGATTAGGCAGTTAGAGCATATAAGAATTGTGCATGTAGACAGTGCCGACTGCTTACGTTTATTATGTAGTACCGGATCCAGAAATCGCTGTTTTGATCCCATCGCTATTATGCCGACTTGGATGAAGGTGCTCGACATGCATGCATCGCCAGGGTGGGTATTTTTCCCCCCCAAATCAGTGGCGGTTGGGAAAGTGACAGCTCCATTGGCAGCAGAAGCCGCTGTTGTGGTGTTGGCACCACCTGTCCCCTCCCCTACCCCAACAGTGCACGTGGCTCATCGAACGGCAGGAGGAGCTGCGGCAGCCGCTCTCACTTGGCTTTGTGCATCCCTTGTTTCTAAATGCGTGGCTCACGATGCTGATCCTTCCTTTCTCTGCTGATCCTTTCTCTGCTGATTGTTCCTTGATCATTTCTGTCATTTCGATTGCCAGCCGGTGAGGCTGCTTGAAGAGGCATGTCGCCGATGCTTGCGTCGAGGGGGCTTGCACTTACAGCGGGATGTGGCTGTGTGAAGCTGGCCTGATTGCTCCTGGCTCCCTCTGATTTTCTTCCTCCGGATGCTGCTACCTTTGCCAAATGCAGTGGTAGTGTTCACTTAACGAATTCGGGCTTGAAGGTAGCAGCCGCGGCACTGGCTGCCCTTGGGTGGGGGCTGCTCCAGTCACCGCTCAGAGCTGCTGCTGTTGCTTTCTCATCCACCTCAACCTCTGGCCCGTCATGGCCGGCCGACCTCTGGAGCCTGCCGGGTGAGATGGCAGCACGCTGCTGCTGCTGGTGGTACGGGCTTTTAGTTTCACGCCTGATGTACAACCTCTGTTAGCCAGCTTGCGCCTCCGCTGGCTGTTGCACGGGCTCTCACTCCTTACTCTGACCACAGAGCTGCTTGTCAGGGGGGGACACGCGCATGCTCGTGGCGTGCATGCCCCCCCCGGCATGGCCGCCAGGTTGTTTCCAGCGTCTGCGTGGCACTCTGAGTGTCAGAGCCAGTGAACTTTTCCCTCAGCCTAGCTTGTTCGGGTGTGCCATCGGTCTGTCGTTGCATGATGCTACTCGCTCGCCCTGTGCAGCTTTTTGACTACCCACTGTGGAGGCCATCACATTTCCCACTGCCCACCGCCCAGCTACCACCCACCCACCCGCACACCCCTTTTCAGCTACGAGAGCGTGCTCAAGCTGCAGTGTTGCTGCCTTCCGGGCGCCCTATGCTCGCAAGGGTCCATAATGGCAGTCTGCCTTTCTTTTTTAGCCACCCGACAGAAAGGGGGCGTGTTCCTGCTCTGGCCAGCATTTCGTCTGCAGGCAGGGCATCCTTAGTTGTTGCCTTGTCTGCTCAAGCGCTACAGCCTACCTCTACCAGCCCGCGCCGAGTCGCAGGCTGCCTGCACCCCTGCAGCAGGCGCCAGCACTCGACCTGTGCCACAGACCACAATTGCCCTTACCATCACCACCACCTACTCCCCCCCCCCGACCCCTCTTGGTCCTGCTACTGATTTTTTCTGGTCTGCAAACTACTCGAACGGTGGCTGATACAAGTGCTGCCATAGGCTCCCGTCACTCTTAGGAACTGCAATTGTCCTTAGCTGTGTGATTCACCAGCTCTTGTGGCTGGTAATGTAATGTATCTCCGTCTGTAACTCTACAAAGTCATAAAGACCATGTGGGTGTTACGCAGGAGAGTTTTGTATAGTGCACTCACAGCCTAAGTGGCTTTCGGTACGCATTCGGTAGCCAACCGACTTCGTCTCACGTAACAAAGGTAGTAAGTAGCATAGAAGTAGCAGCTCAGGACCGCTGAAAAGGATGAGCCATAGTCGTCAGTAGGAGAGTAGATGTCGTTGCGTAAGAATTGTGGAAGCAAGTTCCACAGTCTAGGACCTGCAGAGCTAAAGCTTCTGTCGCCAGCTGTCTTTAAGCGGAGGAATGGGACAGCTAATTCATTGTCCACACAGGACCTGAGGGCGCTAACAGGCTGAAACTGAAGTAGCAGTTCAGCTAGGTACGAAGAAGCCAAGTCGTGGCAGGCCTTGTGGGTCAGCATAAGAACTCTGCTCTGTATCCTTAGCTCAACCGGCATCCATCCTAGCTCTTTTAGCAAAGGAGACATGTGCTCAAACCGCTGGGACTTGAAGACTAGCCTTGCAGCCATATTCATAGTCAGCTGCAGTGGCCTAATAGCTTTCTTTGGTAGCCAGACAAAAGGGAATTACAATATCAAACCGAGACAGAACTAAGTAGCTAGTTAAATTTTTTACAAGCAACTGTGAGAGACAGCTCCTAATCTTGGATAGCGATCGGATGTGATGGGTAGCTGTAGAAGCAGTCTTCTGAATGAAGCTTTTAAAATTGAGGTAGCTGTCGAAAATGACACCTAAATTTCGAGCACGTGGTGATGCAGAGTACCCCTGTGGATTGCAAGTGCTGCTCCTACGTTTGAATATTTGTTTTATGTAACCGCTAATGCATATCTGTTCGTCCCATGTCCCATTCTCTTTATGTGTGTGTGTGTGTCTGTGCGTGTGTGTGTGTGTGTGTGTGTGTGTGTGTGTGTGTGTGTGTGTGTGTGTGTGTGTGTGTGTGTGTGTGTGTGCATGGGTGCTTGCGCGTGTCCTCCGAGACATTCTTCAGTGGTGGCACTGCACCCCTCCGCCCGTGTTTGCTCAACCACTTGTCTGTTTCATTGCTTAGCATGGACTTTGTGTGTCTTTCAAATTAGGCTGTACAGTAGAAATGGCCACAAAGAATAAGCAGTGAACATGCTGCATGAACAGCTACTGACTTAGTTCTGTTGCTTGGGCTCTAGTAGCCTAGGTGCAGTTTCACTGCCACAGCTTGATCAACCATTCACTTGTGCTGACAAATTCTACTCCCAGCCGTTAAGTCATAGCTTAGAGCCGCTTGCAGCTGCTATGAGTGCTACTCTATTCGGGTAGTAGGAGGACTTTCTACATTGCCAGGCATGTCAAATTCGATTTGCAAACAACATTCAAAAATATTTATTGACATCCCACACATAAGCATATATGATGTTATTATGTATGCTTTTAGTACAATGTTGCCCCACGACGTGACTTTATGACCTCCCTATCTTCCCAGACTATAGAGGCCACAAGCTTCCACAATGTTCCGTAGACTTGAGCATTCCTCAGAGCCTGAAGTTTATTGAAATGGTCTGCTACTAATGTAGGCCGAACACTCATCTCAGTCGGCAGTTAATTTCATCTTATAAATGCTTAATGAGGTTCAGATCCATCTTCCCACCGGCCCATAGTATCAACAATCACACGGAATTCGTCAGAAAAGAACTTTATTGGTCTGGTGGAGTGCCTGGTGTCGTTATCGTGCTGCCAAATATAACCATCCCTTAGCAGAGTTTGCACTTTGTAATCCAGCTAGCTTGGCCATTTGAAGGTTTATATGTAGGTCCATAATACCTTGGATCAGATTTTCAAAACCTTTTATGGCAAAGCATCAAAATCATCACCGATTTGCTGCCGGATTTTCACAGTTGGTTGAAGGCAGGCATGCCTGTATGCTTTGTCTTTCGTTCTGGTAATCCTGATACCCAGTTTTATGTTGCCAGATATTGCGAACTTGCTTTCATATCTCCATAAAAGAGAATTCCTCTGTCTAGTGAGCCAGGCCATTCGCCTAGTGTAACCTTTACGACAGCTTTTGAGCAGAGGTTTGCCTTTTTGCACCCGCCGAAAGATGCCACTCTTAGCAAGCCTCCTATTTACTGTATCTTTACCATTGCCGGTCCCTGTAGCATCTTTATATGGCTGCAAGAGGTCTCCGAGTGTAGCAGGACTATTGTGAGGTTCTACCTTTTGCACGAGTCAGTCACCCCTGGCGTCAGTCGTTTACCACTGACCAGATTCAGCTGCCTGAGCCATCAAACCAGTCACAGAAAATTTGTTGATAGTGTGGTGCACAGTGAATTTGCTGATCGTCCAGTTCTCACTTTCTATGGTCTTGTTGATGCAGCAGTGCCAGCATCTCTTTTAACATTGTCACTGCAGTGTTTCTCACCCGGCAGTCTGTAGCTACACACGGCTGATCCAGGAGAATGTACCGGGTGGACAAACATGGTACTCTTTCGTCGCATAGCTGTGTGTTACACAGTAGTTTCCCACATGGCAGTGTGCAGAAATACGATTCAGGTTGACGTCAGAAATGTTGCAAGCCGAGGAAGATGCCATTGCATTTAAAAATGTCCAAGCTCCCGGCTAACGTGGTCGGATTGAAGCTTTTTTTTTTGTCCTAAGCCTGTAAGTGGGACTACTGTAACCAAAAGAGAATGCTCTTGGATAACTCTCTGCTGGTTGTACCCAAATGCTCTGGAGATTTTGAGAATTGAAGGGTACAATCAGTTTCCTTTTTTGCACCCGGATTACTAGTGACAGGAAGTTGCAAGATTTCTACCAGATCACACGGTACCATCTGCATACTATTCTTTATATTGCAGGCTTCAACCAGGTGGGGGCATGGGATGGCGAGTTTGTGGCCCGAGCTTTCTGAGTTCATACCTGCACTGAGTTTGTAACTGAGTTCGTTCTGGCTGTTTTTGATCAATTATTCTTGAGCAAACACCGATGATCTACCGAGAGCTGCATGCTAGCGCTCATTTGCCACATTGACCGACCGTGGCCATTCGTACGACCGTTCGCACACACGTTTCTAGGTTTGCATTGGTAGTCTTGTTTGCTCAGTGATAACACAACCGTTTGCTTGTAGCTGCAAGGAATTCATGAAGCGAATCGGGGCACTCACCGACCTAGGAGTTTATAGCCAGCACACCATTGCCAGCATACGCCGTCTGCAGAGAGGCTACTGCGTTTCATGCGCACTCTTCCATAAGCTTCGAAGGTATGTATTTTTAGCCCATAGCCCTCAAAAACACTTCTTCATAATTGGTTCAAAATGGTTCCATGAATGCACCCTGGTGATGGAACTTGTTTTTCCTAGTAGACTAAAGTAGACTAAGTTTATGCTAATTGCATTTCTTTGAACATTTGCCGAAATAACGAGGTCACTAAAGCACTGGCTTTGAGCATTGAAGAGATCGTCTGAAGAATTTGGTACAGTTGGCAGCACACATGCTGATCTGTGTAGATGTTGCTTAATACATAATAATAGTGATAATATTAATAATATGTCATTTATGTAGCTCCCTAAGTGAATTAAATCTCTATCCACTTGTTTTACAACTCGCTGTCAGAGAATCAATAACCAGGATTAATGACTTACTCGATATCATGCTTAGTCAATCATGCAAAAGCAAACGAGTCATGCGTCAATAGGACCTCTAGCTAGCAGGTTTGCACTGACACACTCACAGGAAAGCTGACTAAGCACATAGGTACGAAAAAACATGCAAAGCTACTTCTGCGCTAATTAGTTCATCGACTATCCTCTTGACTCAGCTATGCACTTCCACACTTTCTCTTTTTTTGCAAGATATGAAGGTCTATTGCACAGTATGCACACAAAAGGCTTCGCCTTGACATGTTATGGAACACTGTCTAGTGAAATGCCTGTTAATGTGTACAGATGGAGTTACATAAATGGAGCTTTGACCCGCCTGTTCTGTAAAGTTCCAATGAACCAAGCTGAAATAGTATCTTGACAGTTCCCGATTATTATATTACAGCCAAGATCTTGATTCAGGGCAGCTCTAATAAAATGCCATATTATGTGATTGTAGGTTATCTATTCACTAAAGGAACGTTTTTGATTTATATGATGACATTTTGGTGCTTCTCCCCACCATTTGTGCTGTGCTGTTGGGCGTGCTTGGCTCACGTCGTCTAGTGCTCAGCTGTGACACCTTTTATCCCTTGTGCCTGCCAATGTGTTCCGAGCTGTCGGTGCTGAAAATTGATTTTTCCAGTCTAATTGCTGCATGACTATGGTGTGTTCGTATTGACAGTCAGTTCTGATGCCCTCCCCTCAGCTCAGCTCCGTATTTAGGTGGCTCGAGTTTGTAGCTGTCGGCTAGGGCAATGATTCGTGTGCCAACCTGACGAGCTACTGACTTCTTTTTGGTTGAACGATGGTTTCTTTAATTTGCTAGCTTGGTGAATGACACTATGTCAAAGCTGGGAAATGGAAACACGGCCGTAATCAGCAGGTAAGTCTGATCTTTTTGGCCTTTTTTGTGGTGCTCGTAATGGCTAGCTCGTAATAAACTCTAGGTCGGCTCGTTTGCCTCATTCATATAGTGGCAGAAAAACCTTGGCAGCTACCGTTTGACTTGTGGTGGGCAATAAAGGATTTTCTGCTGCAAAACTCAGATCCACGAACTGGGTGGTGAAGTGCATGCACGGCATCTCTGGGTTAAGACCCAGCGCCAATGCATCAGCCACTAGCAGTTGATGAGGGTTGTCCGTGTACTTGGAAACTTATTTGCACGTGCTGGCACGAGCATGTGGCTTGGCAGCCAAAGGGGCAAGGCTGCTCAGCGGTGCTGGGACCATTGATGCATATCGTACCATCTTCTCCCTCTCCCACCCTTAAAAGCATACACTGTGTGCCAGCTTTGTGTTAAGCTTCCCATGGTTTTATAACTCTATGGTGTCAGTGGTGTGTGTGTGTGTGTGTGTGTGTGCTTGCGCGCATGTGGGTGTTGGGCTATGTTGCCCTAAGTAGTTCCACAAAGCGATAAAGACTCTTTTGTGCTTGCGAGTTGGGAGCAACTATTAAAGGAACGAAGCAGTCTTGTACTCCTTTCTCTTCGGCTGCTCATCTTTGGCATCACTATGCAGACACCACTAAGAGAGCAAACCACAGTTGATAGTATGTACATTCACTTGACCCATAGTCAGCATGTCCCTGCAGTTATAACATGGCGAGTTTACATTCGAGGCGAGCTAATTAGAGCCTAAACGTAGGCAGTACAAAGGATACGTTAAAGTCGGCCTCTTGCACGTGTAATGCTCGGTTGGGTAATAGTGGCCTCAGTGTTTAGCACATATACTTTCCATTAAAGTGAAATGAGCAGCCACAAAGCAGTTGAGCATCGCAAGGTGACAATATTATCCCGGTGCAAGATAGCAGCCAAGATGTAGCAAGGAGCAACTTCAGTCCGGGAAATAGAGCTGTGCTCAAGTGCTGGGTAGGCCATCTAATGCAATAGCGAATAAAAATATGCATTTATACTACAAGGGATTCATGCATCAATCAAGATACAATATGCATTCGGTCAGGCTAGCAGCTCATTTCTGTTAGATGACATCGTCTTAATCTTGAGGATTTTTACAAATTTTGGCTTCCTGGGGACGTTTCCTATCGATGCTGGATGAAGCTGGTCTGGAGAACAGTTTGGTAGTTGGCGAATAAATGTTTGTTCGTATAGAGTCTGTTTGCAAGTGTTTGTATGGTGCGGGTATTGAATAATTTTCGGAGGCACTTGAGCACAACTACATTTCTTGGAATGAAGGTGTTATGATGGAACTTGAACTTGATACACTTGCTACATCTTGGCTACTGTGTGTGCTGATTATATACATGCTACCACTAACCACATTTACATGTTGCCAAGGTGTGTGTTACACCTGACCATGTTATGCTTGTTGACATGTGGATGATACGACCAACCATTTAATCATGCTGCCTTTACAGCATATGTAAAGTGCTGGGAAAGAGATTAAATTCCCTGAGGGGGGCTATTCAATATACCATTAATATTACTATCATATTCCGGAATGCAATTGTCACTATGACAAGCTTAACTGCACTGTGGCTGTTCATGCAATCTCTGGCTCATTTTGGTATATTGGAAGTTGTATGTGCTAATAGCAGGGGGCACAACTATCCAACCAAACATTACACGAGGAAGAGGTCGAAGAGGTCGACTTTAGCATTGTCTTTGTATCATCTATGCTTAGGCTCTGTAACTACTATGCAGTGACTGACTTAATGCATCGACATTTGGGAACGACCTTCATTCCTTAGATGTTAATGCATTTAGGCAGGGCTAATTGAGAAACTATGCCAACTGTGTGGAAAGGCTTTTCCTGTCTTCTTCAGCAACGGAGACTCAACAGGGGAGTCCACAAAAAAGCAGCTTATGCAGATGGCATGGGTACTCTATCTTCTTGGCAAAGGTACGTGTCCTTTTGGCAGCGCTTGGCTGATCATGTGCCGCCATTATGAATGCAGCTGGCCTAGCCTTGACTTCTGGCTGTTGATGCTGCCCTTTCTTTTATTGGCTGCTTGAATGATCGCATCGGTGATGGCTGTTGTTTGGTTGAGTTTCCGGTAGACACAAGGTTCAGTCTCTGAGCCACTGATTTGATTCCAACATTCTGTGTTTTTGAACGTCTTCGATATATTAGAGCTTACTTGAATTACACAAAAATGTAAATCAAGTTGAATCCGAGCTAAACTTGAACTGCACCCGTTCAGCTCTGTTGTATGTAGCCTCGCTTTTCCATAAAAAGAAGGAATGAACAAGTTTTTGGCTCGCCTCAGATAGTGCTGTATTTGTGCAGGTAGTATACACTCGTTGACGAAAGTGGCTACGATTAAGTTTGAATCAAGTCTCCACCGACCTATGAAAAATAGCTTGCTATTTTGAACACTAAATATTGATTAATGCGCTGCTGAGATAATAAGGAAAACTGAAGTTTAATGGTCCTATTACGTTGCAGCTGTTGCAGCTAACTAGTCTGCCTACGTTCCTATCATTGTTTGACCTGGAAAATGTTTATCTGGACTCAGAGAAATTTACCAAAAGGCCTTTGGCTCTTCCAGCTGAATCTCTCATGCCAAAAGCTTAGTAGGGGTGACTTTGACACCAACGTGACCATGGCATCCTGCTCAAGTGCCCATGGTCGTCCAGCAATGACAGTTATGTTCGTTAATGAAGCTCCAACCAAACACAACTAATCTATATGACCGGAATGTATGAGATAATACAGCATGTATCAGTAAGCAATGTGATTGATCTCAGAGGTTATTCTGAGGCTTTTGTGTATTTCAGCAGGGGTCCTATTTTACACGGGAGATCCTAGCTTGTCCCCTGCTTTTGCACCTAGTATTTGCTGGTGGTTCGTCGGTCTATTTGGTGATTTCTCCCTTTACTGCATCTTGACTGAGCGTTGGGCTGTCCCTCAGTTCATTCAACACATTGCTTGTTGTGACAGCCCGTGCACATCTGTCATCAATAGTCGCAGTGGGATTGGATTGTCAGCATTGCAGAAAGAGGCAACCTCTGGTCCGCTGCAGCACCCCTCTGCAACTCTTTATAATTTTAACCCTGCTGCGATCTTGCTGCAGCCTCTGAGTTGCAGCATCAAGCGGAATACCTTCAGCTGTCAGAACTTGCCCTGGTTGCCATAAGAGGACCACTGGCATCTCGGCATCAACGTTGCTTTGCTGTATGAGATGGGACTCCATGGGACTTTGAAGGCTGTCATCGTTTAGGAACAGTGCAGCTGCACTTTACCCGTAGCTCCAAGGAGGCCATTAGCTATAACGTTAACTCCCTGTCAAGCTCCTACGACCAATGCACTGCCTAGTCAACAACCTTTAGCTGAGGAACATAGTCGAAATCAGCTCCTGCTCAGACCGGAGTTCAATAGTCAAACTAGCTCATTCGTTTGTGACATCGTGTCTGGATAACAGCCAATTGCTTAATTCTGCACTCTCGGCTCATGCTGTTATTCACCTGTCACTAGTGCGAATCTCAGCTGGTCGGCTGGCCTGTCGTCAGCAGCATAGCTGTCCACTCCTGTCAAACGTCACAGGCTCCTTATCCAGGATCCAATTGATTTCAGGATAAAGCCAATGCACTCTCCCGTGCATGCATGCCTACCCATCCAGCCTTGCAGCTCACGGGTACTCGCACACTATCGGTCCTCAATTTCCTATCATATGTTCTGCTCTTTAAATTGATATCTTTTAGTTAAAAAAATACCAAAATAGGCTGACTCAACAGCCTCTTTTGTATAAGGACAGAAGAGCCTTGATGGCTATCACTACCGTGGCTTGCAGCAGCAATAAAGGATCGCCTACCTCAGGATTCGAAGCCACGCCTTTAAGATCGAAGTCGTGAAAAGCAACCGCCTTAGGGTGCCATCACGGCTCACCGGTAATAGGGCCCTCAGCTCGTATGTAATGAAATTCTAAAAAAAGTTCTATATTCGGTCATGGCATGCAATAACTTTGCGTTATTCAAGTCTCATATAAAAAATACTAGAGCTCACTGCCTGTGGACTTGCTTCATTGATTTATAGACGTCTATTGCATACCACTCCTGGAAGTACTGGTCGCCATCTTGCCGCACGACGGAAAAAAGACTTTCTCACTTTAATTAGTAGGGATATGCTCCGCTCAGCTTTTCCTGCACACTGTATTGCTATGCGCATTGCGTTCTTACCTGTCGACCATTCATTCAATTCATGGCACTAACCAGGGGTAAAGTAAAGTTAAAGCCTTTGCTAAAAGAGCTAGGATGGAGAATGGATACAGAGCAAAGTTCTTACGCTGACCCACAAGGCCCACCACGGCTTGGCTCCTTCGTACCTAGCTGAAATGTTGCATCAGTTTCAGCCTCTTCTCTCCCTCAGGTCCTGTGGGGACAATAAATTAAATATAAATAAATAAATATATTTCATTTATATAGTGCCCCAAGAGAACTTAATCACTATTCAGGCGCTTCACATATGCCTCGGGGCTCGAGTCTACGACCTCAGCCAGATCTTGGTCGGGGCGAGCACCTTATCCGCTGGACCAAGCCAGCTCGGTAGGTGTTCCATTCCTCCGCTTAAAGACCGTTGGTGACAGAAGCTTTAGGTCTGCAGGTCCTAAACTATGGAACTTGCTTCCACAATTCTTACGCAGCTACAACTACTCTCCTACTGCCGACTACGGCTCATCCTTTTCAGAGGTCCTGAGCTGCTACTTCAATGCTACTCACTACCTCAACTGCTCTCCTGACTCAGCTATGCTTCGCACTTTCTCTTTGTTGCATGAGACGAAGTCTGTTGGCTACCGAATGCATACCGAAAGCCGCTTAGGCTGTGAGTGCGCTATACAAAACTATCCTTCGTAACACCCACATAGTCTTTATGGCTTTGTGGAGTTACAGACGGAGATAAGTTACATTACATAAAGGTTAGCTTATTGAACAGCCTCATTTATGCAGCCATAGAAGAGCCTTTTCGGCTATCGCCTGCTTGCAGTATGCAATAAAAGACTGTCTGCTGCCTTCTGCAGGACTCCAACCCACGACCTTGTTCGTGAAGTGCAAGCACCCTACACCATAACTAATCTCTACTATCCAGTGGCACTAACTGTCTTCTTGTGTGATGTTGCATGATGGTCTAAGTATGATTTTGTTTTCTTTTGTACGTTTGCCTAAGCGGTACGGTACCGTGAATGTCATTAACCTCTGGTTACTGTTTCTCTCGAAGTTAGTTGTAATGTACCCGTGTAGAGATTTAGTTCTCTTAGGGTGCTATACAAACGATTTATTATTATTGTGATTGCACTTGAGTATTGGCCTGGTGGTGTGATTTCAATTTGTCTTGCAGAACACATGATGTTGCGCTGTGACGACTTGGTGACCAACTTCTACCTGCTCTTGTGCTGCTTTGTACACTCTCTGAAGCAGGCACGCGCACCTCTACCTGGTACGTATGAGCCAGGACTTTTCATAGCCTGCAGCCTGAGCCTTTGCCATAGACCCACTTGCACGCAGGCACACCCCTACACACATACCTACACACACACACACACACACACACACACACACACACACACACACACACACACACACACACACACACACACACACACACACACACACACAAACACACACACACACACACACACACGCACACTCTCTCTCTCTCTCTCTCTCTCACACACACACACACACACACACACACACACACACACACACACACACACACACACACACACACACACTAAACAGCGATAAAACTGAACTGCTACTTATAGGACACACTTATAGGCATATTGCTGACTAGAAGGCTTTGCTCTTTAGTAGGTGATGCTGTTGTCTGACCATCACAGTGTGCTCGGAATTTTGGTTTCGTCTTCGACAGCTGCCTACATTTTGAACTCTTCCTTAAGAAGACTGCCTCCACAGCTAGCCATCACATCTGATCTCCATTTAACATTAGGAACTGTCTTCCACGATGGCTTGCAAAAGAAATTAAGTAACTCTTTAGCTCTGTCACGGCTAGATCATTGTAATTCCCTTTTGGCTAGGCGACCGAAAAAAGCCACTTGGCCGCTACAGCTGGCAATCAATTTAGGTGCAAGGCTAGTTGAAAAATTCCAGTGGTTTGGCCGTGTGCCTCTTTTGCTGAAAGAGCGTGGATGGCTGCCGGTTGATGAACGAATATATAGTAAAGTTTTTATGCTGACCCACAAGGCTCTTTCATACTTACCTGAACTGCTTTACCAGTTTCAGCCTCCTCGTGCTAGCAGGTCTTGTGTGGACAATAAATTAGCTGTTCCATTCCTCCGCTTAAAGACAGTTGGCAACAGAAGCTTTTGCTCTGTAGAGTCGTGGACTACTGAACTCACTTCAAAAATTCTTATGCAATGGCAACTACTCTCCTGCTGCCGACTATAGCCTATCCTTTCCAGCCGCCCTGAGCTACTTCCATAGTACTCACTACCTCAACTGCTCTCATGACTCAGCTATGCTTCTCACTTTCTCTTCATTGCATGTGATGAAGTCTGTTGGCTACCGAATGCGTACCGAAAGGTGCTTAGGCTTTGATTGCGCTAAACAACACTTGCCTGTGTCACATCCATATAGTCTTTGTGACTTCGTGGAGTTGCAGACAGAGATACATTACATTATGCACACGCAGGTGCACACTCATTTACTCGCTCTCTATCTCGTTCTCTCTCTTAGTTTCTCACTCTCTTTGCTACGTTTGTGTATGTGCACGTGCCTGCACCCGGGCCGAAAGTAAGTATGCACGCTGAAAGAGGCCACTGTTTAATTTCTTTTGTATGATCAATCGGTTGCAAACCGATGCAGTGTCAATATGACGATGGCCAAGGAGCACAGTGATTTGGCTAAAGATATTCAACTAGTCCTTTGCAAAAAGGGTTAGAGAAATAGGAAGATCGCTCGCATACTTGAAATGAGATGTGCCAAGTATAATCTGGCCATGTACGATAGCTAGGGCTCCATGGCCACCGGCAACTGCCTAGGCCACCAGAACAAGACATTGACCCCGGTAGGACTGGTGATGACTGCACTCCATGATAAGAGACTGGCTCCGCCAAGCTAGCATAGTCATTGGAAGCCACCATGGAGACCAAAATTAGCGGGCAAGCTGTGCGTAGTCGACTTTAGCAGGTGCAATTTTCTGCCGAGTTGCCAAGAAAGCACTGTTGTTGAGCAAGCTGCATAAAGCTGAAACATGGCAATGGGTCTCGTGCCATGCCCACCGGACTCGCAAAGATTGGTGTTTGGTTTATTGTACAGACAAAAATAAATTTCATTTATTCGTTAAAACAAACGCTGGGTTTGAGCCTCAAAAAACGAGGAGTATAAAGATGCATTGTGACGATGCCTGCAGTGCATTGTGATAAAGAGGGAATTTTGAGATCATAGTTTTGGGCTCTTTCTGGGATGGAGGTACTAGAGCTCTGCATCCAATTCCTTGTTGTATGGACCAGAACGTTTATATCAATGTAGCTGCAAAAAATGGCATTCCCTATGATCGACTGCAGTTGGGCGACAGCTTAATTTGTCAGCAGGCCATTGAGCCAGTTTTCCTATGCTCACATTGCTGGCCTGCACAAATAATTACGGCCCTGTGTGCATGTGTACACACGCACAGCCTTGTAATCATTCTCTCTTTCTCTCATTCTTTCTTTTACATACGCTCGCACACAGACTCACTTACTCACTATAGTATTCTCTCAATTGTATTTTTCACTCACTTTATCTCTCTCTCTCTCTCTCTCTCAATCATCTACTTGGTCTGCATATATTCTTTCTCTCACCCATTCTATCTTATTGTCTCTGCCTCTCCGACTAAGTCTCTCTCTCTCCCCTCCCTCTTGCGTTCTCTCTCTCTCTCTCTCTCTCTCTCTCTCTCTCTCTCTCTCTCTCTCTCTCTCTCTCTCTCTCTCTCTCTCTTATCTGCACTCTCATTCTTTTTCTCACTGCCCATGTCACTTATTCTCTCTGTCTCACTCACTCTCATTCTCTTGCTATCTCTGTCTTGTGACAAGGCTTGGCGAGTTTGTTTTTGAGGCCTGGACTGTTGCTGTTATGCACACGAGAAGTCAGGCAGCAAATACAATCCAATTAGCGGTACCCGAAAACTCTCTTGCTAGCCTTTCCTTTGCTAATTCGGCTTGAGTTTGGTTGAAGGCAGAGGCAATCGTAGCACCACCAAGGGGCAGCACCTCGACGAAAGCTTGGTGATGCAGCAGCTGTGCATGGCAAATCATGCAGACATCACCGAGGTATGTGTTGCTCATTCGAGTTGCCGTTTATCATATTCTGGCAGCGGCTAGTCACTCTCTGCTATGCCCATAGATGCTGTGCCAGCCGTTTTCACATTGCCTGGAAGCGGGGTCACACACCAGATCTGCCATTCTGTGCTTGCATTTCACCATCCGGCGTCATAATTGTGCTGGTATAAGTAGTTCTCTTGCAAGTGCACCGTTCAGGCACGCTCTAGATTGTTTCAGCCCATCTATTAGCATTCGGTTAAACTTCAGCCACCGGGCATGCCTGTGCTGATCGATACTCCGTTTGAACGGTCAGCCAAATTTAGTGGCCTTACCAAGGACTAGCAACTCTGCATTGCCATGGCATATGATTTAGGACTTTATACTAGGCCACTCGAAGGTCAAGATAACGAGTATTGCTTGAGCTGTAAGTAGAGCACACGACTGACTGCCTTCTTTCGTACAGACTGAGCATTGTCGGTCACGTTTTCGGGCTGGTGAATGAATCTAGAAGGACGATTTTTTTATTACTTTGATAGGATGATTTTCTCAATGAGCTGATCCCCGATGGCCCTTACATGTAGATGGTTTTCAGAACAGGTCCATGTCACATAGTTTATCATGCCAGTCTGCTAGACAGATTTTTGCGTTTTCATGGCCAAGTTCTTTCAGGAGCTGGTAGGCCGACTGTTTCATGCTATACATTTGACTTGTACATCTTCGAATATGCAACAACCCTGGTGCTAGCCGAACTCTGGTCAAATGTGAACTTGCAGACACAATCACACGAAGGTATGAAGTCACGCAGCACAATGTTACACTCAATGCGCCCTTCAGGGTATCAAACAGACAAGAGAAGACAACCAATGCCACTATGAACGTATCTAACTATGAAAACACCGGCAAACTTGGTATATAGTGAAGCTTTAAGCTGTCCCGTGTGATACGATTTTAGTGTAGTTTCACATGCAGTGAGCAGTTTGCAGCTGTGGAGCGTGGGGGTGGGCTCTGTCTCGGTAACGATATAAATATGTAAATATAATTCATTTATATAGCGCCCCAAGAGAACTTAATCTCTATTCAGGCGTTTCACATATGCCTCCGGGCTCGAGCCCACGACCTCAGCCAGACCTTGGTTGGGGGCAAGCACCTTAATCGCTGGACCAAACTAACGCTCACCTTGCTGAAAGGGTTGCCCATCTGATTGCGTAATGTTTGCCCAAACGATTGGGCATACTGTGTTCGTATGTGGATATCCGTCGCCCATAATACTGCTGACAGATAATTGCCAAGCTATGATGCTGACATTTCCCACTGCACAAACTTGGCAAAACATCTGTCAAAGGTCACCCGACCTGATCACTATCTGATTGTATGCACACTTAATTCTCCAGACATCCCTTTTCCCTTTGCGTGTTGGCTATTGCCGATTTGCTCAGCACTGCTCGCCCTGCCAGCACGCTTTTGACTTAGCTTTCGTTGGATTTCTGGCATGTGCAATATGCATGATTCATGCATTTGTACAAGGTACACCATAATCTTACATGTCGTGCTGCTATGTATATGCTTCAATAGGTTTTGCTTGCATCGATTCGGAGATTGAACTAGCTTCTTTACCATGTCGTGCTATAGTCCCTCGAATTCTGCATTTATTCTGCTTGCAATAATTTGTGCCCGTGAGCAATCCTCCGGTGCAAATTCGTTGCTCTGAGTGAAGTGTGTACTGTTGATGTCTTTGCTGCCTTTGCTATTTCATTTTTCTTTTGATATGCCTTATTATGCTTTTGGATCCCATGTTGTCTCTTAGGCAGCATGTCAGTGGGACTTCTATCAAGCTCTGACTTGGCAATAGCTTAAAGGCTATCGTTGCAGTTTTTATGACACATCGATACATCTCATGCCCTAGATCATATTTTTAGTAAATGAAGAAGCTTGCACACCAACCTTTTGTACTTCTAATTATGATGTGAGTAACGTCTTTTGCATAGCACCCTAAAATAATCTCTATTCAGGTACTCTGCAACTGGCCAATGGTTCCCGTGTCCACATGGCATTCCGACCTCATTGCTACAGCAACTTGATGATTCTTCAGCCGTGTTTTTTCCCTTTTCTTCAAGGTTAACATATTGTTCTCATCCAAATCATGGGATGATTTCATAACTCGCTATGTCTGCACAACTGACAAAGATTCGGATATCCAGAGGTTTCGAAATTTATATATGGACATCCATAATAGCAGCTTCAGCCTGAATGAATTGGATTTCTGCAATGATACCATGAGCCCCATGCTGCTTCCCGAAGAAGTTTCTCCAACTAGGTATGGTACTTTTCCTAACTGTTCTGCTGTTAATGAATCAAGGGTGATGTCAAGAAAATATTTATAAAATTGGTTCGGCAATCGGATATTTGTTTAGGGTGCCTTTCTAAAGCTTGTACCACATTATCCTCTTTTACCACATGATCTTAGACTATTTCTGATTTCGGTTGGATACATTTTTCTGTATTTTTCCAAGATTTAAAAAACTAAAGCTCCAGGACGTTTGATGACCAGTAAAGCAAAATTTATCCCATCGAATTAAGAAATAGTCTAGGCTAATGTTATAAAAGAAAATGTTATAAAAGCAGAGCTGTACTCGTTTTACCAATTTCACTCGGATTCGTGAAGTATTCGCCGAATAATGGAATGTGCAATGCATGAAGCTGCACTGAAAATGATGCTGTGTAAAAGTCACAAGAATGCTCAACAAACAACAAGCTCAACAAGCTGCAGGCATGCAAGATCGATCTGCCAAGGTTTAACAAGTTGGGATGCAAGTCGTACATGATGCAGAGATAGGTATTTTTTGTAGATATGTTCCTTGCAGTTTACGTTCGGGTTAGACATAATTGGCATAATCAATTTTTCTTTTTTTTTTGTCGAAGTCGTTGGAGCTTCCGATCCCATTTCTAAGATGTTTACCTTTTGAAAGGTACCCTAAACAAATGATCGCTTGCCGGACCAATTTTAAAACTATTTTCTTGACGGTCCCTCACTCTCACACAATGAGTATCATTTTAGCAATCGAATCGGACTTGCTTCTGGTGCTCTATGCCAGGTTGCTGTTAACTTGGTTTTTGTTGTTGCAATTGAGCTTTGTACTCGATCTGCAGTAATAGGTCGTGTGTATAGCCCTTTAAGCAACTAAATCTCTCTCTTGGGGCTTTACAACTTGGTGCAGGAGAGTCAATAACCAAGGTTTAATAACGTGCATAGTATCATGCTTTGACAAGTATATATAAGCTAACAAGAGCACACTCAGGGCAATCGGTTAGTAGGACCCCTGGCTAGTAACATTCGCCGAATCACACACATGTATGCTGACAAAGCAGACGTGGACAGAAATGGCAAGCTCACAGTGGCTCAAAGGTGAAGCTGAGCGGAAGCAGGTAAAACTGAGCAAAACGGGCAGATACGTCTTTAGCTGAGACCCAAATCGTGGAAAGTCATTGCAGTAGGTTTTGATAATCGGCAGCAAATTCTAGACTTTCGATGCATACGAACTTTAAGCACGGTCACCAAAAGACTTTAATTTTAATGAAAGGAGCCGCAATACAATTGGAGGCCGATTGCAGGCGATGCCAGAGCATGCTGGAGGGACAATGAGATCGAATGGGTAGGCTAGTTAGTATAGGCTAGTAAAGCCTTGACAGAAGATCTTGAAGTTGATTTGATGCGTGATAGGGATCCACTAAAGCTCAGACAGAAGTGGTGGCATGTGGCATCTGCACTGCTAACTATAGACCAGACGCGCTGCTGAGTTGTGAGCCTGTTCCAAACGATTAAGTGACTGCTTGGGAGTTCCGAATATCATGCCCTAGTTTTGGCATTAATCCCCAGTGGAAAATATGCCATTGATGTGCATGTACAAGTTGTAGATAAGAGACTGAAAGTATTGATGGGTGTGGCTCAAAGTCGAGAGTGACAGTAAGAATAGACCACTCTTTTCGATTGAGTATGACCACAACACCACGTGTCAGTGCCCTTGCCAATTTTGCGAAACTTAAGTTAAAATGTCCCTCTAACGTGCAAATAAAAACTCGCAGCTAATTCAAATATCAAAACCAGAGGGAACCGGTAATATATGCAGTCCACGAAGGAAAAAGCCTCCACGGATATATAGCTGTGGGTAATAAGGCTTCTTTGCCCTATAAATGCAGTCGTCCCTCATTTAGCGTTGTTAATCAGTTCCAGACTGTACCACGATAAGTGAGTTTTCACGAAGTAGGATTCTTATTTATAAATCGAGTATTTTTGTATTTTGAGCAAGGAAAACCTGTCCATGACCATCTAAATAATGTTTTAACGATATTAGAGCCTTCTGGACATGAAATAGCACCTTTCAGTCACCATTACACTCATGTTATCCAATATATTAGACAAAATAAGAGAACATAAGACATATCACACGTTTATCATCGTTCATCTTTAGGATCATTTTTCCAATCAGTTCTTTGGGCATAGTTCTACTGAGGCGGAAAGTGTGTCTACGTGGCATTGTCTTAGTGCATCACACACATGACCATCCTGAGATTCCTTTCCACTAACCTCTCTTGCATGCTGACCCTGTGCATAGTAATAATAATAATAATTCACTTGATAAAGCGCCCTCAGAGAACTTAATCTCTCTCTAGGCGCTTTACATTTGCTGTAAAGTGCAATGCAATTGAATGGTAAGTAAAATCATGCTTGAAAAACAAACGAAATGAATAATACGTTAGGGGTGACATGCACAGGGTCAGCATGCAAATGTGGTTAGTGGCAGCATGCACAGTGTCAGCACGCATAAGCACATCAAGGACGAATCACAGGGACCCACTAAATGCTGTCCTAAATAGGTGTGTTTTTAAGTTCCTTTTAAATGTGGTCAGGTCAGGGGATGTTCTGACGCAGGTCGGGAGGGAGTTCCAGGCTTTGGGAGCATATGAACTAAATGCACGGTCTCCAAAGGATTTAAGGTTTGTACGAGGTATTTCTAGACTGTTGGATTCCGAAAAGCAGGTGGTACTATGCTTGGCCTGATGGGGTAGTATATCTGACAGATAGGCTGGAGCCATAGAATGAAGAGACCTAAAAGTGAGCGACAAAACCTTGAAGTCAATCCGTTGCTTGACTGGTAGCCAGTGCAGGTCGGCAAGAAGTGGAGTAATGTGGCAACTGCGACGCTCACGACAGACAAGCCTAGCTGCAGAGTTTTGCACCAGCTGCAATCGCCTGATCGCACATGCTGGTAGGCCAGTAAGCAGTAAGTTGCAGAAGTCGAGACGGGATGTCACGAATGCATGGACCAACTTGGACGTGGTATCTTTATCTAAACAAGCCCGAATTTTAGCAATGTTATGAAGCTGAAAATAGGCGGATTTGACTGTGGAGCTGATATGGTCGTCTAACGAGAGGTCACTTTGGAATATGACACCTAGATTTCGAGCTGATTCAACTGGAGATATGCTGGCAGAGCCAATTTTGAGAGTCAGCCTTTCCAATCTCTGGATCACACTGGGTTTGCCCATAACTAGTAAGTTAGTTTTATCATCGTTAAGTTTTAGAAAATTTGCTGCCATCCTTGTGCGGATGTCATCAATGCTTGCAGCTAGTGAGTTTAGAGAATTTGAGGTGCTCGAAGGCTGTGAGGGATCAAAGCAAAGGTACAACTGAGTGTCATCCGCATAGAAGTGAAAGCCTAGATTGTGCTTGGCAATCACATCAGCAAGAGGCAGAGTATAAACCATGAAAAGTCACCCCTAACCATGTTATTCATATTTATCAAGCGTTATACCACTCACCATTCGATCGTGTTTCTTTTGCAGCAAATGTAAAGCACCTAGAACAAAGAGTTCTCCGAGAGTGCCTTATCAAGTGTATTATTATTATTCTCGCCGAGCTGGTTTGGTCCAGAGGTTTAGGTGCTCGTCCCGACCAAGGTGTGGCTGAGGTCGCAGGCTTGAGCCTGGAGGCATACATGAAGTGCTTGAATATAGATTAAGTTCTCGTAGGGCGCTATACACATGACTTATATTTAATTCTTTATCCTGGTTCACGAAGATGCCAAAATGGCAGTGCAATATGGGAGTTTGACAATTAGCTGATTCGGGTTCAAGTGCAGTTTTATAGGCAAAGTAGAATCCGTTTAGCATACTTTTCCATGTCTAGGACTTGTGCACAGCTAGTGAATTTAGCTGTTTGCTTTCGGTGTGTTGGACAGACTCATACTGCATACAATGTCACCCTAATTGTGAATTGGCCTGCGTAGAGCTTTTGAGTCTAATACCCCCCTGGACCATGTGGACGACTACTTCTAAATGGCGTGTTGAGGTTTGAATCCATATATTTGTTTAACTGCCTTGAATATGAGTTACTCTTGATCGTATGCTGATGTGATTTATTTATAATCACGTTTATCATCTCTTGTATGGTGTCTTTGATGTTTGATGGCCTGGAATTGGTGTCAATTGAGCTACTTTGCTAAGTGCTTCACAGCACGACTCAGTGATTATCAGTGAGCTGGCGAACACTTGGATGGCTCGCTAGACGCAGCAGGCCTAGTTAGGCTCTTTCAGGCCTAGCAGTGGCTCACGATCTCGGGCTGGCTTGTGTATGTCGACAGCAGGGTGCCACCACTAAGCCACCCGAGACATCACAGATCCTCTTTCCTACTGCTGTGTACTTTTTTGTGTGGAGCAGGTGCCCAAAACGCATGAAGTTGTTGTAGGTGTGACAATACATGCTGAGTGTCTTCTTACAATATGCATCTGACAATCCTTGTCAGTGTAGTCCTTCCCTTTGCTAGTGCATCCTCGGCATACTTTTAGGTCCGCCATATGTAGCTTCGGAAGGCAAGGTGCGAAATGCTGCAGGGAGTATGTCATGGGTATGCTAGCAGTGAATCAACTAATCAACTGAATCAACAGCTGAATCAACTAGGCCTTAGCAGTTGTGAAATTGGACGATGGCTTAGAATTAGAAAATTTACAATTTGCTATGCTGTCAATAAATATGCGTGCTGACACTGTGCTTGCTGCCACTAACCACACTTGCATGCTGACCCTGTGCATGTCACCCCTAACCATGTTATTCATGTTGTTTATCAAGCATGATATTACTTACCATTCAATCGCGTCTCCCTTTGCAGCAAATGCGAGGCGCCTAGAAAGAGATTGAGTGCTCTGAGGGCACTTTATCAAGTGCATAAATAATATTATTATTTTTATCAAATATACTGTTACTGCATCGATGACCCGAGCGGCTGGATTTGGCCAGCCACGATAGACCGGCGCCGAGGGTGACCTGTTCATTAAGATGGTAGCTCTTCGGAATTGAAGCAGTCATTACAGGGATCAATATTGGTAAAGATATGATGGGCGGGAGAGTTGCTAAGAGTGGCATATTTCGTCGGGTTGGAAAAATGCAAGCCTGTGATCACCAACCGTCATAAAGCAGCTGCCCTCAGGGTGGGCCCACACCCACTGGACACTAGACTGGAATCTCTGTATGGGCACTTTCCATTACAAAATATGGTAAACTTGCCCTTGCAAGTTTACCATATTTTGTAATGGAAAGTGCGGAATAAGAGTTAGCCGAAGAAAAGATGAGATGAGGCTTTCACCCGTAGAGCAGCTTTCAAACTACTGCGAAATTTGGGCGGGGGGGGGGGGGATTGCCGATGGTTTGGGGCTGCTTTGCCGAAAAAGGGGCTGGAGCTCCACATCAGGTGTAAGATATAAATGACCAGCAAGTGTACGTTCAGGTTTTCCAGGACGTTGTATTGCTAAGCGCAAGCACTCTGCTTGGAGATCGTTGTGTTGGGCAGCAAGATAACGACCCCAGGTACGCTGTCAGGTCAGTAAAGTCATTTTTTACGAATCCGATGTGGTGCTGGTGCAGTGACCCTGCCAGTCCCCGGATCCGAACCCTGTTGAACATTTATGGGACAAAACTGACTGGGGGCTTAGGCTGGGTGCTGGGCCTACATCAAAAGCTGACCTTGTCAGAACAATTCTGGCTCTGTGGAATGCTACTGAAGAGAAACACAATGCCGAAGCTTTTGGCATCTACACCCGGGAGACAAGGGAGGCCGTCAATAAATATTTTCGCTCGGTATGCGCAACATGAGCATGCCTGGCATCATAGAAAATTCTCTCATGACCCATACGGACCAGCAGCCACAGCAGCTGCAGCCATACTTAGAGGATTTGTGCGAGTTAGTGTAACACTGTGTAGGTGTAGCGGATAGGTTAGGCACATTTGTGCTCGCACGAGTACCAATAGCGATGCTGATTTTGGTTCTGTTTGTAGGGCTGAAGGACATGCCGGCAGAGCCCAGCATCAAGCTGCTGTTGTTAGCTCATCAGCGGCTGCAGCAGCTGGCAGTGCCCCTGCTGCTGGCTGTGGCTCTGCTGCTGCTTCTGCTGGTACAATTCAAATGCAGGTCATCGCAGTTCCTCAGACGCCGGTGCGTGCTGCGCTGAACACCGTTCAGCAGCTCAAAGCCTTGCTGACGCAAGCCAGTGATAGCCTAAGCGATGGGTTAATCCACTACATGGAGGCAAGTGCCCTATGCTCACTCATCCCTGCCACTTCCACGGTGCAGCTGCAGATGCTGCTTCCAATGCCTGCTGTGTGCGGTAAATGGTATTCAATGGCTGCTGAGTGGGTGCTGCTGCATGGCTGACTAATCACTCATTCGGTGCCGAGCTATCTCTCCTCTCACTCCCACTTTCTCAATCTGTTCTCCTGGGTCTTAGCCCAGGGGTAAGGTACTCACTCTTCACGACCCGGGTTGTGGGTTCGGGTCCTGAAGTAGGCGATTCTTTTTGACCACTGCAAATGGTGGTGATAGCCGTGAAGGCTCTTCTGCGCTTTGGGAATGAGGCTGTTGTTGAAATCAGCTTTTTTTCTATTTCTCCGGACCCATGTCTGTCTCTTTCCATTGCTTTCCATCCATCCCCTCTCTCTCTCTCTCTCTCTCTCTCTCTCTCTCTCTCTCCTACTTTCTCTAGCACACTCTCACTTGACAATTTTGTACACTCTCTTTCTCTTCCTCTTTTTGCCCATACTGCAAGAGCCAACTGCCTTCTAAAGCCACGGTGTGTAAGACTGTGGGCAGAGTTTTTGCTGGCATGCCAGCAGTAACATTCAAAATTCAGTAATGCCTATCTAAAATGTTTTTTTATTTCGAGTGGCTTCTAAAAGACTGCTGCTAGTGAAACTTGTCATTTTCATGGTCATGCCATGGCTCCGAGAGCAACTGTTTAGTCTGCTCAAAGGCTGACGTAGAATAGGCGATTAGAAATGGTTTAAACTCGGGCATTGCCTGACTATTTTCGTTTTCGGATTATAAAATTGATTGACGAGTAGATACTAACTAGTCAGGGGTGTGATTTTTTGCTAAGGCCAGCTGCTATTCCATCGGTCCAGCAATCCTGAAAATAGCCATTCGCTGCTCTATTTATCCTGTAGGCGTGCTTGGTCAACCCACGTGACCTCATACGCCAGAGGATTGAAAACATGCGAATTCGCTATGAGGCCTCTTATCCGTCACAGCAGGGATCGCCGCTGGCACCATCACCTTCGCAGCGCTACCAACTGCTAGTGCGCCTGTACTACCGAGTGCTCGAGGCAATGCTCAAGTCGGTAAGGCCTTGACCATTTTGTGTATCTGCCTGCCTGGCCGTGGTTGATTGGCCATTACAGGTGACCCACCTGCTCCCCCCCCATGGCTTTTGCCTGGCTCTGCCCGGCTTCATCGGTTCTTGCTCCCCCCATGGCTTTTGCATGGCTCTGCCCGGCTGCATCGGTTCTTATGTGTACTACTGTAGCTACTGATCAGTGTCAACCATAACTTGCCTGCGGTTGTCTACGTTAGGACAGTGGTATAGGGGTTGCTGGTTTCATTGTGGAGTCGCTCGCTTCCACTCAATATCCAGAAAGGTTGCCACTCGCTTGTGGGCCGCAGATGGTATAACTACTTGTACACCAGGATTTATGCACTGTACTTTTGCATAATTAGTCCCAATCTAAGAATAATCTATAATTTCATCTGAATTTTGACACTTTCATATGCTGTTAACCATGTTGTACTTGACAGTATCTCCCTACTGTCATATACTTTACCACTTCTGCGCCTGCTCACCTGATGGCCGTGAGTGAACCCTGCTGTTCATAGTCAGCAGTAATATAGCCAAGTTAAAGGAGACGGTCTTTTCACTAATCTATGTGCAGTACTTTATATTGTTTCATTATCTGATTTTTTGCCTTCCTTGTTGATGGCTTTTGCATTTTAAATGGAGCCAAGACCTCAAGTCAAAGCTAACTGTGTGTGTCACCCACGAGACTCGTCAAACACTTTGGTTGACTTTTAGGTAACAGTTAACTTTAGAGAAGCGATATCACACGATGGGACATTGTAAAAGTGACGTTTATGAGCAATTCTTTGGTAACTGTGTCACGTGTATGGCCTGTTTATGATGGCGCCTCTTTTTCTTTTACATTTCAGCTTCAGTCTCCAGTTGTTATATAATAATGTGTGGTACAATATTTACTCAGTGACTGGTAGAATCAGTTAATCACCCCCCCCCCCGCAGTCAATGTTGTAGTAATAATTTTAATAAGATATTTGCATAGCACCCCGTGAGAATTGAATCTCTGTTGAGGCACTTTACACTGTTTGGTATAAAGGAAGCATATTATAGACATGTGTATAAATCCTCATTTCCTATCTACATGCAGATAGGCTATTTAAGCCTATCATGGCTCTATAGATTGTCAGTTATTTTTCTCAGTGTAGGCCTTAAGCAAAAATTGTCGTCCGTTAGTGCTAATTCAAGTACATTATGGGTTTTCATTTAGTCATCGGAAGTGCAAGGTGAATCATGGTTCTGTACATAGTTATGGAAGCATCGCACTTATAGTATGTTGTATTAGATCTTGTTAATTGTGTGTGATGTCTCGCACAGGAGTGATGCCTTAAATGATTGCCACATTTGTGCACTTATAAGTTATTAATCCTAACAGAGATGACCTATCTTAACCAAATAAAGGATGGCAAAGAACTTTTATCCGACTAGAGCTAGCCATGGGAGTTCTTGTTTGACTGTGCTAACCTACAGACTGATTTCCCCAGCTGCACCAGTTTGTTCCCACATATCTTTTACTTCTATGTGACTTCTTTTTGGGCCCAATGTTATTCGAAGTAATTAGTTAGCAACCTGAAGAAAGTGTCATAAAGGGCTGTTGGTATGGTTGAGCGCATATTGCCATCTGTGATAGCTCTGAAGACCTTTGACTTGCTGACCTCATCTTGTAGGTAGAATGTTATCCAGCATCTGCTCCCCTAAAATCACATTTCCTTGCATTCACGTGACTGAGGAGACCTAGTGCATGCATGCAGTGGCTGTGAAAACCAGTTCACTGATTAGTCTTGTTTGTAAAGTGGCTGCAAATTAGTAGCTTCCTTCATCTAGCCGTGTTTAAAAGAACACTAACCCCATCAGCGAGGCTATGCCATTGTTTTGGGACAGAGACAACCCGTTTCTTTGTATTATCTTCCTCGTGCATTGAACCTATCCTAAACTGTTATTTCTTGTGCAGGAGGAAAAAAGATTAGGTCACAACGAATATCTTACGCTGCTAAATAACGACATTTTCAACCTTGCATTACTGGTCTGCTGTGCTGACGTCATCAACAAGACTTATCAATGTTGCGACGATGCTGGTAAGAGCTTTGAGCATACGTTGCATTTCCATATGCTGCCTTCCAGGTTATGACTTTTGTCCACTCCAGCTCTGCTCTGGACACAATCTTATGCTTTGCCAGATGCAGTAGTGCATTTTTCGTAGACAATGAAAAATATTCTCTGAATGTCAACATATAAATGAGAATAAACTAGCTATAGTGGCAGGGCCTTGGTGCTACTTTGTTGCATTATCTGTTAAGTCATCATTTTGCCGATGTCAGCAAATGCTTGCTGTCGTAGTCATGGCCTTATTAGTCCCCGAGGCTTTGTCTGGGGCTAATCGACTTGTACTTCACGACCCAGCTAGATTCCAGTGCTTCAGAAGACAATTATTTTTTGCCCACTGTAACTGGGAGTGATAGCTGCCATACTTTTGCTGCTATATAAAGAATGCTGTTGAATCAGCCAGCTTTTACTTTTGAACGAGGGATCTTGCCAATGAGAGTGCTGAACACTTATCCCCAGCCTGCTGTGTGTGCCCATTAATGTACTATGTATCCTTTTTAGACAAAAGCTCAGTCAAATGTGTAGGGTCGTGAAATCAATGGCTAATTATCAAACCTCGCATGGACTCTAAGGCTACTTATTAAAGATCCCCTCATACTCTTGTTCTGGCTTACCTAAGTGAAATATAAATATGTAATTCATTTGTATAGTGCCCCAAGAGAACCAAATTTCTATTCAGGTGCTTCACTTACGCCACAGGGCTCGAATCCACGATCTCGTTCATCAAATACATTCACTTGATCTTGGCCGAGGCTAGCACTGATCTAAACCAGCACAGCTAACCTATCTGAACTACGCTCTCGTCGCCCTCACTTCGCACCCCCTGCCCCCTCGGACTTGGGCGATTTACTAACTTCAAATCTTTTTAAAGATATGCCTTCACTTCCTGTGCACCTATAGTCTATAACTCAACCGAATGATATCACTGCATTCCATGGTATTGGCGCTCTTACAGGAGCTAAAAATTCACATGCTTTGCATGTGCTTTTTCCATGTGAATTAGTCTCTTTGTGTTCATGCATGTGCAGTTCTACATAAATTATTTGGTGTATCATTATGTTATTTAGTGTATATGCTTTCATTAAGTATATGTAAAGTGTCTAAATAGAGCTTAGCTCAGTTAGGGAGCTATTTTTTAACAGGTATTATTATTGTTATTTTTAGTGTGGAATACCAGCTTGTTATTCTATCAAAACACCCTAATCTGCAAATATTAGTAATGGAGTTGTATCGCATGCAATGCATCTCTGTTGAATCTCTGGCATACTACTCTTATTTATCAAATCGCCGAGTTGGTTTTGCCCAGTGGTGAAGGTGCTCGCCCCGACATAGGTCTGGCCGAGGTCGTGGGCTCCAGCCCTGTGGCATATGTGAAGCCCCGGAATAGAGATTAATTTCTCTTAGGGTGCTATATAAATGAATTATATTTTTTTACATGTTTATCAATTGATCTGGTCCAGCTCAGCCAAAGGGTTGCTGGGTGCTATGGATTCTAGACAGCTTTATTTTAGTAAGTAGTCTTCAGAAATTGCTTCTTTGCTCCTGTAATGCCTAAATATAGGCTAAACTTTGCCATTATGTAAGACGGCATGTGACAGCATAGGTCTCTATTATTACTTGTCTCGATTCCATGTACCTACTCCGTATCGGAATATGGTGATCATTCATCTAGCCTGACTTGCATCACGATGCACATGGCAGATAACCCGACAGCACCTGCTCATATGTGCAGTATGAGCTCATTGAAACCTTGTGTGCGTGGTCGGCTACCTCGTGGCAGGTTTTAGTAGTGTGCTTTTACTTTTTCCTGTGACCACACTCGCACGCCTTTCTCATAAGGAAGTGCTACATTTGTCTGGGAGGTGTATGGCTGTCTTCGAAAGGATATGGTAGTCCACATTCGGCACCACAAAGGCTTTGCCTAGAGACGCGAAATGCTAAGACAATAACGAGGAATACCGTGACAAGATTTTGAGTTCATGCAGAACCGTGTGCATTTCATTATTGGTTCACTTCACTTGCCCGTCACGTTTCTTTGAGTTATAGTCCTTGATCATTTCAATAATATGCTCAGCCGTGCCAACTGGCCCTAAACAAATGAGACTTCTTTTGTTTAGGATCTTGTCCCTCTGTCAGATGTCTGCGTTAGCCTGCAGCAGCCACTCTGTTCTAGCCACCAATGACATATGTCGGAATCTGCCGTGCTGGCTGTAACCAGTTATGCATCATCACCATACTTCAGTGTTGCCCCTCGCTCCTTGTGTTTTAACTGTTGCAAGGTCAGACTGCTTAGCCGAGTCCACCTCAGGTGACAGCACTGGCCATATCAATATGCTTTGGCAATGCAACAGGATGTAGGCAGTTGGATGTTCATAGTGATAAGGAGATAGGAGATCGAGGTATGAGTAGGAGCTTGCACGTCAGGGAGGTCAAATGCCTTGCCCATCTGAGATCCACCGAGTCTGCATAGTTGATGCATTTTCCTTCATCGACTTCATTGCCACTCCGCCTACATCTGTGTTGTGGGTAAACAAGCAGAAGACTTGCTGGTGTGGTTTGTATGACTTCGATCGATTGCAGTTTTTCTGTGTCCATTTAGATTACGAGTCCTGTGCTTTGGTCTTCGAACTGCATCCATTCAATTTGTGCAAAATCATTGAAAGTTTTATCTTGGCTGAGCCTCATCTACCAAAGGAGATTATTCAGCACCTACAAATGATTGAGAACCACATCCTCGAGCAGCTTGCATGGCAGCGGGTAAGTAATGTCGTCCTTCATACCGGCATAGTGATTACGACCAGCCAGCTGTGTGTGACATCTTTGGCGATATCAAAGTAGACGTGTGCTCTGCCAGCTCATAGAGCAACGTGCCAGATCAAATGGATGCACGTTCATTCAGCTGTTCTAAGCCCAGTCGATCGGCTGAGCTTCACCATCTTCTTGCCTGCATAAGGTTCTACGTGACATGCCACTTTTTCTGCTGCCTGCATGCGCCAAGGTCTCGTCCTGCGAATGCCTTGAAAAGTGATTCCTTATACTGTAGTTAAAATGATGGATGTATAGAATTCTTTGATTACCATGGTAGAGAGCTGGTTCTGCTTTGATGTGCTGCCCATAGTTGGAAGACTGTTTGGTGACTGCAAAGTTTTATTCACTCTAATAATTGATTCCCATCCAGGCAAAAGTATGTTTATGTATTTGCACTCACCTTGTGCTCCATCATAATTATATTTGGTTTGCTGCTTTCTCTTGATTTAGTCGTGTTGTTTCACAGCTGGCTCTTTTTTTATCTGGTTTTGTGGCTTTAATTCCATCGAGCTTCTGAAGTGACCATCAGTGACTGTCTGAGCTGCAGCCTAGGCAAGGCATTGGCCTGGGGGGAGGACGTGACCATGAGATTCCCTTCACAGCTACCTTGGTAGAATGCAAAGGGCGATCGGTTGAATCAAATCCGACGCCCGATTATTTGGGTTTGGGATTAATTTAGTTATCAGCTTACTTTATTTTTAAACTATCATGTCTGCTTTTCTGACAGTGTAATTCATGCTTTTCTTTTTCTTGTTACAGGACTCGCCTCTTTTTGAAAGCTTCAACGCTGCAGCAGCTGCTGCTGACACTCTTGCATCCCTGCCTGTGGTGTCTTCAGGCGCTGAGCCGGCTAGCACAAGCTTCCATTCAGGATCGGTATCGCCGGCTCGGTCTGCCCTCTCTCTGCAACAGTGAGCACCTGCTGCTGAATAACTGGATGAGGCTGCAGCTCCAGAGTCACAGAAATTATTCCTACTTTTCTTTTCACATCTGTTCTCCACCGTTCGTTGTAGTTTCATGTCTCCTGCCAGATCAGCCAACTCGCACGATGAAGCAGGCGACTTTAGGCCGACTGCGAAAAGGGCGCGATCAGTGAGCTTGTTTCTTAGCAAAGGCACGTAAGCCTGTCTTGCGTGCCATTGCTGTCACTTTGTTTCGAGCTATCGGGCGCCGTCGGCACCCAAGCCTTGCTTCGCCTGTCACGAATGTGCTCTGCTGTTGGGCTGCTGCCAAGCCAATGGTGATCATTTGTCGATGTATTCTAGAGTTTTGCACAGTTATGCCACCTAAACTACTGCCCATGTCTCCGTTCAGTTTCGCGTTGGATCAAACAAGGCCGAGGGCTGTATCATGCTTTTAACGCCTAATCGGCATGTTGCGAAACTTGTCGGAGCTGCTTAGGCTATTTGTGGTCCCTAAAATTCGTGTAACAGCAGCATTGTTGCAAGTTCATGAAGTCGGAAACAAGGTTGTTTGCACTGTGAGCCCGGTTGACTGCAAGAGCTGTGCATCAAGCATTTTGGCACTGTTCTACCCTGCACCAGTATGCAGTTGCAATGCAGAGCGAAAGCAGAGAAGCCAGCAAACTTGTACTGAACAGGGATCTTATAAAAGGCTCGCGGATAATAATAATAATACGAATAAAAATAATACATCGTTTAGCGCCCTTAGAGAACTGAATCTCTATGTAGGCACTTTACAGATGCTGTATAGAAAGCAGTCCTTGTATTGAACGATACTACAAGCAGCACTCAGTGCCACCGGCGAATATGACTTCTGGCTAGTAGCATACACTGAATCATGCACTGGTAAGCAGGCAGAGCAGACTGGAACAAAAAAGACAAGCAGCAAGCTGCAGCAAGGAGAAAGCTGAGTTGAACAGTTGTGTCGTCACATGAGACTTAAATAATGCAAGGTCATTGCAGATAGTGACCGAAGCTGTAAGCGAGTTTCTGACTATTGTTGCATACAAACTGAAGGAGCGGTCAACAATTTCAAAGATTTCAAAGTAGTGCGACGGACAGGAAGATGCCGCCTATACGGAGAAGTGGTTGTTACGATAGCTCTGGAAAAATGTGAAAGTTGGATTGGTTGGCTGGTACAAGCAAGTGAAGTGTCCTCTAAACCAGGCAGAGAGGATTGAAACCGATTCGATGCTTGAAAGTGAGCCAGCAACACTTAAACAGAAGTTTTGTGACGTAGCAGCTACACCGTTGAAGAGAGACCAGACCAACTGCTGAGTGTTGAACCAGTCGCAGAAGATACACAGGCAGCTAGTCCTTTATAAAGGGAGCTGCAATAATCTAGACACACTGTCCCAAACGTTTGAAAACGTTTCACTGTCGGACTCTTGTCCCCATTTTAACAAGGTTCTTTAGCTGAAAATAGACCGACTTGGCTGTCTTTTGTGGCAGTCTGTGATGTCTGTTGAAGAAAAAATCTCAAAAATAAAGCATCCTGCTCTAAAAATCAACAATAATCATGCATTAGCAACACTGCAAAGGAAATCTGAGGTACGTGGTATCGCTATGCTCAATTGCGTTCAGTGCCACTAATAATTTACAATTGCTCATGTTCGTTTGACTAAGAAAGTCAGAAACAGCAGGATTTCTAAATTCAGTACTAGTGCCTTTCACCCTTCGAGAGCTTGCCACGTACAGAACCTGCAAACTAAACGTGAACATTAGTGTATTGCTCCTGTTTATCTGCAAGTACCACCTTTCCCAAAATCTTTATCTTATAGAGGATCTGTTAAACTAGTACCCTATATGCCAATCGGCAACTCAAAGTACCAGCGGTAAAGGTGCTTGCCTCGAACCAAGGTCAAGGTTATTATATTTGTTGATTGAGGTCGTAAGCTCGAGCCCCCATATATGTGAAGTGCCTGAATACAGATTAAGTTCCCTTATGGTGCTATACAAATGAATTATATATATTTATATATATATATAATATATATATATATATGAATGAATGAAGGATATATGTATGTATGTATATATACATAATATACATAATGAAGGATATATATATATATATATATATATATATATATATATATATATCCTTCATTGTGTCAGATTCAATTTAGGTGGTTTTTAGAGTTTATACTTCGTGATGTGTATTTGGTGGTCGTAGCATATTTTTGTAATACTTTGGTTGTTCTGTTGCTATTTCCATAGAAGTGGTCACTTTGCAATAAGTGTTAGTGTTGTGAAAATTCATAGGAAGCATCGGTTCTAGGACAATAGTGTGGCTTTCTAGATTGCATGTGGTTATGTTGATGCTAAGGCTCATATGCTTCGGCTGTGGTGAAATCAGGTGTGAATGCTGTCAACTTATGGTCTTTCCTAGCCAATACCCGTGGTTTGGTACTTGCTAACCTGTCTGGTTGCTGTCTGCTAGTAGTGTCTAACTAGGCAGCGATCATTCGTGCTCTGATTTATAGTCTCTCTTGCTGGTATGTAGACATTAGGCAACATTTATTCGTTCTCTGTATGCATGTACCATCCCATATTTGTTCATACGCCGATAAGCCACACATGCACTCTCTTAGCATTAAACATGCAAATGTATGTGCACATACACCCACATGAATGCACACAGATGTGCATTAAACGCCGAGCTGGTTGAGTCCAGCAGCAGTTGGTGCTCAGCCCAACCAAGGTCTGGCTTAAGTCGTGGGCTCGAGCCCCGAGGCATATGTGAAATGCCTGAACAGAGATTAAGTTCTCTTAAGTTAAGTTTTCTTAAGATGCTATACAAATGAGTTATATATATGAATGCACTCACATGAATGTCTAACCACTATTATGTGCTTGAACTGTCTCATGGGCTGTTCAAGTACAAGTTCGCCAGCACTCCTGCCTCTGTCGATTTTTGTAGTAAACTGTATTTGAAACTAAACAAGATCTTAAAAGTTGTACTTTTGAAAAGTAGCACTCCTGACTTATTCATTGTGCATTACTGCTGAGCATCACTGCATTGTGGTGCTATAGTATTCCTTGCATTGTGCAAGGAATTAACAGCTCAGCACTTCCTTCTTTAGAAGCCTATTGAGCCCTATCAATGCAAGTGTGTGGTTAATATGTTGTTGCATATGCTGCCGAGATTGGTGCCAAACAACAGGCTTACCTCGTGCCTGGGTGTGTTAGTTTGTAGACTTGGATATCAACGACTGCAACATATGTGCATGCGATTGGAAATCGGCAAAGACTTGGTATGTGAGCGCCATTGTCTGAGACATTGTTCTAACTTACACTGCCCTCAAAAGTTTCTCTGCACCTGGTCCACTCCCTCTGAGTTCGGTTGTTATTAATGCCCGTACTCGGGTAAGTCAGTAAGCTACACCAAATATTAAATTGTAGCAGTCTGTCAATACAATTTTGGCCTTAGGCCTTAGTCGCAGTTTGCTACGTTGCTTAGTGGGTAACTGCATTCACTGGCAACCGAGTCAGTGGCTCCCATGCAAACAGATGGGCATGTTTGGTTACGTGACCGCCAGCCCCCTCCCTCCCTCCCTCTCGTAGGCCATCCAGCAGAACCAATTTTAGCTCGTTTCGTCACTGAAGATTCCTTGGCCAATGATGAGGTACCCCTGGATGTCTCCTTGACCTGTTAGGGCTAGCCCATGCCATACTGATGCTCGGTACGCGACCAGAATATGCCACCAGTTGCACAGCTTTCTGACTGCACAAGAGCAGTTTTGATGTCACTCCACGGAGTTGGCAATGCAAACCAAGAAATTGCGAGGCTGATTAAGATCTGAGAGGGCACTGTTTGGACCCCTATTAGGAAACATCTGGACAGAGACACCAACCCGATGGGGCCACCCTTGAATAGCTTTTCCGAGGGAGGACCGGCTACTGAATAGCATGGCTCTGAATGAAGATTTGCCACTGCTAAAATGCACTGTCAGTCTCTACCTACTACCCGACCGGTCATAAGCCAAATTACCGTGAGTAGACTGCTTAATGAACAAGAACTGACTGCGTTTGGTGGCTAAATGCAAGCCACTGTTGACTGTGCAGCAAAATAAAAACCAATGTTAGATTTTGCTTGCTGATACCAGCACTGGACATTTGCACAGCAGAGCAGACTGCTGTGGACTGAATAAATCTCTTTGGCTGCCACAAGAAAGAGGTGGAAGTACGTGGGAGTAAGGAGAAAGTACGCTGGCTTGTCTTTACACAGTATAACTCGCATCACATTATAGTGTATGCCAGCTTATAAATACATTTTTAAAGGGTATAGTTATAAAGAAAGAGTTAATATAGCCTAATAATGTTAGCCTATTGTTTAATTAGAGCCCAATGTCATGAAATTATGTGAGTAAACCCTAACAACTTAATCTATAGCATGGCATCAAAACCATAGTTTTGAAACACCTATTGTGGAAATGGCAGCTGCATAACCATTCTAATATGTAGGAGGCTTACCGGTCCTGGCCATTGGAGGCGATAACATGAGATAGGCCATGCACAGTGCCGTGAAATTTAGTTGGTAAACCCGGAAAACGGTTTTCTGTACATTAGTATCAAAACCGCAGCTGAAAACTTTTTATGGAAATGGTAGCTGTATTGCAGTTCGAATGTATAGAGAGGCTAGCTGGCCCGGGCCATCGGATGCTATAGCATAAGATCGTGAAAGCGCAATCGTATGATATTTAGTGGGTTAAACTGGATCATCGATTGCTATAATTTCCCATCAGCACCTCATTTTTTCGAAACTTGTTTGTTAAAGTGGCAGCTGTATCTAAGTTTGAGTACTTCGAACCGCCATTTGGGCCGGGCCATAGGAGGCCATAGCCTGAGACCGTGCAAGGCAAATTCCTTGAAATTTGATGAGTAAACATTGAATTGAATGTGTAAATAGGCTGGCTGACCCAGGCCATTTGAGGCTGTAGCATGAGAACGTGCAAGCGCTATTGCATGAACTTTGGTGGGTAAGCCCCTTAACACCGTTCTATATAATTTGGCATCAAAACCGCAATAGTCTGATATTTATTGCAGAAATAGCAGCTGTATTGCAGTTTTTAGTGGTACCCCACAAATTCTACTGTTGCAAATTAAACCTTAGGTTTGCACTCTTAGCTATCTGCCAATATATGTCTTCCTAGTAGTTGATCAATGGTGCCATTTGAGTTGGCCAGTCATCGGACAATTCGTCGAAAGGAGCAGGAACATCTGCTACTGGAACGAAACTCAGAGCTGAAATTATTGTGACGTGTGTACGCAGATTTTTGTCATTAAGGTATTATTTTGCTAGATTAAAATTTCGAACCTTGCGCCAAAGATGTTGTCCGAAATCAGACAAGCATCTAACTTGCTGAACTCCGGGAAAGATGGTTGAACAGGCATTCTGACTGGCTTTCTCAAAATCTTAAATGATATTTGTTGGAGTCAGAGTTTGCATTAGTAGTGCATTATAAAACTGAAGGTACTGTTACCACTTTTACACCAGTCGTACAATGCAATATTTGTTTCTTTTGGTATAATGTTAATTAATTTGGAAGACACAAGCCAGTCAATTAAATTGTGAGTTTTTGTCGTGCGAGCATTCGTCGGGGTTGCTAGCATTTTGCTTTTTGATCGGCGCGCTTTTGTCGTGCTTGATTTTTTGTCCTGCGAGCTTTTTCTGGTGTGCCTTTTTTGTGTTCCTGAATATCTTTTATTCCTCAGCTTGGAGGTTTTGACGACTGGGCATTCATTACTTTGCCGTATCCCTTCAAGAAAAAACTTGCTGAATTTTTTGTAAAAGCTGTTTGTCATTTTGGTGACGACGGAAAACTGTGCGTTAGAGCTCGTCGATAAAAAGGTTATTGGAGTATGGGCTCTGTGTCTCCAGATGCTTTTTCGTCAATGGCACCACAGAAGTTTACTAACAACCGACTGTGGTCGTATGATGCAAAGCATGCTGTGTAGACAGTCAATGACAGGCTGAACAAAATTTGGTAATAACTCTTAGTCTTTGTCATCTCATTTTCTAACGAGGCTCTATTTGTTCGGCATAAAAACATCGCAACAGCTACTGTTCATGCTTTTATCTGGTATGTACTCTGGGCTTGCTGTTGGACTGCAAAGTGACACTTTTCTTCAGTGTCTGGACTGCATTCATGGCTTTGCTGTGTTTAGATGGCCAGAGTTTGGACTTGCCTGGAATACAAAATCATGAACCGATGGGATCTGCTCCAGAATAGGCACATCGATCAGGTGAGGTGCCTCACATTTCGTGTCTGGATCAGCCGAAGCAGTACAGCTTGCTGCAATCTCATTCATGTATTATTATGCAGCAACGTGTTTCATGGTTAGCCTTTCTCATTTTTGCTGCTCATGAGGAGGTTGCAGCTAAAATGCCTTAATCGTGAGGCTTTATTTCTCTCAGCAAACACTGTGTCAACCTGTGACCTGGTGACCACATTATTGGAGCTTCATGCTTTTGTCCCTAGTGCCAAAGAGACGTTATGGGCAGCCTGATTGTGTAAGGTAATAGTTAATTGACTGACCAAACCCTACCACTAGCACAATTTGAACCTAGTCTAGGACACATGACTCTATATACTTGGCTAATGGGGGGTGCAGTGGGGTTCATATTATCTCTGTGAGTGGCGCTTGGCAAGTAGATAAAATGCAGAGGAGGGCATGAGAAAACCGTGATAGGGTCAAGCAACAAAGAGCATGCATGCCAACTTGGGGAGAATGAAATAAACGTGGTTCTTAGATGCTGTGCTAGGACTCGCTGTCATGCTGAGCTGCAGCTGCTCCGTGCACCATTTAGCTGATCTTTTTATGTCAAGCTCATCAAACATTAATGTGATTCGCGATGCATTTGCAGATTATGATGTGCTGCATTTATGGGATATGCAAGGTGATGGACCACGAGATAAAATTCAAAAGGATTGTTGAAGTGTACAAGACGATGCCGTCCATGCGGCCGGAGGTATATATTGTTCCTAACATCTATTTGCATTTTGATCAAGATCAGACGTTGCTGAGGGCCCAGCTTATGAGATTTTTTATCTATAGGTGTATCGGTCCGTATATATTTGTGACGGCGAGCAACCGGATTCAATCATAGGATTTTACAATCGCATCTTTATGCACAATTCAAAGTCGTATCTTATGCAGTTTTCTCCAACCAGCCGTCGGGTATGTCTTGTACTGTGCCGGCGATGGCGTTTTTTCTTTATATAATCTCCACCGTGCTGTGCTTTTTGCAACTTTATTTAAGCTATTTATTGGGAAGCTGAATTAGAAAATTTTGAAGGCTCAACTGTCGCCTTTAGGGGCAAATTATTTTGTGCAGTGCCCGACTCATTTTTTGTTGTGACATACGTGCACGACCCCTCTCACAACAAGGGTCACACTTGATCAAATATTTGCCCCTAATTGTACGTTATCGTTTCTTATTATTAACAAATACTGCACATCTGTTTGCATGCCCATCTCATTTAGTCTGTAGTATGTGCTTTTCTCTGCATCCAGAATTATCTGTGAATATGTGAATCAAAACCTGGTCTCTTGTCATCAATGTTGTCTGCACCAAAAGATCTTCCGTCGCTACTGCTGCTCAATCCTTCTTTCGACCTTTTTTATTGATATATATGCTACTGTGTAATACTTACAGACATTATTGACGAGTTTGAACCTCTGACTAATCATGCTGCTCGCCCTTGCCCAGGTGGTCATTGGTTTACCTCAGACATTCAACTACTAAGCACAAGCTTGACAAAGCTTTCACAAAATAAGGACTGTCTGTCCATCGACAGGCATACCAGCACTATTACACATCAAGCCACTCCTACTCTCCCTGTCTATCACAGGCTGTCTTTTGCCTCTACCCCGATCCTTTTCTATCTCTCGCACTCCCTATCGATCGATCTGTCTCTATCTGTTTTCTCTATCTCTTCTGTGCACTCTCTTGCCCGTCTGTCTCTCTCTCTCTCTCTCTTTCTCTCTCTGTCTTAAATAGTTCTTTAACGAACTGTGCACTTCCAGTGTACAAAAAGATTGTGGAGATAATGTAGCTAATTAAGGCTCATAACAGTTATCCGGTAGCCTTTATTTATGGCCACCACTAGTTCTAGCAGTTCTCTGTAGCTGTTCTTGTGAGGTCGAAGTCGTTTGGGTTATTGCTTGCCACTGGATTGTCAAGCAGTGCAACGACTTCAAAGTTCTGTCACTCAATTTTAGGTCTCTATTCTTTGTCTCCAGCCTACCTATCAGATCTACTCTCCTACCAGGCTAAGCAACTCATCACATGCTTTTCTGATACAAATCGTTTAGCTACTCCTCGTGCAAGCCTCAAATCCTTTGGAGACAGTGCCTTTAGTTCGTATGCTTTCAAATGTTAAAACTCATTACCGATTGATGTCGCGACACCCCCTGCCTTGGCGACATTTAAAAGGCTACAACGCAGCTATTTATCAGAGCACTTAGTGGGTCCACGTGATTCGTCCTTTGTGTGCCGATGGGTGCTGACACTGCATGCAGCCACTAATCATATTTGCATGTTGACCCTGTGCATGTCACCTCTAACCAGGTTTTGCTTGTTGATACTGAGCATGCTACCACTAACCATCCGATCACAGTTCCTTTAAGCTGATGTAAAGTTCTTAAAAAGAGATAAAGTTCTCTGAGAGTGCCATACAAATGTAATGTTATTATTTTTTTTTATTGCTTTTATGTCATTCGGTCATTTGTGTAAGCTGTAATACCGATAAACTGTGACTACATCTAATTTTTTAACCTTTTTTCAGCCTGGTTGGCATGCATAAGCTACGTTTATGCTATTGACTTTCCTCTTGCCGACTTCTCCCCATTAGGGTGTTTGCAATATCGATTAGGCAGACTTAGCCTAGCTCACAGCACCCTGCTGTGATGTGAGAGGCTGGTAAGAAAGAGGGTTTCCCAGAAAGCCGCTCTGCCATCACCTGCAGGGAAGTTGGATTTGCTGCTGAAGCGATTTTAGTAGAGTTTTAGTATGAGAAGAGTATAAAGAAAAGGAAGCATATCAAAAACTTGTTGTTCGAGAAAGTGCACAGTGCTAAGTAATCTGTGCCTTTATGGGCGTGTGGGTGTTAGGTGCTAAATAATGTGCCCCATTGCCCATATAAACAGATGCACTGACGCTTTTGTGCAGTTATGGGTTGAGCCTAGGCTACAATGCATAAGCAGCCCATGTTCAAAGACTTTCTCTGAAAGCCTCAATACAGCTCGAGCCTACTAGCTAGCCTCAGCCATTTTTATTTTGGCGGTGGGGTTTATGTGATGAGCCCCCAGGATTTGTATGGGTCGGCTGGTACAATTAGGAGCAAAAAAGAAGAAACAGCTTCTCCTTAATGAGAATTGGCCGACCTGGCTCCTTCCATTAAAATATGAGGGATGTATGGTGACGTGGTATTCCAAACCAGAGGGAGATCTGTCCAAAATCGGTGCCGATCTAGGAGGGAAGTCGAAAATAGATCAGAGTAGCTTAAGTCGTGAGAGCATGTGGTGCTCGCACGAGCTTGCAAACCGAGTTAAAGAACTAGATAAACCAATTGATCTGGTTTTCCTAACTGGAAATGCATCTGCATACTGATTTACTTTGGTTTCAGCAACCGCCGTCATCCCCCGCCCCGAAGACAATCATTCCTGGATCGCCCACCATGTAAGTATGGCCAGCTGTTACAGGAGCATTTTACAGATATGCAAGGTTTTTGTGATGGTCAGCTTGCGCCTGTATGAACTTACCTCATGGATTAGTTTTGATCATCAAGCTGTTTCCCAATTTCACGAGATAGGCTACTTGTTATCCCTGTATAATCAGTACAAAGGCCGAACGTAACAGGACGTGTTAATTTTTTAATATTCATTTAATGTCTTGGCTGTTTACCTGGTATAGTTCTTCTGGCACCCATAACATGCACAATTTTACCAATCTGGAGGGGAATGTATTGGCTTATGTTGAGCCTTCTCTAATGCAGGATCTTTTGACTCTCCTCTCGTATTTAATCACCTTCCTCTCATTATCTTTATGTAATTGGCTACACAGACTACAATCAGAATTGCAGTACCTAGGAAGCAATGTGAGCCTCCACGAGTGCTTTTGATATATGGGTGGCCATTATAGAACACCAATAATAGTAATGCACTTGCTATAGCGCCTCGGAGAACTCAATCTCTTTATAGGCACTTTACATTTGCTGCCAAGGAAGCACGATCGATGATTAGTCGGTAATCCGTATACACTGACTGAAACTCGTGCATGCATGGATATTTACCTGCATAGCCACCAAAGCAAGCATACCCACTTTGGGCTCTGAAAATTGTACATCAGCCATGTATTGTGGTTTTTACGAACTCTTGGCCGCTAGAGTGTAGGAACAATCACAGCACTTATGATAATGACAAGAAATGTGAATAGCACCCTGTGGCTTAGCTCCTTCATACCGAGCTGAACTGCTGCACCAGTTTCAGCCTCCTCGTGCCCTCAGGACCTGTACGGACGATAAATTAAGTGCTCCATTCCTTTGCTTAAAGACCGGTGGTAACAGAAGCTTTTGCTCTGCAGGTCCTAGGCTGTGGAACTCTTTTATACAATTCTTATGCAACAACTACTCTGCTGCTGCCGACAATGGCAGATCCTTTCCAGCTACCGTGAGCTGCTACTTATATGCTACTCAGTACCTTAACTGCTCTCCTGACTCAAGATATGCTTCTCAATTTATTTTTGTTGCGTGAAATGAATTCTATTGGCTACCGAAAGCTGCCTAGGCTGCAAGTGCTGCATATGTCACTTCGTGACACCAAGTCTTTGTGGAGTTACAGACTGAGATACATAAGAGAACTAATTAGCTTATAGGCACTTTACGTAATGCTGTTCAAGAATCGTATGAGAAAGACATCGGCGGGTGTTACTGTTGGCAGCCTCCTAGGCTGGCTTACAAAAAAAAACCATTAACCTGGTTATACCAATGAGCCTATTTTGTCAAGACTATTTTTTATCTTCTAAAATATGTCAGGGCTTCGGAAGAGATTTTCTCGTAGAACAATTAGACTGGTGCATAATAGCATGTGCTGGAAGTGCTAAGAAAACGAATGTAAGCATTAGGGCTGAGCATGTCATCAGCAGTGTCCAAAGTTGGAACGTCTTTTTGCATATCCGGCCATCGGCTCGACTTATGTGAAAAGATGCAGGACATTACCGAGAAGGTACCCAAAACTCGGCATGCTTTTTCTGATGCCTAAAGAATTGATGAATGCATTTATTCGGTTAGGTGCTTAAGTCGCGACACTCACACCACACCAGCTAAGTCGGGAAGAAGGGCTGGCAGCACGAACATCGTCGAGACTGCAAAGACAACAGTCAAAACAGATTCAAACGAGGCACTGTGTATTCGGCATGTTGATAATCTAACTGCTGATGGTCTTACCACCAACCATCTTATAATGCTTTCTATAAATTTATCTGTAAAGTACCTAGAAAGATTCAGTTCTTTGAGAGCACTATACAAATGTATTATTATTATTATTATTATTACTATTATTTGGTCATATATAAATTGCACACGTAGCCGATTTAGTGGAGCTGACCAAATCTTGATATAGAAAGTATTACGAAGCTGCAACATATGGATTGGTAACCATGTGTAGCAGCTGCAAGCAAGAACTTCCATTTGCTGCTCTTTGAATTCTGACTTGAGGGCTCCGTAATGAGACCAACGGTTGCATGGCAAGCCCCGGTGACCACAGCAAAGCAAACACTGCCTTAATGATCTCAAACCTACAAATGTAGTTGCTGCAATGCAGTAAGAATCGTCGGAAGAGCAGCTGGTGGGCACATTCAAAGACCAGACCCAAGCTTAAAACAAAATCAGCAAATTTCCACGCAGGAAACACGAACGTCTCTGTAACCAATGACAGAATGTGCAACTGGCTTCTTTATCTCGGGGATTTTCCTGCGGTCATCACTACTTGTTGCAAATGATCGAAGGGCCGTCGTATGAGGCTTGGTCAAGGCAATGGTGACCGATCTAAGCTAGTGAGCTGAGCTGACTGGGCAGTGCAACATGTCTGACGTGCAGGAGTTCAACCCACGTTTCCTTTACCGTGCAAGTCACATTCCAACCAAGGTCTTCGACGTAGACGCCGGACAGAGTGCCTACGACCTTTGAAGCTGTTCCCCGCTTCAAAACACGCACGACACATTTCATTCAGCGGCCTCATTTGTATAGCTGGATAATAATAATAATAATATAATTAAACATTTGATATAGCACCCACAGAGAACTCAATCTTTCTAGAGCCTTGACTGCTATCACCAGTTGCAGTTGGCAAGCAAGGATCACACACTGCTGGACTCAACCAATGACCCGGGTCGTTAAGAGCAAGCACCTGAGCCCGGAAAACTTATTGCCTTTGCCGGATTAATGCCTGCGGTTGGGCCAGATTAATGACTAAGTTTGTGTGGCTCCTAGTTGTTTAGTGCTAGCATACGGTGCTTAATGCATGCCCTGTGTTGATTGATAGGATACGCAAGAATTTCTACTTGTCGCCTCTTCGGGAGCCTCTGCCCTGGCAGGGGCAGTCGTCGGGCTCGAGCACGCTGACACCTCAGAGTAGGCAGCTATACAGCTTCGGCGAGCCTGGCGTAAGTCGTTGCCCGTGGTTCGGCCCGATGCGACCGAATCGCTGCACTAGAAGTCACAGTGTGCTGCTGCAATAGGCCACAGTGTGCAGCTGCAAAAGCTCGCCCGCGGGTACATTTTGCAGTCGTCCGAGAAGCTTCGCAGTATTAATGAGATAATGCGCCGGTCGGCACTAGGCGCAGCACCTCCTTCGGGCAGTGCCAGGAAGCGAGCTCTCAACTTTGATTCTCAGAATGTCAACGGGAGGTAAGCTTCTCAGAGCTGCTCGCGTGGCACGGTGCACGGATCGGCTCGCAGGCTTGCCTTTCTTCAGTCTGCAGCAGTTGAACGGCTCAGGCACTTGCATTGTAGTGACAAGCCAAAAGACCCGGCATCGGTGAGGAAGCAGATGCGGTTCGACGACGATCAGCCGCCAGCCTGATTGTCTGAGCTGAGAGCAAACAGCGTGCCCACTTATGAAAGCCGCCACTGCTCAGCGCCCTCACCAGTTTAGCAGTGAGCCTGAGTAGAATCGTGGAGCTCCTTAAGTAGGGTATACATCAAATAGGCTAAATATATATTTATATATATATATATCTTTTGTGCGTGTGTGTTTGTCTGTATGGTCGTGCAGCAGCTATATAAAATGTTAAAACAACCTTCTGTTCTTGCTTGTTTTTATGCAAAGCTATTTAAACAGCCAACAGAATTGCACAAGAAAGCAGCAACCACGCGGCGGCACATGCTAACAGCGTCGAATGCTAGAACGTACATCGACCATAGTCAGATGTTACACATTAATTATTCGCCGACCACGGCATAGCTACTTTTTCTTCTTCTCTTGCCCGAGATCTGAATGAAGACGCTTGATGATCGGAGCGAACACTTCATAAACGAGTGTGCCGTTCTCATCAAAAAAGTGGGTCACATCTAGCATCTCACATTTCTCACGGCTCTGCCCACTAATGCCGTCGAGAAAATGCAGTTTCAACTCATATTCGTGGCCAAACCTGCAAAAACCAAACCGGAACAAGATTGCTTGCAGGTTCAGCCGAGAAGGCTAGTAGCTGAAACTGGGGGGGGGGGGGGTGCTCATTATGCAAATCTATGGAGCGTTTGAATCGTTTACACTTAAGGATCAATGGCCCAACCGCTAGGCCCTCCCACGTAACGACACACGTGCTGGGTTTTGGGTCTTGCAGCAGGCAGTTCTTAATGGTAATACACACTTACAAAAGTTTTTACAAGAGCAGATGGATAACTGCATTTAGCTGCAATCCTGTCATATGATTAACTTTATCTTCGGATTACCTTAATCTTCGCCCAACAGTCACTGAAAATATGGGCAGGTGTTCCGACATTATTTACTACTAGAAAAAAGATTACTCGTGCACTGGTGGATGCAGACATCAGTGAAAGGTTTAATAACAGCTAATAATAATATTAATAATAATACATGCGTGTATTATATGTATGTAATATAATGTCATACATTAGCCAGAGACATTCATAGAATCGATGCATCATCAAACTTGATGCTGGAGGCATTATTTCGGTTTCCTAATACCGACTGGCATCACGAAAACCATATTTAAATAGATGCTAAAAACCCACATTCTCTTCACATAAATTGGTACATCCTAGTGATTGTCCTTTATTTGGTTATGCATACTGAAATTATGCGTCTTATCAGTAACCAATCGACACGCTTCCTTTTCAGCCCATGTAAACTGCCTAGAACGGTATACTTATTACTAGGTCGTATGCTACAGCCATGAGGTATTTACCACTTCTATTATTAGAGAAAATTGATCGGCTCCGGAGAAAGCGCACATCATCTTAATTCGGCTTTTGTTTTGTTTAATACCAGAAGGCTTCGAGTCAGCCCAGATCTGTTGACTAGCAGCTGCAAAATAGTCAAAAGCTACACTTTAATACTTAAATAAAGCTATTTTTATGATGCAGATATAATTTTGCAATCAAGTTTGAATGGATGACACTTGCTATCTATCTATCTACACACGCACATACACTCATATTCATTCATTTGTATAGCACCGTAAGAGAATATGATCACTAACCAGATGCTTTATATGCCGCAGAGCTCGAGTCCAAGAACTTAATGGTTAAAGGCAAGAATCTTATTCCCTAGGCCAAACCAGGATGAGGGGTAGAGCAGTAACATTTGTTGCAGATCCCCAAGGTCCAAAGGATGGCCATACAATAAGACAATGTAGCGGTAATGGGGCAGCAGTAGCCACACGGCGACGTTGATGACATCGGGACGTCTGACAACATGGGAAATCACTGCCATACATGCACCAAAATGCAAGCAGCAGCTCAAAGCAAACAAGGCAGCAGATGCAAGCCTGATGGCCTCTTAGCATCGAGTCAGTAGCAAGCTATCCAGTTTCTTGCTCTAGCTTTTTCAGCTGGCACACACCTATTTCGGGCTTCCAGAGCATAGGAAAAAAAGGGGAAAAACCTAGGACCACATTGCTGAACGACCCACAGCTAGATGACGGAGACGAACGTTTAAGCAGCAGATATCTCAGCAACTAGCTCCGGGAATCCTTGACCGGCACAATGCCGAAGAAAACCGGGCCCATGCAAACGGCCCCGAGATACGGCCTCACCTCTTCACGTTTGAGCTAACAGTCCAGCTGCAGTCGGGATCAACGCCAGCCTTGTCCTTCTGAAGCGCCACGAGGAAGATGCCTTTCTCTTTGAACATGACGTACAGCGTCAGCACTCCCATCAGGAAGAAGTAGGACAGCACGCTCATGATCAGCACCGGCTTAGATTCGGGGAAAGGCCTGAAGTAATCCCAGACGAGGGCAAACAGTGCAAACAGCACAGCAATCGTGCTGATGAGCAGCCGTCCATCCATGAGCGAGTAGTCCTCAACGTAGCCAAATTCGTCAACCAGTACCTGCACAACGAACCACACGCAGCGCACGTAGAAAGGCAAAGCAAAAGCATCAAAGACCCGACTCTGCGACGAACGGAAGATTGGAAAAGTAGAGCATGTGACCCGGGGAGCTACAAGCGTGGGTCGTGGCGCTGCTGCCCAGGGGGCCAGCACAGGGCAGCAGCAGCTGGCACAGTTACACACGATGGTAGCTTTAAGTGTGTCGCCGCTGCCGGCTGCCAAAGCTGGCTACGACAAGCCGCTGAGTTTAAGGCAAAGCCCACAAAGCTTCTTACCTTCTTCGCAGCATCGTCGAGTGCATTTTTGCAAGCAGCCGAGTCCCACTTGTCTATCACTATCGGCTTCTCTTCAATCTCGTCGCCCTGCCAACACGAAAGCGCCGACTAGACGTGCACGACACGCCGACTAGATTGTGCATTTAGCGAGCTGCATCTCAGCACACCCCGTGGTGGCGCTAGCTTCCGGCCAACTAGCATGCATCGACGAACTCGTCCATGAGCAAGGAGCGCCCGAATGGTTTTTAACGGTTTTAAATTCACCACCAGTGAACACTTCAGGCTGGCGAACAATCTTTATGTGGCTGAGGTGGAGAGCCCACTCGGCTAATTCGGAGCTGTCTAACAAGCATGCTCAGCAGCAGCTAAACTAAAAAACACGGTACAGTCAAGATTTTTATATTCAGTTTGAGCAATATACGCTCACTGACATTTCCTGCGTGTTGCTTTTTTGTATTAATTGATCGATAATAATAATGAGACATTTGTGTAGCACCCTAAGAGAAATACATTTCTCTCTTGGCACTTCGGGTGTGCTGGAAAGGACGCATGTCAATTGGTTAGTGATTTAATGCAGCGTCAGCATTCTTAACCACAAACAGAAAATTCCCACCGATAGCGAAAATGCTATCAAGAACAGGAAGCGAGCTTCGAATGTCGCAGTCAGGGGATCTCGTTATGTCAGTCGATAATAAGGAACTCTGTCGCTAATGAACTTCAGGCTTTGAGAGCATACGAACAACTAAAGGCATGGTCACCAAGGGATCTGAGGTTGATTAAAGGACATTTGGACTTGAGTGAGAAGAACAGGTAGAACCATGCAAATCCTGATAAAGAAGAACCTACTTCCGTGAGGTAGGCCTGAGTAACAGAATGAAGGTAACTTAAAATGAGTGACAGGACCTTGAAGTCGACACGTTACTGGATGGAAAGATAGTGCAGACTGGGGGAGAAGTGGTGTAATGTGACAGTTGTGATACTAACGACGGGAAATTATTGCCAAAGTTTTGCAAAAACTGTAAGTGTCTTATAGCTCAGTAAGGAAGACCTAGTGAATTACATATGGTCTAGTTGGAGTGTCACAGATGCATGAACCAGCTTGGCTGCTGTGTCCTTATCTACGTAGGACCGAATCTGCAACGGTACGAAGCTGAAAGTACGCAAACTAGACGGCGGATGGAGTTGATGTAGCATTGTAGAATTCAGTTAAATATCGCTTTTTAACAAGATGCCCAGATTGCATGCAGACAGTGCACGCAGATTGCATGCAGACATGTGCAATTCAAGCCCATTTAGAGGCTGTTCAGTTCCCTTTAGAGTCACCCTTCAACCACCCACCGACACTCTATCTGCCTTTCCGAAAAATCGCATGTTGCGGGAGCGCATAGGGCAATACCATTTCCACCATTCCAAGTCGCTCCAAGCATCGTTTCGGTAACAGTCTGTCCCAGACTGGCTATCCCCGACAAATTAGAGCAAAAGAAAACTCGCAAACGCGAACCTGTATACAAACTCGCGCCTGGGACTGAACTCAACGTTCTCACAATAAGCTTAAAACGGTCTACTATCTTCACAGCAATGGCAATTGTGTGACACGTTGCAGAGCGCAAAGCAGGGCTGAGCCGGCCGGCGAATTTCATCTGGGACGATAGTCACGACGGACAGCGCTTCTGCATCCAATATGACCAAAGGAAGGCTTTCACGACGACAGAGTAGTTTAAATTCAAACCGGCACCTCCGTCTGAATACTAAGACTATTCTTATGGTCAGTTAGACAGTGGCATATGCTTACCTTAGCTTTGTCGGACGCCATGTCGACGAGTTACCGGAAGCGACGTAAGGTTGGCACTCATATACTACGGTACCCCCGTCATAGATACCTTAGGCCCCCCCCACTGAAAACACCCATTCAACTCAGAGAGTGATTATCAAAATGAATCAATCAACTAGAAGGTGATCTATTATTATTTTATTTTTTCATAAATATTCTTATTTTACCATGGCATAATTACCATCCTGTAGGCCGAAAAGTAAGTGTCGTGTACCTTATTGGGCGTAGCATGGGGACCTTAGTCGGTACCCACTTATACCTACAGAATATGCTCAGTATGGTGACAAGATAAGATACTAGGATCTTTAAATTAATATTTATTTTTAAAATGACATTGAGATCTCAATATCACACATGCATTTATTCTGACGCAGTTTAACCCTGCCGTATCCGGGCTTTGGCATTCCGTTGCTACTGCCGCTTGCTGGTGTCTGGCCCTCGTGCCGCCGGTCGTACGGCTCGGGCTTAGGAATGAGTGAACAACTCAAGTACATAGTTCAAGAGCTTAGTAAGGAGCCGTTCCGGCGAAGTTATAATCTGATCACTTTCGATTCGTTGGAGCCCTTACAACTGCTTCAGACATTGAATGATGTGTGCGCCGAAATCGACGATAAGGTACCGGTCTTGCGGGGTTGGTAATAGCTGCTTGGCTTTTAATAATGAAAGTTTTGAATGTTGCATTTACCATATTTTTATGACTTTTCCCCCGTTGTGCAGTGGCACATTTTTACTAGTGGCTGTCAAAAAAAACGTTTACCAGTGGCTGGCAATCCGCGTTCTTTGGCTTTCTCGGTCCGTTGTCATACTAAGAGTCACGGCAGGAGACTCTAAACAAATGAATATTTCCGCTGATTGACTCAATATAAATCGCAGTAATATTAACTTCAGCTCAATAGATATTGTGACTGGAGGGTAGGAGCGTAACCTCACTCTAATGTATCACTGCCAGTCCGCGAGCGACTGCTGTGAATGGGCAATGACGTCGCCCAACATATATTGTGGGCTCCGCTCAATATATATTAGGCTTGCTTTTCTCAAACATGACCCCTGAAATATATCTGCTAAAATTGTGACGCGTTTTCTTCTCATTTTTGTCTCTCTCTCTCTCTCTCGCTCTATCTATGTATCTATCTATCTATCTATCTATCTCTCTATAAAGAGAAATACAAGCTAATTTAACAGCCTCTTTTTTATAGTGACAGAAGAGCCTTTATGGCTATCACCACCGCTTGCAGTGGCGATAAAGAATCACCCAGCGTAGGGTTCGAGCCCAAGACCATGGCACCGAGGTCGTGAAAAGCAGCCGCCTTACCTATTGTGCTATCACGGCTCACCAAATATCTATCTATCTATCTCTGTGTATTTATTCTCTCCTCTCTCTCTCTCTCTCTCTCTCTCTCTCTCTCTCTCTCTCTCTCTTCCTATCGTTCTCTCATCTATCTCTCGCCTGTCTTTACCATCTACATTATTTCATTCTCGCTCACTCTTGTTGTATGCTTCACTATCCCTCACCAGGATTCCCAGATGCTACTTATGTGCATTTATCGAATAGACTCACTTTAATTTTTTTCCATGTGGCCTAATCAGATATCTGTTTATGAGAATTAGAATATATTTAAATCACCATTTCTTGAATTGGTCATTAAATCTACCCATGAAAACTGAATTAGTTGCCTGCCTCATCATCTTAAGAATCTTCAGAAAAAGTTTCAGATGCAAAGTAATGGTCATGCCATAAATTGTAAATTATTTCAGGTTTTTTCCAAATGTGCATAAGTAGTGCTTTCGATGTGCTTTTTAAAGGGGTTTCTATTGTGCTTCAGTGCTAGCTCTGTGTACTGATGTCGGCTGTAATAGAAAATAAAATTGGCCCAGGTCTGAACTATCTTCATACAAAGAATCATGTTGGAAGTTTTCATAGAGCTCTGGTACACTGCATGCCACTTCACAAATCGATGCAAGGATATCCAACTGCTGTTGCCGTAGTATTATCTGACCCATACAAAAAATAAGGTGCATTGCTGCCATGCAAATCTTTTGCATTTGTGTGGAGCTAAGGGTAGTATCGAATGCAGCAGGGATATATATTTGAGGTTTGGTGATAATAATCTGCACCGTGGAGTCTGCTAATGACCTACTGTGGGGCCTTTTTTCCAAAAGAAGTTCTGTTAAGATGCAAATGATTTTCGATCATGTACCATCTCTTCGGTATAATTCCATCCTCTGACAATCTGCATAGCTGTGCTTGCTTTGTCATAGCATACATCTACAGCAGTGCAGCAAGTAATGCATGCAGGTGGTAAGCCCTCCCCATATGGTGAATATAGAGGTGCATGCATTGCAGCAGTTATTTTCTTGCCATACATTGTGCACTTGACATGGGCTTTTAAAAATAAGCTGTGTGCTTATCGTAGGTGCTAGTGGGCCACATTGCCGTGTTGCTATTGAGTGCTAGCAGCTAGTCTCTCTATAAGTATTTTACCAACAGCCTGCTCAGCTGAAGCTTTTCCTGACACGTGTTAGCTGCAAGTGCTGACGGCAGCTGTCAATTTGATATGCTCTAGAACAAAATGGACATCCGTGAGGAAAGTTCGGATCAGACTGCGATACGGCTCTTCAAGTTCCTGCGTTTGTTAAAGTACAAGCCTCAGAGTGAGATGGACATGTAAGCACCTCTCTGCTGCACTAACCAGCACAGTGATCTGTTTGTATGGCACTGCATTTCCATTCTGGTTTCGGTATAGCACTCTAGCATCGTCCTGGGCTCGTACTTTGTCATGTGCAAGTACCCTTAGTAGTTTAGCCAGCATTGATTAAATCGTTGTGGCTGGAGCTGTAGCAGCCTTTTAGGACCAGACATCCTGTAGGCAGCAGCTTGAACAGCAGTATTGTAAGGTTTGATGGAGCTCCTGTATAATTGTTACACTGAATACTCAGCAAGTGCTAGCTGGACCCACAGTATTGGTACTGGGAGGCACCTCAAACCATCAAGTTGAACGTGATTCATCACTGGTATGATCCCATGAGAAAGTTTCAGAGCAATTTCGGAAAGAATGCATTTAGCTTGTGCGGCCGACTTGTAATATTAACAATAATAACCATAAGGTCGCTTGTATAGTGTGCTAGAAGAACTTGATTTATGTTTAGGCACTTCACAACATGCTGCTAGAGAATCAGGACCCGAGGGTTAGTGACATACATGGTATCAAGCGTGCAAAGGCAGACTAGAATTGTGCTTAGGGCAGCATGCTATCCTAAATATGAAGACAAATGTAAAGTACCTAGAAAGAGATTGAGTTTGCTGATGGTGCTATATCAGATGTATTATTATTATTATTATTTTTATTTTTATTTTTAAGACACACGTGGCCACTGGTTAGTAAGACCTATTGCTGAAAAACTGTAGCATGCACTGAATCGTGAATAGGTACACACACAAAGCACACCAGACCAAAAAAAGACCAGTTCCCTGGGGCAAAAATAAATCTGACCGGAGCAGATGCATCTCGAGCTGAGATTTAAATGATGCAAGGTCATTGCGGGTAGTGACCTTGGTCGGAAGCAAGTTCTCGTCTTTCGGCGCTCGCAGGCTGAATGTTCGATGACCAAATGAGTTTAGTTTTGTACGTGGGATGGGCAAAACAACTAGCCCTAAGGAGCAGGTGGTGCAAGAGCATGCTGGTGGCTCAAGGTCGGATCAGATTGGGTGATGCTAACAAGTGAAGTGACTTGTAAGCCAGGATCTTAATATTGATTCGATGCTTGATCAAGGGTCCATTGAGTTCAGATAGAAGTGGCGTGATGTGGTAGCTATGCCGTTGATGCCATATCAGACGAGGTGCCGAGTTTTGGTCCAGCTGTAGACGATGAAGGGCACAGACAGGGAATCCTGGACGTAATGAATTGCAATAATCAAGACACGATGTCACAAACGCATGAAGTTGGCTAAGCTGCTATGGGGGTTAATACATTAAACGAGTCAGAATGGGATTTTTTAAGCTTATGCTGCAGTCCTATAAAATAAAGGATTATCTGTATAATAAGCAAGAAATCAATGCTTCATCTTGAATAGAACATAGCAAAGTGTCATGTCAATAGGTAGAGACAATGCTAGGCTGAATAGGATCAGGCAGAACGATCGAGGAATAGCTGCCAAATCAATCAGTGCAGGCAGACTACATGTTAGACAATATTTAAAAATAGTATTCATTTGTAAAGCATCCTAAGAGAACAATCTCGATTCAAGCACATGCCATTCTCTACACATGCCATGAGGCTTGAGCCTGCAACCTCGGTCATCAAATACATGCACCTTAACATTGGTCTGGGCGAGCACCTTAACCTGTGGGCCAAACTATCCTGGCTTGAAGCAGCATGTCAGCCTGTAAAGTGCTGGATTGCAATACGTGTATCTGTTAAGGTACCCCAGTTGTTTACTTAAGCAGTCGTGGACTAGGGCATTCTTATTCGTGTTCCTTAATTTGGCCACCATGCTTTTTTGAATTTCAACTGGCTAGTGCATAACCCTACATGCTCTGTTGCCTATTTCGTCTAACTGAAGTCAATTATTTTGCTTAAGCATCGTGCTGTTTAATAGCTGAGCTGCAGGTATGCTGGCAGGGTTGTTTTGTTAACCTTGAGTCAATTCTTTTGCTTAGGCGACGTGCTATTTATTAGCTGTACCGTAGGCATGCTGGCCGAGTAGCCTATCGGCCGAGAGATGAAGTTTTCGATTTCAACGACGCTCTACTTGGTTATTCGTTGGTTTTTGTATTGCCATGTTTATCCCCGAAGTGCCAGTCGATGCTGCAGCCCAGATCAGGACCGAGGCAAGGTTGACTGCCAATGTGGGTTGCCTGTGTAAAGCCCTCCCCCTCTTAAGCACGTGAGGGGGCATGAGACAAATTTTGGCACTCCTGCACTATGACCACATCGAGCCAAGTCAGCCTCCTGCCGTTCTCACCTTCGAATGATGGGCATCGTTTAGCGTATGTTTAGCTCTGTGACCTTGTGTTGCACCTAAATCTCTTCGGCGAATCGACTGATTGTTTTTCTGGTATCTTTGTCGGCACGAAGGAGTGCGTTCTGTCAGGCACTGGTACTCGGCGACAAGCCGGTCGTGTACGCAGTCACAGAGTGGCTGCTGCAGCGCTCGCCCGAGCTGAGGACGCGCGCCTACCTCGCCCGCTTCCTCACACGACTTGACGTGCCGGCCGAGATCCTGCAGGACGACCAGGTGGCCGAGCTGCACGACCAGGTAATCGACAATCTTCGCTGCAGCGCGCCTACTTCTTCCGCTTCCTCACACCGAGGCACCGATTCCTTCGCTCGTGCGCTCTGCCCCTTCCGTCGCCTCCCGCTCCTAGCTCGTTCCTAGCTCACTCGCTGCCTGTGCCACCGACCGCTATGCCGGAAGTGCCATCGAGAGATCGCTTCTGCTTGCCACCAGCGAGCAGGCATCTCCTAGCATCGACATTCGATCTTGCCGAGAGGAAGCCACACTTTTGCCTGCCTGCTTTGACCACCAACTACTCTCGAATGTCCCTACTTGGTGGGGTGGGTCATTCAGATTTCAAAGGGGTGAGAGCAGGAGGACCCAGCAGCACTGGCATCGGTGGTCGGAATAATGAGAAGAAGAATGCGAGCGTATTGTGTGTAGCATCCCAAGAGAGCTGAATCTCTATCTAGGTATGTCGTCATTGAGCATGCTACCACTAGCCATTGGATATTGGTTCCTCTGCACCACATGTAAAGTACCTAGAAAGAGATTTAAGTTCTCTAAGGGCGTAATGCATACGTATTATTATTTTTATTATTCTTAATTTACAGCTCTCTGCAAGAGAGGCAATAACGAAGATTTATTCGTAAGCAATGTTCGATGCTTGGACGAGCATGAGCAAGCACAAATATCATGATTAGACTAATGTGCTAAAGCACGAAAGAAAACAGCTTCTGCTATGTAGGACCCCAGGTTTACTATCATGCAATGGATCCGGTACTGGTGAGCATTCAAAGTGCACAAGAAAGAAATAAAAATCTATAGGAGTGCTATACAGAAGAGCCTTGCTCTTGCCTATATTCATAGCTTGTGCAATTACTTAACGCACGAACACATAAAGGACAAGTCATTCTGACGGAGGAAAGTCTCTGAGGAACAGGTAGGTTTTGGCTCCTTTTTTGAATGCCTTCAAATCGGGAGATGAATCAGTACCAGTCGTAGGAATTTTCCGGCTCTGGTAGCATGGTAAGTGACGGCATGGTCTCTGGAGAGAGAGGGGGCTTTGACGTTTGACAGGGGCACAACTAAACGGTCATAGTCGGAAGAGCAAGCGGAGATTGGTATGGTCGGAGTAAGAGAAAGAAGGTGTGCCATGTGATAGAATCTTAGGAGTCGATAAGCCGCTTATGGGCAGCCTATATACATTAGTGAGATGTGGTCTAATTTGGCAGTTGCAACGTTTTCGACAGACTTGCATGCTGACCCTGTGCATGTGACCCCTAACCGTGTTATTCATGTTGTTTATCAAGCATGATACCGCTCACCATTCGATCGTGTTTCCTTTGCAGCAAATGTAAAGCGCCTAGAAAGAGATTGAGTTCTCTGAGGGTGCATTATCAAGTTTATTATTATTATTATTATTATCCCGTTGGATTCCTATGTAAAATTAGGAACCGTCTTTAACGGTGATTAGGAAACAAATTAACTAGTTCCTTGGTACTGTCTCAGCTAGATTATAGTAATTCGCTTTCGGCTGGGTGACAGAAAAAAGCCTAGAAAGAGATTGATTCCTCTGAGGGCGCTTCTTAGGTGTATTATTATTATTATTATTATTATTATTACGAGCCTGTCTGTCGAATTTTGCACCAAATTTAGGTCCCTCAGTGCACAGACACCCACAGAACAACCACTATTAACAAGCTACATAAGTCTAGTCAGGATGTTACAAATGCATGGCTTGGCTGTGATTTCCTTGTCTAACCAAGTCCGATGTTTTGCAATGCTGCGTGAAACTTCAAAGTATTGTGTCTCTTGCCTAGTATGTTGGCAGCATGGACGAGTTCAAGGAGCTGCACAAAGAGTACGAGCAGCTGAAAGGCAACGCATTCTCGACAGCCGACATTAAGCGTGACATCGCCAACATGGAGCAGGAGAAGGATCAGCTACTGAAGCGAGTCGACAAACTGAAGCGCAAAGTAAGCTGCCAGCCGTGCACGCGTGTGCAGTGCTGCTGTCGGTGCTTGCTCTGCCACGTGGCTGCTGCTGCGGTCAACGTTGCTGCCGAAGCCACGGCCGCAGGGATAGCCCACTTAGCCGCCGGTTGTTGGTGAGCCGGCTATGCTGCTGCAGCGGCAACGTTTGCTTCGTGATGCCACTTAAACCCGATAGTGCTGCCATCACTACGCATAGCGTCTTCTCATCCTGTCTGTGCATGTCGTCCTGTCTCTTCATCGCCCTGCGGCTCGTGCCCTCTCAATCTGCCTGTGCATTTCCGAGTGCAGCGATAGAAAAAAAGTTGACATGTCGAGCTGCTCTTGCCGACTTGCGATCGGCTTGCCTGAGCTCCAGCACAGAGTATGGCATGCAGTGCTGCCGCTGCTGTGGGGTCGACACCGCTGCCGATGCAGCAGCAGCACTGCATGCCGGGCAGTACCCCTCTCTCTCTCTCTCTCTCTCTCTCTCTCTCTCTCTCTCTCTCTCTCTCTCTCTCTCTCTCTCTCTCTCTCTCTCTCTCTCTCTCTGCACAAGCCGGTTTGCTTGCTCGCTGTGATGCCGCCGTTTGCTGTGTCGCTGCAGCTCGAATCTCAGCCGAGCAGCGCTCCCATGCTGCAAGTGGCTCGTAACCTGCGGCAGGAGCGGGAGAAAGCACAGAAAATCGAACAGCAGAAGGCCGACCTACGCAATGCGGTATGCTGCTGTCGCTAAGTGGCAGATGCAGCAGCAGCACCATCCCTGCGAGCCAATGCTGCACGCAGCTTTGGCTGACTGCTCTGCACGTTATGATCGGCGGCAGACAGGCAAGGCAGACTTTGCAGAGTTCCTGCTGCCCGCACGCTGCGCAACAAGCTGGATCTGCCTCTGCCGTTGTAGACCGTGCATGGCAGCCAGCGGCTGCAGCGCCTTCAGCAGCAACTTCGTGACATCCGCCAGGCCAGTGTGGGCGCCACCTCTACAGGTGGGGCCCACGGGTGTGTTCATTCTTTCCTTCCAGTACCTCATGGGGGGCCACATGGTGTCAGTGGTACTCTGTGTGCTGTCTTTGATGTGGTGGGCAGGTTTTGAAAGCGTTGATGGCCATTGGTCCTGCTTTAATTATTATATTTTTCAACGACGTAGGTCTTATGCATAAGCTCGAGGAAGAGGCCAAGGTGAACGAGTACCTGGTGAACGAGAAGCATCCGAAAGAAATCGAGGCGTGTAAGAAGTACCTGCAGGACCTGCAGAAAGTTGCCTCGACGCCTGCGATGGGCCAAAGCGATCTAGACGAACTAAACGAGAAGGTGTGTGCATGCTTGTGTGTGAGCACGCCTGCGTGCTTTTTTTGTATGTACATATAGGTATGCAATTGCTATTGCTCAATCCTTGGTGCCTGAATCAATTCATTGACCCTCTGGCAATACTTTCATCCCAGCTTGTTTAAAAATTTCTCTGTCTGTCTACCCCTTCCTCTCTCACTCTCTCTCTCTCTCTCTCTCTCTCTCTCTCTCTCTCTCTCTCTATCTATCTATCTATCTATCTATCTATCTATCTATCTATCTATGTATCTATCCATCTATTTATCTATATATATCTCTCTCTCTCTTTCTCTTTCCCTCCTCTTACTTATCGTCACTCTCTTAAAGAATCGAGCAGTAGATTTAAAAGCCTCTGTTTTTATGGTAGAGGAGCCATAGCTATCACCCGGCTTGTAGGAGGCAATTAAAAGCTCTTTCTCCTCTCTCACTGTATACGTCACTTCTCTCTCTCTCTCTCTCTCTCTCTCTCTCTCTCTCTCTCTCTCTCTCTCTCTCTCTCTCTCTCTCTCTCTCTCTCTCTCTCTCTCTCTCTCCCTCCCTCCCTCGGGGGGGGGGAACTCTCTTGCCCTATCTGTGTTCCAAAGTGACCTTTCACGTGACGACCACATCAGCTCCACAGTAAGCGACTTTCAGCTGGATATCATTGGAAAAATTGTAACCTGCTTAGACAAAGATACCATGCCCAAGTTGCTCCTTGCATTTGCGACATTCTGTCTCGTCTTCTTCAATTCACTGCTTGTATGTCTACCGGTCTATGCAATTAGGAGGCTCTGACAGTTGGCTCAAAACTCTTCAGCTAGGCTTGCCGTCGTATGCACTGCAGTTGCAAAACTGCAGCACTTTTTGTCGACCTACACCGGCTACCAATCAAGCAATGTATCGACTTGAAGGTTTTGTCATTCGCTTTTAGATAACTTCATGTTCTTACTTCAGCCTATTTATCCGAACTACTTCCCAATCGGGCTAGGCATCCTACCATCTGCTCTTATGACTCAAGTCATCTGGCTGTGCCTCGAACCAACTTCAAATCCTTTGGAGACAGTGGCTTTAGTTTGTGTGCTGCCAAAGCCCAAAACTCACTCCTGACTGATGTCACGACATCCCCCAACTAGACATTTTAAAGATGCTAGAAATGATCTGTTTCTCACAGCAGTTGTTGCTTCCGTATGTGGTCTTAGATTTGCTAATGCATGCTGACACTGAATGTTATCGCTGATCAAATTAAGGGAGAATGTCAAGAAAATACCTATACAATTTGCCCGACAATCAAATATGTGCTTATGGTACCTTTCGAAAGACAAATTTGTTAGAACTGGGATCGGAAGTTCTGACGACTTCCACATGAAAGAAAAATCGGTTATGCCAACCACACCTAACCCAGATGTTAACCGGAAGCAACAAATCTACAAATAAAAAATGTATCGATCTCTGCATCATACGTGACTCGTATCCCAACTTTTCGAACCTTAGTAGATCGCTATAGATGCTTGAAGCTTGTTGAGATGCATACTTGTAACTTGTATACCGCTACATTTCCATGGTTGGTTTGTACCTTGTAACTTAAGTAACTCAACTGATATTTCACGTATCGGAATGAAATTTGAAATGCAAGTTCAACTTTGCTTTTTTTACCCTATTTTTTATATTTTTGATTTCGGTTTCATGCATTTGGCTGTATGCGTCATCAAACGTCCTGGAGCTTTATTTCCCGTAATCATGGACATGTTCTGTCATGCAGAAGTTGTCAGAACTTCCGATCCCAGTTCTAACATTATTGTCTTTCGAAGGGTACCATACACACATATTCAATCGTCGGACAAATGTTTTAGGTATTTTCTTGACTTTCCCCATAACGTGCTTTCTTTACAGCTTCCGTGTATGCTCCTATATTTGCTTATGCATGCTGACACTGTGCATGCTATTACTGACCATATTAACATGCTTTCTTTACAGAATGTGTAAAGCATCAGCGAAGAGGTTTTGCTCTCTGACTGAGCTATTGAAATGTCTTCCTATTATAATTAATATCACTTACATGCATATCTCTTGCTCTTGCTCTCTCTCTCTCTCTCTCTCTCTCTCTCTCACACACTCACTTACTCGCTCAATCACTCTGTTAGTTTCTCACTTAGCCTGACTCTCTCTCTCTCTCTCTCTCTCTCTCTCTCTCTCTCCCTCTCGCCCTTTATAAGCTCTTACATTTTCATTTTGATAGCACTGGTTTTGTGGTACTTTGAACCATATTTGCATAAGCTTGATGCAGTAAATCGAGTGACCTCTGTTAGCAGTCCACCAGAACCTTCTGGGGATATACAATAACATCAGGCGCCGTGCAGCTTATCTGTTAGCTTGATGACTCACTATGACTAAGCCGGTGCCTTTGGCTGAGTGCTGAACATTGGCGATGCTATCTGTGCTGGCTGCATGGCTGTCTGTCTATTTCGCTGCCGTATTATCATTGCATGCAGCTCAGATAGAGCAGATGAGTGCACCCTGAGTGTCACTGACTGGTTGAATGTATCCTCATTGCCTATAACCACTGTTGAAGCTCACTGCCTGCCCAGCATCCTGTCGTGAGCATGTTTCTTTGAGACGACCCCCTGACCCACGGCAAAGGCTGGTGTGCAGAAAAACAAACTGCCTGAAGTTAAGCTGCGTTGCCCGAGCCAGAGCCCTCGGCGCTTCTTCTTATCCCAGCTGCTTGGACTCTTCCTTGATAAAATGCAGCCTCGAAACGCAGGCCGATAAGGCATCGGGTACGCACGCCCATGCCTCAAGCTGGTGACCTAGCTGTGAACTTGCTGATGCGCTGGCGCCTGTACATGTGAGATGCTGTCTGTACGCACAAGATGCATGTACGAGATGCCCTGTTGATCGAAGATAGACGATAGCTTATGCTTTGACTGCTTTTGCTCCCGTGCAGATTGCGGCCCTAAATGCCGAGATGAATCAACTGGTCGAAAAAAGAATGAAAAGCATGGACCCAACCGACGACAAGCTGACCCTGTTCAGGCAGCAGGTATGGACAGCATGTGCCCAGACCTGTTCCCTAGTGAAAGGCCGTGCAGTACTCTCACACACACACACTCCCCCACACCACGTGCTCAAAAGATTCCCGGCCCTTCTTACTCGCTGCCGTCGGAGCAACATCACTGTGAACCGAAGATGTGCTGCTGCTGGCGCGTGGCTGCTAGTCTCGAGACAGCGCTCTTCTGCCACCCGCAGGCAGCCATCATAGCACGCAAAAAGGAGGCTGCTGCAGAGATGCTCAACGATAGCCGAACAGAGTATCAGAAGATTGCAATGGAGCTCGAGGAGAAGAAGGGCGTGGCACAAGAGTCAGACAGCGGTGACGTGCTCAAAGGCGAGGACGTAAGTGGCACCTTCACCCTGGTTAAGCTGTTAGTCATTTCTGCCATTGGGCCATAGGTGTAAGCAGAAATTTAAATTAGGAGGGGGGCTGCATCTCCACCTTGACCCCGGGCTTGCCAATCATATTCAGAGTGAGAGGAAGCAGATTCGGCAGCGCTTTCCTCCTCCTGCCAGATCGAGTTAAGTAGCCTCCTTTCTGTGTGACCATGTGTCGCACTTTGCTGTATCGTCCTCCTGTGAGGTATCTGTGGTTAGATCTGACGAGCGGCAGCCCGTGCGTGCTGTTTTGGTACCGTGTCTGCTTTTATCTGATCTTTTAGTGAAGTTCATACACTGTGTGCCACACTGTGGTGTTAGTGCTTACATGGGTAGGAATGTTTTTATTCCCTGGCCCTGAGAACATTGCTAGGGCAAAGTCTGTCGAATCGATCCGGCTGTAGCACAGTCTTTGCATAAACATTCTAAGCTGAGTGGCTCATTGAGTTGCTTGCTATTGCTGCTGCTCGCTGCCACTGCTGCCTGCTGTTGCTTGTTGCACTTTTTCGCCATCGATCTCCACGGTATTTCGGCAGTGCAGCATCACTGCGCTTGTGACTTGTCGGTCGTTGCAGTTCAAGCGCTATGTGAACAAGCTGAGAAGCAAGAGCACTGTATACAAGAAGAAGCGGCAAGAGATCTCGGACCTGCGCGCCGAGCACGGTGTGCTTGTGCGCACCATGGAGCTACTGAAGCAGCGTGACCAACACGTCAATCAGCAGCTGGTGAGCAACGGCCGTCTGCGGCAGCCGTAGCAGCTGCTACTGCTGAGAGACCTCAGAAGCACCTCAGTTGAGCTGAGCTCATCGCTAAGAAGCTTTCTGTCGAATCTAGGAGCTAAGGCTCAACTCAGGTTCAACCACGGAGGCGTGTACTTCTTTTGTCTTAAGAAAGTGCATGCAATAGTGAAGGCTCTTTTCATGCTAGCCAGACCCCGGCTGTTAGCTCATTTTTACCACTGTCATCCATTGTTTTGAAAGTGCATGGTGATGCTTTCCGGAGTCGTGATCGAGCAGGTGCTATTGACAATCTAGGGGATGCCTCCTGATCGACGGCAGTGACTGGTCGAGATTACTGCCGTCGTTGGCGCTTTGCTACCAGTATTTGAGAGCCAATCATCACTAAGTTGCCGATGGTGCTTACTCTGCCTGGCCCTACTTTCCCTCTTTTGTCACGATCCTTCAGTTGGCTATGGAAAGCCTGCCACCACCCCTTGTTCCTTGGTTGACCCCTCGCCTCCGCCTATCTGATGCCATAGCAATCGTGTGAGCAGTTGCTTTGCTTCCACCTGGTAGTACTTTCGGTGAAGTGATAGGACTAGCTCTGACTCAGTCTGTGATAGAAGCTAGAAAGTTCGTCGCGTAAGTGCAATGTTTGTGCTCATGGGAAGAATGGGGCTCATTCAGAAGGACTTGCATGAGCTTTGCTGCTAATACATAAAGTTGGACAAGTCATCACTGCAATCATGACATTACGAGCAAACTGTTTTTACTGTCATGATCTGTGCCTCGGCTAGAAGCAGCCGTCAAGCAGACAGCAGGAACGTTGAGTCTACCCCAAATGCCTACACTCGTGGCATCATATTAACTTGATGTGCACCACTGCTGGTTGAGGCCTTTCCCCTCAGCTCCAGTCCCCTTCATGTCACCTCCCCGACTCCCTCTTCTCCCGTCCTGTCCTCTCCCGTCCTGTTTTTTCCAATCCATCCCTTTCATCTCATCCCATTCCATTTGATGCCATCTCGTCCCACCCCTCCCTGGAGGACATGCATGTATTGTACGCTCTCTGCTGGTGCATGCACTTTGTTGATCAGCATGCTGCTAACGCATGCAATGCTGATTTGCAGGCCGCTCTCGAGGCCAAGAAGGGCATATCGGGATTTCGGTCGACCCAGGAGGAGCTAGAGAAAGTGTCAACCATTAAGAGTGAGCTGGACGACATAAAGGGCCGGACACTAGAAGACATCTCCGAGATGGTACAGAAGCTTAATGTCAAAATAGCAGAGAAAAAGAGTGCCTTAGCACCCATCATCAAAGAGCTACGACCGATGCGACAGAAGCATCAGGTGAGGATGTGGCTTAGGTCAAGCATTCATTCGATCTCCTACCTAGTTGATTGCCACGGTCAGCGTTCAAGGCTAACGAAGCTAAGGTCTCTAGTTCTCGAGTTTCTGTTGCTTTACTTTTTATGTATCAGCATTTAGCTGCATTGCCAGCTAAATGATCTGTCGATCGGTCAAAAATTGATCATTTATGCAGCTTTGCTTTGCCTAGCTGTGATGGTTTGTTATGGCCTTCGGACTGGTTTTTTGTTTGAATGCTTTTCGGCAGTATGTGAGCACATGCAGAAATGTTAACCATTTGCAGGCATGAGTACAACACATGTGCATACTTAGTGATGCACTAGCACTTGTTTGCTGGTGTAAACAATCATGTGACAATGCAGCCCTTCTTGACTGGATGTTATACCAGATTCGGGTTCCATAGTTAGGTGGTGTTTAAACGAGGCCAATGATCACGGCATTTGTTTCTGTAGCTATTGACCTAATCATCACCTAGCCTGATCACCTCATTTTTCTATCTTGCTCATAATTGCAGTGATCTATCCCGGCTTATTCATCGCAGTATTGACTGAGTATCCAGCAGCATTGGATCAGTGCTCTGGACTTCATGCTTCCCAGTGCCATGTTTGGAAGAGCAGACTGGTACAGATGCAAGTCAGATGCTGAGGTCAAGCTTGTATGTACTCGTAGTACATATCCATTGTCACTGAAGCTTTATAATAAAGCATCAGAGTTATTCTTGCTCAAAACCCGCCTGTATGTGCTTTTGGAACAGGAAAAATTCCAAATGCCCATCAATGCTAGTCGCAGTCTATGAGTGTACCAATCAGGGCCTATCTTAGGATGTTCCGTTTAGGTCAAAATGACATTCTTTCAAGCACATCCCTTAGGGTTGTGCAGTATGGTGCATATTTCGGAATTCATGGCCATAACATGTCGTGGCTTGTGCCGCTGTGGCCACTAATCCATGGCCCATTTTCTCGTTCTTTTAATGTGGTCGGATCCTCATTTTTCTGCTATAGTAGCTCATTTACTGCAACTCGTCAAAGCAATGTTGAATTAGGTGTATGTCAAAGCTGGCCTACGGCTGGGTGGCCAAGATGACGAGCTATAAAAGAAGTAGCAACAGAGTTTTCCTACTTGCTTCATGTCATTCTACTTTGTACCTATTGTCTGCAATCCGGCTCCCACTAAGCACTTTTTCCGGTGCTCGATAGTTTGTGCTGTTGCATGCAGGATGAATGTCCTGCTGTCTTGCTGTCCTTCTTGTGCCTTTTTGCTTGGTGCGTTATTCGTGCTCTGCTACTCCACCCTACGTACGGTACACCGGCAGCACTTCTTTTAACTTGCCGACTGTGTAGCTATCAGCTCTAACTTCTTTTTCGTCGATTGTCTGCGAGTTTGAGCCGGCTGATTGATACCAGCATGGCCAGTCGGCAGCTACCGGATGCTGTGCACCCCCTGTCAAGGCTCCTTCTGGAAGGGTGAACATCTACTGGTAGCAGTCGGCTGACCTAATTAAGTAGTAACAGCAAACACCTCCCCTCCCTCTCCACCCCCTTGCCTAATGTGGTTGTGCAACGTTTCATGGAGGCGATTGGTCTCTCTCTCTCTCTCTCTCTCAGCTTCTGAAAAAATTCTATAGCGGCCTAAGGCAATTGTTCACTTGATAGCCAAGCAATCGAGGTTATTTCTTGTGCCTTGACTCGCCGTTCTAGGAGCTGCTTAGTAACTATGAAGAGGCAAAGTCGCGCTATGACACGGCAGCTGCCGGCTACGAGAGTAACAGAGCCAAATTGGAGCAGGTGAACGCCACAAGGAGCTGCACCTTTTGCTGCTGAGTGCTTACTATGCTATGCATTGCCCCTCCCCAGCAGCAGGGTGTGGCACGGCTGGCATGTTTCCCTTCCTTTTGGACCGAGCACCTGGCTGATGCTGGCTTGACTTGACTGCTACTGCGTGCAGCATCGCGTGGCCCAGCAGCTACCATTACACCTGGCCCTACCTTGCTTTCACTCGCAGCAGCTTTTTGTTATCAGTTGATCTTTTTCCGTTGCATTTTGCATCCTGCCTTGGTTTAGAAAAATCTTTAATTGCGATATCTGCCGGTGATTGAATGATTTTTCTGTTGTCATTGCGGCTGTGGCTGGTGATGTGGTCCCTGTCTCAGCTAGCCAGCTGATCGTGCGTGCAGGAAGTGCGCAGCTACAGGGAGGAGTGCTCTGCCGAAGAGTCGCGGCTCTTCTATCTTAACTGCATGAAAAAGATAATTGACGTGCAGCACCATCGAATCACCGAGGAGATGAAAATGTACACATCCTCCGATCCCCAGGAACGGAAGAAGTCATACAGGTATTCACGCAAGCCTTGTGTCTTGCTGCCCATTACCTACACTCTCTGCCAAGCGCATGAGCCTATCCGTCTAATTGTTTGGCTCGTACTCGGTACTGAGCAGTCCTTCCTTTAGGATTAACGGTCGCCGGCGTATATTGCATTCAGATGTGCTCAGGATTTTCAGACAGTTATCCAATTGCTGCTTTATTTTGATCTATTGCTCAAGTGACCATATTTAAAAAGACACTAAATTTCATCCATTTATCACAGCATTTAGTGGGTCAATGGGATTCGTCCTTTATATGCTTATGCGTGCTGACACTGTGCATGCTGCTACTAACCATGTTTGCAAGCTTCCCCTTGCATGTCACCCCTTACCGTGCTATGCCTGTTGTCATCGACCATGCTGCTACTAACCATATGATCGTGCTTTTTTTGGCAAATGTCAAGTGCCTAGAAAAGAGAGTTCTCCGAGAGGGCTATATCAAATGTATTAGTGTTATTATTATTATTATTATTATTATTATTATTATAAGTGCTAGATCGTGTTTCTGTCTTGACTTGTGATTCAAATTCTTTCAATCTTTCTGAATCGCTGCTGTCGCATGGCTGCTGTAGCTTCTCGTCGGCATTAGCATTGTCTTCCTTCAAAAGTAGCCACGTGGTACTTTTTCTTTCTCGTATCAGAGAGCAGTTCAACAGAAAGATCCAGGAGCAGGAAAGCCTGGGCAAGAGCCTGCGTGAAAAGCAGAAGACGGTGCGCGAAACCCACGGACCGAGCATGAAGCAAATGAAGATGTGGAAGGATTTCGAGCGGCTCATGGAATGCAAGAGAAGATGTGCTGCCGGTGGCGACCGACAATCGAGCACATCTGCTGCTGCTGCTGCTCGGATGGGTTTTCAAGGCAGACAAGACGTCGGCGAGGACAGACTGGTGCTGTAAGGTCGGCAAGAAGGTTATGTACGTTTTGGCAAGAGCTTTACTCCATTGCTCCTCAACTTATCACCGCATATCGTCAGCAAGGCAGCCTATACAGATGTTGCAATAGCTTCTGCCGAGCTCTAGTATTACCGTTGAGCTTGAGAAATGACTACTGCTACCAAACGCATGTATATATTTCTCCTCTGCGGCACTTTCAGTCACTCAAATGTATAACACTATCATTTTATAATACAGATTTAATATCATTATCCAGCTGGGCCCTGATCTTTTAGTCTATGAAGGTCCATGTACCCTGTTGAGAATGTGTTGAAATAAAGAAGGCAAATTTATGGAGCATCTGCCCAAGAAAGTGCAAGCAAGCACTTATCTTCCTTAACCGCAAATAGAGCTTCAGAGAGGCAATAGTCCTGCAAGGCTTTACGATCAGTTGGGAAGACCTCGAATCCTTCTTGAAGAAGGAATATATCCTAGGCTTAGGTAACCGTTCCTCAATTAAAAAATCCTTACATAGGCAGCACCTGGTATAATAGGCAGCCTACCCCATTGTAGGTCCACGCTTAAGAGATGGCCAATCCATATTTTAACTTTCGCTTGAACGATCGACGAACACCGTGACATCAACAATCAACGTCCTTTGTGTGCTTATGCTTATGCCCTCTGTTGCTGACGATATCTACATGTTGACCCTCTATGTGCATATGCATATTACATCTAACGATGACAATGGGAATTCTACTAGTAAACATTCGGTCATGCTTTCTTTACAGCATATGTACATTGCCTAGAGAGAAGTCCAGCTGCCTAAGGCGCTATACAAATATATTATTGTTATTACTATTAGTAGTAGTAGTAGTAGTAGCAGCAGCAGCAGCAGTAGTATTAACGTCGTACTCGGTCATCTTGTTCTGGCTGTTGAAATAAATGTTGTGCTTTCAAAGGGACCGTGTAAGCTTTTGGACCAGAAACATTAAACTTCTGCTCTGGTTTGACAACCAAGCTCTTGAGGCGTCAGGCGATGATTAATAATTTTATTTGGCATAAATACGAGGGTAATAACGCAATAATAATAATAATAATAATAATGTACTTGATAAAGCGCCCTCAGATAACTTAATCTCTTTCTAGGCGCTTTACATTTGCTGCAAAGGGAAATCCAATTGAATGGTAAGTAAAATCATGCTTGAAAAACAAACAAAATGAATAACATGGTTAGGGTGACATGCACAGGGTCAGCATGCAAATGTGGTTAGTGGCAGCATGCACAGTGTCAGCACGCATAAGAACGTGAAGGGTTGGTATCTGCTTTACATTGCAAAAAAAGGAAATGCCTATTAATTGTAATGTTGCCTTCGATCATGCTACTTAAACGGATATGTAACTGAACAAAATTGTCAACATCCTGGAATATGCTCATAGTCAAGGTCATCGCAATAACTTCCTCATTGCATAACATCCTCGATGGCTCGTGAAAAAGTTGGGTATGTAAAGGTGATGTGTACGTTCTTCTAAAAATAAATTAGACACTCGAAATTTGTATGCTCAATAATTCTCTAGGACTCAGTTACTGCTCCGCAAAGTCTTCTTCGTATGTTTAAACTGAGTGTGTCATTAGGCAAGCCTGATATATTATTCATCTCACAGACATTTTTTCAAACGTCAAGTAAGGTCCAGCGGGCTACCACCCGTACTTGGAAATGCCTAACGTGAAACGGAACACGGTTAGTGGGAGCAAACGACAGATGAAAAGTACCCGGGGCTTACTAAGTATAAGGCAGATCATCTTAACTGCGGCCCATTGAATGACATCCATTGCAATGCTGAAATAGTTGCTCAATTATCAATTCATATTCTCAGTTTAGCAGCATACGAGAGATTTGCAAGAGACGTTTCAAATGGTTTTGGTTTTGATTGCCATCTAAAAACACGAAGCAAGGCAGTCGTTTTTTCACGCGGATTTTAACGCTGCAGACAGGCTTAGGTGCATGAATCGTACATATTCATACGTACATGGGGGAGGTTTTTCGAAAACAGAGCCATCGGGCCCATGACTGTGATCGAAGGTGACTTAAGGCCAGTCTAATCCAACTTTAGTTCTTCGAGTGCTAAAATTTGCAGGATTTCTAGGACTAAGTCATAATGGCTAATTACGCGTCCTCTCACTCCATATCAGCTAAGCAGAAAAAATAGGTAAATGCTGCTGCGACCGCCAAGGTGTAGCTCTAAGATGCTTGATGTAGGCGACTACGGTCGAGGATCTTTTGCTGGAGGTTGTCTGGTTCGCCTCCACAAAGTATGTCACTTTATCGAGGCTAACCACCCTTTTGGTTTATCGCTTGGCAATTTGATTGGCACTCCAGCACACGCTCTGTGAGCGTATGCTGGAGTGCCAATCAAATTGCACAAATAAACCAATCCAGTGTATTCGTCTTTCCACCGGTATCTCAGTAGGCGTTGTTTTACTCGTCGCTTGTGCGAAGTCGTGTCTCTCTGGTGACGGACATGGGAATGTGCCCGCGATTGAACGACCCTCAGAACACCAAATTGTGGACACAGATTTCTATATGAATATGATATTGCATGTGTATAGGATTTATTTCATCGCCGCAAGAAACGTTTTAATCAGCAAGTAAAGGTATTAGAAGAGTCGATACTCGTGTCGCGACTCGCTGACGAAGGAAGCGAGCTCGGCACAGATCCAGCAGACCATCACAGCCTGCACAGCGACCGCCGGCCCAGAATATCGCATCAGATCGTCCCCCGTGACGCATTTGTGAGCATGCAAGCACCACGCCGACAGTTGCCAGTACGCAGGGGCCTGCCCCGCTCTCGAGAGCATCCTCGGACTTGAGCCGCGTACATATAAACGGCCCTAGCAGCCTTGCTCTGCACTTGTGCCCTTTTGAACTTCGCATGCAGCTCCGAGCAGCCCCGCTCTCTCCGTGAACGCTTGCTTTACGCGAAGACTTTTGGAAGTCTACCGTATTTTTAACGAAATCTGTTCAGGCTTTGAATGAGCCGGTGAAGATTCTCCTGTGCGACATCCGGTTAGTCTCTATGGCTTCGTGCAGTTCGAGCGAGATGCATTACACTACAAACGCCTAAGAGCGAGATGCATGATGCTTCAAACGCCTAATTACTGACGCTCAATCAACCTCGAACTGCAGCGTAACGGAAAGCTTGGGCTTAGCCGACGCAAGCTGACAGGTGCTCCATCGCCGGCTGGGCATAGAGCGCCACATTCCCCCCCCCCATGCTCACTTCGCTGCTCGGCAGTGCTGCAAATGAATTGGTGGATTTCTTTGCACGGCAGTCAGAGTACCGAATTCGCCTCGCGGGATCGCGAAAGAGCTGAGGACACGATAAGGGCACGTCGTTCCTGTCCCTCACTGCCACTCCGCAGCACTCCGCGACCGCCACTTGGCGGCGGCCGAAGTGGCGGCGTTCGTGCTCGAACGCGAACTCGACATACTCGAGAGCCCCACTCGAGATTATCGAGTACTGGCAGCGTGGCCGATCTGAAGTCGCAGTTGCCGCCTCGATGCTCCGAACGCGTGCTCGACGACGCTCGCGTTCGAGCGCACGCCGAGGAAGACTCACGAGAGGGCGTGCCTGCCAGCCAGCCGACTGAGCTCGGCAGGTGGCGCTCGCCCCGTTCGCGTCGTGCGAGCTCCCGTCGGCTTGCTGCCGCTCAGGAGCAAAAAAATAGGGACGCCTGTGCAGCGGTGGTGACGTCGAACTCGGGCCTCGCAGCACTCTGGCCGCTGCCTTGCGTCTAGCGCCGCCAGCGTGCTCAAGCCGCCGCCCGAGGGCGCTGCCTGTAGGCTCACTCGCTCAGCTCCGCGTCGCTCGTCGCTCGCGGCGACGCGCGAGCCGAGCTGCCTCGAGAAGGTCATCTCGCGCTGACATCCTCGCTCGCGGAGATCAATCCTGACCAGTCGCTGCGACGCAGCTCATCGGCTCGCGCCGCCGCGGTCAAGGCGAAGATTGCAATTGGCGCGAGAGAGCACGACTAATTGTGCTCCGAACCAACTAGAGAACCGCAACCGCTAGTCCTTCTTACCGCGCGAGTCAAGAAAGTGTGCAGCCCCGAAGCGAATTCGAGTGCTTCCAGGGTTCACCGCACAGTTTCTTTATAATTTATTGAAGTAGTGGCGGCGGCGGCAATTTCGCATTCCGCCGCCTCACTTTTCTCGGGTGCAAAATCTGCCGGTTATTACTTTCGGAACTCGCCAGAATGCACCGGAACGCTCAGGAACGCGATCTGATACGGACGCGTCTCTACCTCTACTCGCTGTAGCAGTGGATGCCGAGCTGCGGCGTTCGCCGCCGTCGCCAAGCATGTGCGCGCCGCCGCGCGGTGCTCCGGACCAGCGTTTCGCTCGCGAATAGGGAGGCGCGCTCGATTTCGCTCGCGTCTACAGCTCCGGCTCTACCCGCTTCCTAATTCTGTCCGCGGGCTGCTCGCTAAGTTTCGCTACCGAGCGCCGGCCGTACGAGTAAGGCTGAGCCTCTCGATATACCGCCGCCGCCGACGCCGCCGCAGCCGCTCCGCGGGCTCACCTCGCTCGTCGCACCAACCCACCCACCCACCCACGCTCTGGCGAAACGCGCGGACCCAACACAGAAAGCCGCCGCCGCGGTCGGTGCCGAAGCGCCCGGCAGGCGTCGGGCTCGCGAGTAAGGGAGGGATGCAGCGCCGATGGGAGGGGGGCAGCAATAAGCCAAGGCAGCAGACGCCACGCGGCGGCAGATGCCGCGTTAACTCGAGCGCTAATTACGTTACGAGCTCGAAAGTCGCCGGCCGCCGGAGGGCGGCCCGGGTGTCCCAGCTCCGCCGCGAACGAAACTGCATTGTCCACCCGTTGGGTGTCGTCAGCCGCATTCGCAGAGACGCGTCTCCGGAGGCTTACCCTCTCTTTGCAGTCTGATCCGTCTATCTTTTCGCTCGCGTGCTCGGTCGCCTTGGTCTCCCCCGCCTCTGCCGCCCGGCGGCGGCGCGTCGGCAACTTCCTCCACAACCCGCCGCCGCCCACGCCGCCCCCACCACCTGGCCTTATCACCCCTGGGTCCGCGCGACGCTCGTCGCCCGCGAGCCCGGCGGCGACCCAATCGATCCTGCTGCAGCCAGTCGCCCGTGTGGAAGGTCATGTGATTTTTCTGCCGCCGCCGCCGTCGCTGCTTCTGCTGCTGTGCATCGTAGACGGTGGCGGCGGCGGGCGGCCGGCTGCGGAGGTGCGGGCGTCCTCGTCGACTTTGTCGCGCCCTGCCTAGCGCCGCAGCGAGCGACCCACAGGTATCTGGCTCTCCTCGTCGTCGTGCAAGTGCGCTTCGCCTCCGCTCGCAGTTCTCGGGAGGACTGGCTCTGGAGCGGCGGCGGCTATCTTTATTAGCTTTCTGAACACGATAGCGGAGCGGATCCTGCGAGAAATGGGCCTATGCAATAAGAAGATGGCGTCCAGAGGCGGTGGCAGCGGCGGCGGCGGCGGTAAGGACAAAGACAAGGACAAGGCGAAGCGCGTCCGCGGCCCGCCCGAAGCGCCAGCGGCGGCGGCAAGACCGAGCAAGGAGGCCGGCGGCGGCGGCGGCGCAGGAGGGCAGAGCCCGAAGGCGGCACAGGCGCCGGTCGCATCCGCCGCCGCCGTCGCGGCACAGAAAGCACCGCCGCCCGTCGTCGTCGACGCCGCTCGACCCAAGTCCGAACGAGGCGCTGACCAGGCGGTCGAGCGGACTGAGCGCGGTAAGCCGCGAGCGGGAGCTAGCGCTCGCTGCGTCGCGCTCAATGAGGGAGCTCGCTCTGCCGCTGCCGCTGCCAGGGAACGCGACCGCGAAGGCCGCGCTCCATTCGCGCAAGACCTGGGGCGGGGGCCGCCGGCGATTTTTGGAGCGTTGCCCCGTCCGCGTTTCTCGTTTACTCGCGTGCGACGCCCCCTCGGTCGCGCCGACTCGGTCGGGGGCGTGGAATGGTGGGCGTAGGCTCGACCTTTGCGGAAGCCGGCCGGCGCGTCCGCGTGAGCGTCGCAGGTTCGGGCGTGGACACCTCGTAGGCCTCCTCTAGGTTCGGGTCTGCCAGCGCGCTAATGCTGTCGCTAAAGCTGCAAGTACGCGCTCCAAAAATGAAAGATCGTCAATGGAATTTGAAGGCTAGAGATCATCGAAAGCATCACGTTAGTCTGACCCAGTTGGCCCCGGGGTCAAGGTGCTCGCCGCTGACGAATGAGGTCAAGGTGCACGCCTTCGACGACCGAGGCCCTGGGCTCGAGCGCTGCTGCACCGGTGAAGCGCGTGGACAGAAATTCCTTTCTCTTAAAACGCTATACAAATGAACTTTTTTATATATGCATATATATATATATGAGTTTGACGGGTTGATCGTTCAAATGTCTGACCGTGCACTCGCAGTGCTGCAGTGCAGGTCGGCCACTCTGGCTGCCCGTCAGTCCGTCGTCGCCCCGCCTCTATTTAAAACCGCCACCGGAAGTTGCGCACTATCGGTGACTCCCGCCAAGGTTGCGTGTGTGTGTGTGGGGGGGGGAGGGAGCTAGATAGCGACCGGATCAGGCGATCGTGCAAGTTTGAACCTTTGAGTTAAGCCTCTCGATCGCTCACGCAGCAGCCATCCCTCCTACAGCTCCTGCGCCTTGCCCCGGACGCTGGTCTTCTTCCTTGTGCCGAAATCCTCCTGCTGCTGTTCCTCCACCGTCTGGTGTTGCCTCTCCTCGCATTGCTCAAGATGCTCCCGAGAAGCACTTGCACGAGGGCTCGTCGCCCTGCTGCTCTTCTTTAATAATGATAATGATACACTTGATAAAGCGCCCTCAGAGAGCTCAATCTCTTTCTAGGCGCTTTACATTTGCTGCAAAGGAAAAGCGATCGAATGGTGAGTGGTATCATGCTCGAAAAACAACACGAATAACATGGTTAGGGGTTATATGCACAGGGTCAGCATGCAAGTGTGGTTAGTGGCAGCATGCACAGTGTCAACGCAAATAAGCGAATAAAGGATGAATCACAGGGACTCACCAAATGCTGTCCTAGATAGATGCGTTTATAGTTTCTTTTTAAACGTGGTCAAGTCCGAAGATGTCGTGACGTAAGTCGGGAGTGAGTTCCAGGCTTTGGGAGCGTACAAACTAAAAGCACGGTCTCCAAAGGATTTGAGGTTTGTACAAGGTATAGGTAAACAGTTAGTTCCGAAAAGCGGGTGGTACGATGCTTGACCTGGTGGGGGAGTAGATCTGATAGGTAGGCTGGAGCCAAAGAATGAAGGGACCTGAAAGTGAGTGACAAAACCTTGAAATCGATCCGTCGCTGCGAGAAGTGGTGCGATTTTTTTTCTCACTGTCCACACTCTCACTGTCCGTACTCCTTCCTCCAGTGCATATTTCCTCCTACTGATCCGTCCGCTCATTTTCCTCTTGTTTCCTGCTCCTGAGCTCGAGCTTGAGCTTGAGCAGACTCGCAGCTCCAGCTGAGCCTGTCCGCCGCGTTGGGCGCTTTTTCGCGAGCTCAGGTCAAGCTGCCGCGGCTGCTGCCTAGTTGAGTGCAGCGCGAAACCAGAGCCTGCTACTAAGCCGGTCGGTCATTCAAGCTTTGCTCGTTGGTCGTGGCTCAACTCCGTGAAACTGATTCGCACCTTTTTTTTTACGTCGACGGCTTTTTAAAGCGATCTAGGGCTGCTAGTCTGTCGCCCGCGAGTGACAGGACGCGTTCGTGCGGGACGCAGTCGCGCGGGAGATCACGTGAGCGTCCCCGACCGGCGAGCGGGGTGGTCCTTATTTTTGAGGAAGAACGTGCCTAGCCCGCTCCTCTATCAGCTCGAATGTGCTTCACCTGCTCCTAGCGTAGCGTTTGCTGCTCCTCTGCGTGAATCGCCCGGTGTGTCCTTGCGAACTTCCGGACGTCGGAGGCATGAGCGACGTGCTTTTTGCATAGCGCCACGGTGAGCTCGTCTCTCATTCTGTGCGCTTCGAGTGCTCGCTTACCTGTGCTCGATTTAGCGCATTCCACTAACCAGGGGCTTTGCCAACCAGCGGCTGCTGGGAGCGCCCCTTATCGCGCGCCGACCTCGGCGGCGCGGGCGCACTGACGAACGCCGACGAACGTTGCGGGTACCCTCGCGGCGCGAGCAGCGAGCACCAGCGAGTCCCAGCTGCGCTGCTCGCAGCGGCAATCCGTTGGCAGGCGGTTGGAAGGATGGGTTGAGCCCATCGAGCAGCCGCATTTCGCGGCTGCGAGGCTTCGCGACAGGCTTCGCACGCTCGATTTAAGCCGGCGCTAACATCTATGCCACCGCGCGCGCTCTGGATGTCAGCGGGCACTCATTTTTGCTCGCCGCTCGTCGCACGAAAGTGAGGCGAGCCATTGCTACTTCTGACCTGAAAATGGGAATAGCAACGAGTCGACGCGCAAGGCGTGTGTCGGACCCTTGATAAAAATACGGTAAGCGCTTTGGCCGCTAAGGAAAGCAGAGGGACGTACACGAAGAATAATAACAATAGTAATAATAAAAATAATAACAACTTTACATCTATATAGATCCCTCCAAGAACTGAATCATTTTCTAGGCACTTGACAGTTGCTGTATAGAAAGCATTGCCAAATATTTGGTGGCATCTGCAAGCAGCAGGCACAGTGTAAGCCGGCATGTGCACGCTAAGGACGAATCGCAAAGACCCACTAAATGCTAAAACAAATACGCGTGTTTTAAGCTTCTTTTTAAATGTCTTAATCTCTTGGGACATTGTAGCATGCTTTGGTAGTGAGATCCAGGCTATGGGAGCATACGAACTAAAGGCACGGTTTCCAATGGTTTTAAATAAATAAATGCTAGCTGATTTAACAGCCTCTTTTGTATAGCGACAGAAGAGCCTTTCCGGCTATCACCACCGCTTGCAGTGGCGATAAAGGATCGCCCTCTGCAGGATTCAAGCCCACGACCTCGGGGCCGAGGTCGTGAAAAGAAACCGCCTTACCTACTGAGCCATTACGGCTCTTGACGCTCTTAGGAGGTATGGAAAAACGATTCTAGTCAGAACAGCGGGTTGCACGATTCTTCGCCTGGTGGGGGAGCAGTCCAGATAGGTAGGCTGGAGCGAGAGAATGAAGGGAACTAAAAGCAAGCGACTGAACTGTGGAGTCTATGCTCTTGCTTGATTAGGAGCCAGTGTAGGTCTGCGAGTAGTGGAGTGATGTGGCAGCTGCGACGCTCACGACAGACGACCCTAGCTGCCAAGTTTCGCACCAACTGTAAGCGCCTGAGTGCACACGCCGGTATACCAGAAAGCAGTGAGTTACAGAAGTCGAGACGGGATGTCACTGATGCATGTTTTGATGTAGTATCCCCGTCTAAGTAAACCAACTTGTTAGCAATGTTGTGCAGCTGGAAGAAAGCAGACGTGACTGAGGAGCTGATGTAGTTGTCTAATAAAATATTACTCCTGTACAGGACGCCTAGATTACGGGCATATTCAACGGAAGATATGCTGGCTGAGCTGATTTTGAGAGTTAGGCTTTTCAATTTCTGAATGAAACTTGGTTTGCCCATAGCTAGTAAGTTGGTTTTATCATCATTCAACGACAACTACTCTCCTGCTGCCGACTATGACACATCTTTTTCAGTGGTCCTGAGCTGCTACTTCCATGCCACTCACTACCTCAACTGCTCTCCTGACTCTGCTATGCTTCCCACTTTCTCTTTGTTGCGTGAGACGAAGTCTGTTGGCTACCGAATGCGTACCGAAAGCCGCTTAGGCTGTGAGTGCGCTATACAAAACTCTCCTGCGTAACACCCACATGGTCTTTATGACTTTGCGGAGTTACAGACGGAGATACATTCAATTTAAGAAAGTTTGCTGCCATCCGTGTGCGGATGTCATCAATTCATGCAGCAAGATTCGACACGCTCGAGGGCTAAGGGGATACGAGAAAAGGTACAACTGGGTGACATCTGCACGGAAAGCCTAGATTGTGCTTGGCGATTACATCGTCATCGTTAGATACGTGAAGAGTGAAAGGTAGAGACAGATAAAAAAGAGAGAGAGGGAGAGAGAGAGCGAGACTGTGAGAGAGAGGGAGAGAGAGAGCGAGACTGTGAGAGAGAGGCTGTGAGAGAGAGCGAGACTGTGAGAGAGAGGGAGAGAGAGAGCGAGACTGTGAGAGCGAGGCTGTGAGAGAGCGAGACTGTGAGAGAGAGGCTGTGAGAGAGAGCGAGACTGTGAGAGAGAGGCTGTGAGAGAGCGAGACTGTGAGAGAGAGGCTGTGAGAGAGCGAGACTGTGAGAGAGAGGCTGTGAGAGAGAGCGAGACTGTGAGAGAGAGGCTGTGAGAGAGAGCGAGACTGTGAGAGCGAGGCTGTGAGAGAGCGAGACTGTGAGAGCGAGGCTGTGAGAGAGCGAGGCTGTGAGAGAGAATATGAGTTTAGTGAGAAAGAAGAAGGTTAACATTCAAAGCGTATTCAAGCTAAACTCGCTCGCAGTCTTTAGGATGTGCAAGACACAGTTCACTTTTTCGGTTTATCCCAACTACACTAAATTGCGTCAGCTGTGTTAAAAAACCCTGGTGCTATACCCTGCCCTCCCCCAGCACACCTCTTTATTTTGATATCTTAAGAAAGAGATTTACTTTTGTTGGGACGCCATAAAAATTTATTGCAACAGTAATTACATGCTTATAATATTATTATTATTGTTATTGTGAGCTCAACTGTTGAGTAGAGTGAGTGGCACCCTATCTTGTATTAGATCGCATGATCTGCGAAAACTAAGTCAGGAAATGACTTAGACCTGTTGCGCCACCATATTTTCTGGTGCGACCCGTCAGACGGCTCCAGCGGGCGGGGAAAGTCGTTGGACGCGATGAGCTAAATAAAGCAAACCCCAGAAACTAATGGCGTCGTCGCAAAAGAAGTCTCTCAGTATGACTGACCTTGAGGGTACCTATCGGCGCGCCTCCCTTTTTTCCTGCACAAGGTTCCTGTGTATGCAAAGCGACGAAGCGTGCATTTGTCCGCTGCCGGCGTTCCACTTTCGCCGGCGAGTGCTCGGCGCTGCGCCGCTTGCGGCGAAGGCGCCCGGATGCGGCATTGCCGCCATTAGAAATGCCAGAGCAAAAGCGTCGACTGCACGAATGAATTTCTATCGCAATTCTAGCCAGCGACGACGCTCTCCGACAGCTGGAGGAGTCCTGGTCGCAAAAGCTACAAGCAGTCGAGCAGACCCGCCGTGCTGAGGAGCACGCTTGGTCGCAAAAGCAGATCTCCCACGAACGAGAGCTCGCCGAAGTGCGTCGGCTGCTGGCAGACGCCGACGAGCGGCTGAGCAAGCAGCGTGCCGAGCACGAGCAAGGTACGCGCCTATTCTCGCTGTCGCTCGGCGCAATGCCACCAAATCCACAGCTCCGTCGCATCTCTTGTGTGTTCTCTCTTTTTGAAGCAGCCACTCTGAGCCGCCTTGTCGAATCTCGCTGACTAGCTGAAACTAGTGAATACACCGTAAATAAACGGCGTGCCTCAGCGAGCGCGTCCGTCGGCGCGAGTGACCAATAGCCCGCGAATGACGTACGTCAGAACATCCGGTCGCCGCGGATGTTATGTCTGTATTTATTGCAGTAATTAAAACATTTGAAAGGCTAAAAAATTCCGGGAACCCGGGGCTCCCGCGTGAACCAGACGACCTGTAAGTGAGCGCCAGGGGGCACGTGAGAATAGGGTTCGGGATACATCATTCAGCCTGAGCAATGTGTCTACGGATCGGCGTCAGCCTCCGCCATCTTGGCTTTAGCGGGCGCCGAGCATCGATGGCATCGCGAAGAGTCCATCGTGACTTCAGTCGCTCTCTCTCTCTCTCTCTCTCTCTCTCTCTCTCTCTCTCTCTCTCTCTCTCTCTCTCTCTCTCTCTCTCTCTTGCTCTCTCCCGAGATTAACCGAGGGTCGAGCCGTTCAAGTTTATTGATCGCACTGGCGCGCCGTACACCCGGCGGTGCAGCGAGCACCAGTGGCAATGTCCGGACGATGGATAGCCCGACGACGCTTGCCAGCGAAGCATGCGACAGCGAGCGCGATGCAGCTCTCTCTCTCTCTCTCTCTCTCTCTCTCTCTCTCTCTCTCTCTCTCTCTCTCTCTCTCTCTCTCTCTCTCTTCCGCGTGCTCGGCATTTGTTCTGCAGGCTTGACCCTCTTACCAAGTTCATTCGCCTCGCATGATTCAGCGAAATACTTTGCGGCTACGAATTTCACGCCTCTCTCGCTTTGCCTACAGCTCGTTCTGTGCTGTCGGTTGCCGCGGCGCCTAGTTTACCCTGCCCTGCCCTTTCACCAGAGCTGTCGACACCGCAGTGCTGACGCAGACGCAAAGCCCTGCGCTGCAAAGTCGTAGAGAGGGGCTGCAGATGCAGCTGAAACGACAGGCGGATTCATTCTTACTTGGGCTAGTGAATTTGAGAGGCGCGCCGTCGGCGATTTGGCGGCGCCGCGTGAAGAAGAAGAAGAGGCGGCCAAGCCGGCGAAAGCCTGTGAAAGTGCACAGCGAGCCGAACAGAATCACGTGACGACGGACCGCTCCGACGTAAGCTTATCGCAGGGACGGGCGTAGGGAAAAAAGATGTTTGTCGGCAAACGACGCGTCGTGGCGTGCGCCAGGCCACCGTATCTTTTTATGAGCCTGACGTATTTGGTTTTCATAAGACGACGGATAAGGGTAGTGCTCGGTCACGGCCGCGTAGCGGTACAAGCGAGATGGAAAAGGCAAAGCAGCGAGGTTGATACTTTCGATTCATAAACGACGGGCCTGGGTCCTAGCCACCAATGGGCATTGGCCTCGACATATGGAGTTCGCACTTGGCGGCTGTCCGTTCGAGTCCGGCAGCGGCAGGCAGTTCCTTATTATTCACTGCAAGCCGGTGGGGATGTGCGAGCGGGAGGGAGGGCGTGATAGCTACTAAAGCCCTTCGGTCGCTTAATTAATAAATAAAGCTATTGAACCGACCGACCTTAAATTTTTTAATAGCAGAACGAAGGTACTAATCTGTAAGGACAACGGGAGGCTAGCGAGGCAATAAGAAAGCTTCGGCATTGCAATCGCGGCGAACGCTCGGAGAGGGAAAACGCAACGACCAGCCGCGGCCTCGCGTGCCTCGCGTTCGCCGAGCGCCGCGCAGCGCCGCCCGAAGCTTTTAAGCGTGAGATGAGAGCTCTGGAGAAGATGAGCTCTGCTTCGCCAGCTCTTGCAGCGCTTAGCTCAGCGCTTCGGTGCCCTTTTTTCGTACACGTACTCAGAAGCGAGCGAGCTGCGGGCCGCTGCAAAACAAAGCGCGGCGGCGGCGACGGCGGCGGCGGCGACGGCGGATATCGAGCCGTCGCGGCTGCCGCGACTCGAGGACCCCGACTACCCGCTCTTCTACGAGATGATCGTCTACCGCAAGGAGACGGTGGACCAAATTGAGGCTCCGCTAGAGGTCGGCGCGCCTGGCGACGGCGGCGCCGACGAGGACGACGAGGTGACAGTCAACGGCATGCGCACGCTCGACGTCAACGGCGTCTCAACGAGGTGAGCCGTCGCGACAGCCACCGCCGCTGCTGCCGCCGTTTCCGCCGCGGCCGCCGTTGCCGCCTACTCTGGGCTGCGCCGAGCGGCGGGCTCGCAGTGCAGAGCTCTGCTGCTCAGCGGCGGCCGCCGCCGCCCGCCGCCGCCCGCCGCCGCCGCCGCCCGCCGCCGCCCGCCGCCGCCCGCCGCCGCCGCCCGCCGCCGCCGCCCGCCGCCGCCCGCCGCCGCCGCCCGCCGCCGCCCGCCGCCGCCCGCCGCCGCTCGCGCTCGCTCGCCCGCCGCCGCCGGAAGGCGAGTGCGCCGAGCTCCCGGCGCCGCGGCGGTTGCGGAGCGGCGGCGGCGGCGGCCGGCCGGCAGTCGAGCCGGTTCGGGAAGACGCGCTAGACTTGCGCGTCGTCTTCGTTCGTTCGGCGTACGAGTCCGGATTGCGCGCGTAACAAGGCCGGCTCGTCGGCGGCGGCGGCGGCGCCGTCGGCGGTTAGGTGGATTCGAGTCAACGGCGGTCAACCGCGGCGGCGACGGCGGCGTCGAGCTGCTGCACAGGAGCGGCTGGCGGCCGGACGTACGGCCTTCTCGAAGCGTCCGCACCATTTAACGGAGGTCTCGTTCGTTCGCGCCGCTTCTTTAATTTCGCCGATCGCACTACGCGTATCCGATTGAGCGCGCGACAGCGGACGCCGCTGGCTGGCGGCGAGCGCGGTGGCGCCGCCGGAGCGTAGTCGAGAGAGCTTTTACTTCAGCAGCGCCTAAGGAGACTTAGAATTAATTTCAGTTAAATCTAGTAGCACCTTTGTAAAATGCGGCGGGGGGCCGGCTCGCCAGATCCGTTACGGTCACACTTCGGCCCGCAGCGCCTTGCTGGTCGATTGAGCTGCCGGCAAGCGGCGCCGCTCGCGGGCGAACGGGTGGGATGAGCTCGAGGAGCAGGCTAGCTTGACAAGCTTCGGCGAGAGTTTCGAGGCCGAGGCCGTGCACTTGTTCAGGCTTGGAGTAGTCTCCTCGTGGCGTTAGTGTGTACGACCGTGTGGTCTTTAAATGACAATAATAACAAGACATTTGTATGGCACCCTCAGAGAACTATAAATCTCTTTCTAGGCACTTTACATATGTTTTAAGGGAAGCACCAACAATAGTTCTTTGCAGAGCTCTATTTATTCAAAGAATCGTTATAGCAGCCGCTTACAAAGACGCGAGCATAGCCCGTATTGAGCTGACTTCCTGGAGGGCGCGGTGTGGGCCGTTACCGTCCAGGAGGTAAGGCACTCGCTATTTACATCCTAGGTCGTAGCTTCGAATCCTTCTGTAGGCAATCTTTATTACCGATAGCAAGCGGTAGTGATAGCGGTTAAGGCTCTCCTGCCTCTATAAAAATGAGGCGGATAAAAAGCTACAGCTTAAAAAAACTGTCTTACATGTCCCGTTACCTAAGTCATGGCGGCATGGGAGCTATAGCGGCTTTTGCACTACTGTCCTTAAGATGCAAACACAGCATTCGGAATAGTACTGGTCCTTGCCGTTAGGTCTGGTCCGGTATTATCCGGTACAGGATAGGTATTATCCGGTACTCGTCCATGCCGATGCGTGGCAAATACCGCTGAAGCTCAGAGCCTCGTTGCATTGCTAACGAATTGTAATGATAATAATAACAAGTCGCTTGTATAGCGCTCCCTAGGAGAGCTTAGTCTCTATTCAGAAGCGTTATATTTCGCTGCAAGAGAAGCAATAACCAAGAATATAGTAAAAGCAAGGTATCCGGCTTAGGCAAGCATGCAAAAGCACACAAAAGACTCACGGCCGCAGTTACTCATACCCCGACTAGTATTACTCAGTCAATCGCGCATGTGCAGGTTGTAGGTGCAGCACCAATGCTTACGGGGTGACAGCACCAATGCATAAAGGATGACAGCACCAATGCATACAGGGTGATGGTGACAGTCGCAGAACGCAACAGCAGCAAAGAACGCCTACACATTGAGATAGCAAATCCATTTCCGTAGCCTACTAGACAGCCATTCAGTGTCACAGTCAGTATCCAGCACCGTTGCCATAGCGTACAGCAGCTCTTGCGACCCTCAGAGCGCCACTGAACTTCCCGACTTCAAGTCTAGGGCGCCATTGCCCTGCCTACTCTGCGATTTCGGCTTTCACGCCGCCATAACCATAGGTTATGGCGTATGCAGTTTCGAATCATTTTAATTCAGGAGCGGAGAATAGTAAGCTTCGGAACAGTCCTAATCTGGTCAATGCAGAACATCAACGTGTCACAATTTCCTTCAGATTGCCAGCCGCGGTCCCTGGCGACGTAGCGAAGGACTCTCTGCGTCATTGGCAACAACGGCGGCGAGGTTCGGTGAAATTTGACCAGTGCAATTTCGATCAGCGGAACTGTGGTCAAGGAAATTGTGGTTCGAGGGTTCAAGGCCGCTTAATTTCTCTCTTGCGCCGCCGACTCGGCGCTCCATTTAGCAGCCTTGCTGCGCGAGCGTAGCGCGATAAACGGAATACGCACGCGCGGGCGGATCGCGCGAGCGGCGTCATCCAAAGAAGTTGCTCGCCACCCGCTCACCCGCCCGTCCGTCCGCTTACCCGCCCGTCCGTCCTTCACCGTCGCCTTGCCTCGGCGCCGACCAACGCGAGCAAGCTGCTCGCGTTGCGACCGGCTCAGCCACTGCGTCCCGCCGCAGCCGAGTTTCTTTCGTCGCTCGCCGCAATGCGTCTCGCAGCGCCGCCGCCATACTTCGCGCGCACGACTTCGCAGCGACGCCGGCGGCCTCGACGACAACGACGACGGGCGCTCGCGCGTGACGCCGTGCACGTCGCAGCCGTACCAGTGGATCGTGTCGCTGCTCGTACGCTTCCCGAAGGACGGCCTGGCGGCGTCGTACCGGGGCACCGGCTGCATCGTGCACTTGAACGATACCGGCCGAGTTGTCATTCTCACCAGCGCCAGTAACCTGTTCAGCCGTCGACTCGGCGGCCAGGCGACGGAGGTGACCATCGTACCCGCGAGGGACGGCGTCGGAGCGCCCTACGGCACATACCAGTGAGCTGCGACACACGCTCGCGGCTCCTCGCGGCCGCGAAGCCGCGAGCGACCGCTCCCTCCGTCGGCCGCGCAGGCGGCCATTAGCTGGCCCGGGTGGCTAGGGGGCATGGGGTCAAGCGCCCGGGGGTCAAGCTTCTCGCGCCGCTCCCGCTCCTCTGCCCCCTCTTTCCCAATCCGCTCTGCCGGCGCGCCGCGTGGCGGCGGCCGCGCTCTCGGTTCGGGCGGCGACGGCAGCGCCGTCTGCCTCTCTGCCGCGTCCGCTAGGGTGTCCGCGGCCGACGTCAGAGTGGCGCCAGAGTACGTCGCGAGCGAGGACGCCAGCTTCAACTACGCCGCCCTGTTCCTGGACGCCGGCGCTTCGGAGAAGAGCTTCGGCTTCGGATACGCGACGCCCGGCGACGTGCAGCTCGCCGGGCGCCTGGTGCAGAGCGCCGGCTACCCGAGCGACAAGCCCGACGGAACCATGTGGCTGTGCGGTGGTGAGCACCCCCTCTCTCTATCTCTCCCTCTCGCGCGCTCGCGCGGCACCGCGATCTTCAGGAGCTAGCGCACAGGCGCGGCATTCGGCCGCCATAATTGGAAAGGAGCGAGTTCGCCGTAATGCCGCGCGATCGGTCGCTAAACGGTCGCGTCAGAAGCGAGCGCAACGATCGCGCTTTGTAGGCGATCGCGATACCGCTGTGCTGGCGCTTACGCCGAAATTCCGACTTGCGTTGAATTCGGATTTCGCGTTTTTGCGCCAGTGGTCGGCAAAGTTCCGTAGGCGACCGGCTGCTGCTTTTAATCTGGTTGACGGGCGCTGTGAGTGCGGGATGCTGCGGATGCTGATTTCAACTTCGGTGCGATTTTTAGCGCCCCGCCGCGCCTACTTCACGCCTACTCCGGTCTGCGGCGATATTGTCGCGTGGCGGCCTTGCCGGCGAGAGAGGACTCGTGCCTGCCACTTTGACGGCTGCAGCTAGCCGCGTTCGCACAGTGAAATGGCGGCGCTGAGCATTTGCCGATGGCGCCGTAGATCGTATCCAGCTCGCCGACATCCGGCGAAGCGGTGCTAACGCCTGCGGGCCGTAAGCTAGGTCGCGGCTTTGGCGTGTAGCCGCCAGCGCAGCGCCAGCGTGGGCGGTCCTGCCCTCTCGCGGTCGGTCCGTAGACAGCCGACGTTCATACCACCGCGAAGACTTCTCAGGTGACCCTCGCGGCGAGATACCCCCGATCGGAGGCGGGCGGCGGTGAGAGATGAACGGATGGCGGGCGGTAGCCGGTAATCGCCGCGGCCGCCCCAAACCAGCGCCTCGCCGAGGCGCGCTGTCGGTTCGAGCGAGGCGAGCCGGCCGACGCTCGGCGAGTACAGCGAGTAATGCGCCGGGACTGAACGGGCCGACGTCCGCGTCAGCCCCTCGCGAAGCCGTCGCCCGCGTCGCACCGCCGCGCACGCGCAGTCTGCCGTTTCGCTGCTCGCGCGATAGCGCTTCCGGCCGTAGCTAAATCTCGGCGCTGCTTTGCAGGACCGGTCAGCCAAGTGCACGGCTCGTTATTTCGCTTCCTCGGCGGAGGCGGCGGCCGCCGCCGTTCGGCTCACGGCTCCAGCGGAGCACCGGTGTGGACCTGGGCGCAGCACAACTTTGTGCTTGTCGGCCTGCACGGTCCGGCGCCGGCTCGCGGCGGCGGCGGCGGCGGAGCGGCCTCCGGCGGCGGCACTTGCCTGCGCTTCAGCGCGTCTCTCTTGGATCGAGTCAAAGCCTGGTCGGCAGAGTACAAGTGACCTCGCTTCCTCATTAGCTCTCCGAGCGAGATGCTAGCGTCATGGCGACCAGCTACGGCACCCGGCTGCCTCGCTGCGTACGATGGCCACCTCCGCTGCGCAGCTGCCCCCCCCCCGCCCGCCGCTGCCGGCGTGCTCCACTGCGTGCGGCAACCGCTGGGTGGCGGCGGAGTCATACTCATGACGTCGGCACACACTCGACGGCCGGACGCCTCACCGGCTTGCATTGCTCAGAGCAGCGACGCCACCGGAGCTCGCTGCGCCGCTGCAGCACCGATGCGGTCGCGTTGCCCGGCCGCTGCGTTGTTGAGTAGCCACCACCGATCCTGTTTAATCGAGCGCACGCAATCCTCGGCGCCGCATCGATTCACGCCGGCGCGCGCCGGTCATAGGGCAAAGGCTGAACGTCGAATAGATTCCGCAAAAACGCTGGTAATAGAGAGAGAGAGAGAGAGAGAGAGAGAGAGAGAGAGAGAGAGCCTCGTTTTCAGTGCGCCCACGCAGAGCGAGCGCACCGACTCGGCTCGACCACGGCCTCGACCGCGGAGCGCCTGAGCGGGCTCGGATAGCAGCGGGCGCTCCACGAGGCATCGCTCAGCTCTTAAGAGGCCACGCCCGTAACGGATCGGGCTTAGCTGAGCGCGCGCCTGCTGCGACGGATGTAGCGGCTGCACGCGCACGAGCTCGTCTGCTGAGCGGGCGGTGCGGGCGGAGCGAGATTTGTGGGCAGCGACTACGCGTCCGGTTCAGGACTAAGCGCCGCTACGAGACGAGCGTACTGAGCACCTGCGACAGAACGCCGCCCCGAGCTCGTCCAGACGGCGCAGGCCTTGGCACTCACTCCCCCGATCCTTCGGCGCCATTCTGCCATTCCGTTGAGATGTAGCAAGCCAATTAGCGCGAGCAGACTGAACGAGTCGGAATAAAATTTTTGCCCCGGGTTTTTCCTGGCCATCGGAGCATGGGGGGGGGGAGTATGCTACGGGGATGCAGTGGGGCTGAACCACGTGACGGCGATGACACGCCCACACTACGGGGATGCAGCGGGGCTGCGGCTAATTCGCTCCGACTGCGGCGTCTAATCGCTCGAACTTCCACTCCTCTAGGCATCAACCTGCTCTACGCGCGGCTTCGGTTGCATTATTGCAATTGTGCAGTGCGAGAAGCCACTACATTTTCAATTCTAAAAAAGAAGCAAAGTTTTTATTTTCGATCCACTCTAAAGTTTCGCACTGTCATCCGTCGCGCGGCGCCGGGCTCGAGGCAGACAGGAGGCGCCCGGAGTGACAGAGGAGCCGCGTGGCCGTCTAGCACCCCGACATCCGGTCCGACGATGCAGCTGCCGACGCAGCCCTGTCTCTGAGACCGAATGTAGGGGCGCCCCTCCTCGCTAAGCAGGTGCTGACTCTGAGGCGCCATGCGCCTTCAATCGGAGCCGACGCAGTTCGGTCGCCAAGGTGCCAGGGTTGCTTTCCGATCGATTAACGAGACCGCCGCTCTAACGCGAGCACCTGCTCGGAGCGCGAGGTCGCCGCCGCCTGCGCCACCCTCACGTGACGTTCCTCGCGTCCAGCGGTAGAGCACCCAGCCCCATCGGGCGCCGAAACTGGACCGCTCTCCTCCCTGTCTGCTCTTGCATGGTGCCCCTAGACAAGCTAACACGCCGTCCTGCTACGAACACTATGTTCATAGCTGGTAATGAACGCTGCATTCAAAACCGAGATAGTAAAAAATACGCTGGTATGTGTAGACAAGACCCTTGAAACACCAACACACGATAAATAGTTCGCCAATGTTTTAAAGGGTCAAAATCATACCAGTATCGGTTTACGTTGGTTACCATCTGGCTGCTGTATACATAGGTTGGCCAAAGGTAAATAATCGCAGCAGAGCAATCAACAAAGCTGCGTATATATACTTACTCAATGACAGGAAACCCTCGGTATTGAATAATATGCAGATGCGACTAGGCACTGGCATGCGGTATTTGGAACAATTGCTTGACATCCGACTAGGCAGAAGAAAGCAAAAACCACACTCTGATAAACACAACTAACTAAACAATACATAAACCCTTACTGGCGTCAGCTTCTTCCAGCGCTGCATTTATCCTCTTGTTCTTTCTCTCGGTTTCTTAAAGCAGACGCATTTACTGACGCCATTTTGCAACTCTATTCTGCGGTTTCCTCGATTAAGTAACCAACCTACGCCCTCTTCTTGAGAATATTCTCTGCCTCAAAAAACCTACCATATAATAATTATCTCGGTGAAAAATGTGTTTTTAGTGTATACTTACAGGAAGCACTAACCTTTTTTATATTAGGACAGTGTGCATAGAAAGTCATTTAGTTTGCTATGAACACCGTGTTCATAGCCAATTATGAGCATAGTGTTAATAGAAGGACGGTGTATCCGCGGCCAGCCTCGAGGCCAACTGCGGACTTCAGAGATAGGGCAGTAATACTTGGTAGGCGACGCGTAGCCTTAGTTTCCACACACTGTCTCTTTGTAATAAAATGAATCGAAAAATTAAATTCCTGCGTTGTAAGATAAAATTGAACTTACTGGCTATGCGGTGTGGCAAGAGAAACGAGCGATTCGATACACGGCCCATAGACGATCGCCGCGGCACAAGTAGGACAGTTCTTCTCAAGACAAAGCCGTTCGGAATGCTTGGAAGGACTCGCTAACTTGGAAGCACATACCAACTGTCGCTAAATGTGCCAGGGCTCTGTTCCGAGATGACACTGCAATGTGCAATCAAGCTATTTGACCCTCTCGCATACGATTTCTGGTCGTTTGTGGTTGATTGCAGTTGATTGTGGTAATGGCCCCCTCGATCCAATGCAGACGATGACAGTGCAGTGTTCGAAAACAAACGAGCACATACGGTATTTGTGGGTGTTTTGCAAACAGAGTATACAGAGTAGCGAGCCCAACTACCTGAAAATACCTGCATGCGATTACTGGTGGATTTGCGATGGAGGCTTAATTATTGTAAGCCCCCTAGAAAGAGATTGAGTTCTCCGAGGATGCTTTATCAAGTGCGTTATTATTATTATTATTGCGGTTTTGGCCCTGTCGATTGCAGTTGATTTATGTGCATTTCCCGAAAATAGTCGTGCGAAATAGTTTGACGTTGCTTGAAAATAAATGAAACGTTTTATTGTTGTCGTCAATGGTTGTTTGTTCACAGCCGGCCAATCGAGACTGGATAATGCTCCTTTCTAAGGACTAGCCAAAGATTTCGCCTGAGAGAGACCCGATTGAATGCAATTTGTTACCAGGCGTCAGGATAGCACGCAACGTCTACGCTGATCGGTGGCTGTTTTCGCTTACTACATTATTCGTGCAAATAGGCGGACTGTTTCCTTCGAGCGATTCGCGTTTTACCGGAAACAGCCTCGTCAAATGAGCTTCTGAGTCACCTGCACTGTTCTAAATTATGAAAATGTGTACCCCTATTTCCTCTCTATTCATTGAAAAACCCTGAACTCTTGATTCCCTTTTCTATTTGAAATGCAACTTCCCGATATCCCTACGGACATCCACTTCAATGCCCAAGTCCTTTTGATTTAGTCTCCGCATATGTAACGCATACGTTCATAGTCTCTGAAAGGCTGGTCGAATATTAGAGATAGTATGCTAACCTGGGGTCTTTCTATGTGGGGCAAATCTTTAGCAATCAACGACTTGCCGCAGTAGCAAAAAAAATAAAGTTGTGAGCCGAAAATCTCACGAACGAAACTCGTATCGCTGCGAAAAGGCTTTTGTAGTTACCACGACGGTCTGTCAGCATACTTTAAGTTATGCACGTACCCTGCGAGTGCGATCTTTGTTAGTTTTTCTACTACAGAAAGATTTGAGAGCGATTGTAATTGTGGCTTTTAAAAGTTTGACTATTTTACTTGTTTTGCACCCGGTAAAAAAAACAAAAGTGTCGCCATGCTTTATTCGTTTAAACATGTTACTAAATCATGCGAATCCTGTGTTTAGACGAAATCTTGTTCAGGTAGTGAATACAACGCTGAAATATTTGAGGTTATAAAGTGATTGCATGGATGCTCAAATTGTTTTGCCGGCACCGTATATTTCCACGCAGGAATACATAAATTTGCGTTATATTCATTAATTCGAGTATTTACAAACGCATATAGTCCTGGCATATTACGCATATTTACAGTGGCCAGAATAACACGATTTGGTTATGTATTATTAATTTGAAAGACAATATCCAGTCTGCATGGAGCCGAGCCATACAAAATCACTTATGGATTTAACCTAGCAAAGTAAACGGTGAAGCACGTAATGCGTGCGGAAAGAGACACTGGCCATTCTCCAAGACAATCAAAACTCAAATCCAGAACAGAGGTTTCTGAATTCGGGCTTGTTTGGAAAACGTAGCCATGGAATTAGAAGCTGAAGCGAGTTCCCCAAAATGAGAACGATTAAACCACTGTCACGTGACGAGGAACATCCCAGGGTAGATCGCCATCAAGGGTAGGTAACCGAGTTCGACAAGATCGGCGACAGGTGAAAGACACCCGACGAGCTACACTGTGTACCCTTGCTGTGATTCTTCCCAGCACTCGAGCAAGTCGTATTCTCTACACATCCTTACTACACGTATTGATGGCATCCGCACATGGATGGCAGCAAACTTTCTTAAATTGAATGACGGTAAAACCAACTTACTAGTTATGGGCACACCAAGTATGATTTAGAAATGAGAAAACCTGACGCTTACAATCTGCTCTGTCAGCATATCTGCACGTAATCTAGGTGTCTTACTCCAAAGTGAGCTTTCATTACACGACCACATCAACTCCACAATCAAGTCTGCCTACGTTCAGCTACACAACATTACTAAAATTCGGGCTTGCTTAGACAGGGATACTACATCCAAATTGGTACATGAATTTGTGAAATCCCGTTTCGACTTCTGTAACTCATTACTTACTGGTCTCCCTTTGTGTGCAGTCAGACGCTAATAAATTGTGCACAACTGTGCTTATTCTGGTGCAAAACTCTGAAGCTGGGGTCGTCTGTCGTGAGTGCCACAGTTGCCACATCACACTTTTCTTGTGGGCGTGGCTACGCCCACGATGTCGTTCCGCCCCAGCCGGACTCACACCACTTCGCCCGGCCAACGGGGGGCCGCGCTGAGTACCACCACATAAGGCGCTGCAGTTGGACAGTATCGGCTGACTAAGCTGGATTTAAATGAAACGGGTCAGCTGTGGTCGCCTGACCCACTAGTCCTGCAGCGAAGGAACTTCCTGCTTGTCCACCGGCCTGTGTGGACGCTATCCCCTCTCTCTCCCTCTCGCTCTCCTTCTCTTCTCTACCCGCTTCGCTACGCAGCTGCTTCCTCGACGGCGACCGCTTCATTCGTACGTACTCTCGCTTTCTCGTGTTTGCCTGCCTACGATGCAATACAGCTCGTCGTCGTCAACACCGCAAATCACTTGTGGGAGCATCGTTCATCTTCGTGGCGCCGTCATCTGTCATCTCATCGCTCGTCATCTGTCATCTCATCGCCGTCATCTCATCGCTCGCCCGGGCCCCAACATTCTCGCCGACCTGCACTGGCTCCCAATCAAGCAGCGACTTAGACTTCAAACTGATTTGGTCTAGCGGTTAAGGTGCTCGCCCCGACCAAGGTCTGACTGAGGTCGTGGGCTCGAGCCCCGAGGCATATTTGAAGCGCCTGAATAGAGATTAAATTCTCTTAGGGCGCTATATAAATGAATTATATTAAGCTTCTGTCACTTACTTGTAGGTACCTTCATTCTGTGTTCGCATGTTTAGCAAGCACAGGCTTGAGCGTCGTTTTAAGAAATCGGGGTCTGATGCAGATCTAGTTAATGTCAAAGATATCCTTCGAGTTTTCACCAGAAGCTTAATAAACAATATATTATTTAGTATTATCGTTATTATTATTATAAGCTTAATACAGCCAGAGTTTTTTTTTAATCGCAAACTGAAGTCCTGCCAATCAGACCGAAAACAGATTTATTAGACGGTAAAGAATTTACTCGCCGATGCTGAGAGGTCTGACTTCCCAGATGTTAACGGCTCAGCCGAAAAGTTTTCAGCCTTCTTTGCTGAAAATTCTGTGCACATTCGTGCCTCCATAAAGTCCCCTCGGAGTAAAGTAATTGTGAAATTGCCACCTGTGGCCTGCCTTAAATTTTTTTACGAAATATCTGCGTGCGATGTGGCTACCTTAATAAGGTCTAGTAAAAAGAGCTCGTCTCCTGAAGACTCTATACCATCACCTCTGTGGTCTTCAGTGGCAAACCAACTTAGCCTTGCCATAACCGTGATTTTTAATGCTTATTTGGGAAAGGGGTTCGTCACCAAGTCCTTCAAATTGGCAATCATTAGACACGTACTTAAAAAGCCTGGATTAGATACAGAGGTCCTTGCAAATTATCACCCAGTTTCCCTTCTTCCTTTCTTGTCAAAGTCTCTTGAAAAAATAGTTGCTAAGCAGCTGGTTGAACATATTGAAAATAATGAAATGTCGGAAGTATTTCAATCAGGGTTTAAGAGGCAGAACTCCACTGAAACTTCTCTCCTCCGTGTTAACAATGACATTCTACGTGGCAGCGATGATCGGAATGCCACTGCCTTAGCTCTGCTAGATCTGTCAGCTGCCTTTGACATCATTGATTACGATGTTTTACTTGAACGATTGAGAACCACGATTGGTCTTGCAGATGAGGCACTGGCGTTGTTTTAATCCTACTTGTCCGATCGTGTTCAATCCGTGTCGTGTGGGGGTCAGGTCTCACACACGAGATGGGTCACCTGTGGAGTCCTCAAGGGTCTGTACTCGTTCTCTTGCCGTCCTCCATCTATACTCAACCTCTGAGAAAAGTGATTAAGGCCCGTGGAATAGGATAACACTTATGCTAACGATACTCAGCTATATTTGTCATTTAAACCGCCAGAATCTGCTGCAGTGACTGATAAACTGAATGCTTGCCTTGCCGACATTCGATCTTATATGTCAAAATATTTCTTGAAACAAAACGACGATAAAACCGAACTGCTGCTCATAGGAAATACTAAGCGTGTGGCTGGATTAAAAGGCTTTGGTCTTCTAATAAGTGATGCTATTATGCGACCATCACCACGATCTCGAAATTTAGGTGTCGTTTTCGACAGCTACCTCAATTTTAAAAAGCTTCATTCAGAAGACTACTTATACAGCTTGCCATAACGTCTGATCCCTATCGAAGGTTAGGAGCTGTCTTTCACGGTGGCTTTCAAAAAAATTAACTAGCTCCTTAGTTCTGTCTCGGCTTGATTATTGTAATTTCCTTTTGGCTGGCTACCGCAACTAGGCCGCTGAAAATATTTATGAATATGGCTGCAAGGCTAGTTTTAAAGTCGCAGAGGTTTGACCAGGCGTCTCCTTTGATAAAACATCTAGGGTGGCTGCTGGTTGATCAATGGATACAGAGCTAAGTTCTTACGCTGACCCACAAGGCCCGCCACGGCTTGGCTCCTCCATACCTAGCTGAACTGCTGCACCAGTTTCACCCTCCACGTGCACTCAGGCCCTGTATGGAAAATACATTAGCTATTCAATTCCTCCGCTTAAAGACCTTTGGCGACGGAAGCTGTAGCTCTGCAGGTCAGAAATTGTGGAACTCGCTTCCACGATTCTTACGATACGACAATTACTCTCCTGACGACTATGGCTCACTCTTTCCAGCGGTCGTGAGCTGCTTCTTCCATGCTACTCACTACCTCGAGTGCTCTCCTGACTCTGCTATGATTCCCACTTTCTCTTTTTTTGAGTGAGACAAAGTCTGCTGGCTACCGGATGCGTACCGAAAGCCGCTTAGGCTGTGAGTGCGCTATACAAAACTCACGTTGGTAACACCCACATAGTCTTTGTGGCTTTTTGGAGTTACAGGCGGAAATACATTACATTACATTCTCTAACTCCAGAAACCCTATCAGATAATACTTTTTTTGAAGCATTTGCAAAGTGCCTAGAGAGAGAGAGAGAGAGAGAGAGAGAGAGAATCAGTTCTCTGAGGGAACCATGCAAAATTTATAATTATTGTTATCATTATTCTTATTAAACTTGAAATTGGTGGTAGCCATGTTAAGTATGCTTGATTTTAAAGAAAAACTAGCCCGCACACATGTAACAGCCGGCGTCCATTGCGAGGTTCTGTAGAAGGTAGTCCGTATTCGATTAGAACGATGCAGGTGCTGATAAGCTGCACGAGTCCGGATCGGAGTGCTCGTCCTTGAGAGTAGCCTAGTTGAGCGTGAACTATGAGATTCGGACTGTTTTCAGAGCTAAGAAGAACCTATCGATGAGTACAGTACCGGAATCGATATAATTGGAGAGATATAATAGCTGCTCCTCTTTGGGGGAGATTGATTTCACTTAGCGAGCAACAGTGACGGTCTCAGACCAGACGGAAGCTTGGGCTTCTTCTTACAATGACCGCAGAGCGCACCCCTCGGTTATCGCTTAATCGAGACCTGCACCCGTGCGTAATTTATTTATACATTAAAACTAGGGACCGCATACGATTTACCAGCATTTTTGGTGGAGGATCACGCTTCATTTAAGCTAGACAGTGTTAGACAGGTCGCTGTAGCCAACGTAGCGTAATGTTATGACTCCTCGGCGGAGCGTGCTTAGGTTTAAATTCAGCTAGCGCGTTAGTTTGATCTAATTCAGCGACTGCGTATGGGAATTAGATTATTCATAATCGCCTTTGCAGTGCTTAAGAAACTAATAAGCCCGGAGGGTGCATCAACAGCAAAACCTAAGTTAGCATTGTAAGTCACGGATCTCTAAAAGACATATGGTTACCTTTTTATGTTGCTTGGTGACACCAGATCCGTAACGGTATCTACGCCAGGTTCCCGTACTTTCCTATCAGTAGTATCTTTTCGTCAAGTATGACAGGAAGTTCAATACCGTCAGATTGAACTTGTATTGTGGTCTCTTGGGTTCAAGACTGTTGATGGCGGAGACCGATTTAAACAGCGTTGCTGAAGTGCATGAGGTACTAAACGACTCTTTCGACAAGTCCTCTCACAAACACAATACACGACGATGACACGTTTACTGTAACCCGGTCATCGTAATTACTACTGTTTTGTGGTTTCACGGTTATTGAGGGTTAATAGTTTTATTTGCTTATGGGTTATATGAGTTTATGGTCAAATTAATGGAGACTTTTTATTAGGGCGAGTCATTGCCTGGCGAGGAGGGGGCACTCGGAAACAGGACGGAGGGGAGAGCGGCGCTGTGCGATGTAGCGCTGCGAGCGCAGACGAAATGCACACGAGTGTTGGAGCGCCGCCCCTCCTCGATGCCTGCATGTCGTCGTTTCTGTACCGACGCGTGCTTGGTGCCGCTTACGCTGCTGGCGCATTTAAGGCTAGGATAGCGACGAAGCCCAATTAGAACGCTGCTGCAGACCTTGACGTGACTTTTAGACTCTTTGAGACTTGCATGGGTCCTAATAAACGTAGATTTGGATTAAGCAGGGGTGCTTTCTTTGATATTTATTATACATTAATACGCTTTTAACTTTGACCAAGTTGGATTTTTAAAATTCTTGCCTGTTGCAATTCTCTTCGAGGTGACTTAAGATTGCTGGTGCCTCTAAGTAATTATGTCTAGTAAACCTCTTTAGATGACCAACCATTAACCAATTTGTTGAGTCTAAAGTTTTTGAATTTAGTTGCACCCCAGCACGCCAATAACTCGTCACAAGGAGCGAACTGCGACATTCACACTGTATTCAACTTTCACCTTCAGCCCTAGAGCCGTGCACAGAGCGTACATACCGCTTCTCTTTTCAGTCCTTTTGACGTATTGATTAGTATTCTGCCTTTGGAAAAACGTCTGGCGTCACAACTCACTGCGATGGACCAGCAGCGAGGCAATTAAAATCCCCAAGTTGTAGACGGTAGACGGTAGAAGTTCGGGTAGCTATCATAATAATACATGTGTATAGCGCAGTCAAAGAACTTAATCTCTTTCCACTCACTTTACATTTTCTGTCAAGCTATCACGCAGCCCATCCCCATCAGACAAGTGCCAAGGTGAAACTCGGCTCTTGGTGGGCAAAGCGATTCGCTTTAAAGCATCTCGCTATTTAATAAGCTTCTATAGGCAGCAGATACTAGATGCATGATAAAGTTACAAATATTGCAGGCTAGCAGATTCAGAAACCTCATTTAAATAGTGTTAGATGATTCTTAACGGCTTTTATCGCCGCTTACAGTGGCGAAAAAGTATCACCACTTCAGGACTCCATCCCACGACCATGCAGAGCGAGAGCCTAACTCCTAACTCTTCGCCTAAAGCCCACATGAAAAAAATCATGACCTTAACTCAATTTCCGTCGGAGTCGCTCAGACTTGGGGCCTTCGACAGACTTCCACGATGCCACCTCACGGTCGAATCTGGTCAGAATAGTCTAATAAAACCTATGGCATTATTTTGTCAGACCAGTCCACCATAATCGACAGTCTTGTAGGGCCTGCTGTAATAGCATAACCACAGCACATTCCAGTAGCCCCATATTTTCACTCCAACAAAGAAAATAATAACACTGCACTTGATAAAACGCCCCTGGAGAAATCAATCTCTTTCTAGGCGCTTTTCGTGCTTAAAGGATTTCCATTCACAGCTGCAGCTCAATGATAACAATAATACATCCCTGGGGGATACTATCAAACTGCAAGGTGTCATTTACTTCATTTAGGGCCATCTAGGGAAACAATTGTGGAAAAATCCTGCGCAGGAAATTCCCGAAATAAGGACATGAAACTCTAATGCCGGTTGCCGACCTTTCGCGAACGCGCCTCAATTCCCGCCGAAAGGCAGAGGTAGACCTAAGCTCTCTTGTTTAAAGCGTCCTTTAGATAGTCATTTGCACACCGAGGGACCATAGTGCCGTATCTTTAAACGTCAGATGATTATTATTATACGATACCACCCGAGCCGCTGACACACCTTGACGCTATTTGTTGTCATAAAGCGTGCCGCTAAGATTTAGCTGCCTACTTTTTTGTAGGATCCGCTGGATATCTTTGCGAGTTCACCAAGAGAAATTGCGAATATCGCACTGAATAGTCACCAGAGCATTAATCAGCCCTCCAGTCATGGACGAGATCTAAGCAGTTTCATTCTGGACTAAATCCTGTGATTTGAGAGATACGACCATAGTAGAAGATTTCACAAAAGATCACAGGTTAACTTTACTATCGAATACAATATTCGTAATCCATTCTTTGTGAAAATCCATCATCTGAGCTTGCTTTATTGTGAAACCTGCTGGGACAGCGCATGAGCTCAAAGCTCTTAAAGTCTCTTAATATTTTAAAGTAGCGTATGCAGCAATTGGGTTGTGTGGCCCGATATATATTTTTAGACGTGATGGGGCCGGCAGGTGGTTGCAGCATATCTGCTGCCACCGCTCAAGGCTGAAGCGAAAGCCAATAAGATTGAACTGGACGCGGCGATGGTGGCGACACTCAGTCCCATTCATTCACGCGTGCTAATTCTCAGCGCTGCGGACAACGTGTGGCCTACTTAAGCTGGTCTCTGGCTGGCGGTTACCAATGCGTGCAACCTGCGAGCCACTGATCCACTTCTGATCTTTTTGCAGTTTAGAACTATACTCGAGGTCTCGAAAATAATTACGAGCTCCATTTGTTAGCTTAGAAACTCGCGCGTGCGTCGAAATCTCGAGTTCAGGTAATAGCTTCGCCCAATGATCCTCGCCGTAGCATATAGAGTGATCGCGAGGCGAAAACGCTTTCGATGGACTAAGTGACAGATTAATGAAGTGAGTGGCGGAGCCGATGGCGGGGCACTTGCCCCCTATAGCGGGGCGGCGACCTGGGCCGCACCCTATTCCTTTGCCACTTTCTCCCGACCGTCACTGACAACTATATTATGTGCTACTTCTACGTGATACAGCAGCTGTCGAATTCGCAGCAAATAAATCCCACGGCTGTGAGCTGTGAAGTTCCGTTCTTCGGCGTCGATGAGAGATACTGATAAAAGTAAATTTAAACGAAGAGCCGAGGTTGCCAGTACAGCTGCAGGTCTGTGCTTCGTAACGGGCATTGTTACTTAACCACTAGTCATTGAAGTGAAAGTGCAGACAGACATTGGCTGGATCGGCTAAATTGAAAAATCACTTCACTGCATCGGCTCGTTGTTGTACTTACTGCCAAGCGTACAAGCCACCTTTGAAGCTGATTGGCGATACATCCTGCACTTAGCGACCCTATAGTCACTGGCTAAAGAGCGAACCCGTTATCTCTCAATCTTTCTACTGCAAGGTGCAGGCGTAATAAAATGAATAAACAAAATTAATTTGTATAGTGCCATACAGATCTTAATCTCTATTCAGGCGCTTCATATATGCAACGGGGCTCGAGCCCACAACCTCGACCAGGCCGTGATCGTGGCGAGCAGTCCCTAGATTCACCATTTTCTGAATTGCGCCTGAGTTTCTAGTCACTTTTTAAGCCGACAAACAAATCAGCATTAGTTACGGCGCACTTTGACGGCACAATCTGATCGACGCGCTGGTGAGCGAACCTGAAGAAAACGGTAGAGCCCTCTCTTAGTTTATCCTATGCCTTTCAGACCGCGAATAATTTGGAACGAACCTGTCTTCTCAATGGATTCGTCGAGCTCGAAAGCGAAGGACAATAGCAGAAAGTGGCACTCCCGTCGGTGGCTATGCAGGCATTCTATCCGTACTCGCCGTAGGATGAATACAATGGTGAAATTGCAAGCTGTCGTTCGCGATTTTGGTTGACGCTGAAGCGCGGCGGCAGGTGTGCTTCGATCTAACTAACCTTCTCTGCATCTGTCAATTTAACGACAGTAATTCGAGGGCTAGCGAGTGCACCCTCGTCGCTCCGTCTTCATTTCCGTAGCATGTGCGAGAAGTTCAATTTATATTCAGCGGTAAGCCGTGCAATGCCGCAGAAGAGGCGACAGGAAATCGAGGACCGTGCGGAGCTGCTCCCGTTCATCTGGTGTTTGAATGCATCATCCTCGAGAATGGCTCGATTATACTCAGTCAGCCGCACAGAAGCAGTCCGAGTCTGTCGTTCGCTGGTCGATCAACTCTAACGTAATGCAGATTGCGAACGCTTTGTGCAGATTAACTTTGAAGTTGACACCAAGGCCATCGACTCATTGAGGTCTGCCGCCACCCTGCGAACAGCGAGTTGGCGCAGACCATTTGCAAGCCAGGACGTTTGATGTGGGCTCAATGCAGTAGCCACCAGGCTCGTGCGACGGCTGCCTCGACAGAGAATTGGCTGGACGGAAGGAGAGTTCTCTGCCGGCTAGGGTGTCACCGGAAGGAGCTGAGCGGAGGCATCGGTGCAGTCTTTTATTGTTGAGAACCAGGAGCTCATCAGCGACGAATTCAAAACTCGATCGCGTGCAACTCGCCAGACCCAGGGCGCTGGACGCTCCCCCGATCGCTTCATTCCGAGAATGATGCATGGCTAAGCAGGCATTGACGGACCCTGGAAATCGCAAGCCCTTTAAGGGCAACGGTTACTCGTCGGACCTCTGCAGCCGGCCGACACTTGTATCGGGGATATTTGAGTTGGATGCTCTCTGTCTCTCTGTCTCTCTGTATCTCTGTCTCTCCGTCTCTCCGTCTCTCCGTCTCTCCGTCTCTCCGTCTCTCCGTCTCTCCGTCTCTCCGTCTCTCCGTCTCTCCGTCTCTCCGTCTCTCCGTCTCTCCGTCTCTCCGTCTCTCCGTCTCTCCGTCTCTCCGTCTCTCCGTCTCTCCGTCTCTCTTTGTCTATCTGTCTCTCTGTCTCTCTGTCTCTGTCTCTGCCTCTGTCTCTGTCTCTGTCTCTGGCTCTGTCTCTGGCTCTCTGTCGCTCTGTCTCTCTGTCTCTCTGTCTCTCTGTCTCTGTCTCTGGCTCTGTCTCTGGCTCTCTGTCTCTCTGTCTCTCTGTCTCTCTGTCTCTCTGTCTCTCTGTCTCTCTCTCTCTCTCTGTCTGTCTGTCTGTCTCTCTCTCTCTCTCTCTCTCTCTCTCTCTCTCTCTCTCTCTCTCTCTCTCTCTCTCTCTCTCTCTCTCTCTCTCTCTCTCTCTCTCTCTCTTTGGGGAGCCAGCAAGGCGGGCTGAGTAGGTTCTTGGCCCCTCCCCCTCTCCATCGTTGCCATCGGTCTTAGTGGGAGCACCGCCATCCAGGCCCGACCTCGAGAGCGGCCGGAAATTGATGCTGGTCATCGGATCTAACATCTTTATTCGAGCCGCATAATTTAAGGAGTCAGTATTCAGCTAATTTTGAGTGGATGCCAATGCGTTAAAAGCATCGCGGTCGTGTGAGCTCTCAGATCATTTCCATTACGCGGGATGATTTTAAAGCTACTCTGCTTCGTACTCCACGCGTGCCATGCCAATTCGATCACCTGGTCTATCCAGCCTTTTTGGTCGCTCTCCTATGTAGATCACCTGTAAGAACATGCAGCTCTTCTGATTGAGAGGATGAATGATTTAGATTTATTTATTTATATTTATAATGAACCAGATTTAGATTTTTCCCCGGCTTCAGAGTGTGTTCTCATAATCCAAAATGCCTGCAATGAACCGAAAAAACCTGTCGTTCCAAATTACTTTGCTGCTGTGGTCTGGACAACGATATTTTAAAATTCTTTTGTTTTGCTGGTAGGCGCGGTTCATACGTCAGGTCTGTACATATAGCCCAAGAAGCTACCGGAATTAGTGAGGGTTATATTAACATAGCACAATTGAGTAGTATCCACAGAAGTATAGCACCAGTACCGGTGCGTTAAGCCAACATTTGTGTTTCATGTAGTTGGATTAAGAGAATAGTAAGTAGCCATTTTTATTGAAACGGTATATGAAGGTTCTATGCATTGTGCAGGAGTATTTTTGCTACGTACGTGGACAATTTATTAGGACAAGATCCCAGCAATGCTCCGCGAAAGCCTGTTTAGATGAGAGAGGTCTTAAAGGCGTATGAACACGGTGGCATGCCTGCCAGGGATCAAAGTAAGCCCTGGGAAGCCGCATTTAATATGCAAAAGCTGCACGGTCACAGTCAAGTCTGCCTACTTTTAACTGCGTAAAATCGCTCAAATCCAGGCTTACTTACCCAGGGCTACTACATTTAAAATGGTCCATTCATGCGTGACATCCCCTCTCGACTTCTGCAACTCACTGCTTGCTGCTATACTGGTCTGTGCAACTAGGCGCCAATATTTGATGCAAAACTCTACAGCTGGGCTTGTCTGTCATGAGCGTCGCAGTTGCCACATCGCCCCTCTTCTCGCTGACCTGTGCTGGCTGCCATTCAAGCAGCGTATCGACTTCCGAGTTCTGTGATTCACTTTTAGGTCACTTCATTATTTGGCTCCAACCTATCTACCAGATCTACTCCCCTACCAGGCTAAGCACCGTACCACCTGCTTTTCTGAATTTAATCGTGGAGCTACACCTCGTACATACCTCAAATCCTTTGGATACCGTCCCTAAAGGTCGTATGCTCCTAAAGCCTAGAACTCACTTCCGACTGGAGTCATGATATCCCCTGACTTGACCACATTTAAAAAGAACCTAAAAACACATCTATTTAGGACAGCATTTAGTGGGTCCCTGTGATTCGTCCTTGATGTGCTTATGCATGCTGACACTGTGTATGCTGCCACTAACCACATTTGCATGCTGACCATGTGTATTTCACCTCTAACCATTTTATGCTTTTTTGTCTTAGAGTTTGTCAACCAGTAACCATTCGATCATGCTTCTTTTGCAGCGAATGTAAAGTGCCTAAAAGTGTTAAAGTTCTCTGAGGGCATTATACAGTTTTATTATTATTATTATTATTATTATTATTATTATTATTAAGGGGAATGGAATGTAAATAATTTTCCTTCGCTAGATTGAATTTCTTGCACATGATTCGGTATTTTTAATAGGCCATTTTATAATTTACAAAATTCCGGTCCGGCTTCAGATTGCTGCAGGAGAAGAGAGAGAAGCTGCCGCCTTTGCCACACAGGCTTAGGCGGCAGCCCCCACTTACCACTCAAGCAACTGCTGCTGCGTCTGCATCATGGCCATCCCTTCGAAACGTCGAACAAGAACGAGCACCCATCCCAGCATGTATTTGTACAGTTCTTCATTCTTCGCCCTAGGACCGCAGCCTCGCCCCGAGTTCCCGAACCCTGGCTTATAGTGCTCGACGGGCACACCATATTCAAGTGAGAGCATCAACTCCGACTGAAGATATTGCATTCCAGATTCAATTTACACATTAAAAATACTAGCTGATTCAACGGCCTCTTTTATACAGCGGCAGAAGAACCTTTACGGCTATCACCGCCGCTTGCACCAACGATAAAGGATCGCCCACCTCAGGATTCGAACCCACGACCTAGGGACCTAAGTCGTGAAAAGTAAAAATAATAATAATAATGCACTTGATAAAGCGCCCTCAGAGAACTCGACCTGTTTCTAGGTGCTTTATATTTGCTGCAAAGGGAAACGCTGGGTGTGAGTTGTGAGATTCAGGTTATCTTCGGAGCTAAGAGGAACACTTTTCAGTGAGTTCAGAATCGTAGCCTGACATATAAATAGCTGCTCCTCTTTGGGGGAGATTGACTAATAATAATAATAATAATGCACTTGATAAAGCGCCCTCAGGGAACTCAATCTCTTTCTAGGCGCTTTATATTTGCTGCAAAGGGAAATGCAAGTGAATGATGAGTAATATCATGCTTGATAAACAACATGAATAACATGGTTATGGGTGACATGCACAGGTTCAGCATGCAAATGTGATCAGTGGCAGCATGCATAGTGACAGCACGCATAAGCACACGAAGGACGAATCAGAGGGACCCAATAAAAATGCTTTCCTAAAGAGGTGTGCTTTTAAGTTTTTTTTTAATGTGGTCAAGTCAGGGCATGGTCTGACGCAAGTCGGGAGTGACTTCCAAGCTTTGGGAGCATACGAACTAAATGCACGGGCTCCAAAGGATTTGAGCTTTGTATGATGTATTGGTAAACTGTTGGATTTCGAAAAGCGGGTGGTACGATGCTTGGCCTGGTGTGGGAGTAGATCTGAGAGATAGGCTGGAGCCAAAGAACGGAGTGACCTAAAAGTGAGCGACAAAACCTTGAAGTCGATCCGTTGCTTGACTGGTAGCCAGTGCAGGTCGGCGAGAAGTAGTGTGATGTGGCACTGCAGCACTCACGAGAGACAAGCCTAGCTTTGGAGTTTTGCACCAGCTGTAATCGCCTGATTGCACATGCCGGTAGGTCAGCAAGCAGTGAGTTACAGAAGTCAAGTCGGGATGTCACAATTGCATGGACCAACATAGACGTGGTATCCTTATCTAAACAAGCCCGATTTTTAGCAATGTTATGTAGCTGAAAGTATGCAGACTTGAGCGTGGAGCTGATGTGGTCGTCTAACGAGAGGTCACTTTGGAACATGACACCTAGATTTCGAGCTGATTCAACAGGAGAATTAGTAACCGTCTTAGCTAGTGAGCTATCACGGCTCACCGAAAACATCCGGCTGATAGAAAGCCGAAAGTACCCGACCAGAAAGACCTCGACTATGTGATCGGAGACCCGGCTCCTACCATTTCCGAAGTACAGTTTGTAACGTCTAGTCTCACATAGTGGAACTTTTCGGATTAAAGTATGAAAGTATCCAATCAGAGACAGCTTCCACATTTTACCAATTTCTTCACTCACAAATCTCGGCAGTGCTTCTGCAGCAATGTGACTAGTCTATTGATGGCTATCGGAATCACCTTTACCTGAGTGAATTTCGCTCATTTATAGACAGTTCATCTAGGAGCTCAATGCCATGCTGCTTCCTAACGGCAGCTATCACCCGTCTCTCTCTCTCTCTCTCTTTCTCTCTCTCTCTCTCTCTCTCTCTCTCTCTCTCTCTCTCTTTCTCTCTCTCTCTCTCTCTCTATGGATCACTTTGTGACCACTTGGAAGGCTAAATCAGTGTCGAGATGTTGCTGAGTACCTTGAAGTATGGTGACTATGGCTGTGAGATTATTTAGAGCCTAAAAATGCTGTCGTACGTAATCGGCCAACAAGGTGGTTTCACGAAAGAGGTTTCTTAGCTTTTTTTGCCTACTAGACAGCCGGAACACTGAGGGGCTCTATCAAAAAAGAGGGAACAAGGGAGTTTACTATGTGAAGCAAAGCAAGCGATTCCAGCTGGGTGTAGAAGACCTTAAAAAAGTCTTTACTCGTGACCGTACACATAAAACATGCCAATGGAGTTTTTGAAGGGCTTCTCCGAGAAATTGATTCGCAGTACAGTCTAAAATGGGACGTCAACTCATTTTAGAAACTTTTTAGGTGATCATTTCTCAATTAATTCGGTGTAAATACATGTGAGTGTTCATTCATTTGGTGCTCTTTCTGAGGAAATGTGAACTACCGGGGTGAAGTTATTAGCTCTCTAAACAGAAATGGCTAAATTTCAAGTTTTTCTGGTCACTAACCTAAAGTCTTGATATAATAATGGTCATTTTTTATGTTTTTCAACCATAAGCAATGAGGAAATGGCAACTAATAAGCAGTGACAAAATTGTGTTACAGATGGACACAACATAAATAGGTCCCTAGATCCACAGAGCCAAGCTGGGCCTCATTATTTGGATAGAGATCCAACAAAGTTTGAAGCTGTCTGACCAGGGTTTAAATATAGGTCGTGGGGCGGAGCTAACTTTCCCACAGTTGGGAGGGTGATTTGAAGTCAGTGAGCTGCCGTTCCTAAACTTTGCACCGCATCGCCACAGCGAAAAGACTCACGGTCAGGGGCAATGCACGTCACAGCGTAATAATAATAATTATAATAACACAACATTGGCAGAACGCCATCTGAGAACTTGATCTATTTCTAGGTAATTTTTACAAACGCTGCTGTAAATGAAACATGCTCGTATAATTAGGAATAGCCCGCAGAATGCCAACAAGGATGGCATTGTCAGCATGCACAGAGTCAGTATGCACGTCGCAGTCACACGGTCATATTAATTTCGCATTGCTATCCGAACAGCCATAATCGAGCAAACGAGCTCCTCGGCTCCTTTGAGCTCAAGCCGCAGGCCGATGCCAAACCGAGACTCTAACAAAGCCAAAGTCATTATTATATCCATCGCCTACTACACCAGCTTTCTCACTCGCTCAGTACGACGCCTCGACGATCTGCCTGCCTGCTGGGCGATGCATACATACGTTACTTGTTTGTGATTCGCCGAAATAGGTCAAAATGTGCTCCCACTTGATGACTTCACGACCGTGGGCTCGAGTCGTATGGCACGCTAACCGTCAATGTCCACTGCATGCGATGGCGATAGTCGCTCATTATGCTCATTTGATTCTTTATAAATGAGGCTAAACTTTTTTGATCAGCTAAACTTTTCTTATACCGTAGAATATGACGACTGACGACTTAGCGATTGTCAGGCTTCAAGGGAACGTCACATTTACGGATACGATACCCGTACATGTTGCAGCCCACCAAAAAGCCTCCAGTGTCCTCCTTATCAGCCTTCTCCTAAACAACTTGCCGATGTCACGAAACTGGCAAAGGAAACACACTGACAACAATGGAGCTGGCCACGAACATCAGCAGACGGCACGACCATCAACTGAAATAATCCCATAAGTTCGTCGGAACTAGTTTTGACGGGACCAATTTGTGTGAAAGCAGCTCCAGCTCGCTCCGATCCACGACGCCGTGCACGAATCGGTGCTCTCCAGCGTTGCGTCACGCTGGCTCGCAGCACGACCTCACAGCCTACAGCAGCGCTTCGCCTCGGCGGTGGCGCCTGCGTGGGGCAGTAGAAGCAGCAGAAGCAGCAGGCGAAGGCGAGCCGCCTACCAGAACGCTCAGCTGCATATAAGGATAGAGCGTGTAGCTGGAAAATACCACACGCTACTGGATTTCTGACAGTGACCAAGAGAGTATGAGCGATTTTCAGGACCGTGAAAGAAGCAACTGTCGGAGAAAAATCTGGAAATCAATTAAGATTCAGCGAAAGAGACATCTGCTCGGGTCAGCTTTGCTTTCGAACAAGTGAACTTTTTTTGTGTTCCAGTGAACTTTATGTGCTTACCTGTGCATGAATCAGCGAGTATTACTACCCAGAGGACGTACGTTCTATACACACCCAAATTTTTCAATATTACTGAGTAGATAATTAGGCAAACTTGACCGAAGAACTAGTGGAGTTGTTTTTCAAGGCATCGCTCTGGATGTGGCTTGATGTTAGTGCATACGTGGTCCTTCTATGTCCGCTTGTGGACCAGACACTGAATTGTCTTTGATTTCTGCGACTGCTCGTTGATGACTGTTTACGACCTTGGCCTGTGATGCACATTTATGGCTTGGTTCTTTGATAAGGACATGTATGTAAGGGCCGATAAAAAATTGCTACAGAAAGTTGGCCGCACAGTTGGCAAGAGTGTTCTTGCTTTAGTAAAGCCTGGTTTAGTAGGCGAGTCTTGCTCTCTACCTAATAGGTGATGCTACTGTGCGACCTTCACCACGTGCTCGTAATCTAGGTGTCATGTTCAACAGCTGCCTCGATTTCAAAAGCTTCATTCAGAAGACTGCCTCTACAGCTAGCCATCACATCCGATCCCTATCCAAGATTAGAAGCTGTATCCCACAGTGGCTTGTAAAAAATTTAACTAGCTCTTTAGTTCTGTCTCGGCTTGATCATTGTAATTCCCTTTTCGCTGGGCTACCAAAGAAAGCTATTATGCCACTACAGCGGACTATGAATATGGCTGCAAGGCTGGTCTTCAAGTCCCAGCGGTTTGAGCAAGTGTCACCTCTGCTGAAAGAGCTAGGATGGTTGCCGGTTGAGCAAAGGATAAAGAGCAGAGTTCTCACGCTGACCCACAAGGCCCGCCACGGCTTGGCTCCTTCGTACCTAGCTGAACTGCTGCATCAGTTTCAGCCTGTTCGCGCCCTCAGGTCCAGTGTGGACAATAAATTAGCTGTCCCATTCCTCCGCTTAAAGACAGTTGGCGACAGAAACTTTAGCTCTGCAGGTCCTAGACTGTGGAACTTGCTTCCAAAATTCTTACGCAACGACAACTACTCTCCTGCTGCCGACTAGGGCTCATCTTTTTCAGCGAGCTGCTACTTCCATGCTATTCACTACCTCAACTGCTCTCCTGACTCTGCTATGCTTCCCACTTTCTCTTTGTTGCGTGAGACGAAGTCTGTTGGCTACCGAATGCGTACCGAAAGCCGCTTAGGCTGTGAGTGCGCTATACAAAACTCTCCTGCGTAACACCCACATGGTCTTTATGACTTTGTGGAGTTACTGACGGAGATACATTACATTACATTATTACCTGTTTCCTACCTACTCGAGTCTTACTTCGATCTTCCGGTTTGTAGGAGGCGTACACGGTAGTTTTGCTTCAAGCCTCCAGCCTCCTTTTCACTCCGAGCGTTCGTGGGATCGCTACAGCATTTCTCTACGGCCACGCTTCGCTAACGTAATTGCTGATGGAATTAAACCGGTCCGCTATAGCATTTGTCGCTCCCGCCTTAAAATCTTATTATTTAACTCCTCTGAGCTCAGAGTGTCCCACAGACAAGGATTCGCTCGGAACGCAGCGATTATTTCGCTTTTCAAGTAATCTGCGACTGCTTTCAAAGCATGCAGTAGGCTTGGCCTGAACGACGTCTATGATTGGTCAATTGCTAAGTCTTGGCTGAAAAAGTAGAACCGGGTTTGGCTGCTGAGTCTTCGCCGAGTCGTCTCTAAGTCTTGATCACCCGAACCGTATTGATGAGATATACACTAAAGACTCGAGTAGGTAGGAAGCAGATAGGAAGCATGACTCGCCGTCTAAACCAGGCTTAAGGAGGGCACAGTCAAAATACACATCGGAAGCGTTCGTGGGCTCGCGGATTTGTGTTGGAGCGTTTCTCGTCGGGCTCTCGTCGTTTCGGTATTCATCCTATACTGGTGCGGTACATTTGAATACTGAGCAGAGGCTGTTGCAAGGTACGTACTTTTACGTCCACGCTCAACTCTCCGAATTAGTTCTTGAACGTATTAAATAACTATTTCGGGAGCGAAAGAACGAATTGAATAAGTGCTCAGAGCCAACACTTGCTGCAGCCCGCCCAGTGTCAGCGATCGAGCTCTTACAAGCGGCAGGTGCCCTGTCGGCCACTCCGAGACAAAGAAAGCCCAGGGATTTGGCTGGGCGTCGCTTCTGCAGCTCGTTGCAGCTGCAGCTCGCTGCTTGCTGCAGCTTCAGCTCGCTGCAGCTGCTGCTCGCTGCTTGCTGCAGCTTCAGCTGGCTGCAGCTGCTGCTCGCGCGTTGCAACAGAGGACGTTGCAGCTGCTGATTGTTGCTGCTGCTGCTCGTTGCAGCTGCTGCTCGCTGCAGCTGCTGCTCGCGCGTTGCAACAGAGCACGTTGCAGCTGCGTGCGTCGCAGCTGCAGCTGGTCCTGCAAGCGACAGCACGCATGCAGAACCGTTGCAAGCTCGCAGCAGCGAGCGATCGCTCTGCTCCATGCACGACTCACAGACAGACAGCGCCCGAAGGGAGCGACTGTGCTGGCCAGGCTCGCTCGCGCTTCGTCACACTCGCCAAGTCGCACGTCGAACACAAATCTCGTGCTACCATTGAATATCTCGCTGCTCGTCAGCCTCGGCTTATCTCGGCTCAATCATAGACGTTCTTCGGTTTAAACTCAACCGCCAAGCTCATGTTGACGAGGTATTTCAATCTTGGCTTGGCCAATCTTAGCTAACCAGTTTCCGATTCGCGCTTAGTTTTTCCCCTAGTTACTAGGTTGCACTTATCTTAGTTCAATGAAGATAATTTTGCTGCAATCTAAGTAAAATTGTCACCGATGCAAAAAGTGAAGGAATTAGTAAAACGTGCCATACAGGAAAGCAAGGACAGATCAAAGTGCGAGTCCAGGTGTGTGACTACTTAATTAAAATTAAAATCTAGGTCGTAATAATATAATAATATAATTTTATTCATTCTTAGAGCGCCCTGAGAGAACTTAATCTCTGTTCAGGCACTTCACTTACGCAGCTGGGACCTCGGAGAGACTATGGTCGGGGCGAGAACCTTAACCACTGGGCCAAACCAAGGTGGTGTTCGTGGACATTTCATCGGAAAGAGGAAGGCATGAAATCTCAAAAGAAACATACGTATTGCGGATCATTCGGGTGCCTCACAGTTCACTTCAAAGCTAACAGATTGAGCTTCTGCGATCGTTTACATTTACCTTGGGTGATTTACCTTTGGCTGACTATGCTTTGAAGTCTCTCAATAACACATGACCGTGACCGCTATTGAGCAGTCGCACTTTATGCCCAGCCGAAATGCCCAAGTGATAGACAAGTGTTTTATCATTACTTGGCAATCAATATTATTCACATGAATGAAGTATGGCCTTAGCCGTGACGATCAGTGTGCAAAAACTCAATTTTCGCATAGTTTTTAATGCATGTACATCTCAAATGGTGCATTGATTAATGGTGACTGCAGAAGAGGTAACGCTGTATCTACACTTTGCTTTGCTATTCTTAGAAGTATTTCATCAAAGAATACAGCTCTAGACGCAGCCGTAAGCATCTGAAGTCTAGGCACAAGTAGAGTAACTTGCTGTGTGAATGCGTGGAGGTTACACTTGCGGTAAAACGTCGCTAACCTATTTTCAACCTCTTTACTCGGCAAGACCGGCTGCGCTTCTGAAACGATCTAGTCGCCTATCGAGGCTAAAAAAATCCTCTGAGAGCTAGCCTCTGTAACCCAAGTGAGTTGCACCTATTTGTAGAAAGTTAATCGAGGAGCCTGAGTGCATTCCTTCTTCATAACAAATACGAACCAAAGGTACGTGCACTGTCATCTAATTTATTTTTGCTTTACTTTTTTAATGCTCTGAATGATTGTGGATACGTATTCAGTCTTAATAGTAAAATTTAAATTATAACAATAGTGCACTTGTATAGCGTCCTCATAGAACCTAATCTTTTTTAGGCACTCTACATTTTCTCCAAAGGAAGCACGATAGAATGGTTGGCATGCTTATACATAATGTCTATGCAGTCAAGATGCATAGACATTATATGCATGTGCATGAAGCACTCTTAATGCGAGAACAAAAAGTACGCCTTAATTAATTATGCATGGAATAATTGGTAAACAGATTTTTGTGAGATTACACATAATATTACCTATTATAAAAAACTTAGTAACGATTTATTTCACCAGAGTACTCATGTATGCACTTTTTATTTAGTCTGTGAAATACTGTAAACATGGTAAGTATAGTTAGATGACCAGGTAAAGCTATATGTCTCCTAAATTCTAAAGGTTTCATGAACTAGGAAAAGAAAATTATACCGGCAAAAACCATAACACATAAGCATAGCTCTGTAATGGATAAAAAAATCACGGAATTGTGAAGCTAGGGTACTCTCGAACCATCGGGATGCTGACTGTTATGCACCTGCTGCGTAGCCACAGCATGCTGTAAACGCACGGCTGTTTGGTCACCAAGAGATGGCCTGACCCGTGCTCTCCTTGCACACTTGCAGAGTCTCATCAAAGCGTTTCTGTAGCCTCGATCTAACAACACGTATATCGTCGAGGACAGTACGTCATTTCCTGCATACAGCCAATTGAGTGCTTGAAAGATAAGTGGTTTGATGTCCGTTAAAGTGTCTGAAGTCATGACTAGTCCCAGGACGAGCGGTAATACGACAAAGACGCCGTGCTGAGTGCCGAGCACGGTGAAAGTCCTCACCACAGCCTTGTTAGCTGACCCATCTTGGCCGACCGCTCTGCGTGCAACTTGATATATTTTTGCGTAGCAGAAGCAGAACCAGGCCAGGCATCCCGACTGCAGTATAAATATGAACACTATGACAATTTTTGACTGAAGCGTGAGGCCGCCTGTGTTTAACAGGCACCCCAGCTCGTCGTCGAAGCAGAACGAGTCTTGACTACCGACAGCAACCAGTCCAACCACTGCTGGCGGAATTATTAGAGCTGCAAATAGCAGCATCGGATTTCTTTCAAAGAACATCTCGTGATATGTCAAAGGGTATTGTATGACAAATAGCCGATCTTGAGCCAGTCCTGACAGTAGACAAGCTTGAAATTGCATCGAAATTAATTGCAGGATATTTACAGTAAGACAAATCCTGATATCAATAACGTGAGTAACTTCTCTATATATCATTTGCACAAGACGCAAAAATGATGGAATGATGCTATTAATGATGAAGGAAGTCGATATGATTCGTCCAAGCCTGCTGTGGTTAACATCGAACTTTAGCCTGGCCAGTAGGTACGCAGAATTAGCCAATAAGACGTAGGCGGCCATAGTGTAAGCTGCAGCTTTCAAGCCTGAAGACGGAGGCCCAGAAACAAGTATGCAAGTTACTCCGCTGTCATTCATCGTAACCCTCTTATTTCAAGTAGGTTTAACCTGAAACATATTTCAACGAAACCTATTAATAGTGAAAGCTTTCCGAAAAGGCTCGTAATCAGCTGCCTTAGCAGATGCTGCTGCAAATATCGCCTAATTGCTGCCATCCAACCCACGGAAGCCTCAAACGATGTATGTTATGGTACAGCTAAGACACTGTTCGTGAATCGAGAGAATCCTTTGTTCCTAAAGCCACACAGCTGCGCGTAGCTGAGCATGTAATTCCTTAGCCGTCGTTCCGAGCTCATTTAAGTAAAACTCCTGCATGACCAGCGTATGATTGGGTCAGATTTCATGAGTTGAGCATCAGCCATAGACGAAAAACCTACATTTGAACCAATGCTACCAAGTGCAACACGTGCTCTCTGCGACAATCTAAAACAACAATTGTTATGTTTGTATATATATTTTGTTATTCTTCTATCTATTCTATGTTATTAACTTACCTTCAAGTAGTGCATCAGCACTTGTGCTCAGATTACACCTCGGAGTCTGCAGATTATACCACCGAGCATTCCTACGCCCGAACCGTCAATTAACGAGTTGAAGGCTAGCACGAGTCTTGAGTCGTTAAGGAGGCACCTTGCATAGACTGCTGTCGTAAGCCGGAAAATAGAGGCCGCATAATGCTTCTTTGTAGGGACTAGCCGAGGATTTTCCTTGCGAGAGCTAGCAACGATCTGATTGAATGCACTTTTTTAACCAGATGTCAAGATAGCACTCAAGGTCTACGCCGATCAGCGGCTGCTTCAAGTCAGGACATTGTTCGCGCAGCAAGGTGGGCTATTTCTTGCAAGCATCGAAAACAGCATCGTCGAATGAACTTGCGAGACACATACAGAGTCTAAAATGTGAGAATTCGCGACCCAATTTCAAGTCCCTGTTTGACTTGCGCTATCTTAATTTCTAGAGCACTTCGGGAGCTTGAGCGTGAAAGATGCAATGCCCGTATTCAATGCTTTCTCGTATTCGTTTCAGTAGCAGGTTTAAGATTCATTATTGCAGCTGCAACAGTTTTCACGAGACTTCAGTTGAAATGAACGCAAAAAAGCTTTCTCAAGCTGCAACTTCAAGCGCCCGTCACAAGATTACTCCGCAAAACTCTCTACGAGAGTCGTAGGAATTGAGCAGTGGATCGGATCAGCCAGCGGTTTTGATTACATTCTTTTGTCACACTACCAAAGCGAATCGATTTTATTGAAAAAAACTTGCTCTTGCTTCCTTTTGCTATTTGATTTGCTAATTTCCTTTATCACTACGGACATTCCCTTTGTTGCCCAGGTCATTTTGACTTAGTCTTCGCAAGAAAATAGAGCTCACACATTACTAGTCCCTGAAAGGTTAGTCTGGCTTAACAGATAGCATGCAAAACTGGGGCTTTTCTATATGGAGCAAATCTGAAGCACGAGACAATCTCTGCCACAGTAGCGCAAAATAGAAAGTAAGGGCCGAAAGACTTATGAACCAAACTCGTGTTCCTGCGAAAAGCTTTTAGCAGTTACCACGATGCTTGCTCAGCGAACTTTTAAGTCACGCACGTGACCTGCAATCGCAGTTTTTGTTCTTATTTCTACTACAGAAAGATTCAAGGTCGACTTTGGTTAAATCTTTTTAAATGGGGTCATTTCGCCAGTTTTTGCATCCGGTTCTATAATAAAGGTGTTAGCATGTTTTATTTGTTGAAAATACTACTAACTCGTGCGAATTCTGCATTTGACGATATATTTTCTAGTCGTCAATAAAAAGCTGAAATATTTGAGGTTATATCTTGATCTCCTGGGTGCACGTATTTGTTCCCGGCACCGTATACATCTACGCTGTTATACATAAATTTGCGCTGTCTAAAAATGTATTCACATTTTTATAAATTTATAGAGTACTTGGTGCACAATGCATATATACAGTGGCCCGGATAACAGAATACGGCTAGACAATAATGCGAAAAACGATATCTAGTCTGCATGGAGCCATGCCAAACAGAGTTACCTAAGGATTTAATCTAACAAAGGAAGCATTGAAGCATGTAATGGGTGCGAAAAGATATACTAGCCCTTTTTAAAAGCCAATCAAAATTTAAATCCGTGATGACATTTCGGAATTCAAGCTTATTTGGAAAACGCAGCCACGGTGATTTAATTAGAAGCTGAAGCGAGTTCCCCTAGAGGAGAACAAGTGTATCGCTGTCACGTGGCGAGGAACATCACTGGGTAGATCGCCGTCTGGTTGGGTAACCGAGTTGCATGAGATCGACGCCAGCTAAAAGCACCCAAGGAGCTACACTTTAAAGTAGATGATAGTCATGTAAAAGCATGCTTGCTTTTGAAGAAAGCTACCCCGCACACATGTAACAGTCGGCGTGCACTGCAAGGTTCTGTTGAAGCTTATCCATATTCGATTAGAATGAAGCGGAAACCAACACGCTTTCCTAATCTAAGCGCTTGTCCTAGTGAGTTGCCAAACTGGGTGTGAGGTATGAGATTCAAATTATCTTCGGAGCTAAGAGGAACTTGTCAGTGAGTACAGAATCGTAGCCTGACCTACAAATAGCCGCTCCTCTTTGGGGCAGATTGATTGCAATTAGCCAGCAATTGTGAAGGTCGGAGACCAGACAGAAGTTTAGGCTTCCTCTTTAAATGACCGAAGATATCCTCGGGTTTCGTTTAATCGAGGCATGTACTTGTGCGTAATTTATTCATACATTATAACCAGGGACCGCATACAACTATTATTTACCAAAAGATTTTGAAGATGATCGCGCTTATGCTTAAGTTAGACAGTGTCAGCCAGGCCTCTGTAGATGATTGCCATGACTCCCCGGTTTCTCGAAAGTCCCTAGGTTTGAATTTAGCTAGCGCAGGACTTTCATCTGATTTAACGATGGCGAATTGGAATTAACGTAGTCACAATCGTATTTGTAACACTTAAAAAGATAAACAAGCCTGGAGGGCGCACCAACAGCGAAACCAAGGACAGTGCTGTAAGTCATGGGTCTCTATGAGACATGCGGTTACCTTTTTATGTAGCTTGGCGACGCCAGATTCGTAACATGATCTACGCACGATTCCAGTACTCGCTTACCGGTAGCAGCTTGTATTCAAGTATGACAAGTGGCTCGATATCGTCAGATAGAACTGGTGCTTTGGTCACTTTAGTTCAAGATTGTGGTTGGCGGAGCCACGTAAAACTGCGTTGCTGAAGAGCAGGTGGGAATAAATGGCACTTTCGGCAGGTCCTCTGACAACGGATACATGACGATAACACTTATATATTTGTAGCCTGGTCACTGCAAGGATTACTACCAGCGATGTTCCTCAAGGATAGTGATGAAACCTTATCAGGGCCTTGCTAGAGGCTATGATGTGACTTAGAGACTCGTTGATACTTTTATATGGGCCCTGATACACTTAAATTTTACTGCAGCATGGCGCCGTCATTGAGAGATATAATAAATGAACATGCTGCTAACTTTGACCAACTAGATAAGATTGTTGTAGATGTACTAAGGCTGTGTGTTAAAATAGCCGACTCGGTTCCATCTCAAAATTCAGATCTTTAGCGTAGTTAGCGACAACTCATTAAGTAGTCATCGATTTGTGTTGCCGCGCTCTGAAAACCAATAAGGTTTCAGGAAACAAGCAGGGCTTTCAGGGTCTGGGCCACTTTAATTACTATCCAGCTAATAGCATGCTCTTACGTCGCCCAGGGATGCCCGTCGAGTGACCTGGTTTTGCTTTGAAGCATAAACTAGAACTGCTTAGTATTCAAATACAGCACAGCTCAGGACACCTTTATAACGGGAGAGGGCCTCGCAAAATCCTCAATAGCCAATTTTATTACGTACAGAATAAAACCTTTCGTTACATTTTTGAAATTCTTGCGGTTCGCAATCCTCTTCGAGGAGACCTACGATTACAGGGTGCCTCTTAGAAGTCTTCCCATCAAACCATTTGAAAATATCAGCCGTTAATCAACTTTTCGTGACGAGTTTGTGAATTTAGTTGCATCCAGCTCGACTCAAACTCGTCCTAAAGAGAGAGCTGCGAGATTCAGATTGTATTCAACCTTCACCTTCAGTATTAGAAGTGCACAGACTGCTGCTTTTTTCACGGCCTGTGCTTTATGTGTGGATTAGTATGCTGCCCTTGAAAAAAGTCTGCCGTCACAACTCGCTGTGATGGACTAGGAGCAGCGAGCCCATTAAAACCTCTTAAATTGTATACCGTAGACCCAGCGTAATAATTCGAATAGCTACAATATTAATACGCGTATAGAGACCCCTTGGGGAAGTTAATATTTTTCTAGGCACTTTACATTTGCTGCAAAGCTATCACGCCGCCCCACTCCCATCCAACAAGCGCCATGGTGCAGTTCGGCTCCTGTTGCGAAAAGCAATTCGCTTAAAAGCATCGCTCTACTTAATAAGCTTCTAAAGGCAGCAGCTATTAGATGCACATGGTAAAGTTAAAAAAAAAAAGCTGAAAGGCTAGCTGATTCAAGAATCACATCTATTCAGCGGTAGAAGATCATTAACGTGGTGTGGTGGCTATCCCCACCACTGTGGCTTACAGTGGGCAATTAAGTATCGCCACTGCATGATTCCAACCCTTCCGGCCTGGATCGTGAAGAGCGAGAATGTGACCTCCGGGCAAAAGCCCGCATCAGAAATCCTGCACTGACTCAATTTCCGTCATCATCGCTCAGACTTGGGGCATTCGACAGACTTCACGATGCAAGCTCGCGGTGATGTCGGGTCAGACAAGTCCACTATAAAAGAAAGTCTTGCTGTAGGGTCTGCTGTAAAAGCATAACCCCAGCATATTCCAGTAGTCTAGATTTTGCTGCAATAAAGAAACTAAAGGACTTAGATTCACAGATGCAGGTCAATGATAACAATAATAAATCCCTTTGGATACTATTAAAATGCGATAATCTGTCGTTTACATTCATAATCTAATAAATCTTGCGGAATATTTTTGGGTTTATCCGGAGCAGCAAATCCTTGGCATTTGGATATGAAAGTCGAATGCCGGTTGCCGACCTTGTGACCTTGTGCACGTGCCTGAATCCCCACCGAAAGGCAGAGGTAGAGCCAAGCTCTCTTGCGGAAAGCGTCCTTTAGAAAGTCGTATTGATAAATAGCTGGATACCGATTCATAAAGGTACTGATAAAAGTAAATTCCAACGGAGAGCCGAGGACGCCAGTAGCTCTGCAGGTCAGTACTTCGAAATGGGCATTGCTACTGAACCGCTAGTCATTGAAGTGAAAGTGCAGACAGATATCGGCTGGTATGCTAAATCGCTAACTCACCCCACTGCATCGGCTTTTTGTTATAGTTTCCGTCAAGTCACCCTTGAAGCTGATCAATGATTAATCTTGCGGTCAGCGATCGTATAGGCATTAGCTAAAAAGCAAATCCATTTTCTCTCTCTCTCTCTCTCTCTCTCTCTATATATATATATATATATATATATATATATATATATATATATCCATCTCTCTCACTCTCACTTTCTCGCTCTCTCCCAATCGTTCTAGGACAGGGTGTGAGCGCAGCTAGTCCCTAAGTTGCCCTGCATCTTGAATTTCATCTGAGATTCTAGTCATTTTGTAAGCCGCGAGAAAAATCAGCATTACTTACCGTGCGCTTAGACGGCACTATCTTCTCGACTGTACCCCGTGAGCGAACCTGAAAAAAAGCGGCGAAGCGCTCTCGAAATTCAACCCTGCAAAAGCAGGCCGCGCATGGTTTGGAACGAACTAGTTCCCTCAATTTGCTCGCTGCCGGCCGGCTGCTTGCGCTGCACGGGAAAGGACTGCGGCAGACGGCGGCGCGCACTTCGGTGGCTACGCAGGCTGGCTATTTGTACTCGCTGCACGATGAATACGATGCTGAATTTGCAGGCTGCCGTTCGCAATTGCAGTTGACGCTGAAGCGCCGCAGGTTCACTTTTGTCCTGGACAACCTTTTCCTGCGTCTGCCAATTAAAGGACACTTATTCGAGGGCCGACGAGAGCACACTCGTCATTTCAATTTACTCAGCGTGTGCGAGAAGTTCGCTTTGTAATTGGTTTTAAGCACAGAAATCACGTGCAAAGCTGATGCTGATGCGGCCGCGAATCGTGGACTGCTCGGACTCGAATGGACGGTGCCCTGGTCTCACATTCATCCCGTGTTCGAACACCTTAATCTTGACGACGGCGCAAATATACGTGGTCGGCCACACATAAGCAACCAGAGTGGATTGGGCAATAGACTTTAATTTAATGCATATTCCGCTTACTTTGTCCGGATTGACTGGGAAGTTGACACGAAGGCCGTCCGTCGACTCGCTGCGGTCTGCCGCGACCCTGTGACAAACAAGTTGGCGCAGGCCTTCTGCAAGCGAGGCCGCTTCCTGCGGGCTCAATGCAGCGGCCACTACGCCTGCAGTAGGGCATCGACTCGGAGACGAATGGCTGGGCGGAAGCAGGGGTTCTCGGCTAGTTAGGGCGTGACCGGAAATAGCGGAGAGGCGGCGCTGAGCTATGCAGCCTTTCATTGCTGAGTGCTAGGAGCTCATCCGCGACGCATGCGAAAAATCGATCACGTGCAACTTGCCGGCCGGGCCAAGGGGCTGGACACTCCTCCTTTATTTTGAGAAGGATTCGCTGATGACCTGGCCTCGACGACCCCTGCAACTCGCAAGGCCCGTAAGCACACGTGACAGCCCTCCACGCGACCTGTCCTCGGGCTAGACAGCGAGACCGAGCAACACGTCTGCTGGCTCCCAGACCAAGCACTTGTTCAGCATTCAGAAAACCATGCTGGTCAAGCCCAGTCTGTGCACTCTAGGCGGCTTCCGGCGGCGAGGGATCTAGCCCTCTCCCGCCTGCTTTGTACTCATTCGGTCGCCCTTATTTTCCATGCAAGCATTTTTTTGCACTGTTGAGCCATTGCTCGCTCCGAATCCGCCCAACAGCTGGAGGCAGTTTATGGTAGACGGATGTCTCCCACAGATGCTGCCAATGCCGGACTACCGAGTCGTCTGCCGAATCTGCGGAGACCCATTGTCAGCCCCACCGCTCGAGAGCATGGATGCTTAGCCAATCTGAGCCCTCGTAGGGCCTCCGCCCAGTGCTCGCCGGCTACTGAGTCCTGTGCTCCTTTCGTGGAATCTCTGCAGACACTCGACACCAATGTCGGATGCTCTCTGTCTCTGTCTCTGTCATTGTCTCTGTCTCTGTCTCTGTCTCTGTCTCTGTCTCTGTCTCTGTCTCTGTCTCTGTCTCTGTCTCTGTCTCTGTCTCTGTCTCTGTCTCTGTCTCTGTCTCTGTCTCTGTGTCTGTGTCTCTCTGTCTCTGCCTCTGTCTCTGTCTCTCTCTCTCTCTCTCTGTGTCTCTCTGTCTCTGTCTCTCTCTCTCTCTTTTTGTCTCTCTGTCTCTCTGTCTCTCTGTCTATCTGTCTCTCTGTCTCTCTGTCTCTCTGTCTCTCTGTCTCTCTGTCTCTCTGTCTCTCTGTCTCTCTGTCTCTCTGTCTCTCTGTCTCTCTGTCTCTCTGTCTCTCTGTCTCTCTGTCTCTCTGTCTCTCTGTCTCTCTGTCTCTCTGTCTCTCTGTCTCTCTGTCTCTGTCTCTGTCTCTGTCTGTCTCTGTCTCTGTCTCTGTCTCTGTCTCTGTCTGTCTCTCTCTGTCTCTCTCTGTCTCTCTCTCTCTCTCTCTGTCTCTCTCTCTCTCTCTCTCTCTCTCTCTCTCTCTCTCTCTCTCTCTCTCTCTCTCTCTCTCTCTCTCTCTCTCTCTCTCTCTCTCTCTCTCTCTCTCTCTCTCTCTCTCTCTCTCTCTCTCTCTCTCTCTCTCTTAGGGCAACCATCAAGATCGGCTCTTGACTCTTATGAGCGAGGCTGAGTAGATTCTTAGCCCCACCACTTACATCCGCCTTTGTGGCAACGTAGCCAACCAGGCCCGACTTCGAGAGCGGCCGGAAATTGATGCTTGCCATCGGATCAAACATCATTATTCGAGCCGCATGCAAAACTTCAGTAATCAGCAAATGTGGAGTCGACGCCAATACGTTAAACGTGTCACGGACGGTTGTGTGTGCTCTCAGATCATTTCCGTTACGGAACGAGGACGAGTTCAAACCGCCTCTGCATCGTACTACAGGCATACCATGGCAACTCGATCACGTGTCTATCCTGCCAACGATCTGCCTCGTGATGCTGACCAATTGTAAGAACATGCAGCCCTTCTGTTGGAGATGATGAATGACACGAGATAGCAGAGTTGGATTTTTCCCATTGCTACAAAGTCTGTTTTAATAATCCCCAATGCTTACTAGATAAAAAAATGAGCTGCTGTTCCACAAAAACTGAGCGCTTGTCGTCAGAACAAAGATAGTTTGAAATTATTCAATTTGCCAATAAGCAGGGTGCGGACATCAGGTTTGCATATACAGCACAAGTTCGGGGGGGGGGCTACCAAGTTATTGAGGGTTAGATGGACATAGCACAATAGAGTAGTAACCGTAGAAATGTAGTGGGTGTGGGTGCGTTGAACCAACATTTTAGTTTCCATAATCTTAAAGTAAGATAATATTGAATAGCAGTTTTTATTGAAATAGAATAGAGATTTTGCATACACACTGCAGGAGCATTTTGCTGCGTATGTGGACAATTTATCAAGACAAGAGCCGAAAACTGCTCCTTGAAAACGTCTGTTTAGATGAGCGAGATCTACGAAGCATATCAATTCTGTGGCATGCCTGAACGCAATCAATATAAGCCATGGAAACCTCTTTTAATACGCAAAAACTGCAAAACTGCAGTCGAGTCTGCCTCCTTTCAGCTACACAACATCCTAAAAGTTGGGCTTACTTATACAGGGATATTTCGTCGAAATTGGTCGATTATTACGCGACATCCCGTCTTCACATTCGTAACTCTTTGCTTGTTGGTCTTCAGGCCGGTGCAATCGGGCGCTTACAGCTGGTGCAAAACACTGCAGCTAGGCTTGTCTGTCGTGAGCTTCGTAGTTGCCACATCACACCACTTCTCGCCAACCTGCACTGGCTCCCAGTCAAGCAGCATATCTACTTAAAGGTGCTGCTATACACTTTTAGATCCCTTCATTATTAAGCTTCAGCCTAACTATTATATTTATTTCCAGTAGCCATGTTAAGCATCGTACCACCGGCTTTTCTGAATATAATCGTTTGGCTACACTCCGTACGGGTAAGGTCAACTAGGTCAAAAGAGTCGACCGTCTTATGGTGAGAGCAGCAACTCAGACTGAGTATATTGCATTCCAGATTCAAATAAAACACACAAAATACTAGCTGATTCAACAGCCTCTTTTGTATAGCGGTAGAAGAGTCTTTACTGCTGTCACCACCGCTAGCACCAGCCATAAAGGACCCGGATCCTACCACTTCCATGGTGCAGCTTATAACGTCTAGTCTCACATAGTGGAACTTTTCTGATAAAATATGAAAGAATCCGATCAGAGACAGCCTCGCCGTTTTACTAATTTCTTCACTGACAAATTTCGGCAGTGCTTCTGCAGCAATGTGACTAATCTATTTAAGGCTATAGGAATCACCTGTACCCGAGTGAATTTCGCCCATTCAAAGGCAGTTCATCCAGAAGCCTCAATGCCATTCTGCTTCATACCGGGAACTAGTATGCGTCTCTCCCTGTCTCTCTCTCTCTCTCTCTCTCTCTCTCTCTCTCTCTCTCTCTCTCTCTCTCTCTCTCTCTCTCTCTCTCTCTCTCTCTCTCTCTCTCTCTCTCTATGGCTCACTATGTGCACCTTTATATGACTACGTCAGTACCAACATGTTGGTGAGAACTTTGAAGTATGGCGACTTTGTCTGTAAGATTATTTTGAGCCTTCAAAATGCTGCCTAACTAAGGTGCCTACAAAGTGATTTTACGAGGTTTTTTAGGTTTTTCGCCTACCGTACAGCCGGAATACTGAGGGGCACTATCATCAAACAAACACGGAAGTTTATTAGGTAGAGCATAGCGAACTTATCCAGCAGATGTAGTGGACTTTAAAGAGTCTGTATCAATTACCGTATAACGAAAATATAACAAGAAAGTTTGTTGGGGATTCTTCGAGAAAGCGATTCACAGTATAGTCTAAAATATACATCTCCAAATTTTGTTTAACCTTTTTGAATGGCCATTTTTTAATTAATTCAGAGTAAATACCTGTTAACTTGGATTTATTTGCTGCTCTTCCTAACTAAATTTGAACAAGTTGTCAGAAAATGGGTAAGTTCAGTTATCCTGGTCACAAAACTAAAGTCTTGAAGTAATTATGATCACTTTTTCTATGCTTCTTAAGCATGAGCAATCACGAGATAAGAATTAATACCCGGAGACAAAACTGCCTTACAAGCACACATTAAATAATTACTTCCCTTGATCAACTGAGCTAAGGTGGGTGACATTATTTGGATAGAGATCTGACAAAGTTTGGAGCTGTCTGACGAGGGTTTACATATCGGTTGCGGGGACGAAGCTAACTTGCCGAGAGTTGGCAGCGTTCTGTGAAGTCAGACAGCAGCCGTTCGCGAACTTTGCAATGCATCGCCACGGCTCAAAGGTATACCATACCTTTCATTAACCTTACGTGATTTACCTTTGGCTGTCTATGCTTAGAAGTCAAGCCGCTCAACAAGACAGGACCTTAACCACTACAGAGCCGAGGCTTTTTATACCCAGCCTGAATATTTAATAATCGTTTTTAATTATTAAAATAATGATAATAATACACTTGATAAAGCGCCCTCAGATAACTTATTCATTTTCTAGACGCTTTACATTTGCTGCAAGAGGAAATGCAATTGAATGGTAAGTAAAATCATGCTTGAAAAACAAAGAAAATGAATAATATGGTTAGGGGTTACATGCACAGGGTCAGCATGCAAATATGGTTAGTGGCAGCATGCACAGTGTCAGCACGCATAAGCACATGAAGGACGAATCACGGGGACCCACTAAATGCTGTCCTGAATAGGTGTGTTTTTAAGTTCCTTTTAAATATGGTCAGGTCAGGGGATGTTCTGACGCAGGTCGGGAGGGAGTTCCAGGCTGTGGGAGCATACTAGCTAAATGCACGGTCTCCAAAGGATTTAATTTTTGTACGAGGTACTTGTAGACTGTTGGATTCCGAAAAGCGGGTGGTACGAAGCTTAGCCTGATGGGGTAGTATATCTGAGAGATAGGCTGGAGCCATAGAACCAAGGGACCTAAAAGTGAGCGACAAAACCTTAAAGTCAATCCGTTGCTTGACTGGTAGCCAGTGCAGGTCGGCGAGAAGTGGAGTAATGTGGCAACTGCGACGCTCACGACAGCCAAGCCTAGCTACAGAGTTTTGCACCAGCTGTAATCGCCTAATTGCACATGCCGGTAGGCCAGTAAGCAGTGAGTTACAGAAGTCGAGACGGGATGTCACAAATGCATTGACCAACTTAGACATAGTATCCTTATCTAAACAAGCCCGAATGAATTTTAGCAATGTTATGAAGCTGAAAATAGGCAGATTTGACTGTGGAGCTTATGTGGTCGTCTAACGAGAGGTCGCTTTGGAATATGACACCTAGATTTCGAGCTGATTCAACGAGAGATATGCTGGCAGAGCCAGTTTTGAGAGTCAGCCTTTCCAATCTCTGAAGCACACTGGGTTTGCCCATAACTAGTAAGTTAGTTTTATCATCGTTTAGTTTTACAAAATTTGCTGCCATCCATGTGTGGATGTCATCAATGCATGCAGCAAGTGAGTTGAGAGAGTTTGAGGTGCTCGAAGGCTTTGATGAATCAAAGCAAAGGTACAACTGAGTGTCATCCGCATAGAAGTGAACGCCTAGATTGTGCGTGGCAATCACATCAGCAAGAGGGAGAGTATAAACCGTGAAAAGAACCGGACCTAGCACTGAGCCCTGAGGTACTCCATATTTCAGAGGTACTTCAGATGATCTTTGTCCATTCACGTCAATACTTTGGAGTCTCCCAGTGAGATAGGACCTGAACCACTGTGGAGCAGTGCCAGTGATGCCCAGGCGAGATGAGAGGCGCTCTAGACGAACTTTGTGATCGATGGAATCAAAAGCTGCCGAAAGATCGAGCAAAACAAGCAGAGACACTCTACCCATGTCTGCATTCCTAAGTAGGTCGTTTTATACCCTAAGCAATGCCGATTCTGTGGAGTGATTAGCTCTAAAGTCAGACTGGAACTTACTAGCAAGGTTTGAAGCTTCGATATGAGTTCAGCTGGTCTGCCACGACCCTTTCCAGTGTCTTTGATAGGAATGGTAGAAGGGAGACTGGGCGGTAGTTGCTTAAGTTCTCTTGGTCTAGTGTTGCTTTCTTGAGAAGAGGCCTGACTACAGCTTTTTTGAAAGGTGCTGGGACATGACCTGAGGCTAGTGACATATTAATGATGTTAGTTATGCATGGCAGCAACAGATCAATGCAGCGTAGGAGCAGGACAGTGGGAATAGGGTTCAGAGGACTTGTTGTCTTCTTTGATTGCGATACGAACTTTAGGACTAGATCACTAGTGACCTGCTTAAATGCAGACATTGAGGTGCAGCCAGGAACTGAAGCACAGCATTCTAGTGGGGATGTTGTCATCGCAGGGATGGATTCCCTGATCTTGTCTATCTTCTACACAAAGAATCGAGAGGAGCGGTCGGCTAGATCATCACAAGGATCATCAGGTAAGGAGCTAATCTGGAAACGGTTGAGGAGATGGTTTATTGTCGACATCAGCATTTTTGGATTGTGCATCTGTGATTCAACAATGTTTCTATAGAAGCTAGACTTGGCCTTTGCTAGTATCGATTGGTACGACCTACAGTAGTCTTCATATGCCTGTCGATGGACAGTTAGTCCGGATTATCTTTGCCAACGATATAGTTGCACACGAATAAAGTCCGCTGATACTTAACTTTGCGGGCAAGAAACACAATCTCGTGCCAATTACAAATAACCTAAATTCACTACGGGCAAGCTTAGACGTGTCACAAATTTCCTTGCATTAGCCCTGCCTCTAGAACAAAAATTAGGGCAAGAAAGATCGCAAGAAAACTGAGAATCGATGTAAGGCATCTGAAGGTCATTCGACTTGGATAGTATTTCTTTTGCATCGCATATCAACGGTGCAATGCCAAGCTACCTGCAGCATCGAATCGATGCCATCGAGGCATCTGCTGGATGGCTGCAGCAGGGCCGCGAAAAAAGCACCCGCTTGGTCAGCTGTGTCACTCGGTGATGGTCTGACTTGGGCTCTCCTTGACCTATTGCCAGGAATCCTCTGTAGCTCCGATTCAACGAGACGTATCGTGTCGAACCACATTTACAATAGTTTCTAGGGCCAAACTGCAACCACGTCCGTCATATGTATTAACTATCCTGCGTCCGTCGAAAATCGCTTGAAGTAAAGTGGCCCTACGATGAAGGCAACGCGACCACAGTCACCAATCTGTCAATAAAAATAATAATAATAATAATAATAATAATGTACTTGATAAAGCGCCCTCAGAGAACTTAATCTCTTTCTAGGTGCTTTACATTTGCTGCAAAGGGAAATGCAATTAAATGGTAAGTAAAATCATGCTTGAAAAACAAACAAAATGAATGACATGGTTAGGGGGATATGCACAGGGTCAGCATCCAAATGTGGTTAGTGGCAGCATGCACAGTGTCAGCACGCATAAGCACGTGAAGGCCGACTACTGTGCAGTGTAAGTAATTGATTTTTGACGGAGTAGTAGCAGAGCCAAGCCAAATATCAATTTTGAAGGGCTTTCGCCGATATTCGGTGCATTTTTTGAGTGAAATCAGACAGCAGGGCACGCTTGCCCCGAGCACGCAGGCATGCCCTGCTGTCTGCCCAGTTGGCCGTCATGGCACAAGCAGCGTGGCTTGGTGAACGCCAGCAGGGCGTGACACCTGCCCGCTCAAAAATTAAAGTTAATGTTAGCAGCACCGGCGGCTTTCTCTTAAAGGACAGGTCTTCTACATAAGTCAGATAGTTTTATGCGACGAACAGCTCACCTTTCACCAGTGCTGATAGCTAGTGCTGATAGCGAACTCACTTGAAATTACGTTGGCATTACATGCTTCGTGCCAGTCATCAAACAAATCAATGATGCTTATAAATTCATTTGTAAAGCAGTTGCGTCATCAGTAAAACTGAGGGAATGTTACTATTCAACATGAAAGCAGTCGAGATCACTTGCTCAAGTCGGCTGCGATTAAAATCGCACTTCAACCTGGCAAGTAGATACAAACGGTGCTGGCTAAGAAAGCAGCTGCGGTGCTCTTGTGAACGCCTGCAGCGAGCTGAATTGAATGTGACCCTTGAAGGCTCATCGTCTGCCTGCAATCCTCGACGGCTTTATCCGCCATCATAATCCGCTGACTTTACTACAGTTCAGCCTGTTAGAGAATGATGCCAGTGGCACGAGCGGCCACGAGCTAGCTTCGGTGTGCGTGCCTGCCTTCGATATTTGAACTAGATTGGATATTGAATTTGTGTAAACATTGGATATTGAATTTGTTTAAACACAACTGCGTCCGTGCTGCAGTCAGATTTTCTTTCTATATTGCGCCAGACTGGGCAGGCTGGACGCAAAATTGGTCAGTCGCATCGTGACGGCTTTGTAGTAGCTAATATAGCTGCTTTACTTGTGAGTCTCCATCTTGAGTTGGCAAACTTTGTAACTTCTACTATAGTGCCTGCCCAGCCGAGTGATGGAACCTTTCTTTGGCCGTACTAATTCCGGTTGGAAGCTGGCAGAAGACTCTGAATGGCTGCTGGGAGGCAGCCCCGAGCAGACCTGGCAGTTCCGTTCAGCCTAGAAGAGGCTAAGTGTGCTTCGATTTGCCTTGCACGAAGAACGCCCGCACAGAACCAACACCAACAGTTTATTCTACTACAGAGCAGAGGGAGCACGACTTTACTCGCCCCTCTCTCCCCACTGAATCCCTCTCCTCGCCCACGGCTGTGTTTTGGCCGACCCCGACGGTGAGTCCACCATCTGACTGTGGTTACCGGCCTGTCCAAACCACACCACAGGCGGACCACAGCTATGCACCACCGGTGATGCTCCTGACAGCTGTTTAAGGAAGGAGCGGTACCGGCCTGCATATACTCAGACCACACTAAGGACGACGGGGGAGGCGGCCTCTGGCTTCGGAAAGATCGGCAGCATGTTTCACACGCTCTCCCACCGGTGTGTCATCACACGACGGTAGCGACAGGCCTCGGTGCATTAGCACGTTCATTTCTTCCAATCGATAGTATCCTACATGTACAGCCATTATAATGTAAAGCACAATGGTGGAGCTGACGGCATTCCAAAACCTCAGACGTTTCGATCGCACTAAATTCAACTTCAAAATGATAACCTCTTTTCACGAGCAGTGCTTATTCTCATGCATGCAAAGGTTTTGAATGGTTAGCCCAGCTGCTGTTAACTCACTAAGAATGCATTTACTAAAAAAGTTATCGAACACAAACTTCCTGTCCTCCAGCCTCGTTGAACTATCGTGCATTTTTCGGATAAGTTGGAATTCAATGAAATCATAGCATGAGAGTAGAAGATACCTTGGGAAAAATTACTATTTACCCTAACAGCATGCAGAAGATTAAGATGCTCGATCCATTGATTTCTTGCATCATTGAAATACGCTTTGAATCACTAGTCCTATGCAAGAAAAAATTGTCGGCGTTTCTATGCTTACCTTTTTTTAATGAGGCTAACTGGCACACTGTAACGACAGGTTGATTTTAACCTTCTATGAAGTGAGCAGAATATGCAAATTTAGAATTTCCGGCTAATATACGTATTTATTTCCATTGTATGGACCATAATATACAGAAATTATCGGGTGGTTTTCTTCTGGAACCTTCAATAGTATGCTCAATAAGATATGGGTACTGATCGATGCAAGAAATTCAGATACGGGTCTCAATGAAACGGTTGCATAATGTTGTAAGGATAAAAGCACGGTACTCAGATCCGAAGACATGAGTTATGAGTTCAACATAGGCATTACGTGTTCCCTTTCCGTTTCATTTGCCATGCATTTTTAAAATAACCTTATAAAACACTTCAAGAATTTTGGTAATTTGACTTACTTAGATCAAAAATAAAAATCTTGCACTGATAGAATTACTTGGACGGACGAAACACTGTTGATGGCTGCTAACACACACCTAACATGTTCCATACTTTATTTGAAGAGAGTGTATATCATAATCAATCAATCAACCACCAGCAGAGTGTTAGTAGTGGAAATGCAAATCAAGAAGGTGCGAACTGCATTTCACTAAAGGTAAATGCAAAAAGGGCTTTTTTCAGGACTAAGTTAAGGGACGATAGATGAGCTCCCATTGGTCAACTTTTATTAATTCCTCCAGTGTTGTCTTATTGTACGTAAAAATGGGTGAGTTGAAATGAATCACCCTTATTGTTTTGCTGCTTGTGAGTTTAACTCTCGAAGAAAAACGAGATGTTTGATATGACTTTTGACCCTTTAGGGGTGTATGGTCTGGGTGACAGGGTTGCTATGTATATTTTCCTGAAACACGCTGTCTAAGCTTTCATGATGCACTCTGCAAGCGACAATTAAAATGTGGCTTTATCGACGCTGGATACAAAATATGGCTTACAAATGTACTCCGAGGCAACAAAAGATCTTACCTGATATATTTAGATTAGAGACAGTTTATTTTATCAGAGTAATCATGCAATCACCTTTCTTTTAATTTCAAAACCAAACAGTAATCGTCGAACAGGAAAATGACTAAGCAAATCCAGCAAGATGTCTTTAATTCTAAAAGCAATTTAATTAGACAAATAAAATTAAGTTTTTTAAAACTATAGCAGGGGAATGTGGCTCTTACTAACACTGCCTGGCCTCTTAGCAAGTAATCAAATCATGGGAATGCAAAGCTAAGGTTCTGTCAAACCATTGGAATGCTGGCAGTTAGGCACCTGCTGTGTTGATATGGTTTGCTGTAAACACACGGATGTTTGGTCGCCAAGTGATTGTCTGGCACGGGCTCTCCTCCCACACTTGCAGAGTCTCATCAAAGCGTTCCTGTAGCCGCGATCTAACAACACGTATATCGTCGAGGACAGTACGTCGTTTCCTGCATACATCCAATATAGTGCTCGCAGCATAAATGGTTTGATGTCTATGAAAGTGTCTGAAGTCATGATCAGTCCCAGGACGAGTGGAACTACGACAAAGACGCCATGCTGAGTGCCCAGTACGGTGTAAGTTCTCACCACAGCCTTGTTAGCTGAACCATCTTGGCCGACCGCTCTGCGTGCAACTCGATATATTTGGGCGTAGCAGAAACAGAACCAAACCAGACATCCCGATTGCAGGATTAGTATGAGCAGTACGACAATTCTTGACGGAAGCTTGAGCACACCTGGGCCAAACAGACACCCCAGTTCGTCGTCGAAGCAGTACGAGTCTTCACTACTAATGGAAACCAGTCCAATCACTGTCGGCGGAATCACCAGAACTGCCAATAGCAGCATCGGCTTTCTCTCAAAGAGCATCTCGTGATAGGTCAAAGGATATTGTATGACAAATAGCCGATCTTGGGCCAGTGCTGACAGCAGACATGCTTGAAATTGCATCGAGATTGTTTGAAGAATGCCAGTCGCGACACAAATCCTGATATCGAGAACGCTAGTAAATTCTCTGTAAATAATTTGCGAAAGACGCAAAAATGACGGAATGATGCTATTCAATATTAAGGAAGTTGATATAGTTCGTCCGAGCCTGCTGTGGTTAACATCGAACTTCATCCTGGCCAGAAGATAAACAGTGTTGGCCAAGAAGACGGTGCTGGCCGTAGTGTAAGCTGCAGCTTTCAAGCCTAAAGGCGGAGGCCCAGCTACAAGTTCGCAATTGTTAGCTTCGCTGTCAGACATCGTAATCTGCTTAGTTCATGTGGCCTAAATATGTAATGTGTTTCGACAAAAAATTCAATTGCGAAAGATTCCACTATGGCACCTTACCAGCTGCCTTAGCATCTGCTGTTGTAGATATCGCTGAATAGCTGCCATCCAGCCCACAGAAACTGCAAACGAAAGAGTTGAACCCTTTTGTGAATCATGAAAGTCCGTTATCCTTAAAGCAATAAAATTACGCGTTAATGGATATGCATTTGCTTATCGCCACTGCTGTGTTATATATGCACGTGGCCCTGGTCAAGGTAGATGGTCTGGTTACGGTTTCCAAGACGATTTAGTCCTTGAAAGTTCAAGTTGGCTCCTTTGAGTATGCGTACCGAAAGCCGCTTAGGTTGTGAGTGCGCTAATAAAACTCTCCTGCGTAGCACCCACATGGTCTTTATGACTTTGTGGAGTTACAGACGGAGATACATTACATTACATTTTTAAATGCTAGCTGATCGAATAGCCTCTTTTTTTATAGCGGCAGAAAAGCTTTAAGGGTCATCGCCACCACTTGCAGTGACAATAAAGGATCGCCCACCGAAGGATTCGAACCCACGACCTCGGGGCCGAGGTCGTGAAGAGCAACCGCCTTAACTAGTGTGCCATCACGGCTCACCATGTTGCACGTCCAGTGCATATTTGCATCTGGCTTTGCGGGTCAATATTCAGGCCGTGGACCATCCAGAGCTACTAGAGGGGCAGCTAACGCTAAGCTTAAATGTGAACGTCTATTACCTAGCGCATCACGAATTCCCAGCTTAGAGCAACATTTAATTACACGAACCACTCCTAGAGATGTGAGAGCTGCTGCTAATTTCTTTAACCTAGTACTTACAAAGCCGCCGCTAACCTTGGTGACCGCTTAAAACTAGGGCCTTTATAATTCCTACTCACAATGCAGCAAGCTGCTAGCTGTTGTCAGCGGGACACCTGACGACGATAATAAAAATTATAATAATGCATTTATATAACCCCCTTTAGAGAACTGAATCTCTTCTAAGCACAGTACGGATGCTGTATAGAAAACATTATCAAATGATTTGTGGTAACAATCGCAGGCAGCACTCGTGACACTTTCGCGGTCACATAGACAAAGCTGAAGTCAAAGAACTGTTATGCTACCAATGACGCTACCCCATGTGACTCGTTTTCTCGTCATTGGTATCGCTGGTAATAGATGGAGAATTATTTTATGCGATACGAACCTCTTTTAATTTGAGCCTTTGCCGAATTCCTATTCTCAGTTGAACTTTTTTTTTCTATCCAACTAATGGTAGGTTACCGATGGTGGTGCAAATTAACAACCTCGGGCAGAAAATCTAGCTGTATCTGCGACTTTTCCGACAGTCTTTCTCTGTGTTCTTTGCACCACGAATCTCTTCTCATTCTGGGTGCCCATTATAACAAACATCTGCCTGACACCAGCAGCCTGTTGCGTCTTCAGCAACAATCGAGGTGTTCCATTTCATTTTCCTAGAAATCATCTATCGACAAAAATATTACTGAATCACAGATACACAATCCAAAATTGCTTATATCTACCATCAGTCATCTCCTGAGCTGTTTCCAGATAACTCCTTACCTACTAATCTTTGCGGTGACCTAGCTGATTGCTTCTTTTGCTTTTTTGTCAGCAAGATGCACAAGCTCAGAGTCATTTCCTAAGGTTGCAGAATCCTCTCTGAACTCCTGTCCCTCAATTAGATCCCTACAGGACTCATGTTCCTCGATTCTTGCACTACCTTGATGAATACATTCAAGGAGGCCACGGGGACCTTATCCTGAAATTCAGCTCCCACTCAAAATAAGAATACTAGTCCTCTAAACCCTATTCCCACTGACCCAATTCTATGGCGCTTAGTTCTGCTGCTGCTGCTGCCATATATTACTAGCATAATAAATACGGCTAAGCCTCATGTCTTGTCCGTGCACCTTTCAAAAAGGCTCTCATTAAGCCACTAATTAAGAAAGTGACGCTATACCAAGAGGGCTCGAGCAGCTTCCATCCAGTCTTCTTTTTAAAGTTCCTATCAAAGACACTAGAACGAGTTGTGGCAGACCATCTGAACTTTTATATTGAGACCTCAAACCTGGCAAGTAAGTTATAGTCTGGGCTTAGAGCTAATCACTTCACAGAGTCAGCATTGGTTAGGGTGTACGAAGACCTGCTCAGGAATGCAGACTTGGGTAAAGTCTCTCTCTGCTTTTCTGCTTCACCTCTGATCTTTGATCTTGGTCGTCAGTGTTCGATACTATTGATCACAAGAAAAGCACTTACTTTGCAGGTCCTAGGCTGTGGAGCTCAACTCCACAATTCTAACGCAACGACAACTACTTTCCTGCTGCAGACCATGGCACATCGTTCCAGTAGTCTTGAGCTGCTACTTCCACGCTACTCAATACTTCAATTGCTCTCCTGGCTCAGCTATTCTTATTGAGTGTGGAAGTCGGTTGGCTACCGAATGCGTACAGAATGCTGCTTAGGCTCTGAGTGCGCTATACCAAACTCTTCTGCGTAACATCCCCGTAGTCTGTGTAGCTTTTGTGGAGTTGCAGAGTTACAGGTAGATTACATTATAAAGTCCTTCTTGAGTGCCTCACATCTTGCCTGAGCATCACTAGCAATGCACTGCCATGGTTCAGGTCTTATCTAAGTGGGAGACTCCCGAGTAATAATGTGAACGGACAATAATCATCCGAGGAACAACTTAAGTACGGGCTAGCTCAGGGTTGTGTGCGTGGTCCTGTTCTTTTCACGGTTTATACATTCCTACTTTCCGAATTGATTGCAGGCACAACCTATTCTTTCTTTTTTTCTAGGCAGATGACACTCAGCTGTACCTTTGCTTTGATCCGTCCCAGCCCTCGAGCATGTCGAATTCTCTGTACACTGTTGTTGCATTAATTACATCTGCACAAGGATGGCAGCAAACTTTTTTAAATTAACTGACGACAAAACCCACTTACTAATTACTAGAAAACTAAATTTGATTTAGAAATTTGAAAACCTAAAGCTCCAAATCTGCTCTTCCAGCAAATGTCCTGTTGAATCTGCACGACATCTGTTTTCCAAGTAGCCTCTCATTAGACGACCACCTCAGCTCCGCAGTCGTGTGCCTTCTTTCAGCTGCATAAAATTTAGGCTTGTGTAGACAGAGGTACCACGTCAAAATTGGTCCGTTCTTTTATGACATCCCGTCTTGACTTCTGCAACTCACTGCTTGCTAGTCTATCGACCTGTGAAATCATTCGCTTACAGTTGGTGCGAAATGGTCGCCGATTTGCGCAGGATCCCAATCAAGTATTGACTCCGATGTCAAGGTAGCTCATCCCTTCACTCTCTGGCTCCAGCCTAGGAGACCATGCCTTTATTTCCTATGCTCCCAGAGCCTGGAACTAACTCCCGATGCACGTCCACAACGTCCCCTGATATGGCGACATTTACAAAAGCTTAAGACGTCTCTATTAATTAAAGTGAAAAAGTCCTCCGTCCTTTTCATCGTCACACGTCAAGATGGCGACTGGTACTACCGGGAGTGACGTGTAATAAACGTGCAATTCTAAAGCAAAGCGAGTCCAAAGGAAGTGAACTCTAGTACGCTTTCATTACAACATTTAAGGGGTTTGTTGTGATTCGTCTTTTGTGTGCATGTGCGTGCTTACACTGCCTGCTGCTTGTGGATGTTTCCACCAATCACTTGGTAATGCTTTCTAAAGAGCATTAGTAAAAATCATAAAAAGAGATTTAGCTCTCTGATGGTACTATACAAATGCTTTATTATTGTTGTTATTAAACATCGTAAATATACCCAATGGTAACCAATGAAGTCCTGTCCCCTTTAAAACAGCAACTGTGAGGCAACTCATTAAAAAGCCATTTCTAGTTCGTCGAAAACTGTGAAACCATTCGTTCAGCCTCTTCTTCCCTTTTGGTGATCAAGTCCTAAGCTCTTATTCACCAAAATCCTGGAGCTCACTTCTAGCCACCGTCACTATCTGCAATGACTTTAAGTCCCAAATGAAGGCGCAACTACTCCGGTCAGCTTTCACTTTACCCTGGTGAACTTTTATTCCCTCTTTGCTTTTCTTGTTTACATGTGCGTAGCTTGTATGCATTCTACAAGCCTAATGCTCAACTTTCCCATAATCGTGCGTGCCATCACTCTAGCATTTGCATGCCACTGTTTGCTTTTGCACGAATTCAAAGCACAATACCGTCTATGTAATCGAGTTTTGGTTATGGATTCACCTGCAGCCAGTTTACATTGCACCTGGATAGGTATTCATTTCTCTTCGGACCTAAGCTGTACAAGAAACCCTATAACTCTCACATAGGCTGGCCGCGGTAGGCGCACGCTATTTCCACGTTCGAAGCAATATTTGTGGTATACTTTGAGACACGCTGAAATGCAGTCCACTAGTTATGAGCCGTTTTTGATTGGGATCACCAATATTTGTTAATGATTCCTGTTGAAAGACTGTGAGCAGATATTGAGAGCTGGGTATTCTCACGCATGTTTGAGGACCTAAACGTAAAGCTTGATATGCGCTGTTTTCTTCTATCTCCTCCTGCGATCTTTGTAACCGGTTCCGAAATTGTTTTCCCTGCTGTGTTTCCATTTCATACCTGAATTCTTTATGGTTACTTCTGCGATCACTTAGCAGTGCTTTTTAATACAATGTAATGTATCTCCGTCTGCAACTCCACAAAGTCATAAAGACCATGCGGGTGCTACGCAGGAGAGTTTTGTATAGCGCACTCACAGCCTAGGCGGCTTTTGGTATGTATTCGGTAGCCAAGAGACTTCGTCTAACGCAACAAAGAGAATGTGGGAAGCATAGCAGAGTCAGGAGAGCAGTTGAGGTAGTGAGTAGCGCCATTGTCCGAAAATTGTCGGGTACGAGACTGAGCTCTAGCATCCGCTATTTACTGTGTGTTTTGGTTGGGCTAATACGCCTGCTAATGCTGTAATTGAATAACAGTGCGTCTTGTCTTAACGTGTCTTGTCTTAATGTCTTAAAAACGCACCTATTTAAGACAGCGTTTAGTGGGTCCCCGTGATTCGTCCTTTATGTGCGTATGCGTGCTGACCCTGCGCATGCATGTCACCCCTAACCATGTTATTCGTGTTGCTTATCAAGCATGATATTGTTCACCATTAAATTTTATTTCCCTTTGCAGCAAATGTAAAGCGCCAAGGAAAAGATTGAGATCTCTGAGGGCGCTTTATCGAGTGCAGTATTATTATCATTATTATTATTAGCGCATAACCTCTCTGTGTGCACACAAAAATTGTCAAACTGATTATTGTTGCCAGGCTTAATGTATAACTACTCACACCCTTGTAAGCATAACTTTGTCATCTTATGCTTACATAGAAGTTTTGCTTGTTCTTTCAGCAACCAATAAAAGCAGTATCTCAAAGGATGCAAAATGGCGGCAAACCTAGCTCTGATCGCGACTGCGATCCTAAGCCCAAAAACGGCAGCACTCGCACACCATATGTGCAGCATTGAACCTAAATATTGAGCCTGTATTCCTGTAATCCCTACCAGTATTCTTGTAAGTAGGTGAAGTAATGGATACGTTGATACTGCGGAAGTCAGAAATCCTGCCATTGTTGACCCTACCTCTGAGCACAACTTCCCTCTGAGTATAGTAAATCGTCAGACGGAGCGCAGGCTAACAGAGACGTTCAACTGTAGCCGCTCCACAGTGGACGCTAGAAATTTTAATTGGTGAGCGACGGTGACTTTCGAAGACCAGAAGAATGCTCCGACATCGGGCTGCCTTTTCTAATACACATCCTTCTCGTTGCAGTTTATCGAGACCGTTTATCGTTTGCGTCGCTTAACGTGCTTCATCTAGGTCGAACAGAAATTGTATCTGATTAAATGACAATGAATTCGAATTATGCATTCATATTCATCCTTTTATCACCTAAGAAACTCGTTTTCCCAGAGAAGGCTATCCCAAAAGAACTCGCCATGCTAGCATTTTAAAGAATTCATTATCTGGCTCCAGCCTACCTATCAGAATTAGTCCCCAACAGGCTAGAAATCGGACTACCCGCTCTTCTGACTCAAATCGTTTAGCCTTACCTCAAACCAACACAAAATCCTCTAGACACCACTTCTTTGGTTCATATGCTCCTCCCAAAGCTTGGAACACACCGCCTGATTTGTTGGCATTTAAAAAGAAGCTAAAAACGCACCTGTTTCTCACATAATTTGCTGGGTTCGTGTGATTTCTCTTTTGTGTGCTTGTGCATGCTGACAATGTGCATGTTATCACTAACCACATTGTGTGCGTTGACACCGTGCATGTTACTAGTAACCATGTGGTCACGCTCTTTTTGCAACATATTAAAAGTTCCAAGAAAAAGAATACTTTCTCTGGGGCCCTATACAAATGGATTATTATTATTATTCGTATTACTATAGGTCTATCTAAGCCATACATCTAACTTAGGACGTAGAGCCGTGACGGCATGCAAGTAAGACTTCAGTTCTAGCTTATAAAGAAGTTTTCTTTGTTAAAGCGCGACATAGAAAGCTTAATTCCTGCAGATAATAATAATATTACATTTGTAAAGCAAACTATTAGAGCTGAATCTTTTTCTCGGGGCTTTGCAGATGATTTATAGAAAGTATTATCAAATGATCAGTGCCAAAATCCGCAAGCAGCAAACACAGTGTAAGCAGAAATATGCACTCGAAAGACGAAACACAAATACCACTAAATGCTGTAATAAACATGTGCGTTTTAAGTTTCTTTTTAATTAAATGTCGCCATTTCAGTCAGGTGATCCTGTGACATGCGTCAGTAATCAGTTCCAGGCTTTGGAAGCATGCGAACTAAAGGTACGGACTCCAACGGTTTTGAGGTACGGGCTGTCACAAATTCATGGACCAATTTAGATTTAGTACCCCTGTCCAAGCAAACCAGAATTTTAGCAATTTTATATAGCTGAACGTACTCATAATTGACTGTGGAGCTGATGTGGTCGTCTAACGAAAGGTCACTTTGGAACAGGACACCTTGCCGATTCAACAGCAGATATGCTGGCGGAGCCGATTTTGAGCGTTACGTTTTCTTATGTTTGAATCACACTTGGTTTGCCCATAACTACTTCGCTGGTTGTTTCGTCATTTAATTTTAGAAAGTGTGCTGCCATTCATGTGCAGATTTCATCAATATATGCAGCAAGCGAGTTCGACGTGCTCGAGAGAATTCGACGAATTCGAGGGCTGGGCGGGATCAAATCAAAATTACATCAGAGTGTCATCTGCCTACAAGTGAAAGCCTAGATTGTGCTGGGCGATCACATCGGCAAGAGGGAGAGTATAAACTGTGAATAGAGGCGAAACGAGCACAGAGCCCTGAGGTACCCCCCCCTACTCAAGTGGTTCCTCAGATGACCTTTGCCTGTTCACAGCAATACTCGGGAGTCTCCCACTGAGATAGGACCTGAACCATTGCAGTTCAGGGCCAGTGATATCCAGGAAAGATGCGAGACGCTCAAGAAGGACTTTGCGATCAATATTATTGAAAGCTGCCGAAATTTCAAGCAGAACAATCAGAGAGACTTTAACAAAGTCTGAATTCCTGAGAAGGTCGGCATACACCCTAACCAACGCTGACTCTGCGAAGTGATTGGCTCTCAGCTAAGACTGTAAGTTGCTAGGTTCGAAGTCTCAATGCAACAGTTCAATTGGTCTGCCACAACTCTTTCTAGTGTCTTTGATAGGAAAGAGAGGAGGAAGACTCGGCGGAAGCTGCCGGAATCCCCATTGTAATATAATATATATATATATATCAGCTGTGCTTTCCTAATTAGTGGCCTAACAACAGCCTTTTTGAAAGGTGCAGGGACATGATCTGAGGCTAAACAAGTATGCAACTGTCATTTCGGTCTCTTGGTTTCATGATGGTAGATGGTGGGAACCGAGTAAAACCGCACTGCGGAAGCGCAAGGCGGACCAACGATCCATGCTACAGGTCCTCTGACAACGCTCTCGTGACAGTAACGCGCTATTTAGCCTGGCCTTTGATAGGAGTACTTTCGTAGCGTTTCATGATGATAGTAATGAAGCCTCCTTAAGGCCTTGCTGGAGGTTCATAACTCAAATATGCTTTCTGATACTTGAAAGTCGGCCGAGCAGTTAAGAATCAAGAGTCAGGGTCTTTTTAATACAGTATTGTTCTTCTTTTGCTTTAATTCCCTTGCGTAGTTAGCGAATTGGGTTGGGTCGTTTGAGTCGAGAAGGAGAACCGAGGTTATCCATAATATGCCCATAAACAGACTGACAGCCAGGCACACGTTGACTAATCGGTTACCTTCCTTCGCAGAGATTCGGACAAATACAGCTACAAAGCCGGGGTGATAGGAAGGATTTACCCAGCAAAGTCACGATACTTTGGATGAGTCCTGATGTCTTTTGGTGTGGCCCTTCAGATTGCCACCTTCGAGAGACAGAACAAATCAGTCTGCTATTAAATTTTACCAAGTGGATGGATAGGATTGCACTAGATGAATATGACTGCATGCAAATTGACCGATTTAGTTCAATCTCGCCACTAAGATGTAGATCAGCAGCCCAGTAGTTATTTTGGATTCGCTGATTGTGTTTGGTCGTTGACTAAGAAATAGTTATAGTAAATATTTATTTAAGCACTATCAAGCCAGACCGTCGTGAAATAGATCTATTGAGTCTTATATTGGGACTAAATCGCGCGATTTTAGAGCCATGGCGATAGATGAAGGTTGCACAATAGCCCAGCGGTTGACTTCAACTAATATTCGCAGTACCCTAACTCTACTCTTTGCGAGAATCTACCATGAGAACTTGCTTTCTTACGCAACCAGCGACAGCTTATGCACTCAAATCTCTTGAAGTCTCTTGATACTTTAAATCAGCTCGGTATATTTTAAGATTCGATGGCTACGGCAGAAGGGTTCGACAAATGTGCTGCCACCGCTCGAGGCTATAGTGAAAGCCATTGTCATCAAAATGAGAAGTAGCAGCTTTCACTTTCACTCACTCACACGTCACCACTGACAGCATGGCCCACGCTTAAACCGGGCTCTGCCCAGCTATTAGAGAAAGTGTAAACTTTGAGATTAACTGACATACCGCCGAAAGCTTTGTAGTAACTATTCGAGGTGTCGAGGAAATTACGCTGCTTCTTGTTCTTACTTAGATGCTGGCTTATACGTGGAGACTTCGACGTTGGAAGATGCAGGACCATTACCTGAGGCTTTGTCGTAGGGTGTGAGCGAGACGCGGCAATGACGTTTGCGATGGACCGAAGTGGCGAAATCATTAAGTGGATAGCTGTGCTTGCTTTTCTGTGCTCTTTCATCAGTACCTCACGTCTCAGCTCCGTGGATCAGAATCTCTTGCCGAGAACTAATAGGATGTGTCTTAGAGACGCCATTCTAAGCCCATTGGAGATGCCAACAAAGGTTAATCGAAATATCAGCTACTGGCCAGCCTCGGCGGAAGTTGATCAATGACGAATCTTGCAGTTCTCGACCTTTGCTAGCACAAGCTTCATGTCGAAATCACTCACTCACTTTCTCTCTCACGCTTGCTCTCGCTCTCTCTCACACACACACTCTCTATCTCTTTCTCCCTCTCTCTCTCTCTCTCTCTCTCTCTCTCTCTCTCTCTCTCTCTCTCTCTCTCTCTCTCTCTCTCTCTCTCTCTCTCTCTCTCCCTCTCCCTCTCTCTGTTTCTCTCTCTATCACGAGGTGTGAGCGCAACGGGTGCCTATATTGCCCTTTTCTGAGACGCTGCATTGCTAGTCTTTTTGTAAGCCAAGACAAAATCGGCATTACTTACTGTGCTCGTAGACGGCACTACTTGTTCGACGTGTCCTGTGCGCGAACCTGGAGTAAACGGCAAAGCGCTCTCGCGGCTCATCCCAGGCAAGCAGACCGCGAACGGCTCGCTCAACAGGCTCGCTGCCGGCCGCTCACGCTCCACAGCAAAAGGAAGGATGATAAACGAAGGACGACAGCAGAAAGTGGCGCTCGCGTCTTCTGTGGCTGCCTATGCAGGCTGCCAATTTATACTTGCTGTATGATAAATAAGATGCTGAAATTGCGGCTGCCGTTCGCGATTGCTGTGGACGCTGAAGTGCGGCGGCAGGTTTGCTTTGATCTTGATAACCTTTTCTGCGTCTGTCAATTTGACGACAGTAATGCGAGGACTGACGAATGCGCACTCGTCGCTTCGTCTTCATTTCCGCGGCCTGGGTGAGAAGTTCGATCTGTATTCAACGGTAAGCCGTGCAATGCCGCAGCGGAGGAGGCAGGAAATCGTGGACTTCGCGGATTTGAATGGACAGTTTCCAGCTGCTCACATTCATCGAACGCCTTATCCTCGGCGATGACGAATATACTTGGTCAGGCACAGAAGCAGGCCGAGTCTGTTGTGCACCGGGTAATCCACTCTATCGTAATGCAGATTAAGCTTACTTTGCACAGATTAACTTTGAAGTTGACACGAAGGCCATCGACTCGCTGCGGTCTGCCGAGACCCTGCAATCGGCAGGCCTTCTGGCAGCCTAGTAGCCACTTTGCTCGTACAACGGTTGCTTAGGAAAAGAACGGGTTGGCGTACGCGATGGTGCTTAGCCAACTGGGAGGAAACTTGCTGGAAGGAGCAGAGCGGCGCCGTCATCGCCGGCGAAGTCCGCCAGAGCGTCAGGCGTCAAGAGCTAGTCTGTCGCGCTCTGCCGACCGCATGCAGCTCACACGACGGGCCCGGCGGTCTGGACGCTCCAACGAAGGCTTCATAGCGAGAGCGATGTGTAACTGAGCAGGCCTCGACTGGCCATGCAAATAGCAGTAACTAGCGCTTGGACCGGCTAAAGGTTAAACGTCACGCATCTGCGGCTACTGGAAGCCGCCGACGGCAATTACAGCGGCTTTCTCCGTTGAATCTCTGGCTCACTTGCTCGCTCTCTCTCTCTCTCTCTCTCTCTCTCTCTCTCTCGCTCGCTCGCTAGCTCTCTCTGTCTCTCTCTCTCCCTCCCTCTCTCTCTCTCTCTCTCTCTCTCTCTCTCTCTCTCTCTCTCTCTCTCTCTCTCCCTCCCCTCTCTCTCTCTCTCTCTCTCTCTCTCTCTCTCTCTCTCTCTCTCTCTCTCTCTCTCTCTCTCTCTCTCTCTCTCTCTCTCTCTCTCTCTCTCTCTCTCTCTCTCTCTCTCTCTGTCTCTCTCTCTCACTCTCTCTCTCTCTCTCTCTCTCTCTCTCTCTCTCTCTCTCTCTCTCTCTCTCTCTCTCTCTCTCTCTCTCTCTCTCTCTCTCTCTCTCTCTCTTTCTCCCTCCATCTGTCTCTCTTTTTTCTCGCTCTCTCCCTCTCTCTGTGTCGCTCTCTTAGTTGAAACTGCAAGGCGGTTTCTTAAGCCAGGCTCATAGGTGGGACTGATAAGGTCCTTTGAATATAAGGAGAAGTAATATGATTGTAGCAGCCTCATTTTTATAGCGGCAGAAGATCTTTCATGGCTATTACCAGCGCTTATAGTAATTATTATAGAATCGACCACTGCAGGATTCGAACCCACGACCCGGGTAGTGAAGAGCTAGCACCTTGCCACCGGATTGAGATCCTTAGCCTACGATATTCCTGCCTTGCTGGCAGCACTGCCAACAATGGCCGTCCTTAAGAGCGATCAGGGCTACATGACTACGAAAAAGAATATCACAAACGGAACGTGGAGGTTTTATAAAAGCCAAGTGGTGAGCTGTTGCAGGTACGCCGTCGAACTTTTTAATTTTGCCCCACTCGCAGATGATTAATATCACCAGCCGCTATTCCATTATCAAAGGAGTTGTACCACTGTAGACGCAAAATCTAAAACGCTGGAGCTAGTGTGACCTTCTTACTCAGGCCTTTGTAGGCCCTAATTTTAGCGATGTTCCTTAGAGTGAAGTTGGCTCACTCAACCGTGGAGGAAATTTGATCAAGCAATCATAATAAAGTTCTTATGCTGACCCACAAGGCCCGCCACGGCTTGGCTCCTTCATACCTAGCTGAACTGCTGCATCAGTTTCTGCCTCTTCGCTTCCTCAGGTCCATTCCTCCGCTTAAAGACCGTTGGCGACAGAAGCTTTAGCTTTGCAGGTCCTAGACTGTGGAACTCGCTTCCACAATTCTTACGCAACGACAACTACTCTCCTACTGCCGACTATGGCTCATCCTTTTCAGCGGTCCTGAGCTGCTAGTTCCATGCTACTCACTACCTCAACTGCCCTCCTGACTCTGCTATGCTTCTTACTTTCTCTTCTTTTCGTGATACGAAGTCTAATGGCTACCGAATGCGTACCGAAAGCCGCTTTGGCTATGAGCGCACCATAAAAAATCTCCTGCGTAACACCCACGTGGTCTTTATGACTTTGTGGAGTTACAGGAGGAGATACATTACATAACTTAGTTTAGAATACCACACCCATATTACTGGCAGACGTACCGGAAATGAACGTTAGATGAACCGATCCCGATAGTGAGGTCTTCTAACTTTCTGATGACAGTTGATTTGCTGTAATAACTCTTGAAACTTTACATCGGTTTCGATGACCCTGCGACCCCACTGACCGTGACCGTTTTACCCGACTCGTCCAGTTACTCGGCGAACAGGTGCGAATGGGCAAAGTGGAAGTCCGGAGCGCACGCACCCGGCCAGCCCTAATGCGAAGCAGGGGCCCAGAGAAGGAGATATAGTTACTGTTACAAACGGGCTGCCTTACACGACCGGAAACAACTCGGCCGCGAACACGGTGCACGTCTAACGGTGCTAGTCCCTCGGTCGACGTACACCAATAGCCGACGATGCCCTGAGCCTTTAAGTGGTGGCTATCGTAAAGTTCTCAAATCGTTTATTCACCAGCAGCACTTCTCACTCCCAGCGAGAGAGCCCCAACTGCTCCGCCGTGCGTTAACTTCCTCTCTGCCCCTCTCCCCCTGGTCGACTCCCCTGATTCGTCGACCACAACTGTGCACCGCCCGACACTGATTGTGAACCACCATCTGGCCACCGGCTGGTTCGTGCCACATCAAAGGCGGACCACAGCAGTGCACCTGCCGACCCTGATGGTGAATACACCATCTGGCCACCGGCGGGTTACCAGCCTGTGTCCAGGCCACATCACAGGCTCATCAAAGGAGCCGGCATACAATACATGCCTACACACGTACATACGAACTACACGCCCCCTTGACCTTAAGGTCACGAGTCAGGAGCCGGCATACAATGCATACATACATACGAACTACATATCGACTTGCAGGCGCAGCATGAATGCTCCCAGGTTTGCCGCCCGTGGCGAAACGCGGCAGCAACGAAGTGCAACCATGCCTCAAGATGGCTTTTTCTCTAGCGTCGTTAGGCAGCGTGTCCGACAGCTGAGTAGGATTACAGGCGCCGAGTATCGGTGATAGGGAACATTAATAATAATAATAATAATAATAATGCACTTGATAAAGCAGTCTCAGATCACTCAATCTCTTTCCAGGCGCTTTACATTGGCTGCTAAGGAAAGACGATTAAAGGGTGAGTGGTATCATGCTTGATAAACAGCATGAATAATATGGTTAAGGGTGACATGCACAGGGTCAGCATACAAGTGTGGTTAGTGGCAGAATGGAACAGTATCAGCATGCAACGGTATCAGCATGCATAACCACATAAAATACGAATCTCAGGGATCCACTAAATGCTGTCATAAATAGATGCGCTTTTAATTTATTTTTAAATGTGGTCAGGTCAGGGGATGTCGTGACCGAAGTTGGGAGTGAGTTCCAGGCTTTGGGAGCATACGAACTAAATGCACGGTCTACAAAGGATTTGAGCTTTGTACGAGGTAGTGATAAACTATTGGGTTCCGAAAAGCGGGTGGTACGATGCTTGGCCTGGTGGGGGAGTAGATCTGAGAGATAGGGTGGAGTCAAAGAATGAAGTTACCTAAAAGTGAGCGACAAAACCTTGAAGTCAATCTGTTGCTGACTGGTAGCCAGTGCAGGTCGGCAAGAAGTGGTGTGATGTGGCAACTGCGACGCTCATGACGGACAAGCTTAGCTTCGGAGTTTTGCGCCATCTGTAATTATTAAAATATTTTTTATTAATATAATTTTACTAAACGTTGCTTTTCCGACCACATGCAGACTCATTCAATCCACAGTGTGTGCCCATCTTCTCCTCTAAAATAACCTGTGAATCGCAAAACCTCAAGACCCTTGACATCGATTCTGTCCGTGCGAGATTATCTGTTTCACCTCTGCTGCTCAGTCTCCCTCCGATCTGTTATCATTGTTTGATAGCTACAACACGGCACTAGCTGACACGCTCGACGAGTTTGCACCTCTGACAAAGCGCACTGTGCGCCCCCGCCCAGACGGCCTATGGTTTACCACAGACATTAAACTAGCCAAGTCTACTAAGCCCAAGCTTGAAAAAGCATTCAAAAGATCTGGACTGATTGTCCATCGACAGACATATGAAGACTACTGTAGGTCGTACCAATGGCAAAGGCCAAGTCTAGCTTCTATAGAAACATTGTTGAATCACAGATGCACAATCCAAATGCTGATGTCGACGGTAAACCATCTCCTTAACCGCTCCCAGATTAGCTCCTTACCTGATGATCTTGTAGTAATCTAACCGATCGCTTCTCTCGATTCTTAGTGTAGGAGATAGACAAGATCAGGGAAATCATCCCTGCGATGACAACATCCCCACTAGAATGCTGTTCCCCGATTCCTAGCTGCACCTCAATGTCTAAATTTAAGCAGGTCATTAGTGATCTAGTCCTGAAGTTCGTATCTCAATTAAAGAAGACAGCAAATCCTCTGGAATCTATTCCCACTGTCCTGCTCCTACGTTGCATTCATCTGCTGCTGCCATGCTAACATGCTAACATGCTAACATCATTAAAATGTCATTAGCCTCAGGTCATGTCCCAGCACATTTCAAAAAAGCAGTATTCAGACCACTTCTCAAGAAAGCGACACTGGACCAAGAGAACTTAAGTAACTACCGCCCACTCTCCCTTCTACCATTCCTATCAATGACACTGGAACGGATCATGGCGGACCAGCTGAACCCATATATTGAAACCTCACACCTTGCTAGTAATTTCCAGTATGGCTTTAGAGCTAATCACTCCACAGAGTCAGCATTGCTTAGGGCATACAACGACCTACTTAGGAATGCAGACATGGGTAGAGTGTCTCTGCTTGTTTTGCTCAATCTTTCGGCAGCTTTTGACACCATCGATCACAAAGTTCTTCTAGAGCTCCTCTCATCTCGCCTGGGCATCACTGGCACTGATCTGCAGTGGTTCAGGTCCTATCTCATTGGGAGACTCCAGAGTATTGACGTGAATGGACCAAGATCAACCGAGGTACCTCTGAAATATGGCGTACCTCAGGGCTCCGTGCTGGATCCGGTTCTTTTCACGGTTTATACTCTCCCTCTTGCTGATGTGATTGCCAAGCACAATCTAGGCTTTCACTTCTATGCGGATGACACTCAGTCGTACCTTTGCTTTGATCCCTTCATCCCTCCATTGCGTTGAATTCTCTCAACTTCCTTGGTGCATGTATTGGTGAAATCCGCACATGGATGGCGGCAAATTTTCTTAAATTTAATTACCAATACATGCACCAAGGAAGTTGAGAGAATCCAACGCAATGGAGGGATGAAGGGATCAAAGCAAAGGTACGACTGAGTGTCGTCCGCATAGAAGTGAAAGCCTAGATTGTGCTTGGCAATCACAACAGCAAGAAGGAGGGTATAGACCGTGAAAAGAACTCGATCCAGCACGGAGCCCTGAGATACCCATATTTCAGAGGTACCTCGGATAGTCTTTGTCCATTCCCATCAATACTCTGGGAGTCTCCTACTGAGATAGCACCTGAACCATTGCAGAGCAGTGCCAGTGATGCCCAGGTGAGATGGGATGTGCCCAAGACGGACTTGGGGATTGATTTATGTCAAAATTTACTGAGATATCGAGCAAAACAAGCAGAGATACTCTACCCATGTCTGCCTTCCTAAGTAGGTCTTTGTACACGCGAAGCAATGCTGACTCTGCGGAGTGATGATCTCTAACGCCAGACTGGCACTTAAAAGCAAGGTTTGAAGTTTCAACATGAGTTCATCTGGTCTGCCACGGCTCGATCCAGCGTCTTTGATAGGAATGGTAGAAGGGAGATCATGTGGTAGTTACTCACGTTTTTTTGGTCTAGTGTCGCTTGTGTGGGTAGTGGTCTGACTACAGCTTTTTTGAAAGGTGCTGGGACATGACATGAGGCTAATGACATATTAATGATGTTAGTTATTCATGGCAGTAGCAGATCAATCCACCGTAGGAGCAGGACAGTGGGAATCCAAAGGATCCAAAGGACTTGTTGTGTTCTTTGCTTGGGATATGAACTTCAGGACGAGATCACTAGTGACCTGCTTGAATTTAGACATTAAGGTGTTGCAAGGAATCGAGGGACAGCATTCCAGGTGGGTGCTGCCATCGCAGGGACGGACTCCCTGATCTTGTCTATTTTCTGGACATAGAAGCTAGAGAAGCGATTAGCTAGATCATCATGGGGATCATCAGGTAAGAAGCTAACCTTGGAGCGGTTGAGGAGATGGTTGATCGTCGACATCAGTATTTTCGGATTGTGCATATGTGATTCAACATTTTGTGTATAGAAGCTAAACTTGGCCTTTGCTAGAATCAATTGGTGTAATGTACAGTAGTCCTCATAGGCCTGGCGATGGATGTCAGTCCTGATCTTTTGTAAACTTGTTCAAGCTTGCGCTTAGTAAACCTAGTTAATTTAACGTCTGGTAAACCATAGGCCGTCTCGGCGAGGGTGCACAGTGCACTTAGTCAGAGGTCCAAACTCATTGAGCATGTCAGCTAGTGTCGTGTTGTAGCTATTTACCATGATGACCGATCGGAGGGGGACTGAGCAGCAGAGGCGGGGCACATATGCTCGCACGGACAGCATCGATGCCAAGTGTCTTGAGGTTTCGCGATGTACAGGTGATTTTAAAGGAGTACACACATTGTGGACTGAATGAGATCTGCATGTGGTCAGATAAGCAGGATTTTGGAATATTTTTTGATGAAAAAGTGCAGTTATATGAGAAAATTTGGTCGAGTGTTGGGCCCTTTATGTGGGTAGGGCCATGCACATGAGCCACAAGAGACAATGAGTCAATCAATGCACGAAATTCAGTGCTGAAGTCGTCAGATAAGTTATCAAAGTGAATGTTAAAAATCACCCAGAATGAGGAAGAATTGATTGCTTGCACATAGAATCGAAATGAGATCGGTGAAATCTGAGATTAAGGAGGATTTGATACCTGCTGGGCGATAGATTGCCACCAGCGGTAGCTTGTTTTCGGATGAAATCAAGACAATCAATTCGAAAGACTGCTTCAAAGGTACTGCAAATAGGTTGAAGTTGAATTTCGAGCACACGATAATGGCAACTCTGCCTCCAGTTTTGATTGATCTATGGGTGTGAAAGAATGAGAAACCAGTCGGCTGGCGTCTTAATTTGTCGGGCAGTTAACCAATTGTATTCAAGTTTCAGTCAAATCGAGCAGGTCGAGACCATTTTTTTAAAATAAGGTCCTTATTACTAGAGGTTTTTTGCGCATTGAGCGAGGATTCCAAAGGCAAGCGTTAAGCTTGGCCTCCGGAGTTATAACAGGCCTGATGGCTACTAAGTTAGAGAGACTCACAGGGACGTCTGCGGGGGAGCGTGCTGAACGGTTCGAGACATTACTATCAATACCAAACGAGCGGGTAATCAGCTCGCAATTCTCGCCAAACGAGCGGCGTCAAAGCTGGCGGCTCCGGGGTGCTTTTCTTTTGGTAATGCATAATTCACCAATCTTAGCAACAGCAGTAACATCTAGGAATGGATTTTAACTACGATGACGAAGCGATAATAGGTGCGCAACATCAATTCCCTATAAGGGTCACGGGTGCCTTTAAACTGCTGCTGGCTAGAGGTCTACAGCTCAACAGATGCCTGGTTGAGAGCTTCGACTATAACTCAGCACAACTGACTGCCTATCACGCGGTTTCGGCTTTTAAGCTCCTCATAGCCTTTATATTTCAGTGAATAATTGTCTTCTCGGCCGTCATAATCCTGCTGATTTATTCTGCCCTGTCACACCTTACTCCTGTCGTAATACCTAAGGACCAATTCTCACGCACCCACATTGATACCTTATCTGCAGTGACATGGACTGCTATTTCTATGAGCGCTAGCATTTCACCATTGACATCAAACGCTTTCGGCTTCTCACGAATTACTGCTGCCCGTGTGCTTACAGGTAACCCGACTTGAGCGCGAGAGACAAATGAGCCCAAAAAAACGCGCCGACAAAAGCACGAAACGACATAAGTGCGCAGGTGAAAAGCTCGCCGAAAGATGCGAGCAAAGGAAATAGTTTTCAACAATTCTGGTTTAAATAGATATTCACGATTCAAGTGTTTTATCAGATAAAGTGGATACATAGTATAATTCGCATAACCTTATGATTTATGCCAGGTTTTAAATATATTTTTATTAAACGGTATAGTTACATAAAAATAGTTAATACACCACAATAGTTTTAGCCCATTTTTTTACTTGGATGTTGAGTTTGCGTGCAATTCCTTGAAGGTAATCTCAAACTGCGACTGTTTCGAGCTAGGTTTTTGATGACGCGAACACGAGCATTCCACAGTTGCAAAGGAAACCTTGGATTTGCACGTCAATCTCTTCGTTGTCTGCGTATGCATATTTCTTTCCAGTTGTTGATCGATGATGCCATTAGAGGAGGGCGGTGGTCGGCCAATTCGTCGAAAGAAACAAGAACATCCACTACAGAAACGAAGCTCAGAGCTAAAAAAAATTTCGGCATTGCATGCGTTCTCAGATTTTTGTCGTCCCGCTTACGTGCGGTAAGATTAAAATCTTGACCCAATCTGCGCGAAGATTCTGTCCGAGATCAAACAAGCATCCAACTTGCTTCGCTCCAGGGAAGACGGCTGAACAGGCATTCGAACTGGCTTTCTCGAAATTTGACACGATACTTTCCGGATTCAGGTTTTGAATTATTAATGCATGACGAAACTGGATGTACTATTGTTACGTCCAAACCAGCCGTATAACGCAATAGTTTTTCTTTTCGATACAATAGTAATTAATTTGGAAGAAAGGAAACCAGGTGAATCAAATTAATCAAGTATACTTGAACAAAAAATTAATGTAACTGTCAAGCAATTTTGTCGTGAGTGCATCTTTTGTGGCTGCTAGCATTGCGTGCTTTTGTGGGTGCGATTCTTTACGGTGCCGAGCCTGCATTTTGAGTAAAAGCTCACAGTAGCGATGGTTCCAAGTAGAGAGAGCATGCTAACAAACCTGGGGCACATTTTGTCCTCGATTTCTATTCTACTCAAGCTCTTGGAGATAAATAGAAAAGATTACCTAAATGCCAATATCTAACCAAAATTTGGGAAGGCATTGAGCCTATAGATTTAATTTTAAAGCATGTGTCTTTTATTTCATTCTAATTGGAGATCTCGGAACATTAATTCTAATGCATAGGTACGATGTGCTTTCAGTACAAGTACTGCGAGAACCCAACAACAGCTTGACGTTGAAGATGGAGCATTACTATTTGTTGTACAAAAAAAATTTGTGCAGCCGTTTAGCACGATATAGTGAGACACATTGTATGTATTTGCCTTCCGCTTATCGCAGGCCAAAAGTGAAAGCTATTGAGATGTGGTGAGATTTAGACATTCTAAGCCTACGGATCATGTAAGTGAAAATTGCTGTGCTCGTTGCTACATTGCTCAAACGATCGATAAAATATTTTAAAAATTTGCTTTCGAATAGTCAGATTAGTTTCCAAATGAATGAGACGCTGCAACAGCGCTGTCCAGCATGGACAACCAGTAGCAACGGTTGGCCGTTTGGTGAGTGATTTACTTCAGAAAATAAATTATCCCTCACTGTGGGTTGAATGTTGTAAGTTTATTTTGCAGCCAGATGTTTTTTGAAGAAACGAGAATAGCAAGCGCAGCGATAAAGTCCTGAACAATTCGTACGAGCTTCTGTAACTAACCCACTCAAAATCAATCAAAATTCACACCTCGGTGATTAATCAATGCTGTCAATATGAATTCTGACCGCATCAGGCCACAACGTCTGGCGTTAGGCATAGTCCGACAGCAATTAGCTGAAAGTGTGCCAGTGCACACTGCTCTGCCAATAACTGGCAAAATATAGCCAAAGCTTGGGCTGATGGGCTCTCAAACTACTGTCTAAGGCAAACGTTTTCCAATTGGCTAACAGCAAATGGAAATGAATAAATGAGTGGACCAGCTTGCAACTGGGCATTCATATGTGATTTGTGTAGAAGTAAAGATTAACTATCTTTATGATACATGGTTATCTCTAGTGTAAAAGAGAGATAAATGCTTAGGTTAATAATAATAATACATTTGTATAGCACCCTAAAAGAACTCAATCTCTTTCTAGGCACTTGACATTTGCAGCAACGGAAGCACGATCGAGTTATGTGCTCTGATAAATAGATGCGTTATTAGCTTTTTTAAATTTTGTCAAGTCGGGAAATGTCGTGACACCTGTCGGAAGTGGGTTCCAAGCTTGGGTAGCATACGAACTAAAGGCACGGTCTCCAAAAGATTTGAGGTTCGTACGAGGTTTAGGTAAACTATTAGATTCAGAAAAGTAAGTGGTGCGATGCTTAGCCTGGTGGGGAACAGATCTGATAGGTAGGCTGGAGCCAAAACATGAAGAGACCTGACTTTGCAAACTTTATTTGCTGAGAGATTTATGAGGAGTCTGTCCTTTCAATTCTTGTATTTCTTGTCATGGCTCATGCTACTATTACTAATTAGTTGACATGATTCCTTGCCTGCCAATCTCGCAGATGGCGCTATAAGAATGTATTATTCTTATTATTACTTGTAAACGTGGAGCATATCTATTGGTTTAGACTGCAGTCTAAATTATTAGAAAATATACTTGTTTCAAAAATATTGTGATTTGAATTTAACTTAATGAGCTGTATGAGTAACATTCCAAAAAATCCAAGATGGTATTTGAACCTCGTTAACTGCCGTTTATGCAGTTACCGTGTATGCGAGGTTAAATAGCTTCGGTTTTTTCCGATTGGCTAGTTTTAATACAAAGCTCCCGAATGGTGCAAGCTTCATTTGAATAAAGGTGCTGTCATAGCCTAGTTTTCACAGAATGCTGTGGTTTATTTGTATGCTTATAAATCTATGATGTATCTTTACCTTCAAGCTGTGTATTGTCCATGATGTGTCAACTGTTTCCGAAATGCCGGTCTTAGACAACGATTGCTTAGGCCTCGCAAGATCCTTAACTCACAGGATTAGACCATCAGTACGGCTAATTATAAGTAAATAATAAGTTTGTTTCAATTAGCCATGTCTTCTATCAACTAAGCATGCTCACTTCGCGGTGTCAAGAAACATGTGAAACACGTAAGGCTGAGATCAGATGTTGTTGAGTTGTGTTTACAAAATAGTTTATTGTGCTTGACTAAGGGAGACATTAGAAATCTTGAGCAGATCATTAGGCCACTGCAGCTGGTGATTAATATGGCTGCAAGGCTACTTATCTAATCCCAGAGGTTCGGTCGTGCGTCCGTGTCTGAGGAAACTTCGATGGCTTCCGATTGATCAACGGATGCAGACTAAAGTTCTTACACTGACCTACAAGGCCAAGGCCACGGCTTGGCTCCTTCATACCTAGCTAAACTGCTGCACCAGTTTTAGCCTTCTTGTGCCCTCAGGTCCTCTGTGAACAATAAATTTTCTGTTCCATTTCTACATTAAAATACCGTTGGTGACAGAAGCTTTTGCTCTGCAGGTCCCAGAGTGGGGAATTCATTTCCACAATTCTTACGCAACGAAATTTACTCTCGCGCTACCGACTGCGACACATCCATTCCGGCGGTTCCGAGCTGCCACTTATATGCTACATACTAGCTTAACTGCCCTCCTGACTCAACTATACTTCCTAATTTCACACTGTTGCATGAGATGGATTTTGACTGAATCTACTTCACAGCCAGTAAAACTATACCACACCGATCGATCTCACCTTGACCTGCAGTGCAGCAGTGGATGACTCAGGACAAATCTATTCTTTGAACTGCTGACCACTGCTGATTGGCTGGACATCATATGTCGTTAGGCCAATTGAACTCGTCATATGCCGCATCACCTATGGCTGATCAAACATCGGAATTTTAATGGCTTCATGTTAGCATTGCATCTTACAACGAAGTATGTTAGCAACAACATGTGTACCGAAAGCTGCTTGTACTAGCTTATTTAACAACCTCTTTTTTTACATCAGCAGAAGAGTCTTATAGGCTATCACCACCGCTTGCACCGGCAATAACGGCTCACCCATCGCAGGATTTAAACCAACGACCCATGGGACCGAGGTAATGAAGAGCAACCGCCTTACCTAGTGTGTCATGACGGCTTTGAGTGGGCTATAGCACACTCCTCTTTATTACCCCCACTTAGTATTAGTGGCTTTGTGGTGGTAAAGTGCTCGCTCTTCAAGAACGAGGTCGTGGGTTCGAATCCTGCAACGGGCGATCCTATATTGCCATCTGCAAGCGATAGTGATAGCCGTTAAGGCCTTTCTGCAGATATGCAAATCAAGCTGTTAAATCAGCTAATATTTTTGGAGTTCCAAACGGAAGTAGATTACATAACATTGCGACCTGGGCGCGAAAAGCAAGGACATTACCCCTTACCTGAGGGCTAGACCTAGGGGCTGCTACTGTGCTCGCACTTCTTGACCCGGTCGCGGATTCGATTCCTGCCGCCTGAAACTCTCTGTTGTCGACTGCAAGCCAGAGTAACAGCCACTAAGGCTCGTCTGTCGCAATAGCATACAAAAGATCAGAACTGAATGTCAATCGACAGGCATACAAAGATTACTCTAGGTCGTACCAATCGGTCCTAGCAAAGGCCAAGTCTAGCTTCTATGAAAAACATTGTTGAATCACATATGTGAAATCCAAAAATGCTGATCTCGACGATCAACCACCTCCTCAACCGCTCCCAGGTTAGCTCCTTACTGGGTGATCCGTGTGATGATCTAACTGATCCCTTCTCTAAATTCTTTGTCTGGAAGATAGACAGGATTAGGGAGTCCATCCCTGCGATGCCAGCATCTTCCTAGAATGCTGTCCCTCGATTCCTTGCAGCACCTTAATGTCTACATTCAAGCAGGTCACTAGTAATCTCGTCCTGAAGTTCATATCCCAACCAAAGAATACACCAAGTCCTATAGATCCTGTTTCCGCTGTCCTGCTCCTACGCTGCATTGATCTGCTGCTGTCATGAATAAATAACATCATTATTACGTCATTAGCCTCAGGTCATGTCCCAGTAAATAAATATAATTAAATATAATTCATTTATATAGCGCCCCGAGATAGCTTAATCTCTATTCAGGGGCTTCACATATGCCTCGTGGCTCAAGCCCACGACCTCAGTCAGACCTTGGTCGGGGCGAGCACCTTAACCGCTAGACCAAACCAGCTCGGCGAGTACTGTTCAAGAAAGCTGTAGTCAGACCACTACTCACGAAAGCGACACTAGACCAAGACAACTTGAGCAACTACCGCTCAGTCTCCTTTCTACCATTCCTATCAAAGACACTGAAACGAGTCGTGGCAGACCAGAAGAACTCATATTTTGAAACTTAAAACCCTGCTATTTAGGTCCAGTCTGGGTTTAGAGCTAACCACTCCACAGAGCCAGCATTGCTTCGCATGTACAACGACCTACTTAAGGATGCAGACATGGGTGGAGTATCTCTGCTTGATTTGATCGATGTCTCGGCAGCTTTTGATACTATCAATCCCCGAGTCCTTCTTGGGCGCCTCTCGTCTCGCCTGGACATCCCTGACACTGCTCTACTATGGTTCAGGTCCTATCTCAGTGAGAGACTGTAGATTATGGATGTGAATGAACATAGATCATCCGCAGTACCTCTGCAATATGACGTACCTCAGGGCTCCGTGCTAGCTCTGATTCTTTTCACGGTTTATACTCTCCATCTTGCTGATGTGATTGCCAAGCACAATCTAGGCTTTCACTTCTATGCGGATGACACTCAGTTGTACCTTTGCTTTGATCCCTCCCAGCCCTCTCGCACATCAAAATCTTTCCATTCTCTTTCTGGATGTATTGATGACATCCGTACATAGATGGCAGAAAGTTTTCTCAAATTTAACGATGATTAAACTAACTTGCCGTTTATGGGCTAACCCTGTGTGATTCAGAAATTGGAAAGGCTAACGCTCAAAATCGGCTCTGCTAGCATATCTCCTGTTAAATCAGCTCGAAATCTAGGCGTCATGTTCCAAAGTGACCTTTTGTTAGATGACCACATCAGAATCACAACCAAGTCTGCCTACTTTCAGTTACAACACTTTGCTAAAACTCGGGTGTGTTTAGAATGGGACACTACATCAAAGTTGGTCCATGCATTTGTGACATCCCGGCTTGAATCCTGTAACTCACTGCTTTATAGCCTACCAGCCTGTGCAATCAGGTTCTCACAGCTGGTGCACAACTGTGCAGGTAGGCTTGTCTGTTGTGAGCGTGGCAGTTGCCACATCACACCACCAATCACCGACCTGCACTGGCTCCCAGTCAAGCAACGGATCGACTTCAAGGTTTTGTCACTCACTATTAGGTCCTTTCATTCTTCGGCTCGAGCCTACCTATCAGATCCACTCCCCCATCAGGCCAAGCATCATACCACTCGCTTTTCGGAATCTAACTGTTTACCTCGAACAAACCTCAAATAATTTGGAGACTGTGCATTTAGTTCGTATGCTCCCAAGCCCTGGAACTCACTCCCAACTTCGGTCACGACATTCACTGACTTTACCACATTTAAATAGTAATTTAAAATGCACCTATTTATGACACCATTTAGTGGGTCCCTGTGATTCGCCTTTTATGTGGTTATGCGTTCTGACACTGTTGCATGCTGCCACTAGCCGCACTTACAAGCTGACCCTGTGCATATCACCCGTAACCATATTATTCATGTTGCTTATCAAGCATGATATTTCCACTCACCATTGGATCGTGCTTCTTTTGCAGAAAATGCAAAGCTCCTAAAAAAAGATTAAGTTCTCTGAGGGCACTTTATCAAGTGTATCAATATTAAATTTATTATTATATACAAAAACATGTAGAATCATCTGACCGCTCCTTAATTGTTTTCCTTTTCTGTGTTTTACGTTTTGCCTGTAGCTTCACTCAGCACTATTAAATTAAAGGGCCTGTCAGCCCTTTCAGAAGGAGGAACATTGTTGGCTCTTTACACACCCGCTTTTCTTAAGTCCTCTGGAATAAGTTGCTTTCGTAATAAAATAGTCCCAGACCTTCGTATGCACCGAAAGCGTGGAACTCGTCTCTAGCTCTAGCTCTAACTCTAACTCTAGCTCTGTCATCACCTGCAATGAGTTTGCATCATTTATTTCTCAGCTTAGGATGCATTTTTTCCACTCGGCTTTCTCTTTACCCCAAATAAATTTATGGTTACTGTTTAACAGCAAAACAGCTGTTTTCACCAAAAATCGAAAAACAGTAAACAGCTGTTTTTTCAATTGTTTAACAGTTTCGAACGGGAATATTTTCCCAACAAAATTATTCCAACTGAAGCCCCAACATTTTCAATGGATATAAATATGTGAAGGAAAGTAAATTTTAAAAGGTTTCTTTGAATGTGATAGTGATTTGCTATGATGATTTTATCATATTGGCCTAAAAGTAAAATTAGATTGCATTATTTTAAAAATTAGTAATATATTTATTAAATTGATCTTGGGGCATCAGTAGATATAGATGTTCATTTCAGCCTTGTCTTCAGTCTAGAGATATGCCGTAAAACCACATAATCCAACTGCAGAAGAGCTAGAAGGCTTATGCAGATGGTGCAATACAATCATCAAATTCTCTGGAAACTCCAAGCAAACTTCGTTGTAAAACTCGACTGAAAATACAAGGAACTGTTTTTGGTAAGTCTGCTGGCAGATGTACATCCAAGAAAGAGCCCGTAAATAATACGAGCGTAAAAAACTGCCCATTTCTTGGTGCGAAAGATTCGGAATGAGATTGTTACCAATCTGGCTACTGATAAATTATCCATTAGAGCTACCACTAGATACAAGTGTATGCGGCAATTATTCTCGTGAGATGGATTCAAACTTCCAGCTAATGATAACGATGTGATGAAGCTGGAGCATGGTGATTACGAAGAAAAGAGAAACAAGACGATTTCCGAAATCAGGGGGGAACTCGAAGGGGAAGGAACGTTTAGCATGAATGCATGAATACACAGTCGTGAGAGTACAACAATTCTTCGGATTCAATATTCATGATATCGACAATAAAGCAAAAATGAAGACGGGTCTTGCTCACATGTTTGGTTCGTGCACTACTCTCAATATAATCGAATCAATGAAACAGCGTTTAAGCGTTTTTGGAATAACGATGGAGAGGGATTAGGTAGGATCTACTTAGGATGGCGCTGCAGTAAAGAAGAAATGCATTCGCCACGTCAATATAATCGTAAATTTCTGCTTATGCCGGATCTGCACCTTAGATTATGTGACACATTGTACAGGAACAGTGCTGAAATAAACGGTTTAAACCTGGATAGTGATGATGCTGATGAAATGGAAAATTTTGAAGCAGGTACTGACTTGGAAGTAATCAGCGATTATGCATTATAATGAGACATCAATTATCACGATCTGCTCATGAAGCCACGCAAGCTTGTCAGATTAATCAGAAAATCATCTGTCCGATATAATCCCTTGCAATCCAAAATAAAAGCTAGGTTCGGACGCGAGATTGAACTGCATCTTGACGTGAAGACGCGGTGGAACTCTACTATCCCAACAATGCTAGAACCGCTACTAAAAACAGAAGTCACCATGCGCGAGACGCTAGCCTAATTCAAGACACTGGAAATGATTGAGACATTGGATTTTGACGCTCTCAAAACTCTTCTGAACACAAAAGAACCTGTGAAACTTGCTATTGAGAATGTAAATCGAGAAGACGCGACTCTGATGAGTGCTGACACATTTTTAGAATTAATTCATACTCAACAATCTCTTTAACTTGAATATAGACATTAGTACCAAGCTCGTGAAAAGTTTTAAGTGTCTGGTTGAAGAGAAGGTTTTGAAGGTTTTGAACAAGGGTTTCATGAAATTCTTGTGCAGTCACAAAGATTTATCTATTACCACGTTAAAAACTACGCTACATTACTCAGGAAATCTAGCATCTCGTCGATTTGGAGTCAACTATGTAGAAGTTGTCGTTGAGCAGTCATCCAATTGCCGAAAGTCTGAACTTGTCTCTTCAAGAAGAATTGAATTTTTTTCTTCAAAAAATGGCTCGTTAATTACAGCCGGAGGTCAAAACCGCTTCAAATGGCTCAAGTCCGAATTCATGCTCTACAGAAACTCTGGCCAGTGCACTGAAAATTTCCAGACATTGTCCAACATAACTTTATAAATTAAACCAACAGCAACGGATATTGAATAAGTTTTTTTCAGTCTGTACAAATTTCTGAACAAAATTAAGTTCGCGTATCTCACCCATGTCGCCTACAGCACTTGAGTTCTTAAAATATCATTTTAAGAAGTAAAAATGCATTGATTTACAACTTATCATTAAATATGTATATATAATAATAAAAAACATTGTAATAAATCACAGCATTTAGTGGGTTCATATGATTCGTCTTTTGAGTGCTTATGAGTGCTGACACCGTGCATGCTGCCACTAACCATATATACGTGCTAACCCTGTACATGTCACCTCTAACCACTTTATGCCTGCTGTCATTGAGCATTGTATCACTAACCATTCGATCATGCTTCCTATGCCGCACGTGCAAAGTGCCGAGAAAAAGATTAAGTTTTCTAGGGGCACTATAACAAATGTATTATTATTATTGTTAAAATTATGTTCATCACAAAAATAAGTTATTGACTGTAAAATTAGTGAAAAATAAAACAAATCGTCACAACATCTTCAACAGCTGTTTTTTAAATTGAAAACTGTAAACAGCTGTTTTTTAAAAATGGCTATTTTTTTAGAAGCCCTAACTTTGAACAGCTTTTCTTATTTCCTGTAAACTTTGCGCGCTCAACCATGCAGGATTCAGTGCATATTTCCATGGTGGGATCCTAGATCTACGGGTGTCTTCTTGTAAGCTTTTGCTTGCTAGCCAAAGTACGATACTGTGCGTGCCATTTACGCTAACCTATCGGTTCTCTTGCCTCGAGTTCTAAAGCATCTAGATATAGGCTTTTAATTCCCTTATTGTGTAGCAAAAATTATGTAGTATTATTTTTTTGTTCATTGTGTTCCATAAGTTTACGCATCAGGCATTCATGAGCGAGCAAGTTCAGTTGTAACCAGCGGAATGCAGCTGCCGGTACGGGTGATGAATGAGAGAAAGAGAGGTAAGAGGTAGAGAGGAGAAGGAGAGCTTCAGAGTGCAACAGAGACTGGAGGACTGTGTGTTTTGAGTGAGATACAGAGATGTAAGGAGAAGAGAAGAAGCAGAGAGATGGAGAGGAGAGGAAGAGTTCAAAAGATATAGCCACGGAGAGATACGATGAGTCATTGGCTTAGTGCTTTTGGAACGCTTATATTTCATGTAAGCGTCTACGCAAGCGAATTGGACGGATTTAAGGATTTGTGCGGCTAGCCGCTGCTGCTCGCCTTCTCTTGCACAGGATTTTCAGTATGGCAGTCCTGTACGTGCGGTCCAAAGTGACGTATATGGTTGGAGCCACGATCACGTTCCCAGTGTAAGAGATCAGTATCACTCTGAAAATCACAAACTTGACGGTTCCGCTGAGGAACACGGCGACTATACCGAGAACGAGCGGTGCTACAACGAATGTTGAATGCTCTATACCCAGAACGCTCAGCGTCCTCAGCGCTGCCCGGCTGCGGCGCCGCTCTCTCCCGGCCACTTTTTTGGCGATCCTCCATATGCGTGCGTAGCAGCAGATCAGCCAGGCTAGAGAAAGCGCCTGCATGACAAAGACCAGAGGGATCGCGACTCTCCTCGTATATTCTCCCGCCGCGCTTCCGATGCAGCCGAACGCGGCGTCGTAGCAAAACGAGCGCGTCGAGCTCATTGCAGAAGCCAGCACTGTCGCCGGGATTGCAATGAACGCGGTCAGCATGACATACGGACGGCGTTGGAAGAAAAATGTCTCGTAATTCAAAGGATGCTCGATTACTAGAAACCGATCGTACGCCATGCCAGAGAGAAAAAATGCCAAGCAGTTGGCCGACGCGTGACGCGCTATACCCAGAACTATGCACAAATACCAATTAATCTCAGGAAAGAACTCGCGATATCCCAACTGGACGATGCGTACCACAGCTGGAATCATGCCGGCGAGAAGAAAGCCTAATGACATGTGCTGTCCAAGGCGGCTCCGTCTGCCGCTGGTTTTGGCAGTCATCATTACATAAAACGTGTTCACAGTTAGGATTGTCAGGTCGGTAGGATATGCTGCTATCTTAGCCATGTCTGGACCTCCGTTGTCCGATTTATTCCAGCATGCTGTTATGGCTTCGCCTACCATCTACAAATAAAAAAGCAGAACCGCGCGCGAAATCCGCATTGCGTTAGATCAGCAGTTCTCAGCCTGTGGGTCGCGATCCTTTTTTTGGTCGAACGACCCTTTCACAGGGTTTCGCCAAGGACCACCGGAAAACAGGCATTTCTACATTTTGCACACAAGAATTCTATGGTTGGGGTCGCCATAGCAAGAAGAACTGTATTAAAGGGTCGCGGCATTAGGAAGGTTGAGAAGCACTGCGCTATATTTTTCCAAGAGAAATAGAGCGCAGAGTCGTTTCAATATCAACACCGAACTTTTAAGGGCATGCAGATAAACCAAGAAAGTGTTTTGAGTAGGTGAGCCTAGCGAATATAGTGCGTGCATTAGGAGAGGAGTGCATGCACCTCTCAGATAAGCCTATCGAGAACTGCATGTATTATTAATAATTCACGTACTTTCAGATAAACAGTTACCTATTGCCTTGAATTATTTCACTAGAAATGTTAAGTTGATATTGAAACTTATCGGAGCTTATATAAAAATCACTGAGAAGCATTCGTTAAAGCAATTCAATCTCAGAGTTACCTGAAAGTTTGCCGCGAGAGAGGCGCGCCGGCGTTTTGGTGGTTCGGCGGTGTTTAAAGGTGGAATAGAGCTTTTCAAAAGTTCGGCCACTAAATTACTACACAAAGGGCATGCGTGCAGCCTATGTATGCAGCGACGGAGTCCTTAATTTTTATTTCCTAGGAAACGTTTCAAAACTATATTAAGTAGTGCACAGCATATGTCGTGCTTGTTGCAGCAATCAAATAAAGCAGCAGACGAGATTTGAAAGGTGGTGCCTTGAAAAATTATGAACGCCGTTACAATGAGATTCTCGTGATATATAATCAAAGCTAACCAAAATATGCTAAAGAATTTCCAGTAAGTTAGAGCCACTGTTACAAAGCTCGTAAAGAGGACTCCACTAACCTAAGCTCACTGACGTCAACACATTTGTTCCTGCATGAAAACACCTCTCATTCAGTTACCGGCTCGTTTTTACTTTAATTATGTGTGTCATTTGCTTCTTTATATTTAAGAATTTCTAGTCTTTTATTGTAAACCCGTATTCCTTTGAGGACGTGTGAATTATTTATATAGCTCTCGTCTTTAAGAAGCCAGGTTGCTATTCAGAAGCTTTCTCAATCACCGAACTGTGCATGTCAACTTGTTTCGTAAAGAGATTTGCGACAGACATCGCGAGTTCCTGCTGGCAATTTGGGTGAGTATTTTTTGGTGAAATTTAATAGCAGAGGAAGCTCCACTGAGAGCTGAGAGAAGCATTGCATAACGGATCTCTCACGGAAGTTTGACCGCACTTCAACCCCTGGGATCTCCTTTACGTCGGTCGATGTAGACAATAAAATTGTGTAAAGAAATCTTACATCTACAGTTGGTGACCAAACAGCATGCTAACCCTTTTTCCAAAAAATTCAGTTTAGTGGCATTAGGTAAGACTTTACGCCGGCTGCGTGCTCGGAGATATCTCTCCTCTGCACAGGAATTCAGCACCCGAACTCTCAACTTTTAGCTAACAATAATAATAATAATACACTTTATAAAGCGCCCTCAGGAAACTCAATCTCTTTCAAGGCACTTTACACTTGCTGCGAAGGAAACACGGTTGAATTTATTATATTTACTAAAGACCTGCAAGTGTATTGAAATTTAGCCGAGACGTTAAACCGGCCTGTTTTTCGTACGGTTTGCAGTGACTGATGTGCCAGAGAGCCGATTTGCGCGGGAGATTTGAAAGCTGCTGCGGCGGCTTGGCACTTCGTCCTGCCAGCCTCTGCGCGCGCGCGGCCTCCATTTCTTGACGAGGGGCTCGCGCTTAATGAAAATGCATAGTCCCTGCTGCAGTAGCAGCTCTATCGCTACCGCTACGTGTCCGAGTCACAAAACAATGGTGGCGCTAGGTCAGACTCTGATTTTTTTCGAAGTATTGGCGTCATTGCCAAGTCTGCTGGCTGGCCTCAGATATATTTGAAGCAACTGCCGATGCCGATTTTCTATTGAGCCGGAGGTCACATATGTTCACTGCAAGCAACCAGCTCAAGGTAGCCTCATTTTTTGGAAATTCTAAAACGCCTAGCAATCGAAGGAAATCAAAAAGCTTTGCCTCGAGCTGAAAGCGATACCACGAGCTCACATTTTCCTGGCCCGAGCTCAAGCAGATACGCTATCGAATCACAACCTGCTCTCCAGATCCCCCCCCCCGATTCAAAGCGAATTGCTTTTGTACCGTTTCAAATTTTCGCAGTAACTTTAGCTCGGGACTCAGGTTGATTTCTTTTTATTGCCACGAGGTAATCATGTTCTCACAATACTGCCCGAACAAGGTCGGCAAGTGAAGTCAGCGAAATCTTAAAAGCGTAGCTCGAAGATGCGCCGTTACTTCGCTGGAAACGGTGCTAGAATTTCAAATATCCCGAAGCCATGGCATTAAATAGAATCACAGAAACACTGGCACCTTTTTTAAAAGGAAAAAATAAACATAAGAATGTCAGCCAAGGTCGTATAAATGACCATTTCTTAGCAATTAACGAATGCGGTTGAAAAGTAGTCGCCAACCACGCGCCAAAAAATGTGTCCTTTCTCTTTTATGGGGCACGGGGAAATTCCCAGTTTTCAATGTAAGAGCTCCTCGACGGCCACAGACCCCCGTCACATCTCGAAGTGCCACAAAGCACTGCTGGGTTAGTCTGAATTTTACCGTATTAAAGTGAAGCATTGATTCGAATTCTGGATCTTCTCCTCTCTCTCTCTCTCTCTCTCTCTCTCTCTCTCTCTCTCTCTCTCTCTCTCTCTCTCTCTTTCTCTCTCTCTCTCTCTCTCTCTCTCTCTCGCTCTCTCTCTCTCTTTCTCTCTCTCTCTCTCTCTCTCTCTCGGTGTGCGTGTGTGCATGCTGTGCATTTGTTATGTTATGTGAGTGCTTGCGTGTGCGTTCGTATGCGTGCGTTCGTGTGTGTGTGTGTGTGTTTTGTGGGTTGCGTGTGTGTGTGTTCTCTGTGTGTGTGCTGTGTCAGTCTTACCATGAAGCATCGATTCGAATTCTCTCTCTCTCTCTCTCTCTCTCTCTCTCTAGGTGAATGTGTTGTGTTTATTTGTGTGTGTGCGTTCGTGCGTCCGTGTGTGGCTTCACTCGCTTGCACCAGCCGCCCCATCCGGCCCTGTCCTGGCTCCTCCGATATCTGTGCTCTCTCGTCGCCTGCTGCTCACCTACCAGTCGTCTCGTCCTACCTAGCACTAAATTGCAATCTTTTGGCGGCGATCGGGTCTTCACTTATTATTCGCAGGAAATCTAGAACTCGCTTTCATCTTCAGTCACAGCCTGCATTGACTCGGCATAGCTAAAACTCAGATAAGCATGCATCTTTTAAGCTCAGCTCTCCTTGCTTCCTTTCGGTAAGCTTGTCTTTCTTGTTCCTGCTTCATTTGCGAGCGCGTGATTCAGTGCATGCTAATAGCAAGCGTTCCCAATGACAATCCTAATAAATGACGCTGAATATATTCTTGTGCAGTTTTGCATGCTTAAGCGTTATACCTTATTTTCTCGAATCCTTCCTCGTTACTGCTCTTGCAGCATGTTATCAAGTACCCGGATAGAGATATTGTTCTCCTGGGGGACTAGGAAAAAGACGTATTCATAAGCGCGTATATGGCTAAGCACCCTAATTTTGCGTGCTTAGCATGATCAACAGAGATTACTCTTATAGTAATTCCGAGGCGTAGAGATGCGTGGAAGCGTAAATTTATTAATCTGTCACTGATGGATCGCCGAAAGAGTTTTCAAAGCTCTTTAATGATAAAAATTGTTTGATCTAATAGAAAATTCTAATGACTGCTATAAAAATATAATGACCTTGCATAGAGACGCCGGCCAAGACCTAAGTCTGTAGGTATACATAGACGTGGAAATACTCTAGACCTGCACTAATACATATACGATACATAGCTGCAAATACCGCAGGAAAACCATAACTGATTTTCCCGCAGTCAATATGATCTGGCATGCGAATGTCAAGAAACCGAGAATAGTGAGTGAACCTTTATAACCATAACTGTTTTGCCGGCAGTCAACACGGTCTGGCATGCAAATGTCAAGAAACCGAGAATAGTGAGTGGACATGTATGCAAAGTATTATTATTAATATTATATTATATTATATAATATTATATTATTAAGCTAGGCTGACGTGTGCTGAAAAATACCACCGAGTGATTACGAATCAGGATACTTTGTATTGTCTGGGGCTATAGATGGTAAAGAAAATAATCTCTGCTACGAATCATCACTGCTAGGCAGCGGACCCTCAGAAAATGCTGGTTTCTCTAGCAACTGTTTGAAAAAGATACATAGCTTGTCAACTTAGATAGGGTAGTTCAATTAGGTCAAAATCATTTTTTAAAGACCGACGTTGTAGATAGAAAGTGTTGACTAGTGAGCACACCCATTACCGCTGTAGGTTACTGATGAATGACTCTCTGACGTAAAGTAAACTCGACCTTCGCAACAGTACCAGACCAAACAAACTACACAACTAAATTGAGACAGTTATCTTAGTTTCAGAACGCTCTGGACTGTTGACTTAAATCGCGGCAAGTCTAGTAAAGCACTGTTGGCCGCATCTTGCTGGAACGCATCATATTTAGGAAAGGCTGTGCAATTCAAAGACTGTGAGTTTGACTACTACTATAACCGACCAGTCTAAGGGCAAAGCTCTCTTGTGGTCAGAAAGCGACAACTGGTCAGTGTCAACAAACAACGGGATGATAGGTCAACTATACATAAGTGTCTTCCCTACCACACCTACCACCGAGAAACAAGCAACCATCTAAGCTATTTTGATCCTTGCTGTGAACTTTGAAGTGTGACTTTGCCACCGTGACCAGCAACCACCCATAAGCTGCGGTCATGCATGGAATTTCTGAGCTTCAGCTCATAACGCAGCAACTGCGTAGCTTTCAACTAGACGTGGAGGAATTTTTTTAACCTGACCGCATTTGTCTACACGGCCCATAAATATTGGCTATAATGGATTTTTTCTCTTTTGCATATACCTCCGAGCATGCGTCTGGGACTTCCTTTTGGCTGTTTGTGAAATATAGACCTACTGTATACCGAGCGTTTGATCATGACTGCATACTTCGGTGGCGCCAACATCGTGCATGCCGACCCATCGTGGCACCTACAGCGAACGCACTTAATCGCTAGTGGTGCAGCGATAGTACCTATCGCAGAGTCAATAGCATCACTCCTTAACGGCCGCCACCTCTGCAATTGAATGGCTCGAGACATGGCCGTGCTGCCTGTCTCCACTTTGACGCTTCTTTGGACGCCGCCGCTGCTGAACGTTGGCCGACCACGCTCGCTCACACTGCGGACAAGCTAGGCTGGCAATAGGAAATCTAGCAGCTGAATCGCGACAAATTGACAACTACACGGAAACAAGCTAAAGCTCGAAACCAGACCGCTATTACGACGGTAGTCGGTGCTTACCTCTGTTCACTCCCATTGGAGTTTGTTGAACTGTCGATCCGCGAGGCACCTGTGCACAGCCTCAGGAGGGAGCTCATACGTTCTGCGAGTTCATTGGGCTGAAAACGGGGCCGGTCAGGTGAACTGTTAGCTCGAGCTGGCGAGCACCGAGATCTACGAGCGCGAATCGACCAGACGCGCCGCCACCGCCGCCGACACTAGGCCCGCCCACGACGACTTAGTGTTAGACAAATCGGCTCATTGTTGGCTCAACCAATGAGATGGAGACAATATACGCAGGTAAGCGAAATCATCGATAAGCTCATTGCCTCTGCCCAGCCAGAGCCGATCCTGTCTTGTCCAGAGTCGGTTTGCGGATGTGCAGTGCAGGCGTGCCAGAAGGTGATCCTTTCTTGTCTGCTGCTAGCGCTGCGATAACCGCCGCGAACGCTTGTCTGCCGCCAAAAGTAAAGCTACTGAATCAGCTAATCTTTACTTTACTTTTAATCTCAAGCGCAGACGGCGAAAGCATTGAGGTTAATCGGGCCGTCGGAACAATAGCAGCTGAGGCGCTGCGGGCAGCTGGCGAGCAATCGTCAGACCCGGATGCTTCGACTCTGAAACAGCGGCAGCGCTAATGGCATCTCGGTGCACTTGTGGAACTGACTTTCGTCGATCTCAGGCGGAAAATTTCTTCTGAAGCATCAAATGTTAAACATCGGAAGCAATCCTTCAGATGAAGCTGCTTGCAATATGACGCGCTTCATGGGTTAGACTATACAACGAGTGCCGCCGAACATCGGTAATAAAAATCATCGATCCGATCTGGCTCTGCTCTGTGCATCACTCACTTGATCACATCTATGCGAGCTTGACAGTTGTACGCTACTAGCCAGATAAATTTCAGCCAGCCGACGCTTGCAATCAGTTTTAGCCAAAAGAGCTGATCAATTTTAACATGGTGTCCACTGTCCTATATCTTAAAATTTGAAAATTCCTGTACTAAATTTTCTCTTACTGGAATCGCCTGAACATTATTACCAGTAATCCTTAAAACTGCATACATTCTCTCATGATTAAACAGATTATACCTTATTATTGATACTTTGCCTCATAAATCCCGCTAGCTTAATTTATTTACCTTCCTCCTTTACTTGTGGGTGATTTAAGCATCACCATTGCGAAGTAATGTGCCTTGCACAGCGCTTAGCATTGGTGGATGTGCATATGAGCGAGTAAGCCCAACGCTGTGTATACGTTTTTAAATCTTTCACTTGGCTACGATGTGCATCAGAATTCGTGCAGCCTCCGAAATAACTTCAGTGTGCCCAGGTTAGCCTGCGTTGTTTCATTTATAATAATAATAATGCACTTGATAAAGCGCCCTCGGAGAACTCAATCTCTTTCTATGCGCTTTAAATTTGCTGCCAAGGGAAACGCGATTGAATGGGGAGTAATATAATGCTTGATAGATAAACAACATGAATAACATGGTTAGGGGTGACATGCACAGGTCAGCATGCAAGTGTGGTTAGTGGCAGCATGCACAATGTCAGCATGCATAAGCACATGAAGGACGAATCGCAGGGACCCACTAAATGCTGTCCTAAATAGGTGTGCTTTTAAGTTCTTTTTAAATGTGGTCAAGTCAGGGGATGTTCTGACGCAAGTCGGGAGCGAGTTCCAGGCTTTGGGAGCATGCGAACTAAATGCACGGTCTCTAAAGGATTTGAGCTTTATATTAAGTATTGGGAAGTTGTTGGATTCCGAAAAGCGGGTGGTACGATGCTTGGCCTGGTGGGGGAGTAGATCTGAGAGATAGGCTGGAGCCAAAGAATGAAGTGACCTAAAAGTGAGCGACAAAACCTTAAAATCGATCCGTTGCTTGACTGGTAGCCAGTGCGGGTCGGCAAGAAGTGGTGTGACGTGGCAACTGCCATCCAATACTATGTTCCAAAAAATACATATATATATATATATATATTTGCGATACAAACTTATTGTCTACCAAAAGTTATCCCGCCATAGTCTTTGCTTATTTTATATGCACAAAATCTTATTGTTTACCAAAACAAGATCCAGCCCTAGTCTTTGCTAATTGCCATTTATTCTCATCGTCATCCTGGCATTATAAATTCATTAATAAAAAATGTTGATATGAATTTTTACCCTAGGCACTGTTCGGTCTCTGTCCAGCTGTGCACCTTATTAATCATCCACTTCTTAGTTCAAGCTCTCCTATAAATTCATAAACTCAAAAAAGAATATTATGCTCACACATTGCATCACAAAATGCCTTTGCTGATTTCTTTCTCTCTTGAAATCCTGGAGATGCCTTGACCTTTCCTGGGCTTTATATTTCGCCTACTGTCCGCCTCCTACTCCCATTATACCATCCTGTCTAAGGAAAACTTCTGCACGGACATAGTAATATTATCCAGTGACGCCGATACAATCAATGAGAAGCCCTTCTCACAGAGCTAAAGCATTTAATGAACCATCTAGACATGTTTCGGTGCTCAAATTTCTCGTTGAATCAAGTGCTACGCCTTGCAGCAGTGAAAGCCTAATTTTCCTCAAACGATATTTGCTCACATCGCAACTGTTAATCAACTCTGAAAATTGAAGCACGCGGCGTTTCTCCAAATCTCTCCCGGGTAAGAAAGAACGGATTAGGGGCTTTTATCCCCTCACTGCACCCTAGACGACTGCAACCCTTCATCTTCTCTCTCTCTCTCTCTCGCTCTCTCCTTTTTCATGCCTGCCTCTTCTGAGCTCATCGCTAAACTTGTCTACCATGCTAACACGAGCGCCACTCCTTTAGATCCTGTGCCGCCTCTTCTCTTTATGAGGTGCATAGCTGCTCTGCTGCTGCCCACCAGAGCAGCTACTGCACAGATATTCTTGGTTAACCGGCTACCGGTGAAGTTCCTTTCCCACTGAAAACAGCATTTTTTAGGCCACTCAAATAAAGGCCTTACCTAGGTCGTAAGAATTTAAGTAGCTTTCGTCCGGTTTCCCTTCTGCCATTCTTATGCAAGACACCTGAACGAATGGCGGACCATCGGCTGAATGATTACATCAGTTTATCCCATAAATAATAATAATAGGTCGTTTTCGGAGCGCCACGAGAGATTTTAATCTAGATCCTGGCCCTTTGCAACTCACAGCCAGAGAATCAATACCCTTGATTTAGTGGCATGCACTATATCAAGCATGCAAAAGTAAACATGTACTTTGCCTCCGGTTAGTAAGATCTCTGGCTAGTAACAGATCTTGTTGGCGAAGTTCCGATCGGGATTTAGATCTAGCTACTCAACGGAAGCGGCTCTGCTTCTAGGGTTATCGTGACCTTCTGAACAAGGCTGATCAGGGTAGTCCCCCTAAGCTGGAATTCCTGGATCTATTAGCAGCATTTGACAATTTTGACCACCAGATCCTTCTAGAGCCCCTTTCAACACGCCTAGATATAAATGACACATTGCTACAAACAGGGTTAGGTCCCATCGAAGTGAGAGCTGTCAAGAATTTAGATACGAACGACTGCCGGTCATCTAGCGAACCCATAAATTATGGTTTACCTCAGGTCGTGGTCTTACGCCCCCTCCCACTTTTACTATCTACACTATCCCTCTGTCCGATATCATCGGCAAGCACATTCTTGGCATTTATTTCTACGCCAATGACAAATAGCTCTACCCGTTATTCGACCCTTTTTTTGCCTTGCTTCTCATCTGACCGACATAATTCCCTTACTTCTTAAACTGAAGTTATTCGCGTTTGGGTGACTGCTAACTTTCTGAAATGTAACAATGTCAAATAAGACCAACTTAATGTTAATGGGCATAACTATTGTCATTTGAAAGTTGGAAGCCCTAACCCTCAAGGTTGGTTAAGCTAGAATCCCTCTGGTGACGTCGGTCCGTAATCGAGGCGCACTATTTATATTCCAAAGCGACTTGTCAACAGACAAGCCCGTTCCCAAAGCTGTCAAGTTCGCCTACTTTCATCTAGGGAACATCGCCAAAGACAGCGGCTGCTTAGATAAAAGTGCGCCAGCATAACTAGCTCGTGCGTATGCGACATCGCGTCTAGATTATACTATTGCAATTTCTTGTATTCGGGACTTCTGCCCTGTGCCCTTAATCGACGGCAACTGGCGCCAAAGTAAGCGGTTCGTCTGGTCTGTCGTCAGTGGCGTAGCCATCCCATCATCTCACTACTTCTGAGCATCACTGGCACTGCTGCCTAACAGTGGCTCCGGCGGCGGCTTGTCTTTCGGGAGTCTCACGGAGACACAGCGGGCGAACGTTCTCGGCAAACGAGACTCTCCCTTCGTTACTCTCAACGCGCACATGGATATATGAGAGCTAGGTCAATCGCAGCAGACGACACGAAACATAACGTGCATTAGCGGCACGACGCTGCGCTTCGCTGCATCAATGGCTTAACTTTGGCCACAGATTAGGCATGTATATCAGTGTAAAGGCGCTTAGCTAATTACAACAGCAGAAGCCGTGGGCGCACACAGCAGCTCAATATATATCGAGCATCAGGGTCAATCAAGCATGCGGGTCAGTGCACACGCTGGCACCAGCCTACCTATCTGACCTAGCTTCTCCGGCGTGCTCTCTCTCTCTCACACACTGTCCACTCTTCGGCATCGAGCCATGTCGCTGTCCAGGCACTTGAAATTTATTGGTGGCTGAGCCTTCAGCTCGTATTCGCCAAAAGACTGGAGATTGCACCTGGCCGCGGTCACTACCTGCGATGACATCGAATCTAGATCTGGTCTGGAGACACATTTATTCCGTTAGCTTTTTTTCTTTGCCCCACTAAACTTCTCATTCTTTTGTTCAGATGTGCTTTGCGTGTTAATCTGTGCATTAGTCAGTGTATGTTACCAGCCAGAGGTCTTACTAACTGTACGATAGTTTTTAGTGCCCTCATGCTTGCTTTAGCATGCTGGCCTAAGAATGATACTAGTTTATCTTTGCGTGCTTGATATCGTGCATTTCACTAACCATATTAGTATTGATTCTCTTGCAGTGAGCTATCGAGCCCCTGGATACAGAATAAGTTCTTTTAGGGCGGTATACAAACGATTTATAAGTATTGTTATTATTGTATTAATATATCCGCATCATGAGGAAAGATTGTCGATATTATGTCCAGAATCACTAAATGTGGTTAAAAAATGAGTAGCACTAAAATCACTGCAGCCTAAAGTCCTATGGAGGAATCTCCGTGATACCACTTCTTTCAAAGTAAATATATCGTTCCACTTCCGTCTCCAAGTAGATTAGAATGTTTGCATTCTAAGCTATCTTTGCTTGCTCATCCTTTTTTGGTTCTCTTAAAGTAAAATATAAAATGAATTACTATTATCTTTATTATTTCGGATGGGTTGTCATCTGCGGTTCTAAACTCACGTAAGCAGTCAGAGAAGTACTGGCTTGCTAAACGAGGGTGCAGTCGCTGTCGAACTGGTAGAACTTTTTCCAGATCTCAATACTGCTTGCGATCTCGTCATTGCGTAGAACTTCCTGAACAACTTCCAGCTGCTCGGTCGTTTTCTTAGCCCGTTCAAGCAGCTACGTCTCCCGAAATACCAAGACAAGAGCGCTATCTTGACAAAATAGATTTATCTGACACTCAAATACGGTTCATGCAATTTTTTTCACTGTTGACTAGGATCTTTTAGCAATAGCCGAAATTGACGGGTTAAGACCAATTTCTCGGTTGATTGTAGGTATTTATCTAAGCATGTTTATCGCTAGCACAAGGCCATTGTGCCAAAGCGAAGAACCTTCAATTAACTTGGAACCTGCTGGCTGGCTGAATCTATAGTTGCAATGCCATGCTACTCTTGAGAGACGTGACTTAATTGATTCCCAGATTGGCAGTGCGAGTAATCGAGTAAGAGTAGCTTGTGGAGTGTTTTCAATAATTCAATAATAAGATCTTACTATGGTGACACTAATTAGATTTCAAATACTGTGTTCTTAGGCCGGAAAAACCACTTCACGGAGCACGCCTAATAGGTTTTTGCTAGAACAAAGACCGAAATAAATTGAGCCATTTTTCCATCGCCACGGTACTCTGTGATTGCATGTTTTTATTAATCGTCACAATTTCACCGTAGCTAATGAGATACTGACCAGGGATAAAGAATTGTTGAGCTCCGGCAGTTTTAGGGCACAGCCAAGCAACCAGAGCCATATAAGCAGATGATGCAACATGAGATTTGATAGAAAATAATTCAGATAGATTGGTAGGAGCCGGAGAACGATGGGACCTAAAATAAAGGGATTGAGCTTGGAACTCGATACCTTCATTGATTGCGATATTCTATTTAAACGATTGAGAATAGCTGTCAGTCTGGCAGACAAGGCACTGGCGTGGTTCACATCGTACTTGTCTGATCATGTTCAATCAGTCTCGCGTGGTGATCAAGTCGCATAAACCAGACCAACCACCTGTTGAGTTAAACAAGCGTCCGTTCTCGATACCTTGCTGTCCTCCATTTACACCGAGCCTCTAGGTAAGGTGATTCGGATCCGTGGGACCGGCTGTTACGTCTATGCTGACTACGCTCAGCTGAATTTGTCGTTTGCTGCAGCGACTAATAAACTGAATGCTCTCCTTTCAGACATTCGATCCTGGACGTAGGCAAGTTTCCTAAGACTAAATATGGATAGAACTGAACAGCTACTCCTTGGACATCTCAAGTGTGCGGCTGAACTAGGAGATTTGGTTCTTCTAGTAGGTGATGTTACTGTGCGACCATCACCTTGTGCTCGAAATTTATATGTGCACTTTGAAAAACCGTTAAAATTTTGAACTTTCGTTACGAAGACTTCCTCCACGGTAAGCCAATGCATCCGATTCCTGTCTAAGATTAGGGACTTCTACCACAGTAGCTAAAAAAAAATTCTAGCTGCTTAAACAGCCTCTTTTGTATAGCGACAGAAGAGCCTTGACGGCTATCACCACCGCTTGCAGTGGCGATAAAGGATCGCCCACCACAGGAATCGAACCCACAACTTCGGGACCGAGGTCATGAAAGCAACCGCCTTACCTAGTGTGCCAGCTGAAAAGCGTACTAGCTCCGTGATTCTATCCAGCCTGGACTTCTGTAATTCCATTTTGGCTGGGCCACCGACAAAAGCCATTCAGCCTCCGAAGCTGTGCATGAATTTGGCTGTAAGGTTAGTTGATAAATCCCAGAGGTTCAGTTATGTGTTTCTTTTGCTGAGGAAGCTTCGACGACTTCGGATTGGTTTATCAATGGACACAGGTCAAGTTCTTACAATTAGACACATGGCTTTCCACGGCTTGGCTGCTGGTTTGGCCCAGCAGTTAAAGCGCTCACCCTTAAAGACCAAGGTCAAGGTGAATGTACCTGATGACTGAGGTCGTGGGCTTGAGCATCGTGGCATATATGAAGCGCCTGGATAGAGCTTGAGCACTCTTAGGGCGCTATATGCAATGCATGAATTATATATATATATTGCTGTGCTTGAGATTGAGTGCTTCACATATGCCACTGGTTTCGAGCCTATGACCTCGGCCATATTTTATTAAATCTTTCTCTCTCTCTCTCTCTCTCTATATATATATATATATATATATATATATATATATATATATATATATATATATATATATATATATATAGATAGATAGATAGATAGATAGATAGATAGATAGATAGATAGATAGATAGATATAGATAGATAGATATATATATATATGATTCAGGTCAGGGATGACAATAAATTAGCTGTTCTATTCCTACGCTTAAAGACCATTGGCGACAAAGTCTTTTTATCTGTAGGTCCTAGACGTTAGAATTCACTTCTGCAATTCTTCCACAATGACATATACTCTCCTGATGCCGAGCATGACACGTCTTTTTTAGCTGTCCTGAGCTGCTACTTCCATGCCACTCACCTCCTTGACCCCTCTCCGAACTCAGCTATTCTTCTTACTCTCTCTTTGTTGCGCGAGATGAAGTCTGTTGGCTACCCTATGTTATATTCCAGTGGCTCGAGCGGTGGCAGTTCTAGTGGAGTCTCACGAAGACACGGCACGGACGTGAGTAATAAACGAGACTCAATCTTTATTTCTCTAAACGCGTACATATATGAAAACTCGATGAATCACAGCCGCTACGTCAGGAAATATATCGTCTGTGTGCCAGACGCTTCGCTGCGTCAATGGCTCAACTATTGGCCACAGGTGAGAAATAGGCTTCGCTGTGTTAATGGCATAACTATTGGCCGCAGGTGAGGCATGCATTAGTGGCCGGGTGTTTGCGCTAATTACAACAGCAGAAGCAGCAAGCGCGCGAAACACATATGTGTATCAAAAGCTGCTTCGGCTTTGAGAATGCTACAGAAAACTCTCCTGCGTTACACCCACTCGATCTTTGCTGCGAGGTACTTAAGGGAATACAAACAGAAATACCTGCATACATTGCAGCAGTTGCAACACTAGCACGCACATGTTTGTTACAGAATTTGGTGGGTCTTTGTGATTCGTCCTTCGTGTGCTTGTACCTGGTTATGCTATGCCTGCTGCTTGCGGATGTTGCTATCAAACATTTGGTAATGCTTTACATGCAGCATCTGTAGAGTGCTTAGACAGAGATTCGGCTCTCTGAGGGCGCGCTATGCAAATGTATTCTTATTATTAACGTGCACGACAGATACACCTAGCTGCTGATCATTTGTGCACCAATTCTACGCGTCTCAATGCATATACGCAAAGACCTATTAGGATCGTGTATAGAAGTAAAGACTTATTTCACCATTGCATTGACCAGCTGGCTGCTGCGTTCTAATCTAAGCGATCTCAAATTTTTGCAACGTTACATAAGTAAAAGTACATAGACTTGCTTTGGAGCTGTTATGCTCATATAGTGAATAGTGTTATGAAGCTGCAATGGAGCTGTTATACTCACATAGTTCATATGCTCAGCGGTTTATCAAGTGCATTATCATTATTATTTTTATTATTAGCTGTTATGCTCATGTAGTGAAAAGTCATTTTGGAAGAGTGCAGCCAGATTCCATGTAGTTAATACAGGAGATGTGTGCAGGCTGAGCCAATCTAGAAGGGTACGCTATATTAATTTCTGAGTGACACCAGGTTAACACTTCTTGCTCCAGTTTCTTTCGCACGAACGGCGATATAAAGACTGGGCGATAATCGTCCACGTTTTGCTATTCCACTTTTGATTTCTTAAAAAGTAGCATATCAATAGCTTCTTCTAGAGATATATTAAAGATCTGAAAGTAAGCAAACATTTACTAAAAAAGCTACAAGCTGTTTGTTCCTCAAATAATTGCTCTTTCTGTCGGGACTCTCCTTTGTGCGCCTATGCCTGCTGAAAGTTTACACTCTATATTAATAATAATACATTTGTGTAGCACCCTCAGAGAACTGAATCTTTTTCTAGGCACATAGCAGATGCCGTAATAATAATAGCGTATTTTGGATAGCACCCAAATCTCTATCGATGCCCTTCACAACTCGCTTCGAGATAATCAATACTAAAGAGTTAATTATAATAAACAAGGTGCCATGCACGGACGAGCATTCAAAACCGCACAGTTATACAGATTGGAAAACCATGCGAATGGACGCAGAAAGGCACTCAGTGATGTTGTTTAGTAGAATGCCTCGTTTGTAACATGCACGGAATCAGACTAAGGAGTGCAAAGCACGTAAAAACAAACATTATTCTGTGGGGTATATGGAAAGCTGAGCTGAACTTATTGATTAAAGCGAATTGCAGTGGTCTTCACGCGTAACAAAACATGCGAGAAATAGTTTGGCTGTCATTATGTTGCCTAAAAGGTCCCGATTTTTGTATGTTACTTAACTGAAAGCAGGATAGCTTAACCATGGAGAAAAAAATGTTCATCAGATGACAAGTTGCTTAGGAATAGCACGTCATTGCAGATTACGAGCAGACTTCACTGTAGCGACACCAGATGAACCTATCATGAGATTGAGGTTATCCAACTTCATCTGACACTAAGCTTATCCGTTTCGCAAATAAGCTTCAGGATGTTAGCGGCCATCCAAGCGCGAATTCCGTCAGTGGACTGAAAGGGCTCGGACGCTGAGCGAGGATTAGACGGGCTAAATAGGATAAGTAGAGCTGAGTGTCATCCATTCTGAAACGACAGTAACAACTGCGTTTGGCAATGAAGTTGGCCAGAAGGAGAGTATAGACATTGAAAAGGAGAAGGTCTAAGGCCGAACCCTGAGATATCTCGCCATTTAAGGGCTAGCCGAGCGACCGACGGCTATGTACACTCTGACGTCGCTCACTGAGGTCCGACCACACCCAGTTTGCCAATCTGCCAGCGATGCCTAGGCATGGCGATAGGCACTCCGAAAGGTTCTCGTGGTCAAACGCCGGCATTGTTTCGGAATTTCATTTTAAATTTGAAGTGGAGCAGCTTCTTTTGTCCTTATCCGGGAATACTTTGTAGGGCCCGCAATAATTGCGAAACGCCAGTCGATGGACTGTCCGTCCTGATTATGGCTGTGCTTTTTCAAGCTTAAGCTTTTTATTCCTATCTAGTTTGGCAGCGGCAGTAAACCATTGGCTATACGGTAGATGGCGGACTCTGCGCTAATTCAGAGGAGCAAACCTGTTTAGAACATCGGCGAGTCACGCAATCCGCCAATCCGAAGGTAAGGGCAGGTCTGTTAGAGAGTATAGCATACAAATGACATGTAAATGGCGCCGAAGATATTTTTCACGCGAGCAGCTTCAATATCAAGGCTCTTGATGTTTCTTGATTTGCAGACGACTCATAAAAAAAATTTACATAACGATAGATTCACATATTGGCAGACGTTGGCAATTTGGCAATTTTAGGAGTTGACAGCATGCAACGACGGAAGAATATTTGATTGCGAGCGTGGCCTTAGGATCAAGCAGGGCTATTAACTAAAGCTGCAAAAGAAAATTAATCAGCCAAAGGGCAAATTTTGGCACATACGTGGTGTCAGTTTGGTTGTCGGAGTCACTGTTTAAATCGATCACCCGGAAGAAGGAAAATTGAAGAATGATCGCAGGAAACCCAGCAGCTGATGAGCTGACCCTGCTTGGTGATTGATACACGCTAGCGCCATGCAATCGACGCGTGAGTGACGACGTGGAAGCATTCCACGAGCAGTCCAGTCGTCAACACGCGTATCGAGCAGCGGCGAACGCTCGCGGTGGTGCATTGTGTTACTGGGGACACCACCGTCAGAGTGCCGTGAACCCTCAAAGACGCCTCTCAAAGGATGCCGGGAGAGGTTAATAAAAGACTCGTCAGCCGTTTTGATTCGCTAATCATCAGTCATGCTGATAACGGATGTCATGCTGTCTTTCAAGACGAGCGATGCTTGCACGCATTAAATGACCGGATAGCTCACTGTCGGTCGCCATCTCGTAATTTCTTAATGAGCGAGTACTGCAACAACAGCCGCGTCACGTATGAAGCTTATTCTAAGGCTTCTAGAGGCCGAGCTACGTGCTTCCTACGTGTTCCCGTTTTCTTTGGGCGACTTGCCATAAGCAAGCGCACCAATGCATGTGCCCTGACCATCTGTGGTCTTGGAATGCTCTTTGAAATTACTTTACGATAGAGAGATCAAATCTATTTTCAGTTAATATGCTTTCTTTCTAACCTGTGTGAAATTCGTAGCTTGAGACTCAGATTAAGGATGTATAGCTGCTCTATCATTAGCAACTGATTTAATGGAACACGGGCAAAAATAATTAAAATCAATGGCGCTAAAAACATAGCACTCAATGTCAGAGACTTCTTCTACCTTTTACCTTCAGAAGCCTTAACTTTCGATGCATAGTTTTTTCTTTTTCTTTCACAGTTTTTGCCCAACAACAGTTTATACATTTTACGTCTAGTCGAGAACCTTAGCACTGTCTGTTGACGCCGGAAAACCTGAGGAATTGTAATAGCTTCAACGCCGCTTCTTTTCAAATAGCTTGAACCATTAGAATATGTTTTTTCACGTTTATAGACATCCAGCAAATCACTAGTCAAAAGATTCCGCTATTTACTATCATTAACTTGAAGAAATCTGTAATTGGCGCTATTGGTCGCCCAGAGAAATGAATAGACTGAAAGACTGAGAGTGGATTCGCGAATGCGAATGCAAATGAAGCTCCGTCTAACGTCGAGATGAACAATGTGGCTGTCATTGTGGCCTCGTCGATGAAGAAGTTGTATAAAGTATATGCCTTCATTCTGTGCAGCTTTGCAGTCACTCGTTCCCACGCAGAGACCGAGCAGAGGATACTGACTGTCACTTGGTCTCACTCATTACTTCTATCTTTCTTGGTCCAAGAGGCTCCACGGTCAATGTGCCCGTCGAAGCTACATGAGACGGTTGCAATGTATATAGATGGCTTTTGAGGCATCTGTGAGCTTCCAAACATCGCCATCTGAGTCGCAAAGATATCTATAAGTCGCGGCCCACTTCTTAGAACCAAGGTGGCTCACAGCTCAGCTGGATACGGACGGAATGTTTCTGTCAATCTGTATTACTGCAATTCCCTGCATTTCGGAATCCTGGGCTGTACCCTTGGTCTTGCGCAGCTGGTGCAAACTCAGCAGCTCGTCTGATGTGTCGTCAAAAAAATAGCTTCTACATCACACGCCACTTCTGTATAAGCTTCGCTGGCTCACTAGTAATCATCGAATCGACTTCAAGATCCTCTCTTCTACTTACAGGTCGCTTCAACTCGCTTGCACCAGCCTGCCTATCTGACCTCGTCGCTCCTCTAGTCACGTGCTCTATCTCCATCCGCTCCTCTGCTTCTCTAGTCATCTCGACGTCACTCACAATGAATTGAAACCCTTCGCTGATCAAACCTCCAGTTCGTACGCATCGAAAGTCGGTTATTCACTTGCGGCTTTTGTCACCGCGTCAGCTGATTCGGACACATTTGATTCTCAGTTAAAGACGCATCTATTCCGCTCAGCTTTCACCACTGCGGCCTAGAGGACTTGTCTTTTTTTGCGGCTCGCTTTGAATGCTGGTTACGTGTTTGCGCGATGCAATGCATATTCTTCATTCGTAGTCCTACTAACCGCCGACCCCATGCATCACATTGCGTTCTTGCATGCCTCTGTAAATGTGATACTATTTATCATTAACTCGTGCTTATCGCTTCTCCTCGTTCCCAGTGCTATTCAGATTAATTGGAATCCAAATCTAAAAAACTTTGCCGGTAATAATATAATATAATAATAATAATAATGCCCTTGATAAAGCCCCCTCAGAGAACTCAATCTCTTTCTAGGCGCTTCGCATTTGCTGCAAATGGAAGCGCGATTGAATGGTGAGTAATATCATGCTTGATAAACATGAATAGCATGGTTAGTTAGGGGTGACATGTACAGGGTCAGCATCATGCAAATGTGGTTAGTGGCAGCATGCACAGTGTCCGCACGAAAAAGCACATGAAGGACGGATCACAGGGACCCACTAAATGCTGTCCTAAATAGGTGTGATTTTAAATTCTTTTTAAATGTGGTCAAGTCAGGGATGCTCTGACGCAAGTCGAGAGAGAGTTCCAGGCTTTGGGAGCATACTAACTAAAATTACGGTCTCCGAAGGATTTGGGGTTTGAGATTTGAGGTTTGCTGGAGCGAAAGATTGAAGTGACCTAAAATTGAGCGACAAAACCTTGAAGTCTATCCCTTGCTTGACAGGTAGCCACTGCAGGTCGGCGAGAGATGGTGTGATGTGGCAACTGCGACGCTCATGGCAGATAAGCCTAGCTGCGTGGTTTTGCACCAGCTGCAATCGCCCGATCGCACATGCCGGTAGGCCATGAAGCAGTGAGTTGCAGAAGTCAAGACGGGATGTCATAAATCCATGGACCAACTTAGACGTGGTATCCTTATCTAAACAAGCCCGAATTTTAGTAATGTTATGTAGCTGAAAGTAGGCAGATTTGACTGTGGAGCTGATATGGTCGTCTAACGTGAGGTCACTTTGGAATATGACACCTAGATTTCGACCTGATTCAACTGGAGATACGCTGGCAGAGCCAACTTTGAGCGTCAGCCTTTCCAATCTCTGAGTCACACTGGGTTTGCCCATAACTAGTAAGTTAGTTTTATAGTCGTTTAGTTTTAGAAAATTTGCTGCCATCCATGTGCAGATGTCATCAATGCTTGCAGCAAGTGAGTTGAGAGAATTCGAGGTGCTCGAAGGCTGGGAGGGATCAAAGCAAAAGTACAACTGAGTGTCGTCTGCATTGAAGTGAAAGCCTAGATTGTGCTTGGCAATCACATCAGCAAGAGGGAGAGTATAAACCGTGAAAAGAACCGGACCTAGCACGGAGCCCTGAGGTACCCAATATTTCAGAGGTACCTCAGATAGTCTTTTTCCATTCCCATCAGTACTCTGGAGTCTCCCACTGAGATATGATCTGAACCATTGCGGAGCAGTGCCAGTGATGCCCAGGCGAGATGAGAGGCGCTCTAGAAGGACTTTGGGATCGATAGTATCAAAAGCTACCGAAAGATCGAGCAAAACAAGCAGAGACACTCTACCTATATCTGCATTCCTAACTAGGTCGTTGTACACCCTAAGCAATGCTGACTCTGTGGAGTGATTAGCTCTAAAGCCAGACTGGAACTTACTAGCAAGGCTTGAAGTTTCAAGATATGAGTTCAGCTCGTCCGCCACGACCCGTTTGGTCTCTTTGCCCTGCTCGCAGTCACGTGTCCACTCATTTGTGGGCCTTTTGCTAGTTATTACTCTCTGCTGCAGGGGCGCAAATTAACTCCTTGCACGTCAAGCCGTTCGATTGCCTCTACCACTATGCAGTATCGAATTCGCTGCTGCTCCGATCTTTTTTACTGGGACTGACAGATCCACAGTGTCTCCAAATTATCGATTAATATTCCATCAGTACTGCTGCAAAATTAATTATTGAATCTTCACCAATAAATTACTTCGCGTGCAAAGAGAGGTTTTGGATCCTTACTGCAGACGAAACAGCTGAACTGATGGCCTCGATCGTTCGTCGGACTGCGCCCGAGCTTGTGCGTAGGGGCCGTTAGAGGGTTTCGCCTAACTATAAGAAAATAGTTGATTGCTCAATTAATAGGCATAGCAAGCTGCCTTCTGGAATATCCCTCGAACCCTATTGCTATCTGTTGGGGTCATGCTGCTCCTTCGACTGGTTCGCGCTCTTTAATCAAACCTCGAGCCTCACCCGTTAGCTTTATAATTTATTCACCATCCTCGGCGAATGATGTCACCCGCCGGACTAGTTACAAGATTATGAGAAATGCATGAGCTTTTAATTAGCATGCAACTTGGGCATCAAGGATCAGCATTGTGTTGCACAACAATGCTACACCTATTTTTTTCCAGGACTTCTTAGACATAACATTGGTCGTCCTCAACACATCGCTAATAGCACGTCACTAGGTTACCACATGCCACAGAAACCACAGGTGGCAGCAGCCACCTGCACATTGGGCGAGCGAAAGCACGCGTCAACTCGGGAAGCACCTGATTTGGTGCTACAGGGGTGCTTTTGCAAGCTACGATACTGCCCACTGAGCGATAACCGTCGTTTCATGCGCGTATCAATTGGGTATTTTGAATTGTGTTAGACCTTTTGGCTCGTCGAAGCTGTCCGGAGGTTTCTCACTAGACTAGCAAATCCAATAGATGTGCTCTGCTTCTAGAAATGGCTTCTTTAAAGCTAGGGTGAGCCTGCCTTCGTTGCTAGTATCTTCAAAATTTTACGGTAGCGATGAAGTCCTACATTATATGTGAAGCACCTGAATAGAGATCACGTTCTCTTAGGGAGCTATACAAATGACTTGTGTTATTATATTCAGGGGGTTCCTGTATGCTGCCATCGTGATCAAAGCAGAATTTTCCGACGCGAGCCAATCGCAAATGGTTGCATTACATAATTGCAAGCGATTTATTTCAGTTGCGGCTTACCGGGAGCCGGATGCTTATTCTAACCTGTTTGTTAGGTTTGATCACCGAAAATACAAAGCTGTGTAGTGTGTGATTGGCTAGACAATTTTGCATTTGGTTGAGTCATTAGTTATGGTGACGATATCAATATTTTCTTGTGTAACTTGAGGGGGAACCTAGACAGATGGTCCTGGACTTGTATGGAATCAGTAAAACTATCTAGGTGATTGCCTAACACTCACGAGTAAGATCATGCAAAGAACTCTACTAGCAAAGCTCCGGCTTGTCAGCCATTTGTCACCTTACTTAAGGCGATGAACCTGCCTGCTCTTACTCCTAAAGGTTACAGCTGTTCTCCTCCTTACAAAAATTGTGGCTGAACCCACGCAAAGGACGTTTTGGCACCATGTCAAAGGGAACAATCTACTATTGTCCATTCACGCTGCCCCGTGCACGGACTAGGTTTTATTTTTCTTCCATGCTCAATTGAATAATTGACGTGGGCTGGTTTTTGCGATTTCCTCCTGGATCTTTTACAAAAATCGCATTTAAAATGCCAGAGTCAATGTAAAAAATGACATAGGTATGCATCGACTATGAGGGCAAAGGGCTTACAAATTGCTAAAAAATGTCGTGTGAAGCCCGCTTCGGACAGCTTGCGTGCTATAGTCTCACGTCGTTTCTGTGAAGGCCCCTTGAGCAATGGGTCACTAGCGTGGTGGAACGCTGAAGAGGGCGAATACAGATGTCGAGTGCTTGTTTAGTAGCGTGTTTCACATCGCATACAATGCCAAGAAATACTCGATGTGAGCAAAGAACAGTTTTGCACATTAAGCTCAGCTTATGGTGCATGACTGTGGCAACGATCAGAAGATCCGCATAGCCTCAGAGTATAAATGCGTAAATGACAAGTGACGACCTAGACGAGAGAACAAGGTGGGAAATATAAAACGGAATAATCAAACTAGAGTCACTGTCTACTGAGTGGCTGATTGAAGCTCTTAAATTATCAATTTTATCTGGCTTGAACATCACCGACAAGACCGACGCACAACAATCGCTGTCTACCATACCTATTTTTAGCAGTTGTCTTTTGAATCCTTATTACATCACCATATTAAGATGAAAAAGATTAAAAGATCATATTTTACAAATAAAATAGTTTTTATATACTGAGAAATACGAAATTTATGTAGTGCTGTTCTCAATTCTTAGACTAATTTAATATCATTATACTCTAGCTCCTTAAGATAACCGAATACCTTGATGTGGACTTAATATGGCCTTGAAAAGAAAGCGTCTAATTAGTTAGTTGAATAATGCGAAGTTTGAGCACACGTAAGCAGGCCTATAATAATTCAATTTGATGACAAAAATGCTGTTAGGTACTGGTGGTTTCGTGTAGCATTTTTAAATCTCAAGTCCGGAGATATTGTGAAGTCAGTCTATAGCGATTTTCAGGCGTAGAGAGCCAACTAGCTGAAGACGTTGTCTCAAAATGGTTAGAGGTTTTTATAGGCTCAGCTAGGTGACTTGAGTTAGAAGAGCTGGTCCTGATCCTGGTGCGATGCGCAGCCTGATTGTGGAGTATTTCCGATTAATGTTGCCCGAGAAGGAGAATGGACAGACCTAAAAGCGAGCGACAGAAGCCTGAATTCCATACGACACGTCAACCTCGGAGACATCAGAAGAATAGAGCGGACAACGAGTATATTGAAAAGAAGCGGACGAGCACACGCTTGACTGCCACTGGCTGCGCACTGACGTTGCAAGTGAGCGGCCGCGTCGTAGAGGACGTACAAACGTCGTACCAAGCGTCGTACTCTACGTCGTAGAGGACAAAAAGTGGGTGCCAATAAGCATTCGTTATCGTCATGAGGCACGAGTGCTGCCGAGCATATGAGGTGCAGCTGTCGCTCGCCTCGCAAATAACTCTGATAGATTGACTAGGGTATCCTAGTCAAAACTTTTTTCGCAATGGCACGTAGATTAAATCCGGGTCTTGGCATAGAGTTGGGGTGCTCGCTCGTCACGACCCAGCATGTGGTAGGTTCGAGTCCTGCAGTAGGCGATCCTTTATTGTCCTCGGAAAGCGCTGGTGACGTTGACTGGTAAGGATATTCTGAGGCTAAAAGAAACGAGGCTGTGGAATCAGCTAAACTGGAACTTTAACTATAAACTGTCGGAGAAAAGTGATATGATGTAATGCAACAGTTAGATACTGACGACAGACGAGTCTGGCTGCAGAGTTTTGCACCAACTGTGAGTGTCTAATTCCTCAGACAGGAAAAGATACGCGAAAGCACTAAGTCACTTTCGTGTAGATGGGATGTCACAAATTGAATGACCATCCTTTTGGAATTAACCTTTTCTAAGCAAGCCAGACATTTTGCATGGTTGCGTTGCTGAAAGTTAACAGACTTGACCGCGAAGAGGTGCTAACTAATGAGTGTATGTTCATTTTGAAGTGCATCGACTGAGCTCACTTCCGGCAGAATTGTTTGCAAGCTGCCATGAAAACTGCCATGCTGCCCCCTTTTCACCGGGCGAAATACTTCCTCAGGGGGCCTGCCTCGGGCTAAGAATGCCAGGATGGTTGGGGTGAGGTCACGGTTCAGCCCTCGACAAGGCAAGATCAGCCTCGTTGACGAATTTGTGGCTACTTTCCCCGATCTAGCTCTTTGGGGGAATCACGAAGCACTGCCTTTCAGTACTAGACAGATAATAAACTAGCTTATGAGTCCAATGTGTTGTATGACAGTGGCTCCGGCGGCGGCTGCTGCTCCAGCAGGAGTCTCACGGAGACACAACGGGCTTACGCAAGCGGTAAATGAGACTCTTCTTTATTACCCTCAACGGGCACATATATGAGAACTCGATCAATCGCAGCAAACGACACGAAATATAATATGCATTTGTGGCCTGACGCTGTGCTGCGTCAATGGCTTAACTACTGGCGACAGGTGAGGGATGTGCATTAGTGTAAAGGCGCTTCGCTAATTACAACAGGAGAAGCCGCAGGCACACACAAAACGTATGCCATCCAATCATCGATTTCCAAACATTAGCATTTAGCCCGAGGTACTGAGGAAGCTTTGTGACTCGGCCAAAAGAGCAGTCAGCGCGTGCTTCCGCACCCGCTAGTGATCACTATAGAAAGAGAATTGTACCAATCAAGAAGCTAGCCTTTTAATACAAAAAGCAGGAACAGACCAAACCCAAAAGTACGTCATTCGAACAAAATGATAGAGAAAGTAATTACATCCTCTGAATAGAAACGATAGAGAAAGTAATTACATCCTCTGAATAGCACATTTAACTCAGAATCGTGTACAGTGCTAGAATATATTCCATGCAATAGGCTCAAAAAGACGACGAAACGATTTGCCTAATAAAATTAATAGACATTATTAGCATTTCTGCCTTAGACAGCGAAAACACGTTGAAAACTAGATCGACTAAGCCAAGTCTATATATATAAGGGATCATTACCTGATTATTTCGTTTTTATAGACAAAGTAAGTATAATCAAGATCGGCTGATTCAACAGCCTCATTCTAACAATAATCACGTGAGAAGGGCCATCTTCAGCCTGGAAAAACACGCTGATGATAGGCTAACCTGGCCATTTAAGTGCTATAGTCACTTAACAACTTGATTGTTTATTCCAGTAAACACAGCAACCAACTTACTCAAGTGTTCATTTGTGCGAGACGCTAACCTGTTTACTCTTCTGTCTTTAGCTGCAAGGGATAATGTACGGTTAGACATGCTTGGAACTTTAGAAAGCGAACTGATGAATAACTCCAGATGCTGTTGAGTACTCAATTTGAGTTTAAGACCTGCACGACGTTTCTCTGATGCTATAAGCCCTTGGGGTATCGCTTAGCAATAAGGTGCCCGCACTGCTGACCCAATTGCTGGGTTCGAATCGTGCAGTGTGCAATTCTTCATGACACGCCTGCTCAGTGCTCAGGCTACTTGAGAGGAAAAAAAGCTTATGGCCAAGATCCGAGAGTATTATCGCCAAGGCAGCATATTCGAGAAGATTATCGCCACGGCAGCTTATTCGAGAAGATTATCGCCACGGCAGCTTATTCGAGAAGATTATCGCCACGGCAGCTTATTCAAGAAGACTATCGCCGCTACTTCAGATGGCACTTCAATGACTGCCAGACAGCAATAATAAGTTTCCTCGAAATGTCTTACCACGACATTATAGTCGCTAACTTGCCCTCGTACGATGATTAGAAAAATCGCCTAGCAGTATCTGAAACAATTACTCTGTGTCGTGCTAGCTGGGACGAGGCTCGCGTTTTTACGGCTGCAGACACATTCGCCTACCGGAGCCGGGCGAGCCGCCGACTGTTATAGTTTCAGCAGGCTTGGCTCTCACGAGCAGACTCTGGCAAGAGAGATTGCGACGCCAGTAAAAGAAAAACTGCGAGAACTTCTTATTTCTCGAATTAGCCATCATTTTCGGGTTCCCCAGGTCGAAGGAAAGAGGTGCTTTGTTATGACCACACGACCGCCACTAGTTTGGGTAGCGGCCAAAGCGAGCAGGGGTGCGACAAATTACCGAAATCCACTGCAATCCATTCTAATTAGGCTAAAATCAACCAGACATTGGCGTTGCCGAGCTCAAATTTGGGGCAGATATTGTAGCACACGCCCCTTTTTTCTATCCACCAAATTTCCCGTCACCGTGCACAAGCGCACTTATGCAAATGAGCTTAAACGCCAGAGGCCTGTGCCAAAATCCACCACAATCCACCGAAATCCATTTTAGTTCCCTTCAAATCCACCAAAAATCAACTGCGAAAGGCTCCAAAAAGTGTGGAATATCAAATTAGACTACATTTGCAATGCACCCAGAAACCTTTTCGCGATTCTGCTAACGTTTTCTCACAAAGTCCACTGAAACGAGATTATATTAGCCTGGGCAAATACCGCAATCCACTGCATTCTACCGAGAAACTTAAGAAATCCTTTCGAAAAGCTTTTTTTATTGGGCATGACATACACTCTAGGACAATTGCACTTAAAAATGTCACTTGAATTAACACGGCCGCTCTCGTGCAATGCGCTGCAATCGGCTTCAACAGCCCGGGCCAACACCAAAATACACTTCAATCCACCAAAAGAAAAATAGAAATAAATTTCGCCGAGCTCCAGTTTTATTGCATATTAAGGTGGACAGTGTTGCGTGCACACCCATGTAAAATAAAAAGAAATTGTGCATCCTCGCACTCTTGCAATTCGCGGCAATCGCCCACAATGACCTGGGAAAATACCGAAGTCCACTCTATTCCACTGCAAATCATCCTCAAATCGTCATCACGAAGCTCAAATTGACATTTCATATAATACTAGACTCAGTTCAAAGTGCAGCCACAAATTTCTTTGTAATCACACAATTTCACCACAATAGCCTCGATCATTCGGCAGCAATGAACTGCAATCGACATCAAAGGCCCGGACCAATACCACAATTTACTGCAATCTGATACAAAATGCGCTGAAATCAGCTTCGCAATGCTCCAATTTTGAATGCATGTTACAAAGCACACTTTTTAAAGTCAAACGCATAATTTAAGCGACTGCGCTCGTACAATCTCGGCAATGTATGGCACTCTACGCCAACGGCTCAGCTCGAAACAGCAATCCACTACAATCCGTGGCAAGCCTACCACAAATTGGCTGCACGAAGTGCTAGTTGTCATCGCATTTCAAGTTTCTTTGTGCTAAAAGTGAAATCGTAGAGCTTTCAAGCTATTTTGCACGTTAATTGTCAGCAATACACGGCAATAGACAGCAATGGCAGGGGCCAATACCGAAATCCGTTGCAAATCGCAGAGAAATCGGTAGCACCAAACTTCAATTCTCATTCCACGTACCATCTCACTGAGCGCGCATACATTCAAACCGCTCTGACCGTTCAATCTTGGGCAATGCATGGCAATCGACGGCAATGGCCCGGGTAAATATGGCAATTCATTATGATCCATCAAAATTTTCTTAAATTGAATGATGATGAAACCAACTTACTAGTTATGGACAAGCCAAGAGTGATTCGGAAATTTGAAAGGCTAATGCTCAAAATCGGCTCTACTAGCATATCTCATGCTGAATCTGCACGAAATCAAAGTGCCATGTTCAAAAGTAACCTTTCGTTAGACGACCACATTAGCTCTACAGTCAAGTCTGCCTACTTTTAGCTACTTAACATTGCTCAAATTCGAGCTTGTATAGACAGAGATACCGCGTCTAAATTGGTCCGTGCATTTGTAACATCCCGTCTTGACTTCTGTAACTCACTGCTTGCTAGCCTACCGGCCTGTTCACTCAGGCGAATACAACTGGTGCAAAACTTTGCAGCTAGGCTTGTCTGTCGTAAACGTCGCAATTGCCACATCACACCACTTCTCGCCGACCTGCACTGGCTCCCAGTCAAGCAACGGATCGACTTCAAGGTTTTGTCGCTCACATTCAGGTTCCTTCATTCTTCGGTTCCAGCCTACCTATCAGATCTACTCCGCCACCAGGCTAAGCATCGTACCGCCCACTTTTGCGAATCTAGTCGTTTACGCATACATCTACGAACATCATGGCAATTGACAGCAATGGCTTTGATTGCAATTTGTTATTACATTAGTTATAACACCACACTTTAAAAAGTGCGATGTAATACCTTGTGTGTACTTTAGCGTGGATGTTGCTTCTTCGCGATTTGAATTTGCGTCCTTTTTCTTGCACAACGAGTTCTTGCATGCTCTAGAGCAAAGGTCTGGCTTGGGAAAGGAGATATTGCTGAGTGATCGCTACACGTGCAAAGGAAACGTGCGAAGACGCGTGGCTTTTTGCAACGTTTTTTGCTCTTGTGATGTCATATACGGTGCCGATCTATGCAAGCGATGGCTTGCTTTCTATACATAACTTCCGTAATAGCTTATGCTACACAGGTCATCGAATGACACTCAACAAGATACCTTTGCCATCATTATATTTTGTATATTGTCTAATGTGTTGACATTATTCAAGCACTCGATGTTAACGTATAATAATAGCGATAAACAAAGATGTATTATCCTTACACTATAAATTTCTTAATGAGACACGCAAGATCTGTTCACAACCTAACCACGTCCGGTCACGATTTCCCTTGGTTTGAGCAGCTCCAGAGGTTCGCGGCTGATCAATATATGTGTGTCACCTCTAAAGGCAGTATACTTGTTGAGATTGAGCACGCTACCATTAACAATTAGATCATGCTTCTTTTGCAGCAAACGTAAAGTGCCTGGAAAGAGGCAAAGTTCTCTGATGGCGCTATAAAAATATATTACTCTTATTATTACCAAGGCTTACGCATATGCTTCTTTGTCCCTACATGGTCGCTAATGGCTTGGCACTGACCTGCAAACTAAACCCCGGAAACTTCTTCGACAGCCCTCAGGTAGAGCATGATAAATAGATGTCTATTATTTTCACCTTAACGCCACTACATCTGTGCGAGTCGGAAGTCTTCCTAGTTAATGTAGCATCTCGCCCTACCGCTGACGCTTTAGGGCTCGCCGGAGCTCTAATTGCTTACCACAGCTGGCTGTGGAGGGCCGCTGGCTTGCTTGTCCAGCTAACCACAAGCTCTCCCTCACCTGGCACGCCCGCTTGAAGCATAACCGCGGTCTCACGAGTTGAGAACGCACAATAACACGACGGCAGAGAAACACGGGTAGTACTTATTTCCCCGCACACGTTTACATTTGCACTTTGTGAGATAATGATAATAACAGTAATACTTGTTATAGTACCCTCAGAGAACGGAGTATCATTCAAAACTATGGTAAAATAAAAATATTGGCTGAAAAACCTTCTGACCATGCCGGGCTATTTTTACAGACTAGCGACTAGCAATCGGCGGTCAGCTGGCAGGCCCGCCGTGCCTTTATTTGTAATGTAATCTAAGTAATGTGATGTATTTGGTGGACAGTGCTCCGCAGCAAGAGATCCTTTTTTCGGCGAGGCTATGGTCATCTTACAGTCTTACAAATTCAAAATTCTTCGAACACTAATGTGACCCGTCATCTTTAGACCGACCATCTTCCGACCGGTAGCCGAGCTCGAACTCACGATGACGTCTGTTAACGCCGTTTTCTTTTTTCCAGTTCGACATTATTTAGGAGCTGCACATGCTTGTCATCGTGGCCACTGCATAAACTACAAGATCTCGAGTGTTGCCATTTTCGGGCTGCCAGAGGTCGGCGTTTTTTTTATGTATTAGCCACAACCTCCTTGTCCTGTCTACCTATTTGAAGTCAAAAGATTTAATGAATGACCACTTCAAAGTAAATACCGGGCCCGTTTGGGCACGCTAGATAAACAGTAAAGCAGAAACTACGTAAGAAGCTTTTGACTTACCTATGAAACTTGCAGCTCATCGATCAGGATGTTGTGATGTGAACTTCCTAAATTTATTAAGCTGAGTGAAAAATATCCTGTAAAGACTCTACTTATGTTAGACAGAAGAAATCGTCAATGCTATTTTAAAAAATCGGATCTCGCTGAAAAACAGGCATAAGCGACCCTGCACAACCGACCAGCTCCTTGTATCTTGTATTGCCGACGTTCGCACTTACAGGGTCACTTCTGTAGTGCATTTGAGCAAGGCATGCCTAACATTTATGAGTAAGCCAAACTTCCCTTAGCAACCAGAACGCCTTAATCTTAAGGCTGGCTTCCAGACAATTAAATTTTGACTAAAAACCAACGTATTTCTGTCCGTGCGAATTGTCCTGCACGAGAAAGCTTCAGTTGTGCTCGTTAGTGCCACCAATCAGTCGATATGCTTCATTTTTGGCTTCATTCTCTGTGAAGAGATTTGGTTTTCGTCGAGTATTGTACTGTTATGTATCGCTGTCTGTAATTTCACAAAGCCGCGAAAACTAAGTTGGTGTAACTCAGAAGAGTTTCCCTTAGCGAACTCACAGCATAGAGATGCCAACAGATGTCAACTTAGAGGACAAAGAGAAGATGGGGAGCTTAGCTAAGTTAGGAGGATAACTAAGGCCGAGTCTAGCTTCTATAAAAACATTGTTGAATCACAGATGCACAACCGAAAACTGCTGATGTCGATGATCAACCGTCTCCTCAACCGCTGCCGGGTTTACTCCTTACCTGATGATACCTGTGATGATCTAGCTGATCCCTGCTCTAGCCTCTTTGTCCAGAAGATAGACAAGATCAGGGAGTCGTTGCCCCTCAACCGCTGCTGGGTTTACTCCTTACCTGATGATACCTGTGATAATCTAGCTGATCCCTGCTCTAGCCTCTTTGTCCAGAAGATAGACAAGATCAGGGAGTAATTGCCCCTCAACCGCTGCCGGGTTTACTCCTTACCTGATGATACCTGTGATAATCTAGCTGATCCCTGCTCTAGCCTCTTTGTCCAGAAGATAGACAATATCAGGGAGTCGTTGCCCCTCAACCGCTGCCGGGTTTACTCCTTACCTGATGATACCTGTGATAATCTAGCTGATCCCTGCTCTAGCCTCTTTGTCCAGAAGATAGACAAGATCAGGGAGTCATTGCCCCTCAACCGCTGCCGGGTTTACTCCTTACCTGATGATACCTGTGATAATCTAGCTGATCCCTGCTCTAGCCTCTTTGTCCAGAAGATAGACAATATCAGGGAGTCGTTGCCCCTCAACCGCTGCCGGGTTTACTCCTTACCTGATGATACCTGTGATAATCTAGCTGATCCCTGCTCTAGCCTCTTTGTCCAGAAGATAGACAAGATCAGGGAATCGTTGCCCCTCAACCGCTGCCGGGTTTACTCCTTACCTGATGATACCTGTGATGATCTAGCTGATCCCTGCTCTAGCCTCTTTGTCCAGAAGATAGACAAGATCAGGGAGTCATTGCCCCTCAACCGCTGCCGGGTTTACTCCTTACCTGATGATACCTGTGATAATCTAGCTGATCCCTGCTCTAGCCTCTTTGTCCAGAAGATAGACAATATCAGGGAGTCGTTGCCCCTCAACCGCTGCCGGGTTTACTCCTTACCTGATGATACCTGTGATAATCTAGCTGATCCCTGCTCTAGCCTCTTTGTCCAGAAGATAGACAAGATCAGGGAGTCATTGCCCCTCAACCGCTGCCGGGTTTACTCCTTACCTGATGATACCTGTGATAATCTAGCTGATCCCTGCTCTAGCCTCTTTGTCCAGAAGATAGACAATATCAGGGAGTCGTTGCCCCTCAACCGCTGCCGGGTTTACTCCTTACCTGATGATACCTGTGATAATCTAGCTGATCCCTGCTCTAGCCTCTTTGTCCAGAAGATAGACAAGATCAGGGAATCGTTGCCCCTCAACCGCTGCCGGGTTTACTCCTTACCTGATGATACCTGTGATGATCTAGCTGATCCCTGCTCTAGCCTCTTTGTCCAGAAGATAGACAAGATCAGGGAGTCATTGCCCCTCAACCGCTGCCGGGTTTACTCCTTACCTGATGATACCTGTGATAATCTAGCTGCCGGGTTTACTCCTTACCTGATGATACCTGTGATAATCTAGCTGATCCCTGCTCTAGTGTCAACCGCTGCCGGGTTTACTCCTTACCTGATGATACCTGTGATGATCTAGCTGATCCCTGCTCTAGCCTCTTTGTCCAGAAGATAGACAAGATCAGGGAGTCATTGCCCCTCAACCGCTGCCGGGTTTACTCCTTACCTGATGATACCTGTGATAATCTAGCTGATCCCTGCTCTAGCCTCTTTGTCCAGAAGATAGACAAGATCAGGGAGTCATTGCCCCTCAACCGCTGCTGGGTTTACTCCTTACCTGATGATACCTGTGATAATCTAGCTGATCCCTGCTCTAGCCTCTTTGTCCAGAAGATAGACAATATCAGGGAGTCGTTGCCCCTCAACCGCTGCTGGGTTTACTCCTTACCTGATGATACCTGTGATAATCTAGCTGATCCCTGCTCTAGCCTCTTTGTCCAGAAGATAGACAAGATCAGGGAGTAATTGCCCCTCAACCGCTGCCGGGTTTACTCCTTACCTGATGATACCTGTGATAATCTAGCTGATCCCTGCTCTAGCCTCTTTGTCCAGAAGATAGACAATATCAGGGAGTCGTTGCCCCTCAACCGCTGCTGGGTTTACTCCTTACCTGATGATACCTGTGATAATCTAGCTGATCCCTGCTCTAGCCTCTTTGTCCAGAAGATAGACAAGATCAGGGAGTAATTGCCCCTCAACCGCTGCCGGGTTTACTCCTTACCTGATGATACCTGTGATAATCTAGCTGATCCCTGCTCTAGCCTCTTTGTCCAGAAGATAGACAAGATCAGGGAGTCGTTGCCCCTCAACCGCTGCTGGGTTTACTCCTTACCTGATGATACCTGTGATAATCTAGCTGATCCCTGCTCTAGCCTCTTTGTCCAGAAGATAGACAAGATCAGGGAGTAATTGCCCCTCAACCGCTGCCGGGTTTACTCCTTACCTGATGATACCTGTGATAATCTAGCTGATCCCTGCTCTAGCCTCTTTGTCCAGAAGATAGACAATATCAGGGAGTCGTTGCCCCTCAACCGCTGCCGGGTTTACTCCTTACCTGATGATACCTGTGATAATCTAGCTGATCCCTGCTCTAGCCTCTTTGTCCAGAAGATAGACAAGATCAGGGAGTCGTTGCCCCTCAACCGCTGCCGGGTTTACTCCTTACCTGATGATACCTGTGATGATCTAGCTGATCCCTGCTCTAGCCTCTTTGTCCAGAAGATAGACAAGATCAGGGAGTCATTGCCCCTCAACCGCTGCCGGGTTTACTCCTTACCTGATGATACCTGTGATGATCTAGCTGATCCCTGCTCTAGCCTCTTTGTCCAGAAGATAGACAAGATCAGGGAGTCATTGCCCCTCAACCGCTGCAGGGTTTACTCCTTACCTGATGATACCTGTGATAATCTAGCTGATCCCTGCTCTAGCCTCTTTGTCCAGAAGATAGACAAGATCAGGGAGTCGTTGCCCCTCAACCGCTGCCGGGTTTACTCCTTACCTGATGATACCTAATCTGCTGATCCCTGCTCTATCTAGCTGATCCCTGCTCTAGCTAGCTCTTTGTCCAGAAGATAGACAAGATCAGGGAGTCGTTGCCCCTCAACCGCTGCCGGGTTTACTCCTTACCTGATGATACCTGTGATAATCTAGCTGATCCCTGCTCTAGCCTCTTTGTCCAGAAGATAGACAAGATCAGGAAGTCATTGCCCCTCAACCGCTGCCGGGTTTACTCCTTACCTGATGATACCTGTGATAATCTAGCTGATCCCTGCTCTAGCCTCTTTGTCCAGAAGATAGACAAGATCAGGGAGTCATTGCCCCTCAACCGCTGCCGGGTTTACTCCTTACCTGATGATACCTGTGATAATCTAGCTGATCCCTGTTCTCTAGCCTCTTTGTCCAGAAGATAGACAAGATCAGGGAGTCGTTGCCCCTCAACCGCTGCCGGGTTTACTCCTTCCTTACCTGATGATACCTGTGATAATCTAGCTGATCCCTGCTCTAGCCTCTTTGTCCAGAAGATAGACAAGATCAGGGAGTCATTGCCCCTCAACCGCTGCCGGGTTTACTCCTTACCTGATGATACCTGTGATAATCTAGCTGATCCCTGCTCTAGCCTCTTTGTCCAGAAGATAGACAAGATCAGGGAGTCCTTTGCCCCTCAACCGCTGCCGGGTTTACTCCTTACCTGATGATACCTGTGATAATCTAGCTGATCCCTGCTCTAGCCTCTTTGTCCAGAAGATAGACAAGATCAGGGAGTCATTGCCCCTCAACCGCTGCCGGGTTTACTCCTTACCTGATGATACCTGTGATAATCTAGCTGATCCCTGCTCTAGCCTCTTTGTCCAGAAGATAGACAAGATCAGGGAGTCATTGCCCCTCAACCGCTGCCGGGTTTACTCCTTACCTGATGATACCTGTGATAATCTAGCTGATCCCTGCTCTAGCCTCTTTGTCCAGTAGATAGACAAGATCAGGGAGTCATTGCCCCTCAACCGCTGCCGGGTTTACTCCTTACCTGATGATACCTGTGATAATCTAGCTGATCCCTGCTCTAGCCTCTTTGTCCAGAAGATAGACAAGATCAGGGAGTCATTGCCCCTCAACCGCTGCCGGGTTTACTCCTTACCTGATGATACCTGTGATAATCTAGCTGATCCCTGCTCTAGCCTCTTTGTCCAGAAGATAGACAAGATCAGGGAGTCATTGCCCCTCAACCGCTGCCGGGTTTACTTTACTCCTTACCTGATGATACCTGTGATAATCTAGCTGATCCCTGCTCTAGCCTCTTTGTCCAGAAGATAGACAAGATCAGGGAGTCATTGCCCCTCAACCGCTGCCGGGTTTACTCCTTACCTGATGATACCTGTGATGATCTAGCTGATCCCTGCTCTAGCCTCTTTGTCCAGAAGATAGACAAGATCAGGGAGTCATTGCCCCTCAACCGCTGCCGGGGTTTACTCCTTACCTGATGATACCTGTGATGATCTAGCTGATCCCTGCTCTAGCCTCTTTGTCCAGAAGATAGACAAGATCAGGGAGTCGTTGCCCCTCAACCGCTGCCGGGTTTACTCCTTACCTGATGATACCTGTGATAATCTAGCTGATCCCTGCTCTAGCCTCTTTGTCCAGAAGATAGACAAGATCAGGGAGTCGTTGCCCCTCAACCGCTGCCGGGTTTACTCCTTACCTGATGATACCTGTGATAATCTAGCTGATCCCTGCTCTAGCCTCTTTGTCCAGAAGATAGACAAGATCAGGGAGTCATTGCCCCTCAACCGCTGCCGGGTTTACTCCTTACCTGATGATACCTGTGATGATCTAGCTGATCCCTGCTCTAGCCTCTTTGTCCAGAAGATAGACATGATCAGGGAGTCATTGCCTGTGATGGCAGCATTATCCCCTAGAATGCTGTCCGTCCTTGCAGCACTTCAATTCCTCATTCCTTGCAGCACCTCAATGTCTACAGTCAAGTAGGTCACTACTGATCTCGTCCTGAAGTTAATATCCCAATCAAAGAAGACAATAAGTCCTTTGGCCCTGATTCCCATTGTCATGCTCTTACATTGTATTGATCTGCTGCTGCCATGCATAACTAACATCATTATTATGTCATAAGCTTCAGGTGTGTCCCAGCACCTTTCAAAAAAGCTGTAGTCATGCCACTACTGTGAAATGCAGACATGGGTAGAGTGTCTCTGTTTGTTTTGCTCGATCTTTCGGTAGCTTTTGATATCATTGATCACAAAGTTCTTCTAGAGCGCCTCTCATCTCGCCTGGGCATCACTGGCACTGATCTGCAGTGGTTTAGGTCCTATCTCATTGGGAGACTCCAGAGTATTGACGTGAATGGACCAAGATCAACCGAGGTACCTCTGAAATATGGGGTACCTCAGGACTCTGCGTTGGTCCGGTTCTTTTTATGGTTTTTACTCTCCCTCTTGCCGATGTGATTGCCAAGCACAATCTAGACTCACTTCTATGCGGATGACACTCAGTTGTGTCTTTGCTTTGATCCCTCCCAGCCCTCTAGCACATCGAATTATATCAACTCCGTTGCTGGATGTATTGATGACATCCGCACATGGTCTTCAGAAATAGGAAAGGCTAATGCTCAAAATCGGCTCTGCCAGCATATCTCCTCTTGAATCTGCACGAAATCTAGGTGTCATGTTCCAAAGTGACCTTTCGTTAGACGACCACATTAGCTTCACAATCAAGTCTGCCTACTTTCAGCTACATAACTTTGCCAAAATTTGGGCTTGTTTCGTCAGGGATACAAGTTGGTCCATGCATTTGTGACATCCCGTCTTGACTTCTGTAACTTACTCCCTGCTAGCCTACCGTCATGTGCAATCAGGTGCTTACTGCTGGTGCACAACTCCGCAGTTAGGCCTGTCTATCGTGAGCGTCGAAGTTGCCACATCACACCACTTCTCACCGACCTGCACTGGCTTCCAGTCAAGCAACGGATCGACTTCAAGGTTTAGTCACTCAATTTTAGGTCCCTTCTTTCTTTGGCTCCAGCCTACCTATCAGATCGTCGCAATGGCTCACTAGGTAAAGCGGTTGCTTTTCACGACCTTGGCCCCGAGGTCGTGGGTTCGAATCCTGTGATGGGCGATCCTTTATCGCCACTGCAAGCGGTGGTGATAGCCGCTAAGGCTTTTCTGTCGCTATAGAAAAAGAGGCTGTTAAATCACTTGTATTATTTATTTTTATTTTATCTACTACCCCACCAGGCTAGGCATCGTACCACCGGCTTTTCGGAATCTAACTGTTTACCTATACCTCATACAAACCTCAAATCCTTGGGAGACCGTGCCTTTAGCTCGTATGCCCCCAAAGCCTGGAACTCACTCACGACTTCCATCACGACATCCCGACTTGACACCACATTTAAAAAGAAATTAAAACGCACCTATTTATGAGGGCATTTAGTGGGTCCCTGTGATCCGTCCTTTACGTGGTTATGCGTTCTGACACTGTGGCATCCTGCCACTAACCACACTTGCATGCTGACCCTGTGCATTTCACCTCTAACCATGTTATTCATGTTGCTTATCAAGCATGATATTTTCACTCCCCATTCGATCGTGTTTCCTTTGCAGCAAATGTAAAGCGCCTAGAAAGAGATTGAGCTCTCTGAGGGCACTTTATCAATTGTATTATTATTATGATATAGCTAATTTTTGCACATGATGCCCTGAGGGCACAAGGACAATGAAACTGCTGCAGCAGTTCAGGGAGGTAAAGGAGCCGAGCCATGGTAGGCCTCGTGGGTCGGAGCAAGAATTTTGCTCAGTATCCGTTAATCGACCGGTAGGCATCGCAGCTCCTTCAGCAAAGGGAACACATGGCTGCATCTCTGGGGTTTGTTGGCTAAATATAATTCATTCATTTATATAGCACCCCAAGAGAACTTAATCTCTATTCAGGCGCTTCACATATGCCTCGGGGCTCGAGCCCACGACCTCAGTCAGACCTTGGTCGGGGCGAGCACCTTAACCGCTAGACCAAACCAGCTCGGCGACTAGCCTTGCAGCCCTGTTCATCATCAGCTGCAGAGGCTTAGTGGCTTTTTCGGTAGCCCAGTCAACGGAACTACAGTTGCCTAGCATAAACAGAACCAGGGAGCTAGTTAGATTTTTAGCCAACCACTGTTATAAGCAGTCCCTAATCTTGGATAGGGATCGTGCATGATGGCTAGCTGTGGAAGAGGTCTTCTTAATGAAGCTTTTAAACGTTAAGCAGTTATTAAAGAGGGACACCTAAATTCCGACTATACGGTACCGGTGGTACAATGGCATCACTAATAAGAGGAGCAAAGTCTCCTTGACCAGCCAAACGCTTTGAGTGCCCTACGAATAGCTCAGTTTTATAACCATTTATAGTTTCAAGAAAATTGGCCATCATCCAAGATCGAATTTCGGCAAGGCAAGGATTCAGCTTATGTCACTGAAGCAGAATCGGAGGGTTTCAATAACAAATACAGCTGCATCATCAACACAGAAGTGATAGCCGATCCTATTGGCCCAAATCACTTTCCCCACAGGCTCGGAATAAATGGAGAACAATGTAAAAATAATTACTACCTCTATAGTATTTGTATCTTGTTTATTTGTATCTTACTTGTGTTTAGTTCGGTAGAGTACAAGCTATCAGAAGCATCAGCCGAAGCGATATGCCTAGGATCCAAGTGACGATTTTCTATTTGATCCATACTACCTTGCACCAAATTCTTGAATTTGCATTGGCCTCAGTAGCAAGAAGACCATTGCTGACATGTTTGTTCCCGAGTACACACGTCAGCTGGTCTTTTCTAAAAACCAGCTCCACAAACTGTACAGCTCTCTCTCTCTCTCTCTCTCTCTCTCTCTCTCTCTCTCTCTCTCTCTCTCTCTCTCTCTCTCTCTCTCTCTCTCTCTCTCTTCGATCACGAATCAGTGTGACAAATACTGTATCTTGGGCAGACGATAGCTGTTAGTCCAGTTGGATGTGTGTAATGGTTTAACATAGTAATCTTGAGATTTGACCCAAGGCCGATAAAAAAATTCGACCCGGGCATGCCTCAACTCTCCCTTTCCCAACTCCTGCCACAGTGCATAATAACAGGCCTGTCTTTCAGCTAAGAAAGAGCAAAAACTGGCGCTTTGACCCAACATTACAACATAAAACGCAAGTACGTAGGTAGGTATCAGCATGCACAAACAGGCCTGGCACTAGTGCATACAAAACATTCACACACACACACACACACACACACACACACACACACACACACACACACACAAACATGTTCTCACGAATGTGGCACACACACACACAGATTGCACATCGGCATGGCATGCTTACTTGAACACATTAAAGAAAACGAATGCATGAACGCAGTGGAGGAAACTCGTGCACATGCAAGCATACACCCAAGTACCTTCCCTAAACCAAACATGTTCTCACGAATGTGGCACACACACACAGATTGCACATCGGCATGGCATGCTTACTTGAACACATTAAAGAAAACGAATGCATGAACGCAGTGGAGGAAACTCGTGCACATGCAAGCATACACCCACGTACCTTCCCTAAACTTACGTGTGTCTAATGAAGAGCACAAGACGTAAAGAGCACAATTAATTCTCTTAAAATGTGTATTACTCATATTTCTTTAACCACAATAGCAATGCACATATCCCACAACGACAAAGATGCTATCGGAACACAAACTCATGCATGCACGAGATCATCCAACAAGACGAATCCACAGCAAATAGCAGCAGCAGCCGTGGGAGCATTTCCAATAACGCAAATCATCAGCTTAGTGCGCCACAGCGCAACTGCTGGCTCACGAGCAGAGTCGGCGGCCTAGTGGGAGAGGGCAAAGTTTGACGTCGGCTGGTCTAGGTAAACCACTACTGCTTGCTGCTGTTGCTGCTGCAGTGATGCAGAAGCAGCAGCAGCGATCATCGGTACCGACCGGATGTGGCAGCACACTTGGAAGCACGGCTTCAGAGCTGCTTGGGCTGCGACGGCGACTGCAGCTGCCGGGGCTGCGGAAGGCTGCTAGATGCCGCCGAGCTCGCTGCCGACGACGCCTCGGCCGAGCCTTTCTTGGGCATGGCCAGATTGTAGGACTGAAAGTATCGAAGCAGCTGCTGCGCCTGCCTGGCCTCCAGGTTGTACTGCTTGGCCGCCGCCTCGGCATCGAACTGCTTCTTATTTGCATGGTGGCTGCTGATGAGCTCGAGCGCCTGCTTGAGCGTGACGCGCCCACGCGGTGGTGCAGCGATCGGCTCCCTGTAGCCATGCTCGGTGTCGGAGACCTAGAACGCGAAGGCAGCCGTGGTGCCTCACTGAAGGCCGCAGGGGCAGGTGGCGTTTTGGAGCAGAGACTGAGCTCAGTCCACAGTCACACGCTTAGTCTGCACGAGTCGGCATTCTGTCAAGCCTGAGCAAGCAAACTCCGAAAGCAGCTCACGAATCCCTAATTGGACGGCACCCAGTTATAAGGAGAGCCGGGCAAGCACACGGCCGGTACTGCTTTTACGTGTCGACTTTGCACTGCTGTCCACCTGGCTATAAGAAGTCTCAGAAACACACAAAAATAGGTACAGTGTGCAAGGTACATAGCAAAGATCCACGACCCAAAGAGCTGCCAGACTATGAATATGGCTGCAAGGCTGGTCTTCAAGTCCCAGCGGTTTGAGCACGTGTCACCTCTGCTGAAAGAGCTAGGATGGTTGCCGGTTAAGCAAATGATACAGAGCAAAGTTCTTACGCAGACCCACAAGGCCGGCCACGGCTTGGCTCCTTCGTACCTAGCTGAACTGCTGCATCAGTTTCAGCCTGTTCGCGCCCTCAGGTCCTGTGTAGACAATAAATTAGCTGTCCCATTCCTCCGCTTAAAGACAGTTGGCAACAGAAGGTTTAGCTCTGCAGGTCCTAGACTGTGGAACTCGCTTCCACAATTCTTACGAAACGACATCTACTCTCCAACTGCCGACTATGGCACATCTTTTTCAGCGGTCCTCAACTGCTACTTCTATGCTACTCACTACCTCAACTGCTCTCCTAGCTCTGCTATGCTTCCCACTTTCTCTTTGTTGCGTAAGACGAAGTCTGTTGGCTACAGAATGCGTACCGAAAGCCGCTTAGGCTGTGAGTGTGCTATACAAAACTCTCCTGCGTAACACCCACATGGTCTTTATGACTTTGTGGAGTTACTGACGGAGATACATTACTCTCCAATCCCCCATCTGGGAATATAGCTCTCTCTCTCTCTCTCTCTCTCTCTCTCTCTCTCTCCTCTCTCTGTCTCTCTCTCCTCTCTCTCTGTCTCCATCTCCGTCTCTCTGTCTCTCTCCTCTCTCTGTCTCCATCTCTCTTTCTGTCTCCATCTCCATCTCTCTGTGTGTCTCTCTCTCAACTATCTCCCTCTATCTGTATCGGTATATTTCTGCTACTCATTCAGGGCGTGCCACTATTTCTCAACAGCAATCGAATGCCGAGACTAGCTTCCAAGTGAATTCCTCAGGTCAGTGTTTGAAAAAACCACTGACACCCGAGGCCTCCTGTGGGTGGAAGACATAAAAACTTTGCCGGCTTGGTACAGGTGCTTGCACGCAGCTGTTGCTTAGCAGCAAGGTATGGGACCTGGACTAGGCCCATGCACACGTTGAGCCCAGCTTCAGTTTTCATGAGATCCAAACGTTTTAAAAAGGGTGTGCCTCCTCCAGACCAAGATCCATGCCAAAATTTGATGGCAATGGCTAAAGTGCGGTCACAGTGCCTGACTGATTTCATGCCACAGCACAAATCATGCCAAATGCCAAATCACAAAGTTCTTCTAGAGCACCTTTCATCTCGCTTGAGCATCGCAGGCACTGTGCTATGGTACAGGTCCTATCTCAGTGGCATACTCCAAAGTATTGACGTGAATGGACAAAGATCATCCGAGGTACCTCTGAAATATGGAGTACCTCAGGGCTCCGTGCTAGGTCCGGTTCTTTTCACAGTTTATACTCTCCCTCTTGTTGATGTGATTGCCAAGCACAATCTAGGCTTTCACTTCTATGCGGACGACACTCAGTTGTACCTTTGCTTTGATCCCTCCCAGCCTTCGAGCACCTCAAATTCTCTCAACTCACTTGCTGCATGTATTGATGACATCTGCACATGGATGGCAGCAAATTTTCTAAAACTAAACGATGATAAAACTAACTTACTAGTTGTGCGCAAACCCAGTGTGGTTCAGAAATTGGAAAGGCTGATACTAACAATTAGCTCTGCCAGCATATCTCCCATTGAATCAGCTCGAAATCTAGGTGTCATGTTCCAAAGTGGCCTCTCGTTAGACGACCACATCAGCTCCACAGTCAAGTCTGCCTACTTTCAGCTACTTAACATTGCTTAAATTCGGGCTTGTCTAGATAAGGATACCACGTCTAAGATGGTCCATGCATTTATGACATCCCGTCTTGACTTCTGCAACTCACTGCTTCCTGGCCTAGCAGCATGTGCGATCAGGCGATTACAGATGGTGCAAAACTCCTCAGCTGGGCATGTCGGTCGTGAGCGTCGCAGTTGCCACATCACACCACTTCTCGCCGACCTGCACTGGCTACCAGTCAAGCAACTGATTGACTTCAAGGTTTTGTTGCTCACTTTTAGGTCAGTTCATTCTTTCACTCCAGCCTATCTCTCAGATCTACTCCCCCACCAGGCCAAGCATCGTACCACCTGCTTTTCGGAATTCAACAGTCTACCAATACCTCCCACAAACCTCAAATCCTTTGGAGACCATGCATTTAGTTCGTACGCTCCCAAAGCCTGGAACTCCCTCTCGACTTGCGTCAGAACATCCCCTGACTTGCCCACATTTAAAAAGAACTTCAAAACACACCTATTTAGGACAGCATTTAGTGGGTTCCTGTGATTCGTCCTTCATGTGCTTATGCGTGCTGACACTATGCATGCTGCCACTAACCACATTTGCATGCTGACCCTGTGCATGACACCCCTAACCACGTTATTCATGTTTATCAAGCATGATATTACCATTCAATCGCACTTCCCTTGGCAGAAAACGTGAAGCGCCTAGAAAGAGAGTGAGTTCTTTGAGGGCGTTTTATCAAGTGCATTATTATTGTTATTATTACTATAAATGCATTGAAGATTAGCAACGAATATCAGGGCAGAGTAATAGCACTCCTGCTGGCTGTTTGAGTGTGGCACAAATGAGGTACAAGTTAATTTGCATGCAGCACATGGGCTGCGGCAAGCCTGGTCCTCGTCAGCTACCTGCTTTCACAGCCAACTGCAGCTGTGCTGGGTCTGCCCCCTTCCGAAGAGGAGAGCACAGGGGATGTGCAAGCCACAGCGACGTCCGGACACCTGCTGCTGCATACAGCCTGGCAGGCTGGCTGGTCACGCCCCTCTGCCGATAAATGCAGGTCTTAACGGCGGAAGATCAGTGGCTTGCCTATCGAGCTGCTGCACTTGCTAACTCCTTGTCAGGGCATGTGCTGGCATGCTCCATGCAAGCCCTCAATTGCATAAGGGGGTCAAGGAATTGGCATTGCAAGGCAGCCATGTCCACGGGTGCACGGGTAGGCAGGTCCGAAAAAGCTTATCAAAAACTCGATAATAATAATAATAACAATAATAAAAGTAAGAGCCTCCTAATCAAATCAGCAAGCCGTGCATATCCCTGGTTCGCTCACTACAGCAGCACCACAATGCTCTTGCCGCTATTGCAGCAGCACGTCACAGCAACTGCTGCTCTGCAGATGCAGATGCACTGACTGACGAGCCTTCGACAAGCAGCGCACGCCAGGATGGGCCAAAACTTGCATGCCGGCTTGCTTGCACAGAGCAATGCAACAGCGCTCTCCTCGGTTACAACACATACATGCACGGCATCGACAATGCCCATGTTCCCACTGCAAACAAAGACTGGCAATTGCTAAAGCCTGTCGCTCGCTGCCTTACATAAGAGCACAGGGTTCGGCTGCGAAGGGCGGCAGGGCGGGAGCGGTGGCGGCGACTTCAGCTCACCTTGCCGCGATACTCGGGGAGCTTCCTCTGAGAGGCCGCCGGAGCGCCGCCAGCGGTGCTCGATGCCGAGCCGACCGACTGCACGTACAGCCCCTTGAGCCGCTCGTTCAGATCGTCGTGCTTGGCATGCAGGTCGGCTCCGCCAGCTGCTACTGGCTTGGCACTGGCCACTGGCATTGCAGCAGCGGCAGCAGCGGCGGATAGGTCAACGTTGCGATCAAGCCGTTGCTGCTGATCCTGCACTGGCTCTTTCTGCCTGGATACCTCACTGGGATATCGCGGTGCCGGCCGGACTACTTCCTGACTGCGAGCCAGCACACGCTGAGCGCGATCCTCGACGTTGTAGTTCTTGAACGGGCGAGTGACTGCTCGGGAGAACTTGCCGCCCATTCTTAGTTCAGCCTCAGCTGGCGACGCCTGCAGCAAACCACAGCCGTAAGCTTGGACCTGACGAGTATAACGGGTCTCAGCCCAGCAGGGTTGATGTGCTTGCACCTAACGAGCCAGGTTGTGAGTTTGAGTCCAGCAGAAGGCCATCCCTTATTGCCCACACCGAGAGGGACTCGGATAGTAGGTGTTAAGGCTTTTCGGTTGCTACATTAACGAAATTGTTGAGCTAGCCGACCTTTCTTTTACTTTCATAGAGCATAAGTGAGGGTGAGCACGACTGAGAGCACAAGAAATAGATCGATTGATGAACGATTAAACCGAATGCAAGAGAATAGTAAGTGAGAAACAGACAGATTGTGAGACAGACAGATTGTGAGACTGACAGATTGTGAGACTGACAGATTGAGACAGACAGATTAAGAGACGGACAGATTGAGAGACAGGCAAATTGAGAGACAGGCAGATTGAGAGACAGACAGATTGAGAGACAGACAGATTGAGAAGCAAACAGAACTGCACAGTATAAATTGAGAGACGGACATATTAAGAGACAGACAGATTGAGAGACGTACAGATAGAGAAGCAGACAGATTGAGCGACAGGCAGATAGAGAGACAGTAAGATTGAGAGCACTGGCACTTGAGTTACTCATACTAAGCCTAAGCAGGCAAAGACACGTAGCTATCTCTAACTGGAATATTGACAGCATATTCCTGCCCTCTATGTTGCCCAGCAGACTTGAGTTGGACAAGGGAAAGCATTCCATTTAACAGAAGCAAATGCCAACACCCAACCCACTCGGCAGTCAACAACCTTTGCTGCTTTTCCTATTACCGACGAGACATTGTAAAAAGAGATACATTTTTAGTTCATCGCACGTGAAATAAGTGGGATAGGCTGAAGGAGGCAGAAAGACACACAGACAGACAGGAGGACCAGGTTCTCCGTTAGTTACCAGAACAGCATGGATATCCCAGTACTGCACAGTATACGTTTCAATAATATTTCCATACAAAGCTGTTCAGATAAACGTAAAAAATGTACCTAATCATTTCACAGTCGCAGGTTTGCATAGACTCGAAAGAAGCCTTAAACTCAAAAGCAGCACCAGCCTGCAAGGCACTAACAGCTACAGCTCGAGGAAGCAGCATACGTCCTAGAAATCTAATTAGTCTCGCTGTGTGGGCGAATAAAATCTTCAATACATCCGAATCCATTACTAAAGTCGCAGCCACGGTTAAGGCATAACTCTAGAAAGCATTAAACGCCGCATGCAGCTGACTGCAGGCAAAATACCGAAATCAGCACTAATAGCCACATTAAAATCAGCGTCCCAAAAATATACTGTTTAGATTATCTGCAACATAAATTTGAACCAGTGTGACTGTTTGAGCGCTGTCCATACTCGGTGTCTGTGTGGGCTTACATTGCACGCTCATCCGTGCCTTCGGAAAGCAATCGGCAGTCATAAACCAACATCGTAATCAAGACAGCAAAGGCAATAGAAATGCGTTTTCAAAAATTTGGGATAAACTAGCTCGACGATACAATATCAGGCATTTCCCTGCTCTTACACTAAACTATCGCGATCGAGACCTGACTCTGCGAGGGGCACGGATCACACCCAAGTTCCGCGAGATGGAAGAGTTTCAGAAAAGTTGGCGATAGTGCGCCCGTCTAAGCTGCTTCTTCTTCCCATACATATATAAACGGTATGCTCTGCCGACGGCGACCGTGAAACTAGTGAAAAGATCCCTTGACGCATTACGCAATACAAACGCCGACCTTACCGGTGGTTGCTGGCCACGCCGGAAGAGCAACATAGTCCTTACCTCCGGCACTCAAGAACCCCCTCAACGCGCCATCTTTCGGTGCTCGGGCCTTCTCAGGTAGAAGCTGCGGCCCGGAAACACCTCTAGTTTGATTTAGCAGTTGCCAAAGCCGCTGTCAGATTCGGATAATACTGGAAATTGAATATCTTGGATACAATGTGATGTCGGATTACTTTGAAGCTCTCTTTAAGGTCAGCCAAAGACGCCGGTAGCAACCGTGTTTAATAAGATATCGTTGCCTCTGGTAGGCGCTGCACCACTTCGACTGCCCTTCGTCCTACGCGGAAGCCGCGCTCGGAGTGATGGAAGCTCTCTCATTTGGTGGCGCCTAGCTGTTTGCCTTAGGTAACGCGGTAGAGCTTTTTGGCAGTTGCTGCCTCCACTTCCCCATCGGGCCAGTCACGTCGGTGGGGGACGGGTGCCGAATCGTCTGCTGGAGTCTTACAAGCGACTGCAGACTTTTAATTTGTTCACGCCGCAGCGCGTTATTTCGTACCCCGCTGTGCCGGCTAGGTCGGCTCGGTGGGCGGTTGCCCGGCCGAGCGCCGCGGCGTCGGCACCCCCCTCACTCCATGACGACCGTTCGTTAGTTTATCAGATAGGCAGTGCCCGCGCTGCGATAGGCCGCAGAGCTTCCGTCGAGGCCGCATTAGCAATTGCACTCGTTTCTTCAGCAGCGTCCTGGGTGAGCGTCGCCTGGCTTCGCAATGGCCGACCAGATTCCCAAGCTGGTCAGGGCCAAGTATGCCTATAAGGCGGTGAATAACGACGAGCTCGAGTTCAGCAAGGGCGACATCGTAACCCTGACACAGGTGATGGACGGCGGATGGTGGGAGGGAACTCTCAACGGCAAGACGGGCTGGTTCCCGAGCAACTACGTGATGGAGCACAAAGCCGGTACACCTCGCAGCAGTGCTGCTGCCGCAGCGTTGTGAGCAGCCGCTCGCCTGGCGGCAGCAACGACGACAAGCCGCCGGGCAGGCGCCTTCGCTGCGCGGCGCTCTCTGTCGCCGCCTCGGCATTGTGCAGTGCTCCGTAGCCGCCGCCGATGCTGACTGTCACACGGTTCCCGTCCACTCAGATGACCGAGCGGCCGCCACCAAAGGGCAGTCGGCCACAGCAGCGGCCGCTGGCAGCGGCGCCGGCGGCAAGTCGGTGGAGAGCAAGCGGGAGCATCACGCCATCGTAAGCTGTTGCTTCCGCGGCGGCGCATCCGGTCTCGATGGTCCGTCGGTCAGTCGCTTCCGGGCTGGAGCCTGCCACAAATGTCGGCTTTTTCGCGCAGGTGACCCGCAGCTTCGTCGACACGGAGACGGCGTACGTCGGCGAGCTGAACACCTTTGTGCAGACCGTCTTGAAGCCTCTAAGCTCGGCTTCTATGTGAGTCGTCACGGTGGCTACCTAGATCACCGCATCATTGCATCGGCTGTGCTTTGGTTTCCTGTCCGCATGCTTTGCCAGTCGGCGGAGCCGTGCAAGCGTGGTCATACGACGGACGGTGTGCATGCGTGCGTGCACACCCTTTGCAGCCTCAGCGTCAGCGAGTATGCCACCCTCTGCGGTAACGTCGAGGAGCTGCTGACGTTTCACCAGGCCTTCCTGACGTTACTCGGTGACTGTGCCAAGTGAGCTAATGCCAGCCACCTGTCGCCGTGTCGCGGAGTCTTGCTGCTGGTCGTTGCTGCGACAGGATTGCTTGCTCTGTCGCACTTGTCGCGTGCACCCATACTATAGCAGCACCCGGTGCTGCTGTGACAGAGTGGAGAGTGCTTGCTTGCAGTTCACGCGCTCTTGGCTTGCTGCACTTGAAGCATCAGAGCTGGTGGCAGATTGTTGGAAAATTCGCAGGTTGATGACTCTTCGTACCCATTTCGTCAGCCTTTTTCCAAACAGCAGTGTGCCCAACTTGTGGCTGGTACAGTGCTTTGTGCCATTTGCAAAGCCACCGTGGCCTGATTGCAACATGCCTTTACAGTTGGCGGGCAGTTTTCTCATATTCTTGATCGTTCGTGCAGAGTGGGTTCATTGTACATATGGGTGCTGTGACTTGCTTGCCACCAGCTTGCCAGACTTGCTCGAACCATGTGGATGCTTGCTTGGCTGCTTGATGTAGTCCTGCTGTACCTGAATGGAGATTAGGCTCTCTTATGGTGCTATACAAAAGACTTATTGTTATTATAATCATCTTTGTAAAATGATTTTTGTGTGCTACCAAATGAATTGGCAGGTTATAACAGAATTGCAGTCATTGTTTGATCCGCTGAGTGGGTGTATTTTGCTGTACTGTCAGAGTGCGTGTGTATCAAGTCTATGTGGATAGTTGATGGCTTTCCTGGTTGCTTACTTAGGCTAATCTCCTGTGGCCGTATTGAATGGACTGGCTCTTCGCTCTCACCCAGCCTGTTTATTGCAGCAGAAGCTTCGGAAGCAGAAAGTTTAGAGCAGTTCCCAAAAGCTGAGATTGTATGAACGGTGGCAGGCACATCCGCTGTAATCGAGCGGTCATCTTCTGCAAGCCCCCTCCCCTCAACTGAATCAATATGTCATTTGGGTCAGATTCAGCCCTAGTACTGGCACAGGGTCTTAGCTTGGCAGTATAAGGGCCCCTTAGTTTACAACCAGGTCCTCGGTTAGAGGCCTACAGCAGTCAGTGTAACCTGTTGCAGCAAAGTGAAGCCACTAAGTCAAGTCTGTTCTGCCACTATCGACATAAAGTTGTTGAATCAGCTTTTCATTCTTTCTTTTTACTTGTGCAAGTTAGAATTGTGTTTTCCTAAGGGTCACGACTGTTGGCCTACTCACATGTAATGGCATCACTGCTTTCATACATGTGCGTGTGCTTGTGTGGTTGCTAAAACCGTGCATGTTATAACTTACCGATTGACTATGCTACCTTTGAGGGTGCTCCTTATGCTCCATAGTTCAGTGGAAGAGTTCTGTTATGACTTGGCAAGTTGCAGCATCTTTTTTTTTAAGGAAGCTGAATAAATGTCCCCGATTGACCTAGTCTTCCAAAGGTAATAATTTCAGATATTTGATTCTCTGTTTAGATAGTAATTGAATTTCAGGTAGCATGTCTTGAACTTAGTGAATCTTTGTTAGCCTGTTGTATTGGCCGAATTATGCAATTGGCCCAAGTATTGACCGATTTTTAGAATTTACGAGGCACAACACTGTACTGTAAATGAATCTGTTGAAAAGTCACACGCATGTACCTCAATAAGCTGTGAACATGTACCTCGGTATTGCTATGCTGGTTTGGCCGAGTGCTCAAGGGGCTCGCCCCAATCAAGGTCAAGGTGAATGTATTTGCAAGGTCTATGCTAGCAGGGTCGTTGGCTCGAGCCCTGTGGCACATATGAAGCACCTGAATAGAGATTAAGTTCTCTTAGGGTGCAACAAAAATGAATTACATTTTATATTACTAAGGTTAAGCAAGTTGGGACACAAGTCGTGTAAGATGCAGAGATGAGCAAAAAAAAGTATTTGTAGATATGTTGCCTCCTGTTTACTTATGGGCTAGACATGTTTATTTATTTATTTTTAATTATATGACTTGTTATTTGAAAATTGTCAAAACTTTGGATCTCAGTTGCAACATTGAAAGGTATCTTAAACAATTATTTGACTGTTTGACCAATCTTCGCAACCTGCTCTGTCAGGTTATGCAAAGAGTTGCTTGAGTGCTTGTTCTGCCTGTCCACGGTGTTCTATGAGTGACTTCAGCAACTGTGAACTCATGAGGTACCAGCCTGCCGACAACCATCATTTCATTACGTCTGTGATCATAGGCATAATAATTTGGAGTCGGCCGGCCAAGACCTTCCCTCTGGGACCGACATGGACCGGGTAGTCAGGTTGCAAGCCACTCAACCCAGGAAGCATCCTCAGCTCACCAGTACGTGTCACCCATGACAAGATCGAGGTGGCCTACCCCTTGGAACCAGTGCATTATGTGCACATTAAAAGTAGTTAAGTGATTGTCGACATAACAAGTGTAAATACGGCTGGACCGCCATCCCGATTTATGCTGTGCTATTGGAGGGTGTAAGCTTAATGATCACACGATTGAATGACATAATACCCGATTGGAAATTCAGAATTATCTACTTGGCATCTGGAGTTTACCAGAGGCCGACTGCTTACCTTTCCTTGCTAGCCAGTGCTTTACCTAACAGTGGAGACTGACTCATCATTGTTCTGTGGTCAAAATAATTTGCGTGATACCTCTGACACTACTCCAGAAAGGGAGTGGCGTATGAGAGTCGAAATGTTCTCCAAGTTATTCAACATGTTATGGCAGCCGGCTCGGTTGAATCATGTTGCAGCCGTGATGGATCATATCTTTAGATAGCCATTCGTTCATCCTGATTGGGCATGCTTTATTAGCATCTGTTCATCCGTGTCAGGCATGATTCGACATGTCTCGAGTATATTTGCTATCAACCTCTTAGTTTAGGCACACTGGTTGTTGCAGCTCGTGTTGACTGGGGTGCTAGCTAGCACTTTCAGTGAGTGTAAACTTCAGGAGCATGTTCGACAGAGTCCCTAATTAGGAAAGTCATTTATCACCGAATTAAATTGGGTTTCCCTTGTTGCTTGTAGACTACCGGTCATTCAGCAGCGGGTTGGTGGCTTGTTCATGAAGCACGCCCACAAATTCAAGTCCGCATATTATGCATATGCCGCCAACCATCCACGGGCTGTCACAGTGCTATCTAAGTACAAGTGAGTGTATTCGCTGCTATGCCTGCTTGCTGCATTCGATTGGGTTTACGTGCTTGTTTTAGTGGCTACCAGCAGATAGCTACTAACTTGTAGGTTTTTTACTAGCAGCTTACTTTGTTCAGCAGCCCGTGTCACTGAGGTCATTCTCAGGGCATATGTGCTGTTGTTTTCCTGTCTTTTAAATTTGTGTTAAAAGCAGTCGACAGTGCAAATCTTATGAGCATCACGAGGGTCGTAGGTTCTGACGACTGCATATTAGATTCATTCCTCTGAAGCTTAGCCATGTATGTATATTGCATCAAGAAAATGTTAATAGAATTTTCCTGCAGATTTTCCTTTTTGTTTTTTAAACCCTTGTCATTCAGTTGTGCTATTCTTTTGCCTCCTAGAATCGCTTTGTGTTTTCTCTTTTGTGCATTGATTATCGATTCCAGCAAGTACCTTGCCAAATTACCGGCTTGCCTCTGGGTGGACAGGAAAGCCGTGTCTGTTCCTTTAACCCATTTAATCTGTTCCCTTCTTCACTCGGCTCTAGCCAAGCCATGCATGTGATTCCTTTCGTCGTATGCATATCTTTGGTTGTTCCTGCCTCTTAACTTCCATCTGCCACGGACGGTATGTTTTTGGTATTAGTAGCTGCTCGCTAGTGCTGTCAGGAGGTACCAGTCGCGTGCCAAGCCCACTGCATTACCAAACTTGCCAGTCCTGGCTGTTGCTAGTCGTCGACATCGTCTGAAGTCCAGCAGCATGTAATACTAGCTGTAGCTGCACTGAAGTGTTACAATTACCTCTCGATCTGCTAGTACAGTTGCAGCAGGATACTAAATGCACATGTTCTCTCTGATTAGTGGCGGTCATTTGAAATCCCTGCTTTCAGCTACAGGCATGTACTCTTCTTGGCAGGCAGCTTCCTATATAAGGTTCTCTTGTGCTCGATGGTGTACTACCTGAGAACACAAGCAGACAGAAGTGCAGAGCTGCACCAGCTCTGAAACCTAGTTCACACAATCAAACAGACTCTTGCTCCTTACAAACTTGCCTTGCTTTACGAATGCTGGTAAACTAGCAGTGTCTGCCCGACCAGATTCAGTCTGTCAAACTAACCTCCTTCCCGACTCTGGAAATCTTTAATGCATATCTATGCGGCGCGGCCAGCCTTTGCAACTGTACGAGCACGCAAGCAAAGGAGCTTACCAACTAGAACTGTTTTGCCCTTCCAAGAACCACAAAGATGATACAGGTATTGAGCAGCTCCAAGTAATTCCATGTGTCCTCTGCATACATAATTTTGAACCATTTTGTGTTAACATAAGGGACTGCTGGTTCTCTAGCCGGCGATGTTCAGTGGCAAGAGCCCCTGCAAGTTGTATAAATAAATATGACCAGTAAAATGTACTTTTGTGCTTAAAAAAAGAAAATATTGAATCCATTTTTGAGACATTTTTTGATGGCTGTTCTTTTTTTGCACCGTCATGTCGATGTGCAGTATGATCACCTTGATGCCATGTAGGCCTCTTTGGAAAAAGCATCCAACCGATCGTGAAGGTGTCTCAATCAGGGTCAAGTCTTGGCACTGTCAATTGTGCAACTATTGCACTACCGTAGGCCATTCATGATTGGAGACAGTGAAAGAACTGTGAACTAGCAAAAAAATTATCAAACCATATTTTCTTATGCACAGTGAATTGAAGCTATCTTGTATGCTTTGTTCTAGATCATGAGCTGCTTGATATGCCAAACACGGTCTAAATTAAATTAGTCTCATTATCTTAACTTGCAGATCGGGATAGTTTTGATGTCTTATAAAGCAGTTTAGAAAACTGTTCTACTGCTCTGTATTCACCGAAAAATGCAGTTTGATGGTCTGTCATTAAAATTTGCGTCATCGATTACATCCATATAGTCTTAAACCTGGACCGTTGTTGAAGTGGTGCCCCACAGTCATTAAAATTCATTTGGCAAACCCAGTAAATCTTACTTTGCAGTGTTCTGATGGTACTTAAAAATATTCTCGTTTAAAAAGCACAACTCTATTTGAAGCCATTCGCATTTAGCAAGCTCATTTAGTATCTTTCTTGCATCTGTTAGGCAAACCGATGGGCCTTGCATGCATCATTTGCCTGGACTACTGCTACCTGAGACATGTCCTGCCTTCTGTGGCATTGTATGGACTTCCTATGTAAAACTCGTCAACGTTTAGAGACTTCTTTATTCCTCTATGCATGGATATTTTTGGACCACCACTTGATATGCAGGTATCGTAGCTGGAAACAGTTCCCAGGGTTGCCATGGTGTGTTGGCAGCTGGCTCCGGATGAAGTCGTGTGCAGCTGAGATGCTGTCGACCTGTTCATTGGAAATATCTTAACTTAATATATAACTCCCTCGTGCCACCCGCTGGCTGGCAGTCCTGGACTTGGGCTTGTGCCTTTACTGGGCCTTAGCACGTGTATCGTGTGTCATATATATATATATATATATATATATATATATATATATATATATATATATATATATATATATATATATATACATATATATATATATATTCTGTGGCGGCACTATGACAAATGTCGTTGTCATTATCCTTTCACAAGAAACCATTAAGATCTTTAAGGTTAAGTACGATAAGGTACATATACTGTACTCAGTACGATTAGGATGTGGCTTGAGCCTGTACTATAAGAAGGGATTCTGAATTGTTGCATTCCACCGAGTCTTTTGTTTTATTGCATGACTTATAGTAGAGAGCTACAAGACAAGAGCCTAGTTTATACAATGGCAATGCTGCTGCATTGCCATTGTATAAACTAGGCTCTTGTCTGGCTGGGCTTGTGTGACCATTGGATGATGCTGTGTGAACTAGTTAGGGAATATGCAGATGCATCGGATCATGCCTGGTGTCTGTTCCCTTATAAGGCTGTGAGACGTTGCTGATGGCAGACCTTTGGCAAGTAGTCTGCTTGCAAATGACTGGCCTCTAGTCATTGCCCTGTAATGCCAAGGGTGTCGTTTGAGCTGCCACGTGTAGTGCTTGTTTGCTCTCTGCCCTGGAGCCGATGGTTGCCTTTCTGTGAGTGCTGCCGAAAACTGTTGCAGCCGCTCACGACATCCAAGATTCTTGTGAGCCACCCATTGAGCGCTTGCCTCTTGGCCTCGGCTCTTGCTTGCGCTTTGACCGCCTGCCTTTGGCTGCTCTGCTGCTATCTGTTTGCACAGCAGAATTAATGCGTAAATATGCTGCTAGATGTGCACCGTTCAAGTTGCAATGTTACAAGCTGCGCTCTGTTTGCCAGCACAGTTGTGCTTATGTCTTCCTCGCCTGATCCAAGCACCCGCTGTGCAGGGATGAGCTGAATCGATTCATGGAAGCCCACGGCGCTTCACCGCCAGGCTCCATGGCCTTGACGACTAGCTTGTCAGTACCTTTCCAGAGGCTAGACAAGTATCCGTCCCTTCTGAAGGAGCTTGAGAGGCACATCGACGTAAGTTCCTGTTTGCTCATCGTTTGACCTTCGTGTCTTCCCCCCCCCCCCAGTCTGCCGTGTGTCTCTCTGCATGATGGAAGCTTCGTTTAAATTGAGCATGCGTGTATGGATGCCTTGTGTGGCTACACAGCAGTTATCTTGGTTGCATGCCAGTTATTTATGCCATGTGGCTACTGTAATCCCACTGTGCCAATTCAGTGCAAATCAGCCTGCCGAACATGCCTTTATAAGCAAGGTGCGCTTTTCAAGTTTTTTATATAATTCATTTGTATAGCGCCCTAGGAGAACTTAATCTCTATGCATGCACTTCACATATACCTCGGGGCTCTAGTCCACGACCTCAGCCAGACCTTGGTCTGGGCAAGTACCTTAACCACTGGACCAAACCAGCTGGGCTTGCTAGAAATTACTTGGAAACGCCCCCTTTAAACCTTTTGCCATCGTGTAGGATGCTGGCCCATAGGCATTCGCTGACATGTGGGAAAGATTATATACTATTGATTGCCTAGTTGAGAGATTGGGCGAGAGGGTTGCTAGTACCTTGTATTAGCAGGAGCCACATCTCCCGTGGTGTGTCATCAAGAATGAAAGTTTGCGCATGCATGCCTGGCTGCTGCAGCATATTTATGTGTGCTAATTATTTGCATTGTGCATTCAATCGGCTTCAATATTTGTGGACTCGTAGTGCATATGCAGCTATGACTTGTTTACAGGATGCTCACATAGACAGAGGAGATACTCAAAGAGCTATTGCTATATATAGAGATATACAGGTACCTTGCTGACTCCATATATCTTTGCGACTGGCAGTGCTCGTGTGAGATTTGGCTTTCCTTTATTTTGCCTGGGGATGATTTTGTTTGCTGATTGATGGAGTGCAAGTGTTGTTTCTAAATTGGTTTGATTGTGCCACTCTTGGATACCTGCGCATCTGCCACGTTAATGATGCAGCCTTTTTTTAGTTGCATTGCTTAAACGCCTGCTGTGAATACTTATTTGCACTATTGGGAAAGTGAATATACTGTATGCTCGGTGCTGTTTTCTCTTGCTATCTCTCATTTAAGTAGACGACCTGCAGCTGCTCCGTCATGGAGTGTCGATAAAAATCTTCCTAACTTGGGTGAAGCCACGTACTTTACAAATTTGCAAATGATGGGTTAGTGCTCGATTCTTTTCTGTGAGGCGCTTATTAATTTGCGGTTGACCTGCTGTCTTAGCACATTTCCTTTCGACTTGGTGCGACATAGCGCCGTGTGGCAGCCGGCATGCTGGATCATGTGCCGAGGGATTACAGTCATCAGTGTAATGCCCTCGCAGCATGGCAGCAAAATGCATTTTAGGAGACGCTGTTCCTCAGTAAACTGCCGAGCACGGCAGGTATTACGTCTTATTTATTCTATGTGATTAAGAAAGTAGGATATGCCGGCGTCAGTGACCAGTAGCAGCAGAGCATAATTCCCACAATGCAGAACATGAGGGCGATTATAGTAAATATCGATGGTGCCAAGAAAAAGAACATGGCTTGGCTGTCGGTCAACCTCAGTGCGCCTTTGGCCAAGTTCCTCTTGCAATCTCCCGAGTGTCAAAGCTGTCTTAGGACCTGCCAGCACCAAGCTGTCACCTGTCACTGGCTTGGTCGGTACAGGCTTGTGATCTTTTTGTTCAGGCTGTCGTGTTTTGCTTCACCTGTAATAAGATGAGCTTTGTATTTCGAGTGTGTTTCACTAAGATTTCTTATAAAGTAAAGCAAAGACCGGCTGATTTAGCAGCATCCTTTAGTTAGTGGTGGAAGAGCCTTGACCTCTTTATCTGGCTTTGCAGCTGGTAAGAAAGAATTTCTTGCCCACAGGACTCGAGTCCATAACCGGGTTCATGAAGCGTGAGCACCTAACTGCTAGGCTAAGACCCAAAACTTGACTGGAGAGTAGCTTAATAAACGTTTTCGTTCATGTAAAAGTAAAGAGCCTTAACGGGTTCCATCCTGCTTTCAGCATGTATTAAACTGCCTGCTGCAGGACTCGATCTGCAAGGCAGCCTGAGTCGTGAATATATAATGTATATATAATTCATTTGTATAGCGCCCTAAGAGAGTGTGATATCAATATAAGTATTTCACAAGTGCCACAGGGCTTGAGCCCACGATCTTTACCATCAAATACCTTGACCTTGATTCGAGGTAAGCACCTTAACCACTAGGCCAAACCAGCGTGCAGTAGAGTTTTATCGGTTGCTCAAGACCTAAGGCTATACAATTCTTTCTGGCAAGCTAAGATGCATGTATTGCTAAGAAATGCAAATGGTTGGATAAAGAGCCAAAGTTTCACCATAGTATCATCAAGGTGCTTCACCGCTAGCCTTGCTTGGTGTCATGATTCCAGTATCTGCAATAATGCCTGTCGGTAAGTGTCTAGCTACCATTTCACTATTCCTACTACGAATGCATAGATAAAGTCGTAAAAATAGATGGCAAGGCCTTATTGTGGGCATGGCACCGACAGTTGTGCTGAAATACTTCTCGAGCACTTTACGGGTCTTGTTCTTGTCTCAATTGGTTCATCGACTCTCCCGGTCCTCTTATTTCACTAATAATAATAATAATAATAATAATAATAATAATAGCGATGTTAAAACACTTTTATAAAGCTATAAGAGACCTGAATCTCATTGTAAGCACTTCACTTAAGCTGAAAAGGAAGCATGGTAACTGAATAGTGATATCAACATACTGAAGCACGGTTTCTATAGGTTTTGTCCTTCACTTGAGTCATAGCTAATCAATTAGAGTCATTGTACCAGGTGATGCAAGAGGTCATCAAAAGAATAAGTAGCTTAGGTGGGTAAGCAAGAGAATGGAGGAAAGTAAAAAGTGAGTGGCTGGACCTGGGAGTCGATGTGCTGCTCAAAGCTAGTGCATGTCAGAGATAATTAATAATAAAATGATAATGCACTTGATAAAGCTCCCTCAGAGAACTCAATCTCTTTCTAGGCGCTTTACATTTGCTGCAAAGGGAAACTCGATTGAATGGTGAGTAATATCATGCTTAATGAATAACATGGTTAGGGTGACATGCACGGGTCAGCATGCAAGTGTGGTTAGTGGCAGAGTGTCAGCACGTATAAGCACATGAAGGACAAATCACAGGGACCCATTAAATGCTGTTCTAGATAGGTGTGTTTTAAGTTCTTTTTAAATGTGGTCAAGTCAGGGGATGTTCCGACGCAAATCGAGAGGGAGTTCCAGGCTTTGGGAGCATACTAACTAAAATTAGGGTCTCCAAAGGATTTGAGGTTTGTACAAGGTATTGGTAAACCATTGGATTCCGAAAAGCAGGTCGTACGATGCTTGGCCTGGTGGAGGAGTAGATCCGAGAGATAGGGTGGAGCCAAAGAATGAAGTGACCTAAAAGTGAGCCACAAAACTTTGAAGTCGATTTGTTGCTTGACTGCGTGGGAGCCAGTGCAGGTCGGCGAGAAGTGGTGTGATGTGGCAACTGCTACACTCACGACAGACAAGCCTAGCTGCAGAGTTTTGTACCAGCTGTAATCGCCTGATTGCACATGCCGGTAAGCCAGCAAGCAGAAGTCAAGACGGGATGTCACAAATGCATGGACCAACTTAGACGTGGTATCCTTATCTAAACAAGCTCGAATTTTAGCAATGTTATGTAGCTGAGAGCAGGCAGACTTGATTGTGGAGCTGATGTGGTCGTCTAACGAGAGGTCACGTTGGTACATGACACCTAGATTTCGAGCTGATTCAACTGGAGTGTTGCAAGTGATGTAAGTTAGAAGCTGTTGCTTTTTACGACAAACAACCCTAGCTGCTGGTATATGCAATTATAATAGTAATAATAATAATAATACATTTTCTGCAAAGGAAGTGTGAAACCATTGTAGAGGTGACATGCACATGGTCAGCATGCAAATATGGTCAGTGGCAGCATGTACAGTGTCAGTATACATAAGCACGCAGTGCACCATCCATAAGTGTATAGTTGCACAGGCATGAAGACCTGCAATGAGAGAGGGAGAGAGCAGAGGCTTAGGTGGATGTTGCATTGCATGAACTTATTTGGCTGTGGTATACTTGTTCCTACATGTCCGAATTTCTTGCAATATTACATATCTGAAAGTTGGCAAACTGGACTGTAGAGCTGACGTAGTCATTTAGCAGAGAGCCATTGTGGAATAGGATGCCCAGACTCTAGGAATCCAGTAGCTTCAGTCATGATGCCGCTTGAGCCATTTTGAGGGTGGGTGTTACCAATTGCTGAGCGAAACTTGGTTTGCCCTTAACTGTATTTTGTAGTCATTTAGAAAGGTAGCTGCCATGCCAGTGCACATGTCAGCAATTCAAGCTGCAAGGAAGTTGGGAGAGTCTGGTGTATTGGCAGTGAAAGACCATAGCAGCACAAGATCTTAATGTTAAATAAATATGGATGTGAAAATCTAGGTTATGCTTTGTGATGACATCGGAAAGGGAGAGAGTATAGGTTGTAAAAAGATGTATAACAGATCCTCGGCGCGTGCAAAATCTCATATTCTCATCAGTTGACCGGTGGCCTTTGATGTATGTGCACACTGAATAGACCTAAGCTACTGCCATGCTGTGGCCGTGATGCCCAAGCAAGATGATGGGTGCTCAAGAATTACTTGATGATCATTGGTATTAAATACCACAGCGAGGTCATTCAGAACTGAGACGGGCTCTTAGGTCGGTGTTCCTGAGAATGTTGCAGTATACACAATTGCTTGTTTATAGGAGGTCAGCATGTAACTGCTCAGCCGTTCGAGTGGGGTGTCCTTGATAGAATTGCTGAAGAGAGGCCGAGCGTTTGTTAGTCTATTATGATCTATATAGTTAGTTTGTTTTGATCACCTCATCTGGTTGTGACTTATTGGTGAGTGGTCTGAGAAAGGCTTCCTTTAGGGGTGTAGTAACAGAATTTTGTCCTAATGATATATTTGATGTATTAGTTATGGTGGTCATCTCGTAAGGAGGACAGTAACAGTGGGGAGTCTCGACTGACCTTGCACCCAAAGCCAAAGCAAAAAAAGAGGAAAGTGGAGCAGGAAGTAGGTGGTGACCAGTTCAAGTGAAATGTTACTGTTTGAAGCTGCCGACAACAAATCCTGCCCATAAATCCTATTCATTAATAAGAATTGAACCCGTGAAATAATTGTCCATAATCCATGACAGAACTCGTTCGGTTATCAGCAAGCACTTAAAGTAGTGCCAGTGACCAGGGCCTGCCAATAGCTTGTCTGCCATGCAAGAGGTAGTACATATATGAATGGCTTCCTATTGCAAGTCGAGGTTCTCATACTGGGAAATGTGCTAGTTATGGTTGACAAATGGTTTGGTATATTGCCTTCTACGAAACTACCTGTAGCTGATGCCAGATTGTTGTTCTCCATCAGAGCCACAACTGCTGGAGCCGAATATTGCACACCTGCTACAGCATCAAGCTGTCGTAGGCTAGCCATGGCTATCTCGTGATTTTCGGTACAGGCAGCTACTTACCAGCTGAGTTATATGTATTCCAACTTCCTTACTGTCCACACCTGACGATATGGCTGATCAGCTATTTGTTGCGCATATTGGCTTCTGTCAAGGTCGTGGGTCAGCCTCTGACTAGTTAGGAAATGCTGGCCGACGCCTTGTGGTGCTGGTTGGGGGGTAGGGCTTCCTGCACTGCCATTCAGGGCCCGCACGAGAGAGTGGGAGGGTAGATAGAGATACATAATGGTATAGGAGCTATCTCTTGGAGCACTGGATCAAGACTTTCCCACATTGGGCATGCTGAGGTGAGTGGTTGGCATGTGCTTGGACTTTACAATCAGTCCTGCCTCGAGAGATACAAACTTCGAGCACTCCGAAGAAGAATGCCAACCATGCTTTATTGATCAGATCAGAAAAACCGTGAGCCGGCAAGATAGTTGTGTGCTTTTTTTTTTATCTCAGACCAACAAATAGTGTGTAGTAGTGCCAGTTGCCTACACCGTGTCAGTGAGCTTCAGTTTTGTTGCATTTTTTTGAGTTTATAATCCTGAGCATGCATGCCCTGTTTGCACACCCTACCCCCCAGAATCACGGGTTAATTAAGGCACATTGTTTCTAGTGCAGGGCAGTACACGTTAGTATATTTCGGCATGCTATTTTAGCTAGCCACTTAAGCTTGCTAGTTTAGTTTTACCTATGCGCCGAGCTGGTTTGGTCCATTGGTCCAGCGGTTAAGGTGCTCACCCCGACCAAGGTCTTTGTTGGGATAGGTATACCTTGTGATCGTGCTGTCCTGCCCAGCTGTCTGATGCCAGATGCCCACCTTTGCCCTTTGAGAATCGGTCCCCACTATATGTGTTAGCTTTTGTGCCTCTACCGTGTTGATACCGATATTTTTTTCATTCTTGGAATTCATTTCGTGCAGATGTCCTGTACAGAGATACGAAAAGACAAAGAGATGGAGACTGAGATCCTTAACTCACCAATTAAAAACTGGGAAGGCGAGGTGAGCACTGTGCAGTCATAGACGTCTGTCGACACGTCTACTCTTTTTAATGAGCTAAAGCTTTTCTTACAGATCTGGTTAGGCTGCTGATCGATATCGATGACTTGCAGTGTCCCCTACCAGTTTGTGAGGACACAGCTGACTGTGGGCCTGTTGTGTGATATGCAGTGATATGCCTACAGATCTGTGCACCTTGGGAATGAAGGTGAAACATTGAATACGTAAAAAATAGCCAATATATTACGAATGCCAGTTTGACTTAACTCTCCCGAAATGTTTCTGATGTGTATCTATGATGTGTCTGAGGAAGCAAGATGTTGAATGGCAACAAATGGCATATGTTATCTCCTTGGTTTGCATGCCGGTTGCCAACAAGACGCGAAATGCACTTGTTTTGGTGGTTTCTGAAGAAGCTGGCTGCTTCAGACCTGTATGCCAGATTCAAAGGATATTCGGTTGTAGCACAGGCATAGCTGAGGGTGCTAGGATTTTCTGGATGTTTTAATTATACTTCTTTCAAAATGGAACAAGTCGATGGCAGTTCATCCGTGCTCTTGTGCTAGCTTACCTGTCTAAAGTAATTACTCCTTGAGTTTGACCTCTCTCCACCAGCTCGGCTAACTATGCTTATTTATCTGTGCCTTTAATCAACCTCGAAACTTTTGGAGACGTGTGTTCAGTTCGTTTAAACCCAAAGACTGGAACTGTTACATGCCTGATCTTAACATGCCTCGTCTCTCCTCTGTCTTTTGCAGGACATTTACAGTCTGGGAGACGTCCAGCTTGCGGCCAACGTGCAGGTTTGTCAGAGCGAGGCCAGTGGCAGCAGTGCATCAGCACCAGGCATCAAAGACAGGATATGCCTGCTCTTTCCGAGCAGCATCGTTCTCCTGTCAGTTACTGCTTCTCTGGGATACCAGTACGAGGTGAGAGCGCCTGTCCAGTCCGAGCAGGTAACCTGCGTGAGCAGCCACCACTCGCTCGATGCCTTGCCATGCTAGGCGTGGCTGCCTAGCAGCAGCTGCAGCAGCACAGAACTGCTCATGCGTGCACGGTGTCATATAGTGTGTGTGCTTAAAAGCTCCCCACTTCCTATTGCTAGGGCAAGCTCTTGTCCACCGGTGTTACGGTAAAGAAACTTGAAGATAGTGAACGGTGGACGAATGCTGTTGAGATATCCGGTGAGTGTATGTGCTCTTATGGTTTGTGGCAGGTTTTCTTTGCTGGACCGTCTGTGGACTGCATTCGTGATTTGGCTTTAGGCTTTGCTACAGTGCTTGTGATCTTCCTCTCTACTTGTTTTGGGGACGCTCAAAATGTGCTGTCCTAATGGAATGGTCGTAGCAGTATCGAACATGATCAGTTGTATGTTTTGCTACTGCAATGGCTGCAGATTGGCTGAGCTTGGATTACCCGAAAACATTGTGGTACTCAACTTATGAGGATGGAATGTAGTGTCGATGTCTACGAGACTTGGTGGGCTGAGTGTTCTCTGTATGTGCTGTCGCATCTGCTTGTGGGTCACCATATTTAGGGTGCATCAAAGGGTTATTTAATTGGTCTATTCTTTATGTGTATTTCAGCTTGTGGTCGATATTTTTTTCAAGCATGATTTTACTTACCATTCAATGGCATTTCACTGTACAGCAAATGTAAAGCGCCTAGAGAGAGATTAAGTTCTCTGAGGGCGCTTTATCAAGTGAATTATTATTATTATTATTATTATTATTATGTGCAATACGATTAATTTCCCTTCTTTATAATGCCTTTGTGTTGAACCGTGTCTCGTTAATTCACTACTGCTACACCTGTAAGTGTGAACCACCAATGCTTAAAGGCTTGTCCCTGCTGCAGAGACATTTTGGGTTATGTTCAGGAACCCTTTACTTGTTTAAGTTTTGGCAATTGAATAGAAGCCAACGTGACTACTACAGATAGATGCCCAGCTGAGTAGTTGAAAAAACTTGTTGTCTTCGTTTCTGTGTTCGTTTGTAGTCCCTTGGTACCATTAGTCGTAAAAAAGTTATCCTTGTGTATCTAGTCTTAGTGGCTGCTGCAGCCAGCAGTGGCCTCTTAGCCTTGTTTTTTCAAGTTTTGAATCAGTTTCAAATTCTGTTCGCCCACCTGAACATGTGTGCATAATGTGCCTCTGGTCTTACGGCTCTGCTGACTTTGCTGTCATATAAGGTGAAAGAGGGACCGCCAAGCCAAACTGGACACTGCTGCAGCTGAATGCAATCGGTTGGCCACGTGCACACCGGACAACGTGAAATATAGCTGCGACAAGTGGTCGAAACTTACCGAAAGCCCCGGGGTGGGGAGGCAGGCTGTTTCAATATAAGCCTTGGCCGGTAGTCCAGCACTCCCAAAAGGGTGGTCGGCTGTACAGCTTCTACATGCATAGTCACTTGAAAAGCTGTTTTCTTGGCCTATTCAATCCTCCGATCAATGCATCAGCAAGAATAGCTCTCTCATGCTAATCGTGGTAGTTAATGGTGCATTTATGGCCAAGGCTCATCAATTTTCCTTCTGGCTGCACAGGGGCTAAGACTGGCTGTCCTATGCGAAGCTGACTCCTCTTGCAGGGTGAAGTAGACATCTGGTTTCTAGTAGCTATTGACGTGACAAACAAAAGAGCAGGGAGACTAGGCAAACCAAGAAGAAATGCTAGCTCGAGGAGCAGATAGCAGGTCCAAACCAAGGCCGACTGGTGCTGAGCCGGGATGCATTCAAACTAAGACAAACAGTGTAGTGTTCACTGCATGTCCGCTGTATTGCATAGAGACATGCCATCGGCAACTAATCGTTGTTTTAGTGAGCATATGTCATGAACTAGATTGATCCTTTTATAGTTACATTACTTTGGCTTCCATTCTTCACGGTCTCTTGAGCAGCACTGGCATAATGGACACCAGAATCTTTGCAAGGAAAACAGTGGTATTGGTGACTTAGCATTTCACTCTGGGGTGACTCATCCTGGCTGGATGTGTCGACAAGAACAGGGTTGCAGGTGGAGCCACCCCACTCGGGAGCAGAGTATATATATATATATCAAATGAACTAGATGCATACGAGCCATGGCTTAGTAGATGAGGCCTAATTATTTCAAAAAGCTCTCAGTAGCTTCGACCCTGATGTGCACACTTTGAGGCCGTTGTAAGTTTCTCGTTGGTATCATTAGCCCTTCGACGTAAGCGTATTTGGCGATCATCGTCACTTCTTAGCGTCCTCGTTAGATCGTGCTGAGTGGAAATACTAACTGAGTGTTTTGCTCGGCGTGCCAGCAAGCTTTTAGTGACAGCAGGCTGCTGCCTGGAGCACATTCGGGCAGGTGCAAGCGTGCATGCAATGCTTGCCTGAGTATGCGCTGGTATTTTTACTTGGCTACCGTTGTGGCAACGACTGCCTGCGCAGCTAGCTCTGCCTGCTCGTCCTCGACTCGCTGTGCTCTGTGTGACCGCAGTGCATTCTATGTGTGCAACAGGCAGCATGATCGAGACGATAGTGCTGTCATTCGCCTCGCCTCAGAAGCAGCTGCGCTGGTACGACAGGCTCATGCAGCTCAATCGCAAATCACCAGTGCCAAACAAGATTCCTGGGTCAGCTGCCGCTGCTTCCGGGGCTGCCGTCGCAACGCCCATGGTGGCAGCTAGTGGCTCAACCATCGCTGGCCAGATCGCCACAGCCGGCTTGACGGCTGTGACCCAAGTGACATTGGCTGCTGCCTCGGTGCCCAAGGTAACTGGTGACGTCACTCGGCGGTTGTCGACAGCTCATGACGATGCTCTGTCGTGTCTGGCAAGCTGCCGAATCGGTCTTCCTTAGGCTGTCAAAGGACCGGACACAGTCTGTACTCTCAAATCTTCTTATGGCCTCTTAGAAAATAGTGCCGGCATACATCAATGCGCTCTGACAGCTGTGCGCGGCTGCATTTGAATAACTAATCCTCATCACGACTTGCCTTTGCGCATGCTCGTGTATCTAGTTCATCTGTCAGCGCTGTGAGATGTCGTTGCTCAATCTCATGCTCGTGTGCTTTCCATTTCACTTTGTGTCGAATGGAAAAGCACTTCGATAATACTCAGGGCTGTAGTAGCACCCAGTTAGTCGGCTTCAATTCCAGTTCATTGGTTGCTGCAGGAGGCTTTTTCGCACTTTTTTGTAGTGGCCTGCTCAAAATTGGCAATAATGATGAGAAACAGGAGGCACCTGTCCTACCCTGGGTCCTAGCTCCTATGGGTGGTTTGTGCACATGCTTACTCGACTCGAGCTGAATGCTCACGTGCTGGGCGGCTGCTTCCTTTGACCTCTTTGCTTCCTTTGACCTCTTTGCACAGGTCATGTGTTCTTTGAGCCTAGTAATAGGCAGTTGCCTGCTCGGCAGTGCTGATCTGTCGTGCCGCCTCGCCTCTCCCTGCCCCCAGTCGGATTGTCGTTTATCTTGCAATGCCATGGTTGCAGGTGTCGGCCGTTCCGGGGAACCTCAAAGTCAACGCAGCAGCCTCCGCGACCCTGCCGCTGCAGCAGCAGCAGCTGCTGCAGCACAGGGTGCTGCAGCAGCACAGTGCGCCGACGCTGCAGCAGCACAGCCAGCCGGTCACGCGGCAGCTGAGGACGTGGTCGCGCGGCTTCTGCATGCGACCACTGCCGCCTGCCCGGCCCATGCTGGCCTCGCGTGACGACTCTGGCGGCAGTGGCCGCACTAGTCCGAGGCTCGGGCGCAAGACGAGCACCCTCGGACGGCGCAAGACGACCAGTGAGTTCTGCTGCTGAGATTGGGCGCTTTGCTCACTGGCTCACCGCGCAAGTGCGTTTGGTTTGGTTCGTGGCGGCGAGTTTTGGCTCGATCGTGCCCGCATGTATGTGTGGTTTCTTGCTCGTTTCCAGCACGCGTCCAGTCCGAAGCGTCATTCCTGTATAAGAAGAGTCAGTATATGTCGTCATAACTCGTGTGCCCGGCGCATTTGCCAGCAGCTTTGCTCGCGCCCTTCCCTCCATTCCTCTCTGCTCTCGGTTTGTGTTTTTGTTGCCACTCCACGAGTGAGTCCTTTCATTCGTTTTCCTTTTGCTGCTTCATGTCCACTTTGTCAAAGGCTGCCACTCAAGCATGACTGCTGTGCAAACGTTTGGTTGGTCCGTTTGTTAGCTTCGCGGCCGTTTAAAAATCGGTTCGAATTTTTTCCCGTGGCCATTGGAGTTCTTACGTAGTCAAGTCGGTTAGTTTAACCTCGTGAACATTTAACAATTAATTTAACTGGGGCCTGCGGTGCAGCTGCCTCTTGCTTTGGAAGGAGGAGCGACTAGGTCACTGCCGTCCGCCGAGCTCACTGCCTGACCTTCTGGGATGTGTTGAGCAGCATGGCTTCTGGTATGATAAAGCGGCAAGCTGCAGTCGACGCCGCTGCTTGCTGCTAGGAAACAGCACCGGCCTCATCTCTGATAGTATAACCTGTACAGGTCTTCTGCTGCTCTTTGCCTCCTCACAGATGGCCTGCCCTAGGCTTTCGCCTCGTGGCGAGCACTCGTCGGCTGCTGAAACAGCTGTCATGGCATCGGCCGAAACTCGTCAGTAGTGCTCTCCAAGCGCTTAGCCGATCTAACGTGTTTTGGTGGAGTCTGGTCGGCCTGCTATGCATGCCCACCAGTCGTATGTTTATAGTCAGTCAGTTGCCCTCCAAATTTTGGGCTGCCGGTTGGCAAATACTTTTTGCACGCGACCAATGCCGGGCTGCTATTGTATTGACGAGCAAGCAGCGTGTGTGACAGCTCTTACCGTGTCGTCGACTTTTTGCTTTCTGTGTGGTGCCATATAAAGCCCTTAAAAAATACTAGCTGATTCAACAGCCTCTTATATATAGCAAGAGGAGAGCCTTTACGGCTATCACCACCGCTTGCAGCAACAGTAAACGATCGCCTACCACAGAATTCGAACCCACGACCTCGGGACCGAGATCGTGAAAGGCAACCACTTTACCTAGTGTGCCATCACGGTTCACCATAGCTTTTCTTGCACGAAAGATGGAGCTGACTCAAACCTTGACCGTTTTTGCTGAACTATCTGGCACAGTCGTTCAGATGCTGTTTTCGGAATGAGGATCAGTTTGAGGCTTTCGAAACTTTTCAGTGCACCAAGCGCTGGTGAGCTGAAACAAAATATTGAAGAACTCGTTGCAGCCATGTCGGAACCGGGAAGAGGCCATCATTATCGATCTATTCTCCTCTCTTCTTGCGCCCTTGCTGGCAAACTGATGTGGCATCGTGCGTCAGTGGCCCCACCGGCATCGCTCGGCGTTACGACGAATCGGTTTAGGTGGTGTGGGTAGGTGGGTACCTAGCAACCCAAGCCAGGGTGCCCTAGGTTGTGAGTTCATAGATGGGTGCTTCGTGGCTGTGGACACCGTTGGCAGGTTTTTTTTTACTTTGTTGCTTTGTTGGGTTGACATCCCTGCTAGCATCGTGGATGGCAGTTTCTGCATGTGCCAGCCATAGCATGACACGTGTGGCTGCATGTGTTCCTCAGGTGCGAGAGCATGCCTTGATGCAGTCTGACTGTCGTGTGCAGCTCATTCGTTTGCCAGACCAGCCTCTAGCTATTGTGATGTTGTGGTCTATGGGCCTTCTCGGCTGCTCCGCATCGTGGCATCGACCGGTCACAGGGGTCAGCCTGCGGCTCTTATTGGCTGCGATGTGCTCTTATTTGCTAACAGCAGTGGGACAGGAAGTTGGCTGCTTGTTCTCTACTATGCTAGCTGTAGCCGTGGACTGTGTGCTTGGGCTGTACCGAGGCTGCAGCATGTCTGCGTCGCTTTGGACGCTTGCGTGCCGCCTGACTTGGAAGCAGCGTTCGCCATGCCATCTGCAGCTGTTCATTTTGAAAATGGCCACCGGTGACGGTGCTTGACCCCGGCCCTTCAGCCTCGGGGGGGGGGGGCCGCATCACCTGTCAAGCCTTCGGATGGCAGCAGCAAGAGCTTCACAGTGCATGCACACACTTGTGCTGCCCTTGCATAAGCTCTGATTCGACTGTACGTGTCTTCATCGTGTTTTTGTTGTTCAGTCGACGACACAAAGACCCTGCAGAAAGACTCGCACATTCTGCGTGTCATCGAGGCGTACTGCACCAGCACAAAGACTAGGCACACGGTCAATTCGTGTGAGTAGGCCTGCATGCTCATCTGCCATGCTGCTGCTGCCGCCACCACTCGAGCACGTGCTCGGTGCAAAGCTACTTTTGTGCGGCATATATCACGTGAGCGTGCCCTCCCCACCCACGCCCACAGTGGGATGCTTGCTTGACTGGGTGCTCTGTGGCTGCAGTTCGTGCACTGTGTGCCCGACGAAACTCGAAGCGCACCAAAAACTGGCGTCAGTTTTCTGCGAGCTGCTTCGGATTACCGCATCATTTTTAGCTCAAGGAGCTGCAATAGGAAATAGCTCGGTGGCTGCTGCAGCCACTGCTGCAGTCTCAATAGCTGCAGCCACTTTTGAGCTGATAGCGGCCACACGTGAGTGCCGACAGACCTTTATGGCAAACCTACTGCGATCCCGCCCCACCAGCTCTCCTCGGTTGCCCGACATGCCTTGGTTGCTGAATTCACTCATCTGCACATCTTGCAGTGCTACTCCAGCCATGTGTTTGCTCGCCTACCCACGAGCCTCCGTTGCCTCAAATGTCTACATTCAGTTTGCATCCACCCATCATCTTCCCAGCATGCCGTTGGCTGTTGTATGTAATCTTGATCATCATCCCTTGCAATTGAGTTGTTTGCCGACCCCCCCCCCCCCGTGCATCTTACACGACGCTGCTATTCATGCATCCTCACTCCACGACAAGTCGTTATGATGTGAGTTCGTGGACCTGGCAGATTTTGGTCTCACTACCCTTCATCTGGGTCAGAACAGCTCACCGTGGTGTTTTGCTTGACACATCCGTGTGTCGGGTTCATCTCATCAAGCCAGTGTTTGTGACTAGTTTTCATATCATGCTTTTGTGTTCTAAATGGTCACCAGTCTCATCATCACACCGTTTCGTAGTCTTCTGTCAATGATTTGCTGCTTGTGTAGCCTGATCTAAGCGGAATTGTTGCATTGCTAAAGGCCTTGAGCAACCCAGGGGCCACTGTCCAAGTGCCACTAGGTCCTAGCCTTGCGCTAATGTGCTCGCACTTCACGACTCAGATCGTGGGTTCGAGTCCTGCAGGAGGCAATCCTTTGTTGCCTACAACGAGCAGGTGATAGTGCTATGACTCATATACCACTGTATAAATGAGGTTTTTGAATCAGTCAACCTTTACTTATAATCATCAATGAGGATTTCACATAAGCAGCCCTCATATGTAGGCAGTTTGTGGTTTATCCAGCCAACCTTAAATTGAGTGCTACCGCCTTTCCTGTTTTTCAGCTGGGAAAATTTGGACAGTTTAATAGTTTTCTAGAGTGATGACTAATCTTTGGCAGCCTTCTTTTTCTGTCATTGAGTTGCTCGTGACCAGAAGAGACGCACGACACAAACTGATCTAGTTGATGCCATGCAAGAAGAAAGCAACTTATTTTATGAACTATATGGCAGTATTTTAATTATTACCTTTATGGCAGTATTTCCTTAGGGTTGGCTGCCCTCAGACTCCCTGGCAGAAATCCGGAATAGTTGGTGCCATGTGCCTCCTAGGACAGGGCCCGGTCCGTGCCCAGGCCCACTGGCCTGTAGCTGTGTTGTCGGCCCATGTCTTGCACTAACTTGCTTCCCAAACCGGCATCTTGCGTTTCCAGTGCAGGCTAGTGTAATGGCAGCTGAAAATTGTTTTCATGGGAGGTATCATTCTCCAGTAGCATTTCTCTTCTAATTAATGGCTTCAAAGCAGTCTTGTCCTTCTGCAGCGACTTTTTGAAGTTGTAATCGGTATTGATTTCAAATTACGGGTGCTTTCCTTGCAGCTTGCTTGTTCATGAAACTGCACACGACAAGGCAAGCGATATGTGAAGTGTCCTATCGCTCGATGCACTGCTGGTCTGAGCCGACATCTGCTATGTTGGTCCCCCCCCCCGACTCTGTCTCCTCACGCCATCAGCTTCTCATTTTAAAGAGATTGGCACTGGCTGCTCTCACTGCCTTTCATTAATTGATCGACACTCCTCTGCCGATTCTGTACTCCAGTTGTTGCTTCGCTCAGCTCTTTATAATACTGATGAGAATAATAACAACACTAATACATTTGTGTAGCACCCTCAGAGAATGTAATCTCTTTCAAGGCACTTTTCATGTGCTGTTAAGGAAGCATTACTATATGGTTAGTCGTAACATGCAGTGTCAACATGCAACTGTAGTTAGCATGTTAGAGCAGCATGAATGGCATCAGTATGCTTAAGCACACAAAGGACACATCAGAAGGGCCCAGCAAATGCTGTGAGGAGCAGGTGTGTTTGTGCTTAATATAAAATAATACAATTCATTTGTAAAGTGCCCTAAGAGAAGTTCCTTCCTATTCAGGCACTTCACATATACAATGGAGCTCGAGCCCACAATCTCTTGTCATCAAATACATTCACCTTATTCATTAAAGGCTAGCACCTAACCGCTGGGTCAAACCAGTGCTGCCGCTTCTTTTTAAATGTCAACTCAAGGGATATTGTGACATCCGTCGCAAATGAGTTTCATGACATGAGAGCATATGAACTAAAAGCACAGTCTCCAAAGGATTTGAGGTTGGTTCGTAACACAGCTAAACGAATTGATTCAGAAGAGAAACTGGTACTATGGTTGTAGGAAAGGTAATCTAAAGCAAAGAAGAAAATGAAGTGACCTAATTGTCAGTGACAAAACCTTGACGCTCATACTCTGCTTGATTGGGAACCAGTGCATGTCGACCAGAAGTGGTGAAATGTGGCAGCTGACGCTCACGAAAGACAAGCCTTGTTGCAGAGTTTTGCACCATCTTTATGCTTCTTATTGCACCAGCAGGAGCACCATCGAGCAGTGAGTTACAGAAGTCGAGAGGAGATATCACAAATGCAAGGACCAACTTGGATGTGGTATCCGTGACTTAGCGGGCCCGAATTTTGCCATGTTCTGTAGCTTGATGTAGGCTTGACTGTGGAGCTGATATGGTTGTTTGATGGGAGGTCACCATGGAACAGGACACCTAGATTTCGTGCAGATGCCACAAGAGATATGCTGGTATAGCCGATTTTGAGCGTTCCGAAAGACGCTACTCTTGCAAATCGCTTTAAGGACATAGGGTGAAATTGCAGGCAGTAGCCACGGTTGTTTGCAATGCTTTTCGTCGTGTCACTGAGAAACGAATTTGGAGCAGCATGCATACAGGTGCCACAGTGTAGCTGCGAGTTTTTTCGTGAACCTTGTCGGATATGTCTGTTATTGAATCGTCGTGGAATAGGCTTGTGGGAGGCAGGCCTGCCACTCGGACACTTGTCGGTGATTGCTCTGCTATGTCGCATGATTGTTCTGCTAAATCAGTCGTGCTCGTTGGCTGTTAGAGTGTACTCCTGTGGCCTGTCGTTGCATAGATGCTCCCATTGACTTCACCTTATTCATGAACGTGCCCACACTTCGCTCGATACACAGTTCGTAAAGGTATGGGATGATTATTTTTATCGAGTGGGGGGAAAAGGCAAGCCCCCTATGATATAGGAAAGCTGCATGTGCTGCAACCGGAATACTCACCCAGTGCAGGTGGCACAACGGGATAAATTTTGTGATTTCCTATTTTTTCTGGTATACATAGCCCCCTCGACTTGGTTGCCGGTAGGCAAAACCCGTCTTGCTGTCATCGAAGTGGACTTGCCCATTGTATCCGGGTTTTGATAGGACGTTTGCTTTACACTGCCAGATGTCTTGTCAGTTTGTTGAGCCAGATTTACTTACATGTATCCCGTGGTGCCAAACTGGCGCCTATAAACGGTGAGCTGCAGCTACTGCGTGTTGTAAGTACTGCGAGTCTTTTGGAAAGTCGGTCAACCGGAAGTACCCATACTAGGTTAGCAGATGTAGGTAGACTTTATATGTTTATCGGTCAGAACCATTAGTTATTCAATCAAATGAACTGTATGCAGTGTGTAAAACTACTATGCTTGTAAGTTATCAATTATGTGCATTTAAGTTTTGATCGCCGATGGTTGTACATTTTGCCTTGTTAAATTTTTGATTGTGCATCATCGCTTGACATAACTTAGGCAGATACTGTAATCACTGTTTGGCTTTCAAGAAACTGACTTTTTTAGTATTCAGGTAACCGTGTTTCTTTGAGTGTGTATTATAATTATAGAGAAGTGCAAACTACTGTTGATTCAAAGCAAACTGTGGGTACAGTTTTTTCCATGACCTCGGTCCTGCCAGTAGTAGCAGTGCGGTCACACGTCACGACATTCTGAGGCTTCAGATGCATTCCTTGCGCTCCCCGTTCTTTTAGCTGTCATGGACACTCCCAATATGCTTATTGCTGAGGAGGAGAAAATAATCTGTGAGGAAACCAAAGGCGACCAGACGATCGTTGAGGAGAAGTAAGCCTGCAGTCCGTGCTCCTTCTGCTGCTGGCTCTGCTCGCGTCGCAGCTCCATCTCTCTATCCGCATGCTGGGTGACTGCCATTGTTCGCCGGTCAATGCGCTTACTCTGCTTCTTCTGCTTGCTGGAGGCATGCTGTGCCGAATTTCGTGTTGCAGAAGTCTGGTCGATACTGTTTATGCCATTAAAGACAAATTGAAAGAAGTGCAGCTGGTGAGTGGTGGCCATGTTGCTGCTGCGTTTTGCCCGCCGGCCGGCCACTATGGATGGTGACAGGGCTGCTGCAGTCGCTTTGCTTGGCATGCCTTCGTCTCCTCGAGGCAGCCTGTGCTTCTTTACCATCTCGCACTACAGACTGCAGCCCGTTTATCAAGTGTGAAGCTGAGGCCTGAAACCCCTCCATTCTGGTAGGATCTTTGTGTGCATGTCCACTGTTGGAGTGCTGGCATCTTTGATCACAAAAGGAGAAAGCTGTGCTAGTCTTTGGAGGGTGCTGCTGCATACTGAGAATGTATGTGCCCGTGCATCACCTGAAATTTGGTCTTATCGTTAACCAAAGGACAAGCTACCTTTCCAGCATATGTAAAGGGCCTGGAAAGAGATTTAGTTCTCTTAGAATGCTAAAAAGAAATTGTTTATTATTTTTGCGATTGTTAACGTAAGCATAATAAATGAGTAAGTGCGAGGCATGTAGTAGATATTCGTGGATGTGCTTTATTTGTTACCCCGCAATACTACTGCCGATCGTTCAAGTATTGTTTGCTTCTGACTTAGAAAATTCAGCTTGGTTTGGGAGCTTAAAGCTCAGCGCATCAGGAATTGCCCCAAAGTAGTACTCAATTCCAAACTCACTGCTGTTCTTTCTATTAATCCTTCACTGGCCAACTCATGCTGGATTTCCTTGATACACAGCTTGTGCAAACTCCGGTGTATATTATCAGAGTTTTAAGCCTGCTCTGCAAAGTAGGACCGAACAACTTGCAAAGATGCTTGGCTGCAATTTTTTATGAACTTGCTGCCTATCGTTTTTTCTTTCATGCTTGGCCTTTATGAAAACAATAATCGAGCATTAAAAATTATTTAGCCAGATGTATCCCCAAAATGGAATTTGCATAAATGTGTGCTGTACTTTCAAAATACACTGTATCGTTAGTACACCACAAAATGTGGAAATCGGGTCGTAGTCTGCTGCAATTCTATGGACTTGTTAATCGTCGAGGGCTGATCTGTTGAGCTGTATTTCCATCCGAAATGGCCTTCGACTAGTCTGGACCTACGGTAAGCCCATTCACCCTCACCAGAACCTTAATGGGTCAGCAAGCAAGCGATCTTTGAAGACGACATGCTCAAAGCAACCTAATTGTTTGACAGCTTCATTGGTGCTGATACCGATGGCATTATCCACCCGTGCACTATGATATCCCCCTCTCGCTTCTATATCAGCTCATTTGCTGGTGATGTTAGCTGTCTGCCTGTCTCCTCACCACCACCCAACCACCCCCACTGCTTTGACTAAGATTTCCTTAAGTCACTCTAGTGTCATTTAATGTAGCTGTGGCGAAGCTGTGCTGGAGAAACCGCATGGTGATTTCGTGTTCCGTGCTGCTTTCAAATTCGGGCTTGTTTAGATAAGGATACCACGTCCAAGTTGGTCCGTGCATTCGTGACATCCCATCTCGACTTTTGCAACTCACTGCTTACTGGCCTACCAGCATGTGCGATCAGGCGATTGCAGCTGGTGCAAAACTCCGCAGCTAGGCTTGTCTGTCGTGAGCGTCGCAGTTGCCACATTACACCACTTCTCGTCGACCTGCACTGGCTACCAGTCAAGCAACGGATCGATTTCAAGGTTTTGTCGCTCACTTTTAGGTCCCTTCATTCTATGGCTCCAGCCTATCTCTCCGACATACTCCCCCATCAGGCCAAGCATCGTACCATCCGCTTTTCGGAATCCAAAAGTATACCAATGCCTCGTACAAACCTCAAATCCTTTGGAGATCGTGAATTTAGTTCGTATGCTCCCAAAGCCTGGAACTCCCTCCCGACCTGCGTCAGAACATCCCCTGACCTGACCTGACCACATTTAAAAAGAACTTAAAAACACACCTATTTAGGACAGCATTTAGTGGGTCCCTGTGATTCGTCCTTTATGTGCTTATGTGTGCTGACACTGCATGCTGCCACTAACCACATTCCATGCTGACCCGGTGCATGTCACCCCTAACCATGTTATCCATTTCGTTTGTTTACCAAGCATGATATTACTCACCATTCAATTGCATTTCCCTTTGCAGCAAATGTAAAGCGCCTAGAGAGAGTTCTCTGAGGGTAGTTTATCAAGTGCATTATTATTATTATTATTATTATTATTATTATTATGTTTACCAGTGGCAGCAGTGTTGCATTCTCAGACTGTCGGGTAAATCAATATTACTCTATACTCTTTCTCCAATTGAATATATGTGTCTAGTTACCCCAGGAGGAATGACCCGGGAGTAAATTATGTGGATGGAATGCTTATGCAATTGTTGTTCCCCACCTTTATACGTTGGCTGGTGTATATATTTGTTTGCTGATCACTTTAATTGCACTCCTCAGGAGCAGTCGGCATTAAGAAAAGAGCTCGATGAAGAAAGAAGATATCGTAAGAAGCTGGAGGCCTACGTGATGAACAACTTTAAAAGCAGTTCTGGTCCACATCCGACACTGCTGACCTGCCGCCAATCATCTATAGAAGCTGTAGTGGCTAGTGATGGAGGTGCCAAGTCATAGGCTCCATGTTTGCATTTAGCTGCATGTTGCAACCAGTCAACTATGTTTTTGATTGGAAACGGTGGAAGTCGCATATAGGGCCCATGTGCCCGTGCGTCTCACTGTCGGTGCATCTGCCTATCGATTGATCTCTTCTTGTTCATCTGCCGTGCTAGAAGCTGCTGGAGGCCTCTTGGAGCAGCAATGGGTGATACTCATGATGTGACTTTTCTTCCAAGGGGATGAGACCCATGCTGTAGCTTTTTTCCAGGTGAGGATTTTACTGAAACGGCTGTCTTTTTTTGTATCCTCTTCAGGCACATAGTGACCGGATGCACAGATCTAGGGTATCCAAACATTTAAGAAGCTCTTGCTGAGGCAAAGCCGACGGCCTTATGCTTGGTAGCCTGAATAGTCTGAACAATTACGCATGGTCAGCAACTATTGGTTCATGCGATGTTCTGCGTCCTTGTTACTCCTCAGGCTCTGCAGGCTTCCTGATTCTATCGCGTCTGGGTGATTCTTTACAGATTGATTTTGCCTGATTATGCCTGTTCAGGGCCGTGATGACGTATACTGTACTTTTTTCCTTGCTTAGTTCTGATGCAAACTATTGTCATGTGCAAGCATTTGTTGTTGACGACATTAAATATATGCCAGACTTTTTGTTTATTTTTTGATTTAAGTAATCCGTCAAGATTGACCTGCTGTTAGGCTTAATGGATTTGATTAGAAAATATTCAACCTAACATGCCTTTCCTGAATGTGACTGGGATTGAGTCTCCTGCCGATTTCGTGATTACGTTGATGAGGGGCAAGCATGTCATTCAAATGTACCTGAGCACAACTGGTTTCTGTATAGAAATAACCCCCAAGCATCCTGGTCTGTCGAAGTAATTTCTCGAGATTCGGTCGAGAAATCTTGACTGGGATATATTGTCAATACAGCCTAAGGTATGCTAACGATCCGGTGATGTGACAAGCTTGATTCATTGGCAAATCAATTGGGTTGAGGTCTGAGTACAACGCAGAGCTAACCTGATGCCAGAGAACCAACCGAGCTGTCTTGTCTACCTCCAAACAAAACTAGTGGCAATAATAACGATCATATATTTGTTTAGCCCACTCAGAAAACTGAATCTCTTTCTGGACACTTAACTTTCTGTTTTTAGGCAGTCTTTCCTGCTAGAGGAATCTTGCTTATGCCTGAATGCTCACCTCTGGTTAATTAAATTAAATACTGCAACACATCTGCTTGCTCTAGCAATAATTGATTGAGTGTAGTTTACTAAAGTCACTGCTTGTCCCAAGCCTCATTTATACCCCTAGCAGCTGTCACTGCTGCTTTCAGTGCTAAATGCTGTAAGACTTGAACCCACGACGGGTTGTAAGCGAAAGCACCTTTCTCCTGGGCACGACCTTCCCCAAGCAGTTATGTAGCTCAGTTATCAAAATAAATTACCAGTGTAGAGAAAACACACAAAAAACTATGCTGAAATAAAAGCAACTATGCCAAGCACAATCTAGGCTTTCACTTCTATGCGGATGACACTCAGTTGTACCTTTGCTTTAATCCCTCCCAGCCTTCGAGCACCTCAAATTCTCTCAACTCACTTGCTGCATGCATTGATGACATCCGATCATGGATGGCAGCAAATTTTCTAAAACTAAACGATGATAAAACTAACTTACTAGTTATGGGCAAACCTAGTGTTATTCAGAAATTGGAAAGGCTGACTTTCAAAATTGGCTCTGCCAGCATATCTCCAGTTGCATCAGCTCGAAATCTAGGTGTCATATTCCAAAGCGACCTCTCGTTAGACGACCACATCAGCTCCACAGTCAAATCAGCCTATTTTCAGCTTCATAACATTGCTAAAATTAGGGCTTGTTTAGATAAGGATACCACGTCCAAGTTGGTCCATGCATTCGTGACATCTCGTCTCGACTTCTGCAACTCACTGCTTACTGGCCTACCAGCATGTGCGATCAGGCGATTGCAGCTGGTGCAAAACTCCGCAGCTAGGCTTGTCTGTCGTGAGCGGCGCAGTTGCCACATTACTCCACTTCTCGCCGACCTGCACTGGTTACCAGTCAAGCAACGGATTGACTTCAAGGTTTTGTCGCTCACTTTTAGGTCTCTTCATTCTATGGCTCCAGCCTATCTTTCAGATATACTACCCCATCAGGCAAAGCATCGTACCACTCGCTTTTCGGAATCCAACAGTCTAGAAATACCTCGTACAAACCTTAAATCCTTTGGAGACCGTGCATTTAGCTCGTATGCTCCCACAGCCTGGAACTCCCTCCCGACCTGCATCAGAACATCCCCTGACCTGACCACATTTAAAAGAAACTTAAAAACATACCTATTTAGGACAGCATTTAGTGGGTCCTTGTGATTCGTCCTCGATGTGCTTATGCGTGCTGACACTGTTCATGCTGCCACTAACCACATTTGCATGCTGACCCAGTGCATGTAACCCCTAACCATGTTATTCATTTTGTTTGTTTTTCAAGCATGATTTTACTTACTATTCTATTGCGTATCACTTTGCAGCAAATGTAAAGCGCCTAGAAAGAGATTAAGTTCTCTGAGGGCGCTTTATCAAGTGCAATATTATCATTATTATATCATTACTAGCCAAATAAGCTGTCTGGTAAATGCATTCGCGTCTTCCCTGTTTTGGTAGCTTTTGAGTGCACATCATTATCCATAAGGGGACGGGTGCGACACTTTGAGCATCAGCAAAATATGACGGCATGAATATCGAAACCTGCTCCTAGTCAGTTCTAGAAGCCATCGGACGCCACGGAAAGGTAGATGGTAGACATTATGGAACACCACTGGATTAAACTGGCTCTTTGAAAACTAGTGTGTCATTAGTGGTGCCTGCAGCGAAGCTGCCAGCTGAGCATAATTCGAGTGAATGTATGTCATAGCCGCAAGGAATATTAATGGCCACCTGAAGTCCTGGCGATAATTCTGAGTTGAAAGCAGCAGAGCCGAGTCTTGATACCTTAGTTGAAGGACCAAGGCAAAAGAAATTCAGAGGTTGCCTACCGGCTCGGCACGAGGCAAACACTTTCTTTTTCAGTCCCACGGAGGACGGCCTTCGGTCTTCATCTTTTTTTTTAAGTAACGCATTGTTTATGAAATTTTTCAGAGTTTTTCACAGTCATTTTAAAACTGCTCTGGCGTTTGGCACTACGAAATATTTTCATTGAAGCCGTAAAAATAATCTCTTCCTAAGCACTTCATATGTTCAGAAAAGGAAGCAAATGTAGGCGGAGGTCTCCAGCTACTGCGGGTCGCGTAAGTCAAGGAAGTGATGCTGGCCTAGCCAGATATAGACGAGGCACCCTAAATCTATAAATGATTAATTTACAGATGTGCAGGTACATTGAAAGCGTCCACTCATTGCAGAACGGAAGTCCGTCCATACCTAGATATATAACAAGTCTACATCTTAGTCTAGAGCAGTCTCTTAGACTACCACGGTGCATGGTACGCGTGTACAGTAACAGCCGTAGCTTACTGCTCAGTTGAAAGCCCAGACAGTGACCAAATATTATACTCTATTAGTTGGACTTCCTATGCCACCTGACCATAGATTATGATAACTGTTCCTAAACATTATAATTCAGGAATCGTGAATAATAAACGCAGTCACAATCTGGCTGATTTAGTATGCTCACGCTTCAATAGAATGCAACGCCCGAGAAGTAAGTATTGCAGACAGGTAGGCCGGAGCAAGAGAATGAAAGGACCAAGAGGTGAGTGACGCGACCTTGAAATCGAGCCGCTGTTTGATAGGGGCCAGCCTATGGAAAGTAGTTTTAATTTCACAATACGACGTTCAAGACATGCAGGACTATCTACCGAGTTCTACACGTCTACAAGCGTCTCGCTGCACAAGCAGGAAGACCTGGAAACGTTGAGTCAAAGAAGTCGAGATGGTATGTTAATGAAATTATATAGAGATATATAGAGATTGAGTTCTCTGGGGGCGCTTTATCAAGTGTATTATTATTATGCCCCACCCCTATGGGATTTATCTCCAAGATGTTTGTATAGCGCCACGTGAACACAAAATCTCTTTCTTGGCACTTGACATACTCTGCAAAGGAAGCGTGTCCATATGGTTAGTGATAACATGCCAGCTTCAGCACGAATAATCAAACCAAGGCCAATTCACGTAGATGCAGTAAAAGCTCTGAGAAACGTCAGCGGAAGTGGTTTCCAAACTTGGGAAGCGTACTAGAGACGTGGTCTCCCAAGGATTTGAGATTGTTTGAGGCACAGTTAAAGGACTTTGGACGTCAGAAGAGTAGGTGTACGATGCCTAGCCTGATTTGGAAGTATTTCGGATAGTAGAGCCGGAGCAAAAGACTGAAGGGACCTCAAAATAAGTGAAATAACCTTGAACTATTTAAGCTGCTTGAGGGACAGCCGGCGCAGGTCGGTGAGAAGTAATGTAATCTGGCCGCTGCGACAATCACGACAGGCAAGCCTAGCTGCAACATCTTGCAGTAACGATAAGTAATCACCTTACCGCACAGGTCGGAAGGCCACCGAGGGGATGTCGCAAATTTTGGAACAGCGTGGCGGTGGCATTTTTCCGCCTAAGCTAGCCCGAATTTTGGAAATATTGCACAGCTGAAGGTACGATTACTTGACTGCGGAGGCGATATGGTACACTAGCGTAAGGTCGTTTGGGATTAGGACATATTGGTTCCATGCCGAGTTTTCATTCGGTTCCCGGCCGAGCCGTGCTAAGGGGTCGGATTTCATACTATAACAACAGCTACCTTCTACTTGGTAAACAAAAGCTACCGTCGACTTTGTACACAAGCGAAGAACGGACTTGAAGTTGGTTAGGTGGAACTCTTTTGAGCTTATCATAATCTAGCGTTATCTCGTGGAGCATCCGTAACGCCGCCGCCAACCACCAGCGCACGACCGACTGACCTTCAACTCTATCAGCGGAAGTTGACCTCGCTCGTGCCGGTGCCGCCCCCGATACCGTTCTGGCGTGGAGCCACTCCAGCTTTCGTTTCACTAGGTTCCAGATATGGACCGACGTTAGTAGGAGTGCTGCCAAGTAGTACGCAACCGCACGATAGCGGTGCAGTGCTTTGTTTTATGGGTGCGGGCGTAATGTCCGACGAGACAGCACCTCTCATCGCCGGCGGAGGTGGACCTAGGCAACTCGGGCAAGCCTGGCCGCGCGAGCTGCGATTGCTGTTCTGCATCGCTTCTGCGCGATTTCTCTGCCGAGCCGGTAGGTTTTGGTTCTCACACACTTGGAATTTTCTCTCATCCTCAGCCGCTCGTCGGAGAACCGAGGCGCAGACGAACAAGAGCGGGCGTATAGAAAGCGATGGCGTTCCATTCGTATCATGTACCTGACCATGTTCCTGAGCAGCGTGGCTTTCTCGATCTGTATGTCATCCATCTACCCTTTCTTGCAGCGGGTAAGCTTTTTTTGCATGCGGCGCCCTCCGCGTCCACGCTAGGGCTCAAACCATGCCGTGCGGGAGCCTGTGCCCTCTTGTGAAGGAGCTCTTTCGACAGCATTAAAGCCGTCCGAAGTGAAATACCGCAGTCGGACAATACTTTTTGGCGATGTCGAGCCTTAGCCAGGGATAAGGGGATGTAACTTCACGACCCAACTCTTGGGTTCGAGTCCTGCAGCTGTCAGCTCTTTATTGTCTTGAAAGCTGCTTAATTTTCTGCCGCTATAGAGCCGAGACCCTTGAATCATCCGATCCTCAGTTTTACCTTTTTTTATGAGAAAACGAGTGCACCCCGTGAGTGTGTGAGCTGCTGCATGACTCAATCCTGAAGCTCGCTACTGCAGGCTCTGTGCTTGCGGCTGTGATAATGACCTTGCATAACCCACGATCTGAAGCTCAGCTGCTGCTGGTTAGGATGTACGTGTAGGATTCAAAGCCATTCGAGATGCGTAATTGTTGGCACCTGCGTTCGCTGTTGGGGTGTACCACATCAGTCAGGTTTCAAGACCATTTGTTGGCCATCGTAGGAGAAGGAAAAAGAGGTCCGGTTGTGGCCAGATGGTGGCCAGAGAAAAAGGGAAAGATAGAGCAGCAGCTGGAGCGTTGGATAGCCCTTTGTTTTCCCACTAGCAAGCCGAATGCTGGGTTGCTGGGCATGGCTGAATTGTAGCCCAGGAGTAAGATGCTCGCTTTCGCTACCCAGGTCATTTGTTTGCTCGAGTCCAACTGCTAGAGGCGCTGATAGCCATTGAGGCCTCTTCTACTTCTATTAGACGACTGCATCAGTTCCACAGTCAAGTCTGCCTACTTTCAGCTGCACAACATTGCTGAAATCCAGGCCTGTTTAGACAGGGATACCACATCTAAACTGGTCCTTGCATTTGTGACATCCCGTCTTGACTTCTGTAACTCACTGCTTGCTGGTCTGCCGGCCTGGGCAATCAGACGCTTACAGATGGTGCAAAACTCTACAGCTAAGCTTGTCTTTTGTGAGCGTCGCATTTGCCTTACAACACCACTTTTCGCCGACCTTCACTGGCTCCCAGCCTAGCTATGAGTCGACTTCAAGGTTTTGTCACTCACTTTTAGGCTCCATTATTTGGCTCCAGCCTACCTATCAGATCTACTGCCCTACTAGGCCAAGCATCGTACCACCTGCTTTTCGGAATCTAACTAATTACCTGTACCTCATATAAACCTCAAATTCTTTGGAGGCCGTGCCTTTAGTTCGTATGCTCACAAAGCCTGGAACTCACTCCCGGCTTGTGTCAGGACATATCCTGACTTGACCACTTTTAAAAAGAAACTAAAAACGCACCTACTTATCACAGCATTTGGTGGTTCCCTGTGATACCTCCTTTATGTGCTAATACACGATGACACTGCATGCTGCCACTAACCAAACTTGCATGCTGACCCTGTGCATGTCACTCCTAACCATGTTATTCTTGTTGTTTATTGAGCATGCTACCACTAACGATTCGATCGTGTTTCCTTTTCAACAAATGTGGAGTGACTACAAACAGATTGAGCTCTCTGAGGGTGTTATATCAAATGTATTATTATTATTATTATATAAATGAGACTGTTGATCAGCTAACCTTAAACTTTACCCGGCTGAATTCATAGATGATCAGGCAATTTAGTTGGGTAGCCAGCACTTGTCTTATACTGACTTGATCCGGGCAACTTTGCTGTAACACAAACCTACACAATGAAATGTGAATTTTTGTAGTCGACTGGTTTTAATGGGCACACCTACTGACATGCAAACTGCACACCAACTGAATCTTGACTGCTCTGTGTCAGTGCTCCAGTGTGGTCACGATTGACGGGTGCTACCAAACGATCCGGCATCACTTAGCGCTCAGAGTATTTTGCTTGAATGGATGGAAATTATGCGGTGTGACTGTAGGTTCCGGTTGGCCTGGCTAGTGTGAGTCGCCGCTCTCATGCACAGGCTGCTCATAGAGATTAAGGCAGTTAAGACGATCTCAGTGCATCATTCTGGCACAGAACATGGCCATCTTGCTTATGTAGTGGGCTGCGGGTTTGCGCTACTAATGTTGATCGCTTCAGCTGGAGCCGACGATTTTTAGCTTGCAGGAATATGCGAAGGGTGGGAGGGGTGACTTTGATCCCGACATTCGCCCACCTTTTGCTGCGGCTTTCCCAATTGTCTCTATGATTTTTGTCAATGGTGGGGTTGTTTTTTTACCTTTGGTTTGGTGCTGCCATATGTATATTTCAAGCTTTTTTAGGAACCAAAGAGATTGAGGAGGAGGCAGGCAGGCAGGCAGTTTTGCACTTTAGTCATCTTTAGCCATCTTTTTCTGCCACTCTTGTACCGAAATGCTATGACTATCGTGACGCCTTCACCTTGAACTCTGCCTTGAGAACCCCGTCGCAGACTAGCAGGGCAGGCACTCGAGCTTGGATTTGCTCTGGTCTCTTTCCAGCTCGACCCGACGACCACCCCGTCGACAGTGGGCTGGGTTATAGCCTCGTACAGTCTGGGCCAGTTCATCGCTTCGCCCTGCCTCGGCTTTTGGGCTAACCGGAGGCACAGCTCGCGCGAGCCACTTGTCTTGTCCATGCTGATCTTTGTGGTAGCAAACGTGCTGTATGCATACCTGCAAGACTTTGCCAGCGGCCTTCGAGTGCCGATGGTCATCGCTGCAAGGACCGTGATCGGCTTTGGTGCCGGTGAGCTCGCTGCAGCAGCGCCGGCAGAGGCAGCTTTGTGATGGGCATGCCTTAATCATGGCTCCGCATGGAGCTGGGACGCTGTCCACTACCATCGTGACGGATGCCAGCGACAGCATTTGAGTCCACAAGTCGACCGGCCAAAGCAATGTCCCACTGTCTGCCGTGCTCCGGTAGTTTTGTGAAAAATTACTTGTTTTTCCAGGTAATGTGGCAGTGGCGAGATCGTACGTGGCTGGCGCAACAACACTAGTAGAGCGCACTGGTGCCATGGCTAACATAGCTGGAGCACAGGCACTGGGTTTTATGCTCGGACCAGGTGAGTTGGTGACCAGTTGACAAGTTGGTGGAGTCGACCACCAACGATAAAAGAGAGAGAGAGAGAGAGAGAGAGAGAGAGAGTTATGCTTAGGCTCTCATTACCACCATGCATGGTGTACCTGCGTGATGGCCAGTCGATCAACTAGGCGCCACTGCTGGTGCCGGTTTGCATGTTTGTCCACTTTTTGATGCAATCCAAAGTAGCCAATTTCGTCTGATCACTATGCTCCAGCCTTCCAGGCGGCATTCTCGCCACTGGACTATCCGGGACCCGTGCACGAGCTGTGGCTGCAGCTGAACGTCTACACCGCTCCGGGACTGCTCTCAGCAGTGCTTGGTATAGTAAACGTTTTGCTGGTCGTCTTAGTACTACGCGAGATACACGTGAATACCTACGACGGCAGCATAAACAGCAACGAGGCTATAAACGATGCCGAGGCCGACAGCGTGCGCCAGGTTGTGTCGAGCAGCATCGCTTCGTCAAAGGAGGTTGGAGGTACTGCGCCTGCACTGCTCTCTCCTGTTAGTGCCATTTAAAAGCGAGTGATCGGTTGTCTTGAGGTTGATACGAAGCCCTTGTAGATCCGAGAGAGGTGCGAGTAATGCGGCAGTTGCAACGTCCAGACAGACAAACACATCTGTAGAGCTGTGCACCAACGGTGCAGACCTGCAACGAGTGAATTACATAAGCCATGGTGGGTCGTCACGAATGCATGAACCAGCTTGGCTGCTCTATCCTCGTCTTAACAAGCCCAAATCTTTACATTGTTATGTGGATGAAAGTAGGTAGACTCAATTTGTGGAGCTGGTGTGATCACCTAGCAAGTGGTCATTCTGGAACTAATTTCGTGCAGAGACTACCGAGAGGGATGTGCTGGACGAGCTATTTTGACTTTAAAGCTTCGCAGTTCTTGAGTGGCACTAATTTTGTATGTACCTATTTGATAATCTTATCTTCATGCAATTTGATCAGGTGCAAGGTTGTTGAGAGAGCTTGGGGTGACAGAAGATCGGGAAGATAAAAGCACAGATATAGATGTGAACCATTTATGTATAAATAAAAACATATGCTTCGCTTGGCGATTACATTAGTGAGAGGAAATTATGAAAATTGTGAGAGAAAAAAGTTCAACTGGAGCAAATCTCCTGATTATCCCATACTTCGAAGGCTCGCCGGATGGCCGTTCGATGGCCATTGATATCTGACCGTTGACATATCCCACTAAGATAAGATTGAAATTTTTACAATGCATCTCGCCAGTAATTCCCTGTCCTTGTCACTCAAGAAGGGCTTAGTGATCAATGGTATCAAACGCTACCAAGAGACCTAGTAAAACTAACAGAGAGACTCTACCTACGTCAACATTCCTAAGAAGGTTGTTCTAATCTTTACAGCAGTGCTTGATCATGTTGTGGACTGATGAGCTGTTGATCTCCTGACGAGAATTTAAGTGCTAGGTTTGATGTTTTAATATATTAGTTTGGTTGGTCTGCCATTACTCGTTCGAGTGACGTCGAAACGAATCGTAGAAGGCAACTGAACCGGCAAAGATGCTCTATGTCAGCATTCCTGATCGAGTCGTTGTATGCTCACAGATGTTTTTACTCTGTCGAGTGATTCGCTCGAAAACATGACTGGAACTTACATGCCAAGTTTGAAGTTTAGATATAAGATATTAACTGATCTGCCACTACTCCTTGAAATGTCTTTGAGGAAAACAGCAATAGGGAGACAAGGCAGAAGTTGTTTTAAGTGCTTTTGATCTAGTGTCGGCTTCTTAATGAATAGCCTAAACAACTGGCTCTTTGGAAGGTGCTGAGACATAGCATGATGCTAATGACAGATTTACCATGTTAGTTATGTAGAGCAGAGATAAATTAGACATCCCAGAAGGAGAACAGGAAGCATGTGGTCTATGCAAATGAATTTGATATGCAGTGCTAGCCCCAAAAAGCTCTTTACATCATATGAATTAATACGAATCTGAAACTTTGCTGCGTTTAACAAAATCACGGCCAAAAGCAGTACCACAGGGTAAAATAAATATCAGGAAGCAGTAAATTACCAGATTGTACATGCTGCCACCTTAGTTGGACTTCTATGTGTGGAACAACATACACAATTAACTTGTTTGACAGTTTCACATGGGTGTAAAAACAGTTGATCTTTTCGAAGGATAGTTTTTAGCAGCACAATCAGACGACGGTGGTGTAAGATTTTTTGATGTGCCACATATGCCTCTCTAGAAAAAATGCATCTTAACAGCTATTTCTGTCTGGCACTAGTTTGGGGAATGTTCAAGGTTTGGGACTTCATGTTTTACGCATGCACATACATAGGCCAGATCCTGTTTGAGAATATGCAAGAAATTGATAGTGCAGTTAGAGCAAGAAACCAACTCACTATGTTTCCTTATGAAAAAAGAGCCGTAGAGTACTACAACACTGCTTTAGAAGTCTTGGCAAACTCACGAGATGCCAAAACCATGGTGACCTGCATGGATTAAAATGTGTTCCCTGAAATTATAAGCTGATAGTTTAATTTATTGCTTGCATTAAGAAAACTGAGATAGTTAAAAGCTAGGGTGCAATTTTAAATAATTCTTTTATTCCTTGTTTACCAGAAAATGCTGTTTGATTTTTTTCTTTTCCATCGGGTCATCGAATTTTAACAAATCTTTGAACCATGTCAAACTTATTGTTGTGAATGCTCAAGTTAGCATGCTTCAAACTCTCGGTGATTAGGGAAAAATGCACAACACGGTTGGTGAGATACATTTTTATAGAATCGTGTACTAGATGCATCTAGTAAATTACTTCAAAATTTTCCGGTGATGCTAGAAAATAAAATCCAAGTGTTTACCCATACTTTTCATCTGGTAAGCTAAGTAGATTGGTAGCATGTCTGATTTGTTACAAGTATTCTTTACTCATGCAAGTCATATGCTCTGGTGAAATTTTTTTGGCCTGCTTTTATCTAAAAACTGAATTATCAGAGATTAGAATTCGATCCTCAGGATGCATAGATTTTCAGGCCAGCACTGCATATAGAAGGCTAGTAGTCTTCTTAGACTGGGAGATAAATATTCCAGATCAGGGCTGCAGGAACAGGCTTGAAGATGGAGATTGATGAAGAGCAAGGAATGGAGGATGAAACTTTTACATTGAACTCTCTTATTTGTCGATCTTTCTCACAAAGAATCTTGAGAAACGATCGGCTTGATTTCCACAAGGGTGGCTAGGTATGGTGCTGAGTTGGGTGCAGGTAGTGGTCAAGCAGGGATTAGTTGTTATCATCTATATTTTTAGGTTCTGCGTTTGTGATTGCTCTACATTCGCAATTTTTAATAAAATTTTTACCTGTGTAGTACCTGTTGTTTCCAAATTGCTTGTGCCTCGGAAGTATAGAAAATGGTTATTATATCCTTCAATCTTTGCTGTTGTGACCAGGGCACTGATTAACTGGAAATAAAACTATTTCCGATACAAAAATTGACAAAGTTGCATATTGTGATTTGCATTTAGTCACAGAGCACAGCAATGAATCAAAATTAACGCATATTTACTTTGAACTCAAACATAAACTACTACTCACAAGAGTTCAGAATTGATTAGTTCTAGATTTGTGGCTATACAGCAAATCGCTTTCTCAAAGAAGTCCCCAAACAGTCCCCTGTCCAGTTTTCGTTATAATACTATTGGTAGTGACTTTCCAAGTTCGCTGTATCTTAGTGAAAGTGCTTCCTCCCCTTGCTCTTTTGAGTAAGCTCCCATGTTCTCTTTGAATTTGTCAAGATGAGCATCAATATTATGGACTTTGTGGAATAGTTGGCATCCGATTTAGGCATAAAGTGCCTAGAAAGAGATTTAGTTCTGTAAGGGCGCTATAACAAATGTATTGTTATTCTGATTCTTTATGAACCAGCTGCTCATAGTTTTCATTATTATTTCAGAATGTTTTAACCAGTGTAACGAAACTGTTCCAAACAGCCTTCTGTTTCTTATTCAGCTTCTTGACGAATTCGTCACACTATGATCTTTGTTCACCAAGTCCGTCTTGGGGGCCTCTCATCTCGCCTGGGCATCACTGGCACTGCCCTGCAATTGTTCAGGTCCTATCTCAGTTGGAGACTCCAGGGTATTGACGTGAATGGACAAAGATCATCTGAAGTACCTCTGAAATATGGAGTACCTCAGGGCTCCGTGCTGGATCCGGCTCTTTTCAAGGTTGATACTCTCCCTGTGGCTGATGTGATTGCCAAGCACAATCTAGGCTTTCACTTCTATGCGGATGACACTCAGTTGTACCTTTGCTTTGATCCCTTCCAGCCTTCGAGCACCTCAAATTCTCTAAACTCACTTGCTGCATGCATTGATGACATCTGTACAAGGATGGCAGCAAATTTTCTAAAAACTAAACGATGACAAAACTTATTAATTTTGGGCAAACGCAGTATGATTCAGAAATTGGAAACGCTGAGGCTCAAAATTGGCTCTGCCAGCATATCACCTGTTGAATCAGCTCGAAGTCTTGGTGTCATGTTCCAAGGTGACCTCTCGTTAGACGACCACATCAGCTCCACAATCAAGTCTGCCTACTTGCAGATACATAACGTTACTAAAATTCGGGCTTGTTTAGATAAGGATACCACGTCTAAGTTGGTCAATGCATTTGTGTCATCCCGTCTTGACTTCTGTAACTCACTGCTTGCTGGCCTACCGGTATGTGCAACCAGGGGATTACAGCTGGTGCAAAACTCCGCAGCTAGGCTTGTCTGTCGTGAGCTGCACAGTTGCCACGTCACACTACTTCTCGCCGACCTGCCCTGGCTACAAGTCAAGCAGCGGATCGATTTTAAGGTTTTGTCGCTCACTTTTAGGTCACTTCATTCTTTGGCTCTAGCCTTTCTCTCAGATCTACTGCCCCAGCATGCCAAGCATCGTACCACCCGCTTTTCGGAATCCAGCAGTATACCAATACCTCGTACAAACCTCAAATCCTTTGGAGACCGTGCATTTAGTTCGTATGCTCCCAAAGCCTGGAACTCCCTCCTGACTTGCATCATAACATCTCCTGACTTGACCACATTTAAAAAGAAGTTAAAATCACACCTATTTAGGACAGCATTTAGTGAGTCCCTGTGATTCGTCCTTCATGTGCTTGTGCGTGCTGACACTGCGTGCTGCCACTAACCACACTTGCATGCTGACCCTGTGCATATCACTCCTAACCATGTTATTCAAGTTGTTTATCAAACATGAAATTACTCACCATTCAATCGTGGTTTCCTTTGCAGCAAATGTAAAGCGCTTAGAAAGAGAATGAGTTCTCTGAGGGCGCTTTATCAAGTGTATTATTATTATTTGTTATATGTGGTCCGACGAAGATACCAGCTTTGACCTTTGCTTCTGGCAGCTTTGGTCAGACATCTTGGAGGTACCTGAAAGCTGCTAATCCATTATCCAAAACTTTGACAAGGTGCTTGATGAGGCCAAACTTAATGTGCCTCGTTGCTCTGTGGTAATTCCTTTTTTTAGTGTGCCCTGGCTGTCCCATTGCAAAACAAACTTGTAAACTTCGTGAAACAGCCGTGGAGACCCATCGTGAATGACTCTATTTTTGAGTCTCCAATGACTTCACAGCCACAGTCTCGATTCTTAAAGGCACTCAGCAACATTTTGACATTGGTATAGTCCTATTTGAAGTGCATAATGAGCAAAAGAGAAGACGAGTACCTGTTCCTGTTTATGTTGAAGCACGGCTTTGAGGCTCTTGAATAAACTCTCTAGGAGTAGGTACAAATACTCATGTTACCGGTGATTCTTATAGTATCGAATTGACCTCGAATAAATTGTTGAAGAAGTATGGCCCTTCTTCCTTATTGAAAAAGTTAGGGGAAAGTTGTGACCATTTTCTGATCTGTTACATTCACACTTTCATCTAATAGGTAGTGCTCCTTGAGCTTAGATATCAGAACCTTAGCATTGGACATGGTAAGAATAACATCTCTTGATTGGATCATTTAGGTCTTTCTGGTTGGGGAAGTATGGCTTTCTTTCCTTAGCTGCATCTGTGATATTGTTATCGGATCTGCAATATCTTACCAGCCGTCTGAATTTCCAGTCTCTCCTACTGAAGGTTATTGGCCCTACCTCTGAAGGGGTGGGTGCAAGAGGCTGCTCAGGGCGTTGGAGTACTGGGGCCATGGATAAAGGAATGTGTGGATACATGATGGGAGGCGCGCTCTTGCCAGTTCGACGTTTGGAAGGGTTCGCCATGTAGAGTTAGCAGTTGCTTGAGGGATCGGTCAGTTCCAGGAACGTTCTTGGGATTGCTAACTTCATGGCTCTATCTTCTCTCCTGCACCGGTCTGTAAACGCACCGGAATTGTTCAAATGAACAACGATGATTTATGCATTACCTAATAATGTGACAGAAATCCTATTTAGCAAGCAGCATTTGTTCACCTCACCTTAAAGAGTTGTGTAGAAGTGTTTGCGTGTAACATAAGGTCCCAGGGTTTGTCTTGATCCCCTACAGGAATGCCAAAGTATGCTTTGTTAGTCTTTCACATCTTAACCCATGCTTTCATTGACTGCTTTTTTGCTCATGATAAATTGTGCTCATATGTAGCAAAATCCATCTCCTTGGTGTAAGCAAGCTCGATACCATGTCAATCAAATATTCTCTTCACTATTTCCTTACACAGGAATAACATAAACTAAAATTTTGGTTTAAAGGCACCTGTACTGTTGCACATCTATGGATACTACTCTATAGTGTTATGTCTGCCTAACCCTCACTAATTTGTATATCTTCGCTTGGCGTTAGAAGTGAACCTGACGTCTGCACCGTGCCTAACAGCACAAACTGGAGAATTAAAAAGATATCATAGTCCTGACTGGAGTAGCAAAGTTTTTGTGGAGCAATAGCTAATTTCTATATATTGCAGGCATAAGGAATTAGGAAAACTCACTTTGAATCTTAAGTCCAAGAGCAATTCAGATCTATTACGTAATAATAAGGTCCTGGTATGACAGTTGATCGAAAGTCAGTCCTGATTTTGTAATTCTTTTTCAAGGCTTACTTTCAATATTCCTAGCAAATTGACCATCAGCAGTAAGCCATAGCATATCTTATAAATTGCGATTAATAAAGAGGAGGAAGCTCGTCTGGAACATCGACTAGCATCGTGTTTAGCTTTCGACCTTAGAGAGTGAGTCAGATAGAGGATCAGGCAGAAGTGGCAAGGAAAATATTTTTTGCAAACAAACTTTAATATCGTGGTTCCTCAGGTTTTGCGATTAGAAGACAGTTTTTTGACACCGACGGGTAGACATACTGCAGAGAGCTAGAGATCCACATGTGGTCAGATGTGCAGAAATCGGTCATAGTTGGAGTTGGCAGTGTACAGTTGCAGGAGAATATAATAATAATAAGAATAATTCATTTGATATAACACCCTCAGAGAACTCAATCTCTTTCTAGGCACTTTACATTTGCTGCAAAGAAGCACGATTGAATGGTTAATGGTAGTATGCTCAGTGAACAACAAGAATAACATGGTTAGGGTGACATGCACAGGGTCAGCATGCAAGTGTGGTTAGTGGCAGCATGCACAGTGTCAGCACACATAAGCACATCAAGGACGAATCACAGGGACCCACTAAATGTTGCCATAGACAGATGCATTTTTAGTTTCTTTTTAAACGTGGACAAGTCAGGAGATGTCGTGACGCAAGTGAGTGAGTGAGTTCCAGGCTTTGGGAGCATACGAACTAAAGGCACGGTCTCCAAGGATTTAAGGTTTGCACGAGGTATAGGTAAACACTTGCATTCCGAATAGCAGGTGATACGATGCTTGGCCTGGTGAGGGAGTAGATCTGATAATTAAGCTGGAGCCAAAGAATGAAGGGACTTAACGTGAGTGACAAAAGCTTGAAGTCGATGCGATACTTGACTGGGAGCCAGCACAGGTCAGGAAGAAGTGGTGAAGTATGGCAACTGCAATGCCCAAAGCAAACAAGCCTAGCTGCAGAGATTTGCACCAGTTGTCAGTGCCTGAGTGCACATGCCGGTAGACCAACAAGCAGTGAGTTACAGAAGTCAAAACGGGATATCGGATCGAGTGTGTGCCCTTTGATGTGAGTATGCTCATGCACAGAGCCAGATGAGAAAATGAATCCGCCAGGAAACAAGATTCGGCATATATAGAGTGTCGATTGAGTTTTCAAAAAGAATGTTGAAATCACCCAGCAAAAGGAGGGGCAATGCCTGGACGATAGCATCGAAATGAGATCAGAAAAGTATCAGAAATAAAGCACTTGATTTGCCACCTGAGGCGAAGTTGCAGCTGTAATGGCTGGCAGATAGTACTAACGTGAGAGCATATGCTGGCAGAATGGTGGCTCGGAAGCGCATGCCGATGCGTTGGCCGAAAATTCATTTGCGAACATGACCACTGGCACAGAAGCGCACCGACCAGCTGCTGGGGTGCGTGGAAGCACATGCCGACAAGAAGAAAGCACGTGCCTACCAGTTGGTTGTGCTAATGCAAATGTCGTTGAGATTTTGGATACATGCAGCAAGCACCTAAAATCCATAAGCACTGCATTTCACACACTATAGACAGAGCAAACTTAAAAGCTTTAAATAGGTCTTGCCTTTCTTAGTTCTATGCTCGTCAGAACTTGCAAGTTTTGAAAATAAATCCACCTGTCAGGATGGGATTCAGGTTATTCCGGCCTAATGTTGACTTCGTAATGAGTGGCCTGACAAAAAAGTTGTTTGTGGCAAAAGCAATGCTCCAGTGTGGCAGCCCATGCATCTTAACCAGCCAAACTGAATGGTGGATTACTACTTATAGCTTTGCGCATCTATAGGAGTCACCTTAGCCTCTTTAATAATCACATAAAAGAAGCGATCACACTAGCATTTATCAGCAGCACAAGTAGCTGAGTAGGCAGTACCTATGCTTAAATAAATAAATAAAGCTCATTTCTATAGCACCCTAAGAGAACTGAATCTCTATCCAAGCTCTTCACATATGCCGAAGAGCTCGATCTCACGACCGCGGTCGTAAAGGTTCCTCAACCATGGCCTCGTGTGTTAAAGGTGAGCACATTTTCCTCCTGGCCAAGCCAAAGGGTTTTTTGGTAGTGAGCCCCCTCCTAATAACGTTTTTCATACAGTGGTGGTCCTAGCAAGGTTCTTTACATAAGCTGTATGGCAGACATGTTGTGTAAATTGTGTTATCGTGTTCACGTGATGTACATATTGGTGGCAACACCATTGCACTTCACAGTGTTGATCTACTGACGGAATTTCATATAGATTACCTGACCATTGGCTGCTTACCCGCTATCATTTATCTGGTCGATGTACTGTGACCTCTTATTATCGGTGATCTTTGACAGTGTGCTAGTTTGTTATCAAAAAATGATAATGTTTTACAAGCAAATGCTTCTGCTAGTCTGAGGTCTAGCAGCCTCCTTGAGTTCGGCTATAGTATCTCAGCTCAGTGTCTCGAAGCAGGCTCGATTTTTTAAGTGGTACGTATCTGAATTTGGGCGAAGTTGCCTGTTGTGTGGGCTGATCTGTTAATCTAGTGTAAGCTTACTTTGGAACAGGACGTCCAGATTTTAATGAAGATGCTGCAAGAGATAGCCTGATCGAGCCCTTTTGAGGGTTTAGGCTATGACTACCGCTGCCTGCCGTGGTATCGAGTGACCTCGATTGCATCACATGTGATATGTAAAGTGCCTAGTTCTCTGAGGGTGCTTTACAAATATGTTATTATCCCATTTCTGAGTTGTTTTACTAGGTATTCCCATAATTAGCACGACGGTTTTATCGTCATTCAATGTTGAGAAAGTTTGCCGCCATCCAAATGCAAATGTCAGCAATGCATGCTGCCTGGGAGCTGAGAGAGTTTAGGATGCTGGTATTTAGTGAAGGCAAGCAAGTACACATGTGTGCCATCTGCATAAAAATCAAAGCCTATATTGTGCTTGGCGATTGTACTTGAAGAAATAGGGTATAGATTATGAAAAGAATGCGACCTAAACCTGATCCCTGGGGTACTTCCCCCACCGTAGTTGAAATGCTTCCTTGATGACCGGTGGCCTTCGAGATTCACTCTATGCAATACCCTATTAAGATAGGACCTAAAATATTGTACCGTAGGGCTCGTGACGTCTAGGCGAGACGACAAGGCTCAATGGTGGTCACTGTAACCGAGAGATCTAGCAGAATGTCTTCTTAAGTCACCATTCATTAGATGACCACATCAGCTTTAAGTCAAGGCTGCCTGCATTCAGCTATGTACATTTGCAGAAATTCGGGCCTGCTTAGATAAGGATACCACAGCCAAGCTAGTCTGTGCATTTCTGACATCCCATCTGTACTTACAGCATGTAACTAACTATGCCAGCGCATCGAATTAAGAAAGAAAGAGAAGCCTAAGGTGTTATATCGTTTATAGTCGAGCAATTGATTGATTTCAACCAGGTCTTTCACAGCAAACCTGTCAAGGGTGTCGTTGTGAATTATGAATGATTAGGGGTTTATTTTATATGAACGTGTATTCCATAGCCATGTTTAAAGAGCTGTCCCTAGGTTTGTAGCTAGCTCGATGACTATTAAGCTAGACTAATTCATACTGTACGAATTAATACATTCTGTACTAATTCATACATGTATACTGAGTGAGACTGCTGTGGTGGGTAGTGGCTCGAATAAAGCAATAGATACTGGATATGCAGCCCTTACTCGCTGGCTCCCTCTCTCTCTCTCTTTCTGTCTCTCTCTCTCTCTCTCTCTCTCTCTCTCTCTCTCTCTCTCTCTCTCTCTCTTAGTTTGCTTTAGCTTTCGCCTGGAGACACTGAACTTATGAAACCGCAGCAAAGGCAGTGGCATCCAGGAATGTATTTGAATGACACTGACGAAATGATGTAATATTCTTTTATGGTAGTGTCGAATATTCATCATGTTTTACACTATAAATGTGCTTTCTATGTCTGGTTTTAGGTGATGATGTTAGTGACATGCAGCCACAGATCAAGCCAGATATGGTAGCAGCTATCGCATGCATCTTTGTTTTCTTCATTGAGCTCTTCATGTTCTCCCTTTATGAAACGTGAGTGTGTTGTGCCGCCCAGCAATTTCGGCTTGACCTGAAGAATCGTGCACGATTGCTACCATGTCTGCTACTGCAATTTACTGTAGTTCAACAAGCAGTGATGCCTATCCACTGTTGCTAGTGCTAGTTTAAGCATCCGAAGGTGAATGAGTTTATTCCTAATGCAGTGAAGAGTTCCGTCGACCTTCTGCTTGTTTAATTGAGCAGCAGAAATAGGCGGCATTTTTAGTAATACCCATAGCACCTACACTGGATCCATAGTCATATTTAAAGAATTGCATTATTTTCAAATTTTATTGTTGGAATATTTCTTACCAATGCGCAGGCAACTGCATTTTATGTTATTTAAGAATCTTTTGCTATTGCCATCGCTTGAGTCATGCAGTTGTACGTACACTTTTGCAATATTAACTGAACGGCAACTTCAACAAGTGAATCATGGCTTGCTATCGACAAAGGAAGTGCTAATGATAATATTTGCTAATAATAATAATAATGTATTTGATAAAGCGCCCTCAGAGAACTCAATCTCTCTCTAGGTGCTTTACATTTGCTGTAAAGGGAAATGCAATTGAATGGTGAGTAAAATCATGTTTGACAAACAAACAAAATGAATAACATGGTTAGGGGTGACATGCACAGGGTCAGCATGCGAATGTGGTTAGTGGCAGCATGCACAGAGTCAGCATGCATAAGCACGTGAAGGACGAATCACAGGGACCCACTAAATGCTGTCCTAAATAGGTGTGTTTTTAAGTTCCTTTTAAATGTGGTCAGGTCAGGGGATGTTCTGGCGAAGGTCGGGAGGGAGTTCCAGGCTTTGGGAGCATACGAACTAAATGCACGGTCTCCAAAGGATTTAAGGTTTGTACGAGGTATTTGTAGACTGTTGGATTCCGAAAAGCGGATGGTACGATGCTTGGCCTGATGGGGGAGTATGTCGGAGAGATAGGCTGGAGCCAAAGAATGAAGGGACCTAAAAGTGAGGGACAAAACCTTGAAGTCAATCCATTGCTTGACTGGTAGCCAGTGCAGGTCGGCAGGAAGTGGAGTAATGTGGCAACTGCGCCGCTCACGACAGACAAGCCTAGCTGCAGAGTTTTGCACCAGCTGCAATCGCCTGATCGCACATGCTGGTAGGCCAGTAAGCAGTGAGTTGCAGAAGTCGAGACGAGATGTCACGAATGCATGGACCAACTTAGACGTGGTATCCTTATCTAAACAAGCCCGAATTTTAGCAATGTTATGAAGCTGAAAGTAGGCAGATTTGACTGTGGAGCTGATATGGTCGTCTAACGAGAGGTCGCTTTGGAATATGACACCTAGATTTCGACCTGATTCGACAGGAGATATGCTGGCAGAGCCAATTTTGAGAGACAGCCTTTCCAATCTCTGAATCACACTGGGTTTTCCCATAACTAGTAAGTTAGTTTTGTCATCGTTTAGTTTTAGAAAATTTGCTGCCATCCATGTGCCCATGTCATCAATGCATGCAGCGAGTGAGTTTAGAGAATTTGAGGTGCTCGAACGCTGGGAGGGATCAAAGCAAAGGTACAACTGAGTGTCATCCGCATAGAAGTGAAAGCCTAGATTGTGCTTGGCAATCACATCAACAAGAGGAAGAGTATAAACCGTGAAAAGAACCGGACCCAGCACGGAGCCCTGAGGTACCCCATATTTCAGAGGTACCTCAGATGATCTTTGTCCATTCACGTCAATACTTTGGAGTCTCCCACTGAGATAGGACCTGAACCATTGCAGAGCAGTGCCAGTGATGCCCAGGCGAGATGAGAGTCGCTCTAGAAGAACTTTGTGATCGATAGTAGATAAAAGCTACCGACAGGTCGAGCAAAACAAGCAGAGACACTCTACCCATGTCTGCATTCCGAAGTAGGTCGTTGTATACCTTAAGCAATGCTGACTCTGTGGAGTGATTAGCTCTAAAGCCAGACTGGAACTTACTAGCAAGGTTTGAAGCTTCGATATGAGTTCAGCTGGTCTGCAACGACCCGTTCCAGTGTCTTTGATAGGAATGGTAGAAGGGAGACTGGGCGGTAGTTGCTCAAGTTCTCTTGGTCTAGTGTTGCTTTCTTGAGAAGAGGCCTGACTACAGCTTTTTTGAAAGGTGCTGGGACATGACCTGAGGCTAGTGAAAAATTAATGATGTTAGTTATGCATGGCAGCAACAGATCAATGCAACGTAGGAGCAGGAGAGTGGGAATAGGGTCCAGAGGACTTGTTGTCTTCTTTGATTGCGATACGAACTTTAGGACTAGATCACTAGTGACCTGCTTAAATGCAGACATTGAGGTGCAGCCAGGAACCGAGGAACAGCATTCTACTGGGGATGTTGTCATCGCAGGGATGGATTCCCTGATCTTGTCTATCTTCTGCACAAAGAATCGAGAGAAGCGGTCGGCTAGATCATCACAAGGATCATCAGGTAAGGAGCTAATCTGGGAACGGTTGAGGAGATGGTTTATTGTCGACATCAGCATTTTTGGATTGTGCATCTGTGATTCAACAATGTTTCTATAGAAGCTAGACTTGGCCTTTGCTTGTATCGATTGGTACGACCTACAGTAGTCTTCATATGCCTGTCGATGGACAGTTAGTCCGGATCTTTTGTATGCTTTTTCAAGCTTTCGTTTAATAGACCTGGCTAGTTTAATGACTGTGGTAAACCATAGACCATCTGGGCAGGGGCGCACAGTGCGCTTTGTCAGAGGTGCAAACTCGTCGAGCCTGTCAATTAGTGTCGTGTTATAGCTATCTACCAATAATGGCAGATCGGAGGGAGGACTGAGCAGCAGAGGCGAATGATAATAATAATAATAATAATAATAACATACTTGATAAAGCCCCCTCAGAGAACTCAATCTCTTTCTAGGCACTTTACATTAGCTGCAAAAGAATCACGATCGAGTGGTTAGTGGTAGCCTGCTCGATAAACAACACGAATAACATGGTTAGGGGTGACATGCACAGGTCAGCATTCAAATATGGTTAGTGGCAACATACAGAGTGTCAGCATGCATAAGCACATGAAGGACGAATCACAGGGGTCTACTAAATGCTGTGGTATATAGGTGCGTTTTTAATTTCTTTTTGAATGTGGTCAAGCCAGGAGATGTGACGGAATTCGGGAGTGAGTTCCAGGCTTTGTGAGCATACGAACTAAAGACACGGTCTCCAAAGGATTTGAGGTTTGTACAAGGTGTAGGTAAACAGTTGGATTCCGAAAAGCAGGTTGTACGATGCATAGCCTGGTAGGGGAGTAGATCTGATAGGTAGGCTGGAGCCAAAGAATGAATGGACCTATAAGTGAGTGACAAAACCTTGCATTTTACGTGGCAACGACGACGGGAATGTCACTGCCCTAGCTCTGCTAGATCTGTCTGCTGCCTTCGACACCATTGATCACGAAGTTCTGCTTGAACGACTGAGAACAACGATCGGTCTGGCAGACGAAGCACTGGCGTGGTTTAAATCATACTTGTCTGATCGTGTTCAATCCGTGTCGTGTGGGGGCCAGGTCTCAGACATGAGAAGGGTCACCTGTGGAGTCCCTCAAGGGTCTGTACTTGGTCCCTTGCTGTTCTCCATTTATACGCAACCTCTGGGAAAAGTGATTAAGGCCCATGGAATAGGATATCACTTCTATGCTGACGATACTCAGTTGTATTTGTCATTTAAACCGTCGGAATCTGCTGCAGCAACTGAGAAACTGAATGCTTGCCTTGCCGATATTCGATCCTGGATGTCGTAAAACTTCCTGAAGTTAAATGACGATAAAACCGAACTGCTTCTCATAGGACACCCTAAGCGTGTGGCTGGATTAAAAGGCTTTGCTGTTCTAATAGGCGATGCTATCGTGCGACCTTCACCACGTGCTCGTAATCTAGGTGTCGTGTTCGACAGCTGCCTCAATTTCAAAAGCTTCATTCAGAAGACTGCCTCTACAGCTAGCCATCACATCCGATCCCTATCCAAGATTAGAAGCTGTCTCCCACAGTGGCCTGTAAAAAATTTAACTAGCTCTTTAGTTGTGTCTCGGCTTGATTATTGTAATTCCCTTTTGGCTGGGCTACCAAAGAAAGCTATTATGCCACTACAGCGGACTATGAATATGGCTGCAAGGCTGGTCTTCAAGTCCCAGCGGTTTGAGCACGTGCCACCTTTGCTGGAAGAGCTAGGATGGTTGCTGGTTGAGCAAAGAATACGGAGCAAAGTTCTTACGCAGACCCACAAGGCCCGCCACGGCTTGGCTCCTTCATACCTAGCTGAACTGCTACATCAGTTTCAGCCTGTTCGCGCCCTCAGGTCCTGTGTGGACAATAAATTAGCTGTCCCATTCCTCCGCTTAAAGACAGTTGGCGACAGAAGCTTTAGCTCTGCAGGTCCTAGACTGTGGAACTCGCTTCCACAATTTTTATGCAATGACATCTACTCTCCAACTGCCGACTATGGCACATCTTTTTCAGCGGTCCTGAACTGCTACTTCTATGCTACTCACTACCTCAACTGCTCTCCTAACTCTGCTATGCTTCCCACTTTCTCTTTGTTGCGTGAGACGAAGTCTGTTGGCTACCGAATGCGTACCGAAAGCCGCTTAGGCTGTGAGTGCGCTATACAAAACTCTCCTGCGTAACACCCACATGGTCTTTATGACTTTGTGGAGTTACTGACGGAGATACATTACATTACATTACATTGCAGTCGATGCATTTCTTGACTGGTAGCCAACGTTTTGAAGGATTGACGTTGCCAAGGGTGTGCATAGACAATTCACTGGTCGTGGTTTATTAAGCTGCCAGGCATTGCTTTGTGCTCTACCCGAGCACAAATCTTGTAAGTACTCCTAGTTTAGTTACTCAAAAACGACTCCTCTTGGGTGCTTGCCAGAAGGTTTGTGGAGTTAATATAGTTAACAATGAAGCAAACTTTTGCCGAACAATGTGATTTATGTGATCAATATCGGCTAATTTTGTTGGGTCATCGGAAATAGTTTGCAAGTTGTTAGTATTTTTATGCTTTTGTTATTCATAAGGAATTGTGCTTACTGCATGATGCTACTATGGTCATCCTCAAAAAAGTGCAAATGGAAAGCACCTCACAATCCCCCTACTCATTGCCACTTGGTGCTAAACAAAAACTTTGCTGCAATAAATTTGCCGGAGGGTTAGTTGTTGACGAGCATGCAGATTTTATTATCATTTAATGAAATATTTGGAGCCAAATGGCAAAATTGAACGTGCAAATTTATTTGAATTCAAAATGCTCTCGGAGTATGAGAGTTATTTAAGCAGCTAAGCATTCTTCAGGACAGCAGTTGTTAAGCATTTCACGAGAAATATACAAGGACGGCTGCATGGATATGTGGACTTGGCACAACAACGTGGCTTCAGCCACCGATGTTTGAAAATTGAACCTATGGGTAAGGTGGTCGCACTTCACAGGTCGAAGGTTCGAGTTGTAAAGCAGGCAATTCTTTATTTCTTGATGCAAATTGAGAATGGTTACCACTGTGGCTTTTCTGCCTACTATAAATCAGGCTGTTGAATCAGATAATCTTTGCGTTTTACTTAATGAGGTAAACCAATTTTTTTATTCCAATCTGCTTTAGTACTCGTACACTGTCACCAAAGTCTGGCAGCCTTTATAGTAGATGGGTTGAGGCAACTTGAGCCCAATGTTTGTACTTATAAGTTTTAGGGATATGTAAAACAACAGGATCCGACACTATCCCGTTAAAATCAACATTGCGATTTTTATTTTTGAAAAGTCAATTTCTTGGGGATTCATTGGCAGGGCAACGGAAACTGCTCGATCAGGGTTTGTCCAAGGCCCAAACCGCTGATATTCATATCACAGCTATCGTCCACTGCAGAGCACTTTCCCACATTGTCCATGATTAACTGGAGCAGCTGGGTTGTACTAAAATTTGATAAAAGAGAGTTTTGTTCATAATCACTATGGCCAGGTCACTGAGCAGGAGGTTGGATATGTGGACGAAGGTTTGGTGCAAGTATTTTTCGTGCAGTAGGTTCTTAATAAACAGATTATGATGTATTAGCAAAGCAAGTGTCGGCACACGTGATCAGTTTGTGTGTAATGACTATATTCATTTTCAGCACATTACTGATCTAAAGTGTTAAAGTAAGAATCTAACTAATTTATAATAATAATACATTTGTGCAGCACCCGCAGAGAACTTAATCTCTTTCTAGGCACTTTACATATGCTGTAAAGGAAGCATGATTATAAGTTTAGTACAATATAATCAGCACCACCTGGCCGCTGCATTAGCCCGAGTTAAGCTTTCTTACAGTCAGTAGCTTTTTTATGTGTTGCCCAGAGACAACAGGCATCCTGTCAACTTGAAGATGGCAGTATTCCCACCAGCATCCATAAGCATACTGCCCCAATGCAAAGGAAGGGCACCGTTGATCTGAATGCTACTTATGCTTATGCTTTACCTGTGACCGTTGATTCTTCTTTCCTTCCATAATGACGCTAGTCAAAATATGTATGCGTGTGTATGTTGCTTATTTTCTTGTAGGTGCTGCTCGTTGAGGCATCAGCAGATAACAGATAAGCGACATAACGATTTAACCTATGCCTACCATGCAACACATGACTTCCTAATAATAGAAAAGATTGCCCTGCTATATCTGTAGTAGTTGGTCGAAAGCTTTAGTTTAGTATCAGTTTCTGTGTCACTGCCTGCTCTGTCAATACTTGTAGCAATCGACAATGAAGAATTCTCATATTTTGAGGTGGAGAAATTGCAACAGCTATTGCTGCTTACCTTTTTATTTTCCTTTTTGCATGATAGCATTATTCCCGTAAATGTGGTTAACAGCCTTCCTCGCATCGTTCCTGTCGATTCTTGCCATACTGCATTTCATCTGGGGTTCCCAATCCAATATTAAGGACATCGTTGTGGTCCTCGATTGTAATGAGGCTGAGGCTCTCGATCTTTCGGGATTGGTGTTTCTTTATGATGGACTAGTGCTTGTAGCCGTCTGGCCATCTAAAAATAGCCTGCTGATTCTGCTCATAGGTACTCAGCACATTGTGCTGGCACAGTCATAATAGCATAATATAAATATGTGTGTGTGTGTGTGTGTGTGCATGCATGTGTGTGTGTGTGTGTGTGTGTGTGTGTGTGTGTGTGTGTGTGTGTTAGCCGTTCTTGGCATTCTTTCCCTGAAATACTGCTTAGAAGGTTGCTTTAGCTAGCACTGACCGAAGATGGCCTCGCTGTCAGAGTGCAGTCGTCATTCTCCTGCGATGATAGCATTTCTGCATCTCATGTAATCGAGGGCCGTGCTTCCTTTTAGTGTGCGTTGGTAGGGCCGCGAGCCTGAAATGCTCTGCTTGCCCCTTTTGCATCGTGCTATGCTTGCAGGATTGTCACTCCGATGTCGCTCCACATGTTTGACTGGACCAACGAGCAGACCACTTTCTACGTGGGACTCATTATGCTTGGCTCCGGATTGGTCTCAATTGGTAGCTTTACGTTGGTTAAATATCTTGCAGTGAGGTATGGCACATTTTTCTAGCACTGACTGCAGTAGCAGTTGCAGCATCGGCGGCAGCAGAATGCAAAGCAGCGTGTCTGCCCCTACGTGAGCGTGCAACAGGTGCTGATCCAAGTCGATTCGGGTAAGCAGCTGAGAGATAAGGCAGCTCTGTTGTCCGGGTCTCCGGGTGACCGATCAGGCATCAGTCTGCATCTCAACCACTTGATTGTGATGTCACATTCTGTCTGCTCTCTCTCTCTCTCTCTCTCTCTCTCTCTCTCTCTCTCTCTCTCTCTCTCTCTCTCTCTCTCTCTCTCTCTCTCTCTCTCTCTCTTCACTTCTCAATATTGGTCGGTCTGTGTCTGTCTCTCTCACCCACTCTATTTGTCCACTAATCTGAGTCCACTGTCGATGAGACAACGCGGACTCGGGTAGCCCGCACACAACTATAGCTCTAGGGATATGTCTATTCTGTGTGTGCTTGTGACCTACATTTTTGCAGTGACACTAAATTTTTCGGATGCTTCGGAACGGCTCTTGCACAGCTAACCAGGATCAAATCTAATATATTAAGGCAGATCAATTATGGAAATCATTAGATCCCTGATATGAGCTCATCCAAAAGTGCACCTACGTCAGAAATGAGCAAGTTTCAAGAGCAATTGCAGGGGCACAAGGTGGAGTAAATTCGTTCAATTGCACGTTTAGCGTGAGACATGCTGCTGTGTGTGCCGTGTGTGACACAGACAGCAGCATGTAACCAGCTACACGCAGACTCTGTGGCTGGAAGCTCCTCCTCCTCCTCCACTTCTGCTCATATCTGTGGCAAGATGGGCTTCTGGCTGCCGTGCGCTTTAGCCCTACGTAATTCGTTCTGTTCAAAAATTGCTAATATTAGAATTGGGTATTATCAAATGGCTTCTTCCCCCCCCCCATCTTTGTGTAGGGATAGGGAGCTCCCACTTCACCACTCCAGTCGTGGGCTCTAGAGGTTCCTGCAGATGGCAATTCTTTCGTGCCTACTGCGAGTGGGCTGATAGCTGTTATAGCTCTTCTGTCGCTGTATAAAGATCTTTTGAATCAGCTGACCTTTGCTTTGCCCTTGAGTCGTAGTCTAGAGGTAAAGCACTCAGTTTTTTACGGCAGAAGCCGCGGGTTCCAGTCTTGCAGCCTTCTATAAATGAGGCTGTCAATTCGGCAGACTGTTACTGTGGCTGTTTTTACTATAAGTCTACTGCACTACATTAGTATGTACAGCATGCTGACTCACTTTTATGAACCGGAAAACGACTGCAAGTCAAAGCCTATGCTTGGTTCAATGCAATCTTCATCATCGTTCACACTTTCTGGGCTTCGTCGGTAATTCTTTTGTGTGAAAGAACCGACAGTTAAGTACAATCTAGCAATGATAGGATATAGAAGAATTGGATTGCTCGTCGTCGAAATCTGCCCTAGGGCGTGGCACCGATCTGTCTGTTGACTGAAGCTGAAAAACAACTGTTGCGAAGATGCTCTTGTCGGTCGCAGGTTCGACGAGCGTCGCCTGGTCATCGCAGCGTTGGGCATATGCATCGTGGGCTACATCGGCTTTCTGCCTTGGGGCAACAAGTATCCCGACATCAGACCCGAAGGCAAGCATCCTTGGCCTTCGTTATGCACTGCCAGCCAATGCTCGGTGCTGCAAAGCGCCGTAGGGCAGCCTCCTCCGCTCTACTACAACGTGCTACAGCTGCTGAGCTACTCGGCTGTGGTGCTAGGTTATGCAGCGCTAGCTACTACCAGCCACTGCTACTGCTACTACTACGACTGCGGGCCTCCGATTGCCCTCCTTCTTCCTGGGTCCTGGCTGGCCGAACCTGTTGCCTGTAGCTGGCGTGCCCTCTCTTAATGCCACCTTTCTTTGGTGACTGGTTTGGTGTCATGTGTGCTAGTTCTGTCTGATCATGAGCAGCTATGCTTTCCTTTTGTTCTTCTTGCAGCTATCTCCCCGATGAATGCTTCGTCTGGCCAGCCGTTTAACGGTACCACGATGGAGCCGGTCGGCTGCCCTGCAGAGTACTCTTGGTGCTACCACACGCCCAAGATTTATCTGACGCAACTCATTGCCTGCATAATGTTTATCTCTATTGGCTACCCAGGAAGTAACGTGCTCACCTATTCAATCTTCTCAAAGGTGCTTGGCCCAAAACCGCAGGTAAGTAAATGTGCTTTCAGGCTCACTGGACAAACGTAGTTGAGCCGCCTGCATTGTTAGTATGCTCCTGTAACTTTGAGATTCATTTGACGACAAGGCACTCTTCTGTGGATTCGATCAAGAAAGGGCTGCTGTGGAATAAATCCAAGTATTGTGACTCGCGGTCGGATCGGTGGATGCGAACCAAAATCCTCTGACCCGAAAGGCCCTGCACGGTTTAGCTCCATTGTACATATATCTGAACATTCAGCTTCCTCGTGCATTCAAGCCCTGTGACACTGACTTTACTGTGGGTCTGATATGTTCAGCCAGGGAAAGGTCGTTTTGGAACTGGACATATATACTGCATGCAGATACTACCAAAAAAAGATAATCTTAGCTGATCTCAAACGAGAGATATGCTCATCGAGCCCTTTTTGAGTGTTAGGCTTTCCAATTTCTGAGTTTGCATGTAACTAGTAACGTTTTTCTTAGTTAAATTTGATAAACTTTGCTGAAATTCAAGTGCTATTGTCAGAAGCACACGCTGCTGGGGAGCTGAGAGAGTTTGAGATACCGGAAGGCACTGAGGGATCAAAGCACACGTACAGCTGCAAGCAATCTGCCTAAATTGAAAGCTGCCTAAATTGTGTTGGAGATTACATCCGAAAGAGGGGGCGAATATATTGTGAAATTAAGTGGACCAGAAACGGATGCCTGGGACAAGCTATACTTGAAAGGCTTACAGGTTGCCTACAAGCAATGTCTTAATACTCGCGGAGCAATATGGTGGCACACTTTTTCTTGTCATGCTTTACCAGTACAGGTTTAATCATTCATTAATTCAGTCATTTGTTAATGTTTTTACATATTTAGTGTACTCGATCTAGGTAAAGCTAAAAATTTAGTGTACTCGATCTAGGTAGCAGAGGTTCCTTAGCAAGTGCGTGCAAACGAATGTTTAGCAATTTGGCTATGCTAAAGGAGTGCCCTAAAAGCTTTGCCCACACCATTTTTGCCAGCTGCCTGACCTCAGGCTCTACGTCCTGCCTAGCTTCAATTCGTACTTTCTATGTGTGCCTTTTGATGTAAGTACCATTCACGTTGTTTCTAAGTATGCAGGTGTAGAAGATACAAATATGAATATGCTTTTATATTTATAATAAATATTAAAGGTAAAGAGCCGTTTATGAAACATCAGAACATTTAGTGTTTAGAGCTCTCAAAATGTTGGCATGGTCAAAGGAAGTTGACAGGAGGTCAACCACAAGAAGCTGACTTGAAGGCACTGCTGCTGATAGCTTGCACAGACAATCTCATCCCACGAAAGTGAAACTTGCGTGCATCAGTTAACCGGCCCACCCTTTTTTAGTGCATGCCGAGAAAACAACCAAACTTTGTTTGGCTTAGTTGATGTGCCATGCTGGTTAATTGATGCTGCTACTGCTAGATGGGGGACGTATTATGAGGGCCGTAACTTAAAAATTGCATGAGTTACCCGATAACCAACTCTTTCTCGGTTAATGTTACTTTTTTCTTATGCTTTTTACCTGCACAACTTTGAACTTCTTAGCATAAGCATAAGTGGGAAGTTCAGCTACCTAATCGGGCTAGGCAGTTCTTGGTTGAATCTTTCTAACTAACCAGAATCATCTATGTGTTAAGTCTTAGCATACCACAGTGGGCCACAGTATCGTAAATCCAAAATATTTTCAACATTATTTGCAACAGCGGGTGGTGATTTGCATATAATTGCAATAGAGTACTTCCAGTTTTGTCGACGATGTTTGATGTAAAAGTTGACCTTAGTTTCGTAGCCAACAGCCTTAATTTATATGTTTCTGTATTTATGGAGGTCACAAATAGTGGGGCTACGTTGCTTTTACTTTTGCCAGAAATTATATCCACTTGCTTTTTATATGCCCCGTCGGCCGGCCTACCTTTATTTCTTGTCTAGCAAATATCTGTAGAGTTCTATCAACTCTGGATATTGTATGGCTTTGTGATATGGAATGGTTTTGTGGACTGAGTATTTATACCTACACAAGTTTAATGTGCTGAAATGAAGACTACCTTGTACTCGTAGATGGGCAGTCAGAATGCATGCATCTGCACGAATAAAAAACGATCTGTTTCCCCCATCGTTAGTGCATGTATTCTCCCTATAATTAATGCATACTTTTGAGAGCTCCTCTGCATAATCATTGTGCGATATATTTCAAATCGTAGTTGTCAGTGTACTCGCTTTGATTCCGAAAGAATAGTAAGCTTTGGTGGTTGGCAACAAGCATTTTTTCAATAAATTTTTTTCCGAAATGGAGAACGACCGGCAGCTGCCGTGCTATTGCATCGGAACCTTAATACATTTCACCTCAGCAAGGACGGGTCCCACAACCTCTTGGATATTGTCCAGTACTCTTCTGATTGAGCTCTCGAGATAAACATTGCCATGACTATGTACGAAGGCTTAAAGCTTTGGCTTTCAATTTCCACCGACGTGCTCGAACCGACACCCAGCCGACACTTGTTATTGCTTGAGTTTTTTCATTGTAAATTGAGTATCGAGCTGCAGCAATCGTACCTGCTGCAATCAGCGACCAGATAACGTATTTGGTGATATACAATCATTTTTTGAAATTAGCAAAAATATTGATTCTCATTCCTTTAAGAATGCATGCTATGCATGCATTTGCGACGAAACAAACAAGAGCTAAGCACCTGCAAACGTCCTACAGTCCTGCTTCATCCGGTGCCATTACTAGCCTTCCCACTGAGATACAATTCGCCTTGCTTTAGAGGGTATATCATCAAGCACTAATTGATTTCTACGTTAACGGCGTTTGCTTTTCTCGACCTCGGTCCCGAGGTCGTGGGTTCGAATCCTGAGAAATTGTGTTAGTGGAGTCGACTAGTCGCCTAATATTGATAGTCGACTAATATTGATAGTCGCCAAGTAGTCGTTTAGTCGCCTATTGTGCAATTGCTTAAATGAATTTTCTGTCAAACACATAGATGAAATGGCTGTTTATAGTGTGTGTAATGACGATATCGACGTTATGCTCATCTGTATCAATGTATGCAGTCACATAAGTAAAAATGAGTTTTGATGAAACACAACTTGATCGCTGACCTAAACTTTCAGTAGTGCCCGGAGCAGTTTATACCCGGTCGGTTACGTGAGCATCGAGTCGCGTTTAAACGTGCTCCTTTGCTGCTGTGGACTCACATCGGCTTCGTGAGGTGACCTAAAGCTCAGCAGGTGCGATGTCCCAACAACCATATGCAGCCGATCCCCCTACCCGTTTGCTCTTTTGTCATTTGAATCTACTCCAAAAGTCATCTCGCTCGGACAGTCATCTGTTACGGAGATGCCAATTGTTCAATATTCTGATCGTTTGCAGGGCATCATGATGGGATGGTTGACGGCTGCTGGTAGTATGGCCAGGATGCTTGGACCTATATTTGTGACCATCGTGTACGAGGCATATGGGCCACGTGGTACAATCCTGCTCATCATCGGCATAGTACTGTGTGGTGTGATTGTCGTGATCATGCTCTACCGAAGGCTCGTACCGTACCACCTTCACGTAGAGACAGTGCGAAGACAGAGGCATCAGCCGTAGCAGCAGGCACTGCACAACGACTAGTGCCAACTGCATTTTCACCAGCCGCCGTCGAGCGAACGAGAGAGTGAGCACGAGCGTCCAAGGTTGATTTTTCTCAGACTCTACTGGGTCGAGAATTCTAGTGTCAGCATAGGAAGCATGGGAAGCGTTGTAGTTCCCTTCTTTGATGCAGATATCCGTACCCACTGTAGTGCCCTACTACTGACACAGAGCCCTGGGTAGCACATGTTAGCATGCAAAATGGGAACTTTTCCAAATCATTTGTCTTGACCCGACTGATATGTGTGCATGTGGACAAGCCTTACGTTGTATAGCTGCATTTACATAATCCAACTTTGTTATGACCATCTCTCCAACTTTCAAGATTGCCAATGGAATTTTGCCAATTATAATTTTTAAAGAGCATTATGAACATCAGCCCAAGTTGGACGAGTTGGTCGCACCAAAGTTGGACTGTATACCTGTAGCCTTAGGCTTCATAACTCTACGGTTGGTCATTCCATTTCCTTTTTTATGTATAACTGTGCACTTGCATGGACTTCTCTCGGCTTATGTGCACCCATGTATGGGTTCGCATAAGGTTGTATGATGATACCGGTGCATGTTTCTCTGAGCTCTGTAATGAGTCGCGCTTGGTAAAGGTTCCGTGAATGGTGCCCTGAACAAGTTTAGGCTGTTTGAAATGTCACACTGCATGGCTGAAGATTAATTTATCCTGTTTTCTGCACATGCTGGAACACTGCTTCGCAAGTCTAAAATCGTGTCTTCTTTCATCTTGTAACAGCATCTGGATATGCAGCCTAGAACAAATACTACGCAGGACATGGGCAGCATTGCGCCCTGAAGTCTTTTGCATGTTCTTTTTGCTCAGTTGCCACGTCGGTGGATGCAGTTGGTGCTTCAAACAGGTCGCAGAGGTCGTTTGCACCAACCGCACCGTTGCCGGTTACCATGGCCGTCCTTGGCCCCTGTCTATGGCATGGAAATATAGCGTTACATTCTCTTTGGCTTGCACGTGTGATCCTAACAGCATGGCAGCTCATCTTGGAAATGAGGTTGCAGGTCTAAACGGCATCAGAGAGCCAATGACTCGGGAGTGCATGCAAAGCTAAGGGGATTGTAGGGCTAACGGCAGCACATGGTCCATGACGCAGAAGTGCAAGCAAAGCAGAATGAAATCTGCTGGAACTCCATCATCATTCAGACTGCCTATGTTGTGACAATGTTAAGAATGTTAGTGACACCTGCATTCCAGAGACTCAATTTGGCCGACCTAATAGTTGTTGTATCTTTGAGAGGAAGACCTGCATTGCTGCTTATAGCATGTTTGACTTCTTATTGAAACTTGCTGTGAATCGTAATTCTCTGTTCATTGAATGGGATCATTTATCGCAGTTTCAAATTCGGAGTTAGCTTTTTATCTACTCAAGTGAGTTTTCTGCCGTTATTTTAGGCAGTTTGTACTGTCATCTGCAGTGGAGCTCATTAAGTATATTGGCTCGCTGAGCTTTACTATCCGGCTCGGCTTCAATGGCTTTACTCACGATGATTGACTCGATTTAGTAGCAGGCAGTAATTTTCCTTGAGCATGTCACGCATAAACCTTGTGCATGCTGGAGTCGGCAGAGAGTGAGTGAGATCAAAACGGTGGAGCAGATAGTTCGGCAGTGAGCTCAACACTGGCACAGATTGTTGTTATTAGTAATGCCAATTTATACGGAGATTACCCGAAAGTATATACCAGTGCAATTAGTGGGAGCTGCGCAACTCCCTCTGCTCACTAAAAATTCTTTAATACCTGTTATATGGTGGTTAGATAAGGCCAATAAGTGGTGGAGTTCTTGCTGCTCTCTCTCTATCTCTCTCTCTCTCTCTCTCTCTCTCTCTCTCTCACTCTCTCTCTCTCTCTCTCTCTCTCTCTCTCTCTCTCTCTCTCTCTCTCTCTCACTCTCTCTCACTCTCTCTCTCTCTCTCTCTCTCTCTCTCTCTCTCTCTCTCTCTCTCTCTCGCACCTTTCTCATCACCTACCGCATCTTTCTCTCTCCTTCTCTGTTTGAGCTCATGCCTATTTTCTGGCCTCGGATCCCGACGTTCTGGGGTACAACCCTGCAATGAATTAATGGCTCGATTCTAGTGAATGGTGTATAGTGTTCTCTACTTGTGCTTTTTTAATTTCTGTGGCTGCCATGTACAGGAGAAGCCAATCGTGAGATTCTGCTGCCGAGTGTAAGTGGCAGCACTCGCTTGTGACTGGCCGAACTTTTACAAAATGACAACTCTGTACCCCTGGGAGGTCCCAGCAGGTCGGGCCAATAGCCAGGATGTGGTATACCCCTCACCGCCAGGCGAGCCTGGAAGATACATCGAACCCTTGGAGGACTGATAGCCCCTCCCCTGTGGCTACAGAACCTTTTGAGTGGAACTACCGTCTTTTGTAAGCACTACTCTATTCTTGTACGAAACGAATATCTCGAACTTCTCGCTGTTGATAATTCCGTGCATTAGGAAATGGCGTCAGTGTTCAAGCGCCTATTAAAATTCAGTCAGCTTCGGCTGAACCACTGCAGTGCTTCCTGGCTAAGTGTTTCTGAGTCTGAACCTAATGAGCAGTAACGATAATTCATGCGTACAGCCACACCGAGAATTCACGTTTCTATGCATGCACGTTACTTGCCCAATTGGCTGTGCAGAGGTTTTACCCGATTGCACAAAGGTTTTGGCTCCAGCTTACTCCGAATGCACGTTTCCGGAAGCTGATCTTGTACGTGACCTTCCAATGCAAGTCCAATCGGAACCACTTTCCAATGCCTTACGTGCTGCATGGTACAAGAGAGTTCTGCATGGAGCTAAACCACTTTATTGAGGTGGCAATCGATCATTGACATTTGAAATGGGTGAGCTGGTGTGACTTTTGCCAACAGTTTCAGACCCACTGGGTTCATATTCAGATGACGAAATATTCTGTCTAGCGTCGTGCAATATTAACGTCGGATGTAGAGCACCCGGTATAAATTCAGCTGATGGTGCAGCTACATGCGACGGAAAGCTAGAGTGTTCCATGGCGGCAAGCCAGCATCGCGGTGCACCTCTTCGGGTGGCTACAGGGCAGGCTGTAGATCTGCCATACCCTCTTTGACTGCGGCCTTACTTATGCATTCCAAATATAACTAGCCCAAACGGCCATTGGTCGGTCGTCTGTTTGAGCTGTGATGGGCAGCAGGCAGCTTCCACAATAACCTAACTTAATAATAATAATAATAATAATGCACTTGACAAAGCGCCCTCAGAGAACTCAATCTCTTTCTAGGCGCTTTACATTTGCTGCAAACGGAAATGCAATTGAATGGTGAGTAATATCATGCTGGATAAACGACATGAATAACATGGTTGGGGGTGACATGCACAGGGTCAGCATGCAAATGTGGTTAATGGCAGCATGCACAGTGTCAGCACACATAAGCACATCAAGGACGAATCACAGGGACCCACTAAATTCTGTCCTAAATAAGTATGTTTTTAAGTTCTTTTTAAATGTGGTCAAGTCAGGAGATGTTATGATGCAAGTCGGGAGGGAGTTCCAGGCTTTGGGAGCATACGAACTAAATGCACGGTCTCCGAAGGATTAGAGGTTTGTACGAGGTATTAGTAGACTGTTGGATTCCGAAAACGGGTGGTACGATGCTTGGCCTGGTGGGGGTGTTGATCTGAGAGATAGGCTGGAGCCAAAGAATGAAGTGACCTCAAAGTGAGCGACAAAACCTTGAAGTCAATCCGTTGCTTGACTGGTAGCCAGTGCAGGTCGGCGAGAAGTTGTGTGATGTGGCAACTGCAACGCTCACGACAGACAAGCCTAGCTTCGGAGTTTGGCACCAGTGCTATCGCCTGATCGCACATGCCGTTAGGCCAGTAAGCAAACTTGTAGACAAACTGCTGTTGCCAGACTTGGACATTCGTCCGTATTGACTAATCTCGTGTTCCGATCATGTTTGGTGAATAAGGGCAGGATAGTCAATAGCAATCAGCAGTCCTGCAAGCAGCTCGAGACGCGATCTACTGTTGCGCGCTGCCAATAAGTGCAAGCATCTTGGTACCGCAGTGACTGACTTTCTCGGCCCTTGGCACCGGAAAAGTTCGCTCGAGACTTGTTGCCCTCGCCCTCGCCTGCACCTTTCACGAGGTCGAGCTCCGAAAGACAGTAGCGACACTGATTTCGCTATGTTGTTCGGTATTATTGCAGCTGAACGTATCAACATCCTGCCCTAATCTCGCAAGTATAATAGGAAAGATTTTGAGCTAAATGCATCGCACGAAAGGTTTTTCAACTCCGGGGCATGGTTCTCCATTTTTAGATTTTTAGTCTCGTCGATGGGAAAAGTAGAAGCAGTGTCCGTCTAGTCAGACCCTGAATCCTTGAGCTCTTGAGTCAGCGTCTTCGGTTTCTCGCCGAGAAGAGCTCACTCCTCAGCCTCAACCAATGGTTTTCGGTGGTCGTTCATTGGTTTCTTATTTTCTTACGATACGAACGGCAGGCAAGTGTCCCTTTCAGTTAGCGATCGAGTATCTTCCTTTCTTCGTCGTGCGAACTCGGTAGAAAACCGTGCACGTGAGGTAATAGTTGGGACCAGAGCATCAACCAAGAGTAACGATGTCCCGTTAACACATTGAACATTGTTCGTAAAATTCAAACGATCCTGCGATGCTGTGTAGCCGAAAGCGAACCGGTTAGCACCGACGGCAAAGCTAGTCGGCTAGCAAGGCTGGCATTTCATGGGTGGCTCGCATTTTTCGGAATGCGACCGACAATTTAAGGTTGGAGGAAACTTGTTTGAACGTGCCTGAGAGGTGTAACGGACCACCGCATGGAAGGAATTGTTGGACGAGTAATTGTTGGGCGGAGAGACTACTACTCCTGGAAGAAAGAGGCGTGCCTTCGGGCACAGTTTGGCTTAACGAACAAAGGACGACTGCGACTTCTTGCTTCGCCGATAAGCTACTTAGCCTTCGTGCAGCGACAGCGAGAAGGTAGTGGGTGAGCACAGTGTAGGCTGAGGTCAATTTCGTTTTCACCTGGAAAGGTCAATGCAGCCTGCCCAGCACATAAACTGCGATTGTACGATGGCTATAGGGAGGTAACATTGAGCCAGAGCTAATTAAGAAGGCGATGCTTCAGCAGCAGGGAGAGTGTCAGCGAGAGAGCAACGCTGAGTCAGCTCGAGTCAGAGTGAGTTGGCCAGACGTAGGTCTTGGCGAGCCCAGCCAGCAACGGGCTTGAGCGTCTGTCGCATAAGGGGGGGGGGCACGAACTCACTCCGCCTAACGGCAATTGTATGAATTTCAAAGTCGGATGCTCAGCTTGAAGGCTCGAAACTCGGACGTCGGATGCGTTTGTATACGCGCACACGCGCGGTTGGAGTTCGGCGTTTTCCTATTTCCTGGTTAGCGAATTGAAGCAGTATCGTTTTCAGGGTGGGGAATCGATGTCTGGTGAGTCCTCCAAAGTCCAGCTATGTGTGAAAGGAGTCACATTTTCGGGTAGGGCGAGGGCCCTCGATGCTGCGGTGCCAGGTGCACTGTGGGCAGCTCGACTAGCCGCCGTCGTCGGTGTTGGAGCCCTCGGTCTTCGCAGGTAACACCTGGCCTAGGCGTAGGCGCCTCAAGTACGGGGACGGCATTTCCCCTGCGATAGCGCCCCGTGTTTTAGGTCCGCGAGTTTGCGATGATGGGTTCGGGGAGAAGACCTAACTAGACTCGAAAACATTGTCCGCTTGCGAATAAAGTACAATAAAATCTCGCTATTATTACCTCGGTCCAGATCGCATCACCAACTTTCACGTCCGGGCACAATTAGGCCGGAAACAGCACGGTGCTAGTCTCAGCCTAGCGGTACGAATACTGTCGATTCCTGATCCTTGCAGCACGGCTAGCGACTTGTCTATTCGGCAGCAGCCAACGATTACAGGCGTTCAACAGAGACAATGACGTACACCAACGGTTCTGTAGCCTTGAGCTTTAATAGGCTCCAATGCCAAAGCAGAGTCCGGATTTAGAACTACTTGCCTATCTCAGAATGTCGGCTTTTAAACGGCCTCGGCCATACACTACCGCACAATCGCGAAAATGATTATCAGCCATAATCTGGCTGGTTTAGCTGGCACCGACGCTTCATAGCGCCAGAAACTTTTCAAGCGATTCGACCTGCTTGTCGCAAACCCGGCAACCGGCTCTTGAGAGTGGGACCATCCCGGAGCGTTCGGCTTTACAGAGCTACATTTCCGGCAGGAAAGTTGGTTGTATTATATGTAGTATTAGGAGCGACCGCACAGCTTGCATAGATTTAAACGTAAATGAGTGAGATATTGTTTCATGGGAATTACGTGATAAACACCGAATGAATCCGTGTCTAGCACTAAATAAAGAGAGTCCTATGGTTCGCAGTAGCATTTCTGCCAGAAGCTAGCGCCTTTAGAATCGGGGGCCTAGAAATTGACGGCGCTTCAGATTAGGTTTGCAAGAAAATCAGTCTTTAATGTTGGATTAAACTGCAATCAACATGACAGCAAAAATTTGGTATGTCGGACCGAGCGATCGGATCACTCGGTAAGTGAATCTGTCAGCGAGCACGAGAAGTTTCGTGGAGACCACCTTTAATCTTGATAGCACGAAGTTGAGAAAAAGTGACGCCTGTCCTATTCGCTCCCAATCTGGCAGCCGCTGCTTAAAGGTAACATTTGGCCCGACTGGCTCAAATATGAAACGTCTCGGTCCGCTGTTGCAGCAGACAACAATAGCCTTCGTCTCGAGACTACCGGCTGTTCGCCACTTTTGTCTGACCTGATTTGGCCACGCTCTGAATTTTTTCTGGCTTTCGTCTACTCGAGCGGACCGAGTGCTGCACGACATGGCGCGACGTTCATTTGAGACGTCATCCTCATACCCCGATTTTCCATTGAGTGAGTATAGTTAAGAGCGTGATAACTTGAATTATTAACTACCGAGATTTAATTATTTAGCCTTACTTTGAACGAAACTCAGAACCATTGGACACCGTGCATTTAGTTCCTATGCTCACAAAGCCCGGAACTCACTACCGACGCACGTCGCAACGTCCCCTGACATTACTACATTAAAAGAGAGCCTAAAACAAACTAAAAACTAAAACGCACCTTTTTATTCCAGAATTTGGTGGGTCTTTGTGATTCGTCCTTCGCGTGCATGTACCTGTTTACGCCATGCCTGCTGCTTGCGGATGTTACCACTAATCATTTGGTAATGCTTTCTATGCAGCATCTGTAAAGTGCCTAGAGAGAGATTCAATTCTCTGTGGGCGCTATATAAATATATTATTATTATTTGAATCTGGGCTTGCATTCTGTTTTGAGTAGATGATGAAGATTCGCCGGATTTCGCAGCTCGTTAGCAATCTCTTGCTACTTGATCGAGGATGGGAGACAGCGGTCTCGCCATCTCTATATCATCGGAAGGGCAGCCTAGGCATACAATTTAAATGTGAGAAAAACTGCGATTTGTGCCTTTCAGCGAGTATGGCACGCGAAATCTCGATGTCATGCTGTTATTAATGCTCTAAAAATATCACCGAAGATGTTTTTTTTATTTACTGCCTTTTCGATCTCTTGACGATTACGACTTGGCGCTTCATGACACTCTTCAAAAGCTAAAGCTGTAACGTAAATTTACCATTGAGTATTATCCCATTTGTAAGATGCTAGCATCGCACGACCCATGTTTATTTTAATCCTGTTACAGGAATTTTTTTATTGCAAGCCGCAAGCGGGTGAAAGCCTATTTTTCAACATTTTATATAAGAAGTTGTTTAAATAAGCTGATCTTCACTTCGGTTTTGGGTTTGAGTCCAGCAACAGGCACTTCTTGATTGCGAGCTCCAACCTTCGTGAAAGCCATCTGATAGAAAAATGTATACAATTCATTGATGTATCGCACTAAGAGAACTGAATCTCTATCCAGGTGCTTCACCTACGCCGCCGCAGGGCTCGACCCAGTGATCTCGGTCGTCGACCTTGACTCGTGGGCCAAACCAGCTCGGCAAGGCTCCGAGACCGCTACAAGTCCGTAAATGAGGGTGCTGAATTGGCCTACCTTTACTAAATAATTTCTTGCGAATTCGTGTTCAAAATCTATAGGTCTAGAGCGTAAGAACTGATGCGAGAGGGAAGATCGCACACCATGGCTGCCGAGTCTCGCTCAAACCGAGCGAATCCAGAACGTGGTTTTCGCCTGAACTGAACGGAAAGTAGGTATACGCCTTAAGCCGTGCCTCGAAACCAGCTTCGTCAATTTTGAAAATGACGCGCTACAAAATTAACTAAGTAGGGCACTCAGTACAAAATGAGTCTGCTTCTTACTCGGACGCCGCCTAGGACGCAACGTCGATGCTAAAGAAAGTTTTGTGGCTGCCATCTTGCATGGCTAATTGAGGGTCGCAAACTAAACTTCGCCGCAAGCCATCACCATAGCCCGGTTGGGTTACGAAAATTTGAAGTTATCCGACACACAGGTCGAATACACTCTCTATTAAATGGAAAGGTTTAACTGTTTATTATTACCGGCGTGTAACAATGGCGGCCACGGTAGCGACGTCAGCGCCGTCTTCGACGTAGCTATTCGCCAGAACCGGTAACTCCGGTTGGATATCGATCACTCGACACCGCAGCTTGCCGCATATAAGCTGAAGTAAGCTCTGCGCCTTACCGGCAGCGTTTCGTCGTATTCCAGCCGGTTTATATCGAGATTTATGGCGAACAGCGTCGCTTCCTCCTAAGGCGAGACAGCTAGGAATGGATATAAAGAACAGACCCAAGCCCTGCGCGTCCGTCGCGTTTGCTAGCCTCATTTTTAAAATATGCTGAGGTAACGCAGCTCACGTTCAGCCTACTACTAGCCTGCAGCGGCGTGGCCGGGCGGTGCTTCACCGGAACTTAAAGCCGGGGTGTTAACCTTGACCTTTTTCGCTTCATCCAATCGTAGGGGAGATAGAACGGGTGACGTATCTCTTCCCGAGGTTTGCCTCCGGCATTAGGGAGCGCGTGCCCCGCTTAGTCTGCCACGTCGTCGTCACTCCAGGAGCCTCCGCGAGAATGCTACTACCATTCTTAAGCAAAAACAGAGAGATATTTGCCCGCTAAGTTATAATCATATATATATATATATATATATATATACATATATAATCATATATATATACAACTAATTTGTGTACCCCCTTAGAAAACTTAGACTCTTCCCTGCTGCCACTAACCACATTTGCATGCTGACCCTGTGCATGTCAACCCTAACCATGTTATTTATGTTGTTTATCAAGCATGATATTACTCAGCATTCAATTGCGCTTCCCTTTGCAGCAAATGTAAAGCGCCTAGAAAGAGATTTGAGTTCTCTGAGGGCGCTTTATCGAGTGCATTAGTATTATTATTATTATCATTAGCCATCCGGAAAGTGCAGAGGGCTTCCCAGGGAGGCAAAAAAAGTGTTCTCGGAATAGGAAATGGCTTGAACAGCTGTGGCAGCCCGACCCCGCCTCTTCAACTGGTCCCTTCAGGAGTGCTAGCTAGTCTATTCTTTACGAGGGCAAGGCAGCCCAGCGAAATGGCAGGGTCCTATGCCGGGTGCGATGTCGGCGGCGGTGGGCTGCCGCGACGGCGACTGGCGCGCAGACGACGCGGCACGCGACCGCTTAAGCTTGGTGCGCCGCCGCCGCCGCCTGGTGTGAGTTGGTGCGCTCAAACGCAGCCTCGTAGCACGCGCCGCCGCCGACGCCTCCGCCGTCGCCGCGGGATCACCGATCCGCACCGCCGTGGGCCGCGTCGTCCGTCGCCCAGTGATAACCACAAAGCACGTGTCTGGCCCGCCGCCGCCGCCGAAACTCGTCGTCGTTCAAGCGGCCCACGGCGGCCGGCAGCAGCCGTCGACCGCCGGCGCCGGCGGACGACGACGCTCGACCTCGACCTTCGAACCTCGACCTCGACCTCGCCCCCTCGCTCTCTGGCTCGAGCGCCACCTGCGAGCCGTCGGCGGCCCGCGAGCGGCGGCGCCCGTCCTTCTGTGCGGCTGCGCGCTGGCGCACGCCGTCCTCGTCTTCGTCGTCGACTCGAGCTCGTCGAAGGGCGTCGTCGTCGTCGACGAGTCGATGCGCTTCGCCGCCGCGCCCCGGGCGAACGTGGTCACGCTGGTGACGGCCTACTGGAACGTCGGCGAGTTCCAGCCCACGTCGTACAGTATACACCGGCATCCGGGCCTGTACCGCAAGTGGCTGTCGACGTTCGCCGACATTCTGAATCCGGTGGTGGCGCTCTTCGACGAGCAGGAGGCGGCGCAGGCGTTCGCCGACATCCGTCGCGGACTGCCCACCAAGATCATCATCGTCCGCAAGGAGGACCTCTGGTCGTTTGGGCTGCAGCGGCGCGTGCAGGAAGTGCTCGACGCGCCCGACTACCCCAAGAGCGTGCCGACCATGTACGCGTCGTACGACTGCGCGAACCACGCCAAGTACGACGCCGTGGACGTGGCGATCCGCGACGACCACTTCCACACGGCCTACGTCGCCTGGATCGACGTGGGCATGTTCAGGGACATCGCCGATGGCACCGACCGGAGGCGGTTCGTCATCGAGGTGCCGCCCAATCATCAGTCGCACCTCGTCGCCTACAGCCAGATTAACGCCTTCGACGCAGGCGCCACGGCGAGCGGCATCCTGAGGAACGGACTCGTATGGATCGCTGGCGGCTTCTTCCTCGGCACGGTCGACGCGGTCGCCGACTTGTGCGTCGAGTACAGGAAGTTCACGGAGCTGTTTCTCGAGCGAAACCTGACGCTCGCCGACCAGAGCGTCCTGTACGCGATGTACGCGACGGACAACGCCGTGCGGCCGCGAGTCGGCATCCAGGCGTTCCTGCCCGACTCTCGCTACAATCCGTGGTTCTCGCTCTGCTTCGTCTTGCGCGAGAGGTGGCTGACGAGAAGCAGCCCCATTCCGTACGTGCTGGTGGCCGAAAACGGCAGCGTCTCGGGCGACGGCTAATCGGCCCCCAGCGCAAGACGCCTTATCGTCTTATCGACCTCGGTCGATCGAACGGAGAGAAAAGATCACTTCATACCTCAGCCCACACTTTTTCCCGCGCGTCCGCGCGTTGCGTCTGAAAGCGGTGGAGTCGCCTTCGAGAACGAGTAGGCTTCGCGGAAAACCTGCGGGCCGGCGGGGGGGATGTGGACGTCCGCCTTGGCAGTAGGCGGACGTATCTATTCGCTTGAGTCTACCGCTAAAGTAGTATCTAAATCACCTACAAATACCAGCACTACGCCAGTAATGGCCAAAGGAGACGACCAGCGCTCCAAAAGATCTTGGCGATCGATGGAACAAACAGACGGCGAACGAGAAGCCGACTCCAAAACCTCACAATCCGAGAGTGAGTTCTCTGAGGGCGCTATAAAAAATAATGTATTATTATCACTTATTATTATTATTAAGGGGTATGTTTTTCATGGACAAAAGAAAGGTGAGCTTAAGCCGACAGTGTAGCTGCTTTGACCTCACATAATGCTATTATACGCAGCATCTGTAAAGTGCCTAGAGAGAGATTCAGTTCTCTGAGGGCGCAATACAATTGTATTATTATTATTACTGCACGGAGAAAGTCACCCACGAGAGTCACGCAACCGTCAGTGCAACCTGAGCTAGTTCGCAGGGCTCAAAACTCCCACGTTAGCCCCCAAGCGAGCCTTTGCCTTAGTGGGCTTAACTAGGGCGCCTGAAGCAACCTGCCTGTAGCGTGGATCTAGCCGAGTGGCGATCTAGCCGAGTAGGTGACCCGGGAAGGTGACCCATTAGTTAACAGGGAGCGGAGACCAGGGATAATATGACAACGAGATCTACTCAAGTTAGAGCTGAGCTTTAGGCAGGCAATGAGGTTCCGATACGGCCCGACTAATCCGCACCATTAACCAAGGTGCTAGGCTGGAAGGCAGGCGTAAGAATGACATCAGCCGAGGGTTCGGAACAAATTCAACTAAATGAATAAACCTAAGAATGGACACCAATAGCTGGGTCCGAGAGAATAACAACTATGAATGAGTTCGGGTGTTCAGATGGAGAGAATAAAAGTAAGACCACTGATGGAGCTATTCTAAGTATATAAAAGTCCTATATTTATTGTATCTATGACCATGCAAAAGTAAAACCACTGATACTTCATCGACAGCTCCAGTAGTTTAAGGGAGAGACTGCGCTTCGAGAGCACGAGAGTCCGAACCTACTGCGACTAACAGCTCTGTGCAACTTGGACTTCTCAGTTGCGTTCGGCTGGATCCTCGGCCTTCGGTACAGGTGCGCATCGGGGTGAGACGAACCCGACTGCCATCAACCGCAAGCCACTTTGAACGCCCTCAAATCCACCCAAATTGGCCACACGAAGATGCAACTAGTGTTGAATATAAGGCTACGCTCAATTTCAAACAGACCCACAAAATTCTGAGCCGTTCCGCTCGCTCTCGCTTTCTCAAGAACAATTGAGTGCATATTGAGGGCACTCACCATTCAATTGCATTTCCTTTTGCAGCAATTGTAAAGCGCCTAGAGAGAGATTAAGTTGTCTGAGGGCGCTTTATCAAGTGCATTATTATTAACATCGGCTTGGGCAAATATAGCAATCCGCTGCATTTAACCGCAAAGGAAAGTAAATCTAAACTCGAAAAGCCTTTTTTCGATTGCATATGACCATCCATTCCGTCACAAGTGAACCCACGTATCACAAAATTCTTTTTGACCGTCTCGCATCTCGCCTGGGCAACAAATTGCACCACTTCAGTGGTTGAGGTTCTGCCTCAGTGGGAGGCTTCAGAGTATTAATGTGGACGGACAAAGATCCTCGACGGCACCACTTAAGTGCGGGTACCTTGAGGCTCTGTGTTTGGTCCGCTTCTTTTCACGGCTTATATTCACCCTCTTGCCAATCTGATCGCAAAGCACAATCTAGGCTGTCGCTTCAATGCAGACGATACTCAGTTGTGCTTTTGCTTTTATCCCTCCCAGCTCTCGAGGACGCCGAATTCTCTATACACACTTGCTACATGTATTAATGACATTCGCACATGGATGGGAGCAAACTTTCTTAAATCGAATGACGAAAAAGCTAACTTATCAGTTATTGGCAAGCCAAGAGTGACTAAGAAATTGGAAAACCGAACGCTCAAAATTGGACGCACGAGCATACCTCCTGCTGACTTTGCACGTAGTCTTGGTGTCCTGTTCCAGAATGACTTTTCATTAGACGACCACATTAGCTCCACAGTCAAGTCTTTCAGCTGCATGAAATTGCTTAAATCGGGCCTGCTTAAACAGGGTTACTAAATCAAAACCAGCCCATGTATTTGTGACATACCATCCCGTCTTCTGCAACTCACAGCTTGCTGGTCTACCGGCATGTACAATCAGGTGCTTACAGTTGATGCAAAACTCTGCATCTAAGCTCGTTTGTAGAGGGCATCAAAGTTGCCACATCACACCACTTCCCGCCGACCTGCACTGGCTCCCAATCAAGCAGCGTATCGACTTCAAGGTTCTGCCACTTACTTGTAGGTCCTTTCATTCTCTGGCTCCAGCCTACCAATCAGAACTACTCACCCACCAGGCAAATAATCGTACAAGTTGCTGTTCTGACTCAAATATTTTACGAACCTTACCTCGCACGAACCTTAAAACCGTTGGAGGTCATGCCTTTAGTTCGCGTGCTCCCAAAGCCTGGAACACTACCGAGGCACGTCACATCATCTGGCATGAATACATTTAAAAAATAAGCTTAACGCGAACCGGTTTGTTACATTTAGTAAGTCTCTGTGATTCGTTCTTCGTGTGAATATGCCAGCTTATGCTGTGCCTCCTGCTTGCGGATGTTACCACCAATGATTTGGTAATGCTTTCTATAAAGCATCCGTGAAGTGCCTAGACAGAGGTTCGATCCTCTGAGGGCGCTGTGCAAATGTATTCATATTATTATTATTATGGCTACAGCCCGCGGAACTATTCCCTGAAATCCACCACAAAACGACTAGAAATCGGTTGTACCAAGCTCCAGTTTGTATAGCATATCAGACCCAAGTACTCTGACAATTCGCCGAAATCGCCCGAAATAGCCCGGGCAAATACTGCAATCCACTCTAATCCAGTGTAAGTCATGCTAAAATCGTCAATGCGTAGCTCTAATTTACATTGCATATAAGACTAGACTCATTTCAAAGTGCCCTCATAAAATGTTGAGCCATTCTGCAGTCGTGGGCGCCTGCTGCTTTTGCTTTTGTAATTAGCACAGCGTCCGACCGCTATTGTAAGCCCTACCTGCAGCAAGTGGTTGGGCAGTTTACCCGGCGTAGCGTCCGGCCTTTGATGTAGGGTGTGCTGCTCGCGGAAGCCCCCCCCCCCATCTTCGGTGAGTCGGCTAGCTCAAGGTATATGCAGGTGTGAGAGAATGAACTGGTAGTCTCGCTTACCACTCACGCCTGCGCTTGAGACTCCAAAAGAACTGCCGCCCGCCGGAGCCACAGCAATGCAACAGCGCCACATGCGCAGTCGCAGACAATGCCCTGGAATCGCCTGCAACGGCCCGGTCCTACACAGCAACAAATCGGCTTCTCAATGCTCTCATTTTAAACTGTATTACGACTTACTCTGTTTAAAGTGTGAGCACGATGTTTTAACCAATCGCGAACGTACCATCTCGGACAATGCATGAAAATCGACGGCAATGGATTGGCTCGAAGCCCCAACACCTCACAATCCATGGCAAATCATCGACCGCAAATTGATTGAGCGAAGCTCCGGTTCTCATTGCATATAACATTTCACTGTTCTGAAAGGGAAATCATTACAATTTCAAGCAATTTTTCTGTCAATTGTCGGCAATGCGGCAATTGCGGGCTAATACCACAATCCACAGCAAATCGATGAGAAATCGGCTGTGCGAAGCTCCAATTCTAATTCCTCGTGACATCTCACTGCGGACGTACATTATTTCACCCATTATGAATGTGCAATCTCGGGCCATGCATGGCAATCGACGGCAATGACTCGGCTTTTACCGAAATTGGTTTCAAATTGACTAGAAATTAGCTATCAAAGGATAGCAAGAGCCAATTGTCATAGGCATAGAAATGAAAGGTAAAGACAACGATTGTCATTACTACATGACCAGAAAGAGAGTATCAATGCTGAAAAGAAGAGGCCATAAAACCGAACCCTGAGGTACCCCCATATCTAACTTGCTGCCAATCTACACTCTAATATCTGTAACTGGGGTAGGACCTAAATCCAAGTTGAGTACTGTGCCAATGACACCTGGGCGAGTTGAGGAGCAATTGCATTCCTAATCGTGCGTAATTTCTACGGCTTCGGGACAAAGGACTGTCAGGATTCACAAAGCAGTTCTTGGCTGCTTTGTGAATCCTGACAGTCCTGTCTGCATCGTTCGTACCTCGGATGGCTTCGACTTCGCGATATCTACAGCAGTAGCAGCCGAAGCAGAGGATTAGGCTCCGTTGCGGTAGCCGAAGGAAGATGGAGCGTCCGAGCCTAGCTTGCGCCTAGCTCTCGTAAAGAGTAAGAGCGCTGAGAGCGGCCAGCTCAGGCTGGCTGCAAGCACAAATCCAGACGATGCGTCGTCGAGTCGCGGGCACTCGACTCCTGCTCGAGGACACGTGCCGGTCGGTGACAATTGGCTCCTTCGGGCTCGACGAGTTACTCTCAGTGCAGCCTACCGTATGCAACAATGTTGTGATCCACGTCGTCTGCAGAACGCTTGCTCTACCCGATGTGTCCGGAACTCGAGCGACAATGCCAATAGTCGCAGACTAGAGACAGCCTTCAGCTACAGTAAAATGCGAGCGACGCATGCGTTTGCAAGCCAATAAGTAAATCGCGGCACCGTATTCAGTCCTCTGAGGTGCCCGAAATGATTAGGCGTGCACTGCCGGGACCTTGGAAAGTTGAAATATCTGCAAACCTGATAGCCGCTAAAAAAAAGGCACACCAAAGGTGATAACAGTAGCTATATTTTCAGGTGGAGGACACTAGCAGTCTGTGCAATGCGCCTCATACATGACCTAGCACTAATGACAATCTGCAACACGTTTATTTGGGCCGCTCCCGGCGTAGCAATGCCCGGCGGTGTAGTCTGCCGATAAGTACTGATTCGCTACATAAATGTAAGTTATTAAGATAGAACAGATATAAAACCTAACATAATAACTATACAAGCACAACAACAGTGTGGAACCTTGTCGATCGACAGGTTACAGCACTCCTTACAGAATCGAACGCACGTTGAGAGGCCAAGGTCGGTACCGAACCGGTCATGCTTGCCAAGGAGACAACTCATTAATCTCGCCTCTACTTGTGTGTTCGTTGGCTATTACCGCCAAGTCTGCACGGCGGAGGGCGAGCTCCCTGAGATACGCGAGAACGGCTAAAGAGTGATTCTCGCGAAACAGGGTCGTTCAAGTCGAAGTCGACAAACCAGCCGCCGGCGAAAAATCGATCTCTTCAATGTTCGAAGCGGCGGAAGCCGCGGCGGCCGCGGCGGCGGCCGCGGCGCGTTCTCTTCTTGGAAAGGAGGAAAGGCTCGCGTCGTAATCGGCTGAAGGAAAAAGCCGCTCACACGTCCTCATTGGAGTCTCAGCCCAACGCGCTGCACTCTCGGTGTGCAAGCTTTTGGCTGGCCTCTCGAGCTTTGAGCCATTCGAAGCCAACGCGCCAGCGGTGTGGCACTGCCGTGGCAGAATCGACCGCCTTCTGCTGCTATCGGTTCGCTTCTTCGTGGAACTGGAGCGAAAAACGGCTGCTGACATCAGTCTAATCAGCCTCGGTGGGGCCGGGCGTCTTCCGATGCGGGCTGTCGACTCTGCCTTGCTCACGCTGGCGGCCATTCATAGTCGACGAGTCCGAATCAGCTCGGGGGGGGAAGGCGCCTCTTCACGCGAGGTCCATGCTTTCTCTCCAAGAGAGGCGTGCTCGTTAACTCACACGGAGGCGCAGGCGCCGGTGTTTGGATGCCCGGCCCACGACATTCCACACTGTCACAAATGCTGGAAAATAGGGTGCGGCACTGCGGTAGTACAGTTTGCCCTCCGTAGAGTCAGGCATCCTGATGCCTTAAGCCGTCCGAGACCGACATAAATTAAGATAAAAATCTACTCGCACAGATCCATATCGTGTTTTTACCGAACTCTTGCTACCGTTAAATGCTTTGGCAGTAAGCGGTAAGCTCTGCAAGAGTCTAATCTGCAGACACACAGACACAGATACAGACACAGACACAGACACACACACAGACACACACACACAGACACACACACACAGACACACACACACACACACACACACACACACACACACACACGCCGTCCACCAGTAACTTCTGGATGAATCGCCGACTGCCAGTTCGCCATTTTGTCGTGGGCCTCTGCCCACTAGAGATAGGGAAGATCTGCTTCTTGAGCGCTTCCCATCGGGCTGCACCAGTGCCATCCATCGTTAGCAGAAAAGCGTATTTTCGAGCACTTAATGAGGGACTATTGAAGCTAATTGAAGCGCTTGCGCCCATTCGTTCCAACTGCGCTGCAGTCGGAACAAAGAAGCAACCAGGTACACTGAATGTCAAGGTCTTTAAGTGATTTACTACGGTCAGATTGGCTAGGTTGCCTCAGCATAGCAATCAGCTGAGCCGGTTTTAAAAGATCAATGTTGTAGAAATTCCGTAGCCACAAGGTTCTAGAAGCCGTAGCCCCTACCCTACCAAGACTGACTCGTAGCTTAACCGCTCGAGGGGTCTTTTCCGGTATGTCTTTTCAGCAGCCATCTCAGCTTGGCGACACTCCTCCCCCCCCCCCCAGTAGAGAAAACCCAGAAGGACACCTCGTCTCGAATGTGCGCCGCTCGGCAGGCTGCTACATCTCCCCCAACGCACAAGTAAAGTAATATATTTTGCTTCCAAAACGGCAGCCTCTTGCGCCGTCGAGAGTCGGGCACGGCGCGCCGACGGTGCGCTGCCGCGAAGGGCTCTTCGGCGCCTCTAAAAACGAAGTCGGCCTTTGCGAACTCCATTTAGGAAGAGGCGCTCAAGGAGCGTCGTCCAAGAGCCGCTTTCGACCCGCCCGCTTGGAGGATGTTTCGCATTGACTCGAGCCTGAATATACGCCCGCCGAAGCTGCGTCGCTCGAACCGCCTTTTCAGCCCATTTAAAAATAAAAGGAAGACATGTGGTCGCCCCCCACCCAATTAAGAAACTTCCCCGCGCGCCGACGCTGCGCAGCTAGCCTGCTAGCCCCGCCCCGGAAGCCGTGCGGACGGTAGGGGACTAGGCTAGAGGACTTCCGCCGGCCAGCGTAAGTGGAGTGAGCTTAGCAACTACAGCGCGATCGGATGTGGAGCCCAGTCTCGCTCTGCAGCCAGACAGACTAGGCCGAGCTTTCGCCGCGCGAGCGATGAGTAGCGTGCATGTCACCTTCCGGCGAGGGCCGGCGCTGCGTCGTCCGACTGCCGCTGCGGGCGTCGCGGGCGGACGCCGGCTGGCTCAAATGGGGGCTGCCCATTTTTTTGTTGGAATGGGGGCGGGGGGTAGGTAGGAGAGTGCCCGCGCGAGCGAATGGACGAACGGGGTTCCAGCACTCATGCGGCGTGCCGGGCACGGCCGGCTTGAGCGAGTCCATGCCTCGGCGGAGGGGGCTCGGGGTGCAGGCGGCGCGTCGAACGTGCCGCATCCGGCTTCGGAGAGGATCCGAGCGCTCTTCCTCGAAGCGTGGCGACCGGGCGCTTGGATTCGTGTGAGCGGGTATGCGTAATTTGCCCCTATTTGTAGCGAGGGAGAGCGGGTGGCTGTGTGGATGGGAATGACGCTGCAGCCGCAAGCAGTGGGGCCGAAAGCGTCGGTGCAGCCCAGCTGGCAGAGAGCAGTCAGAAAATACTGACAGGTGAACAGCTAGCGAGTGCATATATATATATATATATATATATATATATATATATATATATATATATATATAGGAGCGAGTGTCGTCACTTTTGCGATAGCAGCCCAAGCGGCCTCATTCCTGCAGTGCAGCGCCGAATCAGCTGCTCCCCGAACCCGCTCCTCGTCCACCGACGACCGCACCGTTCGCGGCTATGGCTTTGCAGCAAAAGTAAGCTGGTATTGCGTCCAGAGCGCGAACCCTTACTAGCGACAGAAGGTCGTTCGCGGCCTGCCCAGCTTTAAAATTATTTTAAAATTCGCGTCGCAGCCCCGAAGAGCAACCACCGGGCTCGCGCCTGCTGCTGTGCGACAGTCTGATTTCTCCGGGGATGATTGCGACCGCAGAGCTGCTGCTGCTCTCCCTCTCTCTCTCTCTCTCTCTCTCTCTCTCACTCTCTCTCTCTCTCTCTCTCTCTCTCTCTCTCTCTCTCTCTCTCTCTCTCTCTCTCTCTCTCTCTCTCTCTCTCTCTCTCTCTCTCTCTCTCTCTCTCTCTCTCTCTCTCTCTCTCTCTCTCTCTCTCTCTCTCTCTCTCTCTCTCTCTCTCTCTCTCTCTCTCTCTCTCTCTCTCTCTCTCTCTCTCTCTCTCTCTCTCTCTCTCTCTCTCTCTCTGGTTCTTGGATCACGTGACCCACGAGACCTGCTGGGCTGAACCGCAATTATCCGGAGCTGATCCGTCTCGAGTGGTAGAGACTGCCGAGCCCCTTAATGCACATACGACTTTTAAGCCGGCGATTAAGTAGGGCTAACTGCACGACCTCAGCCCCCTGTGATGTCAGTCCATACTCTCGAAACTTCCCTGGCGAGGCATAAGGGCAGTGAGGTAGTTGAAGAGAAGTGAGATAGTAACAACAGGAAGGTTAGTAGGTTCGACAGCCTCGTTGGTATTGCGGCAGAACAGCTCTAACGGCTATCGCCACCCTTGCTTTGCGAAATAGAAAATCGCTCACTGCAGGTATTGAACTTGGTTGTGACGAGCGAGTGCCTTACCCCTGAGCTAAGACCTGGGGGGGGGGGGGGGGGGGGGGGGGGGGGGGGGGCGGGGCTAGAGAAAAGCGGTGGAAGGCGGGAGGAAAGAGAAAGAAGAAGACGGCGAAGAGGAAATGCGGGAGGAGGAGGAGGAGGAGTGGAGGGGAATGAGTGGGAGAAGCAGCAAGGTGGAAGGAGGAAGGAAGGAAGGAATGGAGGAAGGAGGAAGGAAGGAAGGAGGAAGGAAGGAAGGAAGGAAGGAATGGAGGAAGGAGGAAGAGGAAGAGCAGCTGGTGAGCAACTAGTGCGATCAGATGCTGTCAGGGCTGCATCTGACTTTGAGCGGATTATTGCAATTAATACAATTATCGCAATTAGTATTACGCATTGCTCAATGCAACGAATAATTCTCTTTACTTGAACCACCACCTGGTGCTGTATTACAGTGACTCCGGCGGCGGCAGTTCTAGTGGAGTCCTGCGGAGATGCAGCAGCGGACGTGAGCAGTCAATGAGACTATTTTTATTTCTTTTAACGCGTACATTAATGAGAGCTCGATGAATCACAGCAGCTACGTCGGGAAATATAACGTACACTAGTGGCCTGACGCTGCGCTACGTCAACGGCGTACATTGGCCGCTGGTGAGGCATACATTAGTGACCGGGCGCGTCGCTAAATACAACAGCAGAAGCAGCTGGCGAACACAACGCTGGGTGTAGTACACTCACGTGCAAGCACCTCACACAAAGACGGAGGGGCTGCAGTGTTGCTTTAAGTCAGATGGGATGCCCAGGCTCTTCCTGCAACTTGGAAATGAGGCACCTCTATAAGCTGACATTCACAAATTACTTTTTCCGTTCGTAATTCAAAAGAAGCACTCATCGCTTGAGCTGTATATGTGTGTGTGTGTGTGTGTGTGTGTGTGTGTGTGTGTGTGTGTGTGTGTGTGTGTGTGTGTGTGTGTGTGTGTGTGTGTCTGTGTGTGTGTGTGTGTCTGGGTTGCACTCTTGAGCCGCGTTTACGCGTCGAGTCTTGCTTCTGGCCTGCTTGTTTCCGGCTCGATCTTCAGGATCTCGTAGGAATTTTACACGAACGGTTTTCTCCAAGTCGCGCTACCTACAGCTGCTCCGCCTCAGAGTGGTCGTGGGAGGCTGTCGTTGGTCAGGAAGATGGGAAACGGCTCTCCGCGATGCACCTCCCGGAGAATTGTAACTTTCCACGATTGCCTTTATGGCCAGCCGATTCATCATTATCTGATTTTTATATAAAATGCTCGCAGTGTCCCAATAACAAGGACTCTTGTGGAACACCGCCCTGGTTTGGTCCAGTGGTTACGGGGCTCGCCTTTGACAATCGAGGTAAAAGCCATTGCATTTGACGGCGTTTTCGAGCCCCGTGGCAAATAGTAAGTGCCTGACTAGAGATTCAGTTCTCCTATGACGCTATATAAATGAATAATATATATTGTCTGCTATGCTTTTCAAATCAACGATAGATGCATGCCCTTGACGGCGTCAATGATTAGCCGTTTGTTCAGCATTGCCTAAAGTTGTGTCTTCGTTATGTATTCCTGCCTTGGACCACCTCCAGTCTAGGTGACATATGTACCAAAGACTTAAACAGGACAGAGGCTGGAGGAAAGCAAGACACGCCTCGCATGACTCATGCTGACATAATAAATATGTCATTAGCCTCAGGTCTTGTGGTAGCACCTTTCAAAAAGGCTGTAGTACCGCCGCTACTCAAGAAAGCAACGCTAGACGAAAAGAACTTGAAAAACTTCTGTCCAGCCTCCCTTTTACCGTTCCTATACAAGACACTAGAGCGAATCGTGGCAAAACAGATGAACTCATATATTTCAACTTCAAATCTTGCAAGTAATTTCCATTCTGGTTTTAAAAGCTAACCACTTCACAGAGTCGGCATTGCTTCGGGTGTATAAGGACCTTCTTAGGAATGCAGACTTAGATAGAGTATCTCTGCATGTTCTGCTCGGTCTTTCGGCAGAGTTTAATACTATTAATCACCAAGTCCTTCTCGAGTGCCTCTCATCTCACGTGAGCACCACTGGCAATGCACTGCAATGGTTCAGGTCCTATTTCAGTGAGAGACTCCCGAGTATTGATGTGAATGGACAAAGATCATCCGCGGTACCTGTGAAATATGGAGTACCTCAGGGCTCCGTGCTTGGTCTTGTTCTTTTCACGGTTCATACCCTTCCTCTTGCCGATCTCATTGCCAGGCACAGCCAGGCTTTCACTTCTATGCAGATAGCGCTCAGTTGTACTTTTACTTTGATCACTCCCAGCCCTCCAGCACGTCAAACTCTCTCAACTCCCTTACTGAATGTATTGATGATATCCGCAAACTTTTCTAAATTGAATGATGATAAAACCAAATTACTAGTTATGGGCAAACCAAATGGGATACATAAATTAGAAAGTTCGGTCACAATCGGCTCTGCCAGCATATCTCCTGCTGAATCTGCACGGAATCTCGGTGTCCTAATCTAAAGTGACCTTTCTTTAGACGACCACATCAGCTTCACCGTCAAGTCTGCCCACTTTCAGCTTTATAATATTTCTAAAATTTTGACTTGTTTAGACAGTTATACCATATCTACATTTGTCCATGCATTTGTGACATCCCGTCTCGAGTTCCGTAACTCACTGCTTGCTGGTTTGCCGGCCTGTGCAGTCAGGTGTTTACAGCTGCTGAAAACTCTGCAGTTAGGCTTGTCTGTTGTGAGCGTCGCAGTTGCAACATCACACCATTTCTCGCCGACCTGCACTGGATCCCAGTCAAGCAGTGCATCGACTTCAAGGGTATGCCACTCACTTTTTGATCTCTTCGTTCTTTGGCTCCAGCCTACCTATCAGATCTACTCCCCCAACAGGCTAAGCATAGTACCACATGCTTTTTGAATCTAATCGTTTAACTATACCTCGTAAGAACCTCAAATCCTTTGGAAACCGTGCCTTTTGTTCGTATGGTCCTAAAGTCTGGAACTCACTTCCGACTTTGGGCCCATATGATTCGTCCTATATGAGCTTTTGATTGCTGGCACTATGCATACTGCCACAAACCATATTTGCATACTGACCCTATGCATGTCATCTCTATTCATGTTAGGCTTGTTGTCATTGAGCATGCTACCACCAGCCATTCGATCATGCTTCCTCTGCAGCAAATGTAAAGTGCCTGGAAAGAGATTGAGTTAGCTGAGCCAGTTATAAAGAATGTGTTATTCTTATTACCGCATAAAAGCGGCTTTATTGTGCTGCTGCCAACTGATGAGCCGGAATTCAAACGAGCTAAAGGTAAAGCCGCTAGCTGGCGCTTTGGAACTCTCCCCCGCTTGTCGGGATGGCGGTAAACCTTCTAAGGCGTCGCTGTCTAACCGCAGCTTTCACCGACTCCTGGGCACAAGGTGGAGGTAACTTCGCAAATACATAATTCTCAGTCTACTGTACTGTGGCAAATATGTGTGAAGAAAATAGTAAAATGGTGTATGGTGAAAACCATTAACTGCATTCTAAACTCGTTTGCAGCCCCGTAATAAGCGGGCATTTTTTGAAGCAGTGTTGGACCTGTGCAGCTAGGGGCGCACACGGGGAGGGCGTGTAGTGTTGGTATCGGCGGTCACGCGCCGGCGCAGGACGGCCTCTCGCCTATTGGGCGTCGTATTCGTAGCCGCTATCCCGCCTTGTTTGCTAGTTCTGTTGGGTCCGCCGTTCGCAACTGCCGTAAGCGGCGTGCCTACAATGTCGGGCCTGTCGCTACGAGCGCTGTTAGAGGGGTCGCACCTGAGCCTGGATTTGAAAGTAAATGGTTCGGCGGCCAGCCCACTCTCTAGCCAAGGTAAGCCGCACCGCCGCTGCTCGGCGCGGCGCCGGAGACGCTGCTTCGGCCTCGCCCGCCCATCCGCTCGCTTGCCCCCGCCTCGAACCTTAAGCTTTGCGCGAACTTTTCGCGGTCTTGTCAGCAGAAATTCTATTCAAGCGCTGCCTGGCTTCCCCTGCTTCTGCGTCCGCTGCAGCGCTTTTACATTTCCTTTCGGGCCTCGCCTATCGCCCGCGGCAAGCGGCGGCCGCGCCTTGACGTCTCACGTTCGTGACCACGTGAGCTACTGGTTGCCATTGCAGTCGCTGGCGTCTGTAGTTCGCATATCTAGTTTTTAGTGTGTGACCATCGTTATGACTCCAGCGCAAAGTGCCTAGGGTGGCTTAAATGGTGAAGCTTTTTTCGGCGTAAGAATGTACGCTGTACGATAGGGAAGTGCCTGGTTAGACCACCGGTCGCTAGCCCTTACGATGGGGAGGATGTGCGGATCGGCGGTCTTATGAAACCCAAGTCCCCTAGGTCAATAACTGGAACGCTGATGTTGACGCTGCCTCGGCCGATAGCTTAGTCGGTAGGCTTTCGGCCGCCTTGCGCCGGTAGGCATTCGGCCGCCTTGCGCCGGTAGGCATTCGGCCGCCTTGCGCCGGTAGGCTTTCGGCTGCCTGGGCCGGTAGGCTTTCGGCCGCCTTGCGCCGGTAGGCATTCGGCCGCCTGGGCCGGTAGGCTTTCGGCTGCCTGGGCCGGTAGGCTTTCGGCTGCCTGGGCCGGTAGGCTTTCGGCTGCCTGGGCCGGTAGGCTTTCGGCTGCCTGGGCCGGTAGGCTTTCGGCTGCCTGGGCCGGTAGGCTTTCGGCTGCCTGGGCCGGTAGGGTGGGTGCCTGGGCTGGTAGGCTTTATTTAAGGCTGCCCTAGCTGAGAAGGCAAGCTCTGCTTCCATTATTATTTTGACATCTCCTGGGGTACCTAATGGGAAAGAACGAAACATCGGGATATCCATCAACACACACGAAAGCACATGAGGTAGCTTTCTTCACCTGTGCTATCCAATCTTGCTATGCCAATGTTCAAGTTCACAGGCTGTGTCGGGGTGCTGGTAATCTTGCTATCGCTGTGAACTGACTGCTCCGCGGTCAGTGTGGACGGCAGCCACTGTCAGCTACAGTTAAATCAGTCATTTATATAGCTGCAGAAGAGCCTTTACGGCTATTACCACCACTTGCAGTTGGCAATCAAGTATCGCCAACTTCAGAATTCGGGCCCACGACCTCCGTCTTGAAGAGCGAGCACCTTACCTCCGGGGCTATCACAGCCTTATAATGTCAATTGTAGCAAAAGTAGCACACCATGTTGTTTGCAATGCGGGAAGAATGATTCATTCAGTCGTAGTCATGTTATGTGTAGTCAGCAGTTGTCTATGTTAAACGGCGTTACTGAGCTATAACCTTGGTCATGAAAGACTAACAGTAGGCGTTGCAGACCAGCAGCCTAGATGTTAGAAGCTCCTCATGTGTGTTTAAAGGCAGCATAACCGATCTCCTTGTAATGAAATTGCCTCCACACTCGCCGACCAGACGCAGTAGCAAGCCTATAAGAAAGGGTTCGGTTCAAGGGGGGTTTCGTTTGTCCAACGCTCCCATGTCGAACTTGATCTACGTCATCGTGTCAGTGTAGTGAAGAGTCGGACCCATTGTGCAAGGCATGCAGCAGGGAGAATTGAACATTATTGCTCACTAATAGCAGCTGTTCTTTTTCAGCACAAGTGCTTAGAAAGAGATTTAGTTCTCCTGAGATGCTGTATAAATGTCTTGGTAAGGATTATTAGTTGCTTGAGTTGTCAGCCTAAGTTTGGAGGCTGCCAACTACTCAGAAACTCAGGCCTCAGCAGACTGTTGGTCTGGCTACGTTACCGTGACAGATCGTGTGATCAGGTGATGGCCTCCATTAGGCTAGTTCTAGCTTTATCCAAGCTTGACCTTTAGTGATCATGTACTCTTGCAGTAAGCTTCCCAAGCCCCCACCATATGGCTGCTCTCTTCTCAGCTGTGATGTCTCATGTCTGAGCGGACATATCTCATTGTTGCTCCTTCTACTGCACAGCTTGCAGCTGCGGTTGCTGCAGCTACTTGGATCGGCAGTGCCTCAAGTCGATAGTCCAAATCCCGGCTGGCTGCTGATCTGCCCAGTGGCAGCGCATGCCGACATTCAGTGCCATTATCGATGACAGAGCCACAGTGGCATATCGGCCACGGCTTGCCAGCCGACTATTTATTGGGCATGGAGCTAGGCAAGGCAGGGTAGGACAGGGGCATCCAAAGCTGCCTACTAGCTGCAGGCTCCTACCAGTGCAGGAGCCTGCTCACCACTTCACTGTTTGATTGAATCGGCATCCGGGCCACCTACCACTTGGTGATGAAAGCTGCTGACCGTAGTCACTGGGTTCGATTGTTTCACTAAATTCAGTAGCCAGACCAGTGGGTGCAGTATGGGAAGGCTTCCCCCCAAAATAGCAGCAACGATTTGCAATAGGCTTGAGAGCGTGAATGACAACAAGAGATGCTCGTTGCAGATTCGGTCTCAAAGGTGATATCGCCCTCCTTCCCCTCTTACGATGCGAGCCGCGCTTACCTTAATCGGGCTAACATCTGGGATGCACCCGAGCCAGACGCCAGCGGTGGTGACGGCGGCTTTAATCTCGAGTACATGGACCTGGAGGAGTTCCTGCAGGAGACCGGCCTCGAAACACTCGACCGAGCTGCAATTTTTTCCTCGTCGCCCGCTGCGTACGTGGACGACAGCAGTGCTTGCAGCGAAGTCAACTGCTCGGCTACCCCTGCAGCCACTGCTCCCGGCATGTCGGCGGCCATGACGTCTGCGCTGCACTCGCCATCGGCTGCCGCAAGGCTCACAGCATCGCCGGCCACCCTGACGACAGACGTGGCAGCGCATGCTGCTGCCTCTGTTGCGTCTGCTGAAGCAGTGCACCTGTCCAGCCAGCCTTCTTCGCCTGCCGATTCTTGTGACGAATCGTCGACTGCCGGAAGTGTGGACGGTAGTGTGACCATTGCTGACGTGCCAGGTATGACAGCACACACTCGGCCCTCTCTGGCATAATTTGGGAGCCCGAGTCATGCGTCTTCTGTGTGGTCATTGCTGAGTCCTTCTGGCAAGTTACGGTTTTATAGAAATGCTGCTAAAAGAGCTATGGTAGACTTGAATGGCTGCTTGCGCATATGGGTACTTCCAAACCATCGTGCTGGCAAGTGCACGGGTGCATGGATGGCTTCGATTCCCTGGCTTTCCCATCTTTCTGCCTTGTATTTTGGTAGATCAAGGCAATGGCTGTAGTCATCTAGACGTGCCACCTGGTCACTTCGCCTTCAATTTTGCTCCTATTGAATGCGACCCTAGTCGTTTTCACCTGCTGACAGTTAACTACTGCTGCACACAAATTCTAAATTTCATTCGCTCTTTTTGTTTTATAGAAATACCGTCTAATGGTAAAATGTCGTCAAGGACACTTGTCCAGCAGCAGCAGCAGCAGCGCGCTGCGCCGGTAACAGAGCTGAGTAGTGCTGTAGCTTGCATACCAGGTGTGTACTGCCTACTAGGTTGCATACTAGGTCGGCACACTTTTGGCAATGGCCTGCTGCTGCAGCTGTTCTTTCTGCTGCCTTCCAAAAATTGCATTTTGCGTTTGTGCACTTTTTGAGGTCTTGTTTCTCCAGGATTTTCTCGTGGGCAGAAGCGAACCGTGCAGGCAGGCAGGCATGCACGCATGCCTTCAGATGCTGTGTGACTAACCGCGCGTGTTCGCCTGTTCGTTGTTAAGCGGCTCTAGTGGAATGGCCGCAACTGGAGAGCTAAGACCGCGGAAGAGCTGACGATGAAACTGCGTGCGCGTGCCTTGCGGCAGCACAGTAGGGGTGCCGCACGAGGCCATGCTTGCTGACCTCGTTTTGCTCATCTCGCCCTGCCAGGTAAGGAAGGCTTCGACCCCGAGAGCCACAAGTTCGCTCCTGAAGAGCTGGTGCCTCAGCCCATTATCAAGAAGTCGCGCAAGGTGAGTCTTGCTTGTGCACAGGCTTTACCGCGTGCCCGGCCGCCCTAGCGCGGCGGCAGAACGCTGGGCCACTCTGCAGCCGTCCAGAGCGCTTTCCCAAAAGGGCAGCTCAAGCGGCCTTAGCTGCCTGTGGCCACCAGGCGGCGCTTGTGTTTGGCCGAGCTCGGCATGCAGGCGGCCAAGCGGTTGACTCACGAGTCTTACGTCACGTCCGACTAGGTGTACGTGCCCGACGACCTCAAGGACGATCGCTACTGGGCGCGCCGCAAGAAGAACAACTACGCTGCCAAGCGCTCTCGAGACGCTCGCCGCGCCAAGGAGAACCAGATCATCATGCGAGCCGCCTTCCTCGAGCAGCACAACGACGAGCTGTCGACGGAGAACAAGCGCTTGCTCGCAGAGAACAAGTCGCTTACGGCCTTAGTGCAGGCCTATAAGAAGCGGCTCGGTGACAACTAGTCGCCGTGCCACCGCCGATGCCGGGTGGGGGATTGCTTTTGCAACGTGTTGTTTACGCCGACTCGACCACTGCACTGCACTACTCAGGAAGCTGCACGGCTGCAGTGGTTCGAGCGGCACGTGACACCGACTTCTGCTGTGAGCAAGCATATGCCCGCGAGGAAGGCTGCAGCATCGGCCTAGTGCGCCGGTGCTCGGAGTCGTGACGTGTCGAGGGCATGACCAACTTGGCCCCATTGGGCTGGCGCTCTCTCTCGTTTGCCGACGTGAGCGTTCGTCAGCCTGCTGCGTGCAGCTAAGCTACCATTGCAGCCTGCGAGATGCCAGCCACCTTGCTGCACTAGGTAGGGATGGGAGGCGCAGTGCAGTGGTGGTGTTAGTGGCCAGCAGCTTGTTTGCTGCTTGTTGTTTGCTTGCAGCTAATCGGCAATGGCCCACCTTGTCATTGACGCTTGGTTGCTGACTGCCTGTAACGGGACTGCCTGTAGGGAACGCAGCAGCTGGCTGTGTGCTATGCTAGCGATTAGGGCTGCTCAATGTAATTTTAGGTGCAGAACATCAAACACGATCGGCCCTAGAGCGGCTCAAACTGTGCTGATGCTAAAGTATATTTTTTTGTATAACTGCTATCATTGAACGGCTGTGTGCTTGTGGGCTCATCGCGTACGTATTGTCCAATCGATGTAACGTTTATGTTGGAGAATCAAATAATTTCTCATTGCCTCCGTGCTCTGGCCATCTAGCCAGTAGTGCAAGGGGTCACCGTGCACGTGCAGCCAGAGCTTGCCACACACGGCGGCTAGCTGCACAAGGCACATCATTGGCGCAGAAATAAAAGTGACAGCCGCTGCCTCAGCCAATCGGTCGTCAATCGCTGCCTTCAATGTGAAGGTATTGCTGAAGATCCGAGATGCGCGCGACCTCTGCTGCGCTCACTTTCTCTGAGCACATCGGACACGCATCGTCTTGCTCCAAGAACCTGCCGACGACGAAGGCGCTCATGCTGCAGCTGAGCATGTGTGCAGGTGCATGCAGAGCACCCGAGCAGGCACTAGGTGAGGCTCCGAACTAGGGAGGGAGCCGCCGCCGCACCAGCGATCCTCGCTGCGCGGCCGCAACACGCTGCGCTCGTCCGGCATGCGACCTCACTTTTGGAATTCGGAGTACAGAGCTGGGAAGTTGCAGCGAGGACACGCGCCGAAGTCGTCGCGAGTCAGATGATAGCCCTGCAAGAAAGATGCACAAGCCGGTGCTCCGAGGTGGGCTACTTACAGAATGCACTGAGCAGACAGTCCGGCTGACTCGAATGGACTGCACAAGACTATGCACCTTATATCGGCACCCCACTGCACGAGACAAGCCCTCGCCGGGGTGGGGTTTCGCGAGTGCAGGGAAAGCAGCCGCTTGCATGATCGTTAAGACAAGCATGATGTTACACAAGGGCCATCGCGAAGCAGTCGTGCCACTGCTGCTGCTGCTCCCCTACGAGGCAATGAGCTCTTATATGGCGGCCGAAGAGACTTGGCAGCTTAAACTCGCAAGCATGGGGCCATATAAACGTGCCTGCATCAGAATTCGAACCCACAACGTAGGCTGTATCCAATGCTAGCACCTTCGAACAGGGCGGCCCCGAGTGGGTCTCTGTGGCTGGCAAGGAGCTTTGTGTTCAGCATCCCTGCCGGTCCAACTGCTGCCTGCTTATCCTTTAAGTGGGAATGGCTAAGCTAAGCTTTGATTGGTGGCTGAAGCTTTTACGGCACTGAGAGGGAGGTGGCACTGAGGCTGGCACCGAACTCGAGCAGGGATGCAGCTGGAGAGCACGAAGACGCCGCCGATGCGGCAGAGCATCGGATGCATGCCAAGCATGCGACCGTGAGCGCTTCGGTCAGAGGCTGAAGAGTTATGTACGTAGGTGGCACGTTCGAGTTACACTTAAAATTACCGACTTACACACAGACACGGGCTACTTTGTTGTAACCTAAGAAAAACGGGTTTTACATGGAGCTTGACTTTGGCATTTCCAGGAGTCAGGACGGGATTGCAGTGCTACTAAACTCTGACTCGGTGGCAGACACTGCAGTCACACCCACCGTAGTGTCACCTTCTGTTTCTTTTGTGTTATGCCATGATATGCCATTCACTTTGGACACATTCTGGACTGTGCCTCATCACTGCTTCTGCAGCTCGTTGCTAAGCAGCCGGCGAAGCAGCATGCCTGCTGTGCCCCACAGCTAGAGAGATCGGCACTCTTCGTGGGATCTCGGCAAGTGCCGGCTGGAGGACTCAAAACTCACGGTGACGACACAATACGGCACGTTGTTCTTGCATCCGGGGCACGTGAGTTCTGTCTCGTTCATCTGGAAATTGCAGGACGGGCACGGCGTCATTTTCTCTTCTTCTTCCACTTTCTCTGGTTTCCTGCGCATAGATTTAGTCGTGAGAAATACAGGTTTCGTGTAGTCAGCGAGTGCCGACGGGAGTTGAATGCTGTCAGGCAGTGCGAAGGCGCTGGCCGTAGCGCGAAACGACAGCCCGAGCGGTGGCAAGCCGAGCCTCGGCTGCTGCTGCTCACGACGAAACAGATGGCTAAAAACCCGGCCGACAGATAAGCACAACGGAAGCAGCTGCAGGCAGCGGTAGCAAAAGAGCAACAAAAGCTAAGTACGTGCCCATGTCAGGTCGACATGGCACCTGAGTTAACACAAATCCTTTACTCCTTAACTTTATAGCACAAACAGCCCACAATAACCCAGTCTGCTGCTTAAGCAAACCTAGTCGAGTTAGTCGGTCGCTGAGCAGTAGCAAAGGCTGCTTGACTGATCGAGCAGGGTTTTATTGGCACTTAGTGGCCACGGCTACGCCAGTAGTCGACATGTTTGTTGTGTCAACTCGAGTCAATTCGACAAATTGTTCTCACGCAAATTCCCTTACATTGGCTGTTCTACGGTTGTCATCTTGTCAGTAAATTCGAGAAGCAAATAGTATCAGAAGTCGTGCAGTGGAAGGCGCATGCTTCCTAAACTGTTAACCGTCCAGCTATCGGCTAGTTTCTCGGGTCTCAGCAGCTGCAGATGCCAAATCCTGGCTGCTAGAGTTCAGGGTTCATGATGGAGTTCAGGGCATTGCCACATTTGACTGAACTCCAGCAATGGATCCAGCAAGGCAATAAGTAACGTTCGGCACAGCTAACTGAGAACGAGCCTGCTGTACTGCCGAAATATCTCTGTTATTAACTAAACCACAAGCATAGCTGTTTTCGTTACATCCCTGTACGTGCAGCTACCACTCTACCATGCCATAAAAAAGAGGCAAAGACGTTGCAAATCCTGGTCCCGGATTTTCAGAGCACTTCTGTTGTGATCCATTTGAGTGACCACCAAACAGTGAAGGCATTCTGCAGGTTATCCCACCAATGCAGTCATCGAGCCACTAGGAGATGCCATGCTTGCCCTAATCGGCTCGACAGTGTTGCTGCCTAAACTTTTGGTTAAGTACTGCACACTGATGTGAGAGTCGCACACAGCCACCAACTGCAGGCTACGGCCGCAGGACGTCGCCAGTGATGCCGGTACAGCTGTAGTCGCGCTACAGCAAAACAATCCGAGGCCTTTGCATTCCTAGCAGATCCGTTCACTCACGCATTAACCAAGTGTGCACAATTGCTACATTAATCTGAGGCACAGCATGAGGCTATGGATTTCTTTGTCTGATTTGGTCTAAATGAATTTTCAGTCGATTCGCACGAGCTGCAGCTGCCGACAACAACTTGCCTCACGATTGACTCGATCTTTTTCTTGTACTTTAGATCGATGGCGTTCCTATACTCGGGCCGCATCAGCATGGCAGCATAGCTGAAGGCAGAGCTCTTCAGGCCCGACCTTTGGCACTCGATGACGGTGGAGGTGAGAATGGGCACGATATCTACAATGAGCCCGATCAGATGAATCCGGTCAGACGAGCCGACCTCCCTCGCGCACAGTCAGCACGGCATGCAATCTGTCATACCACACAGATTTAGGCAGTCAATAGCCAGCAGCAGCAGCGAAGCAGCATCAACAGCCAGGTCAGCCTGGGAGCTGTGGCTCAGCTGGTAGCTCAGTGAGCAGACCAACTACCAGCCGGTGCCGGTCACTTGGCCTTGATCTCGTCGGCACAGACTGCCAGCACGTACGTGTAGGAAACTTGCTGATGTTGTTGGCCACGCGGATCAGCAGCCGCGCTGCATTCAGATGCTGGTTCCTCTTTGCATGAGCCTTTGTAGGAAAAAAACGTAAGTACTATCCCGAAGCTAAACCAGCAAGAGGCAGACCTCGAGCAAACAGCCAGGGTCCACGGTGTGTGCAGCTGGCGACAGCGCTAGTCCACGGCTGCTCGAGCGCAGGAAGTCAAGAGCGGAGAAAGCAAGAGTGGCGCTGCCCCACCCCGTCAGAGAGGGCCTGGAGCAGTGCTTCAGCTCTCTCACCTTGACCAGTATGTAGCTGTGCAGGATCATAAGGTTGTTCTGCATCTCGTTAGGGATTTTGATCTTTTGCTTCCTCAACTCCTGGTACATGCTGAACAGCACGTCATGGCCGTTGCGGTAGTTGCCTAATGGAGAAGCAGCCGGCCAACATGAGCTGCTCAGGCATTTGACGAAGTCACCGGGACGATTGGGGGCATGAACAGCTATTGGCTTTTAGTTACTAAGCCCAGCTACGCCCAGTGAACCAAGCACCTGATGAGCACATGCATGGTCTAGTTTATTTTATATGTTCACTGCATACAGATGAGGTACTGCAGACGATGCTATGCTAATGGCAATTGCAAGAAGCAAATCCACCGTCCAAAACACACACACGCACACACACACACACACACACACACACACACACACACACACACACACACACACACACACACACACACACACACACACACATACACACATACATATTCAGTACCTGTACAACAGCGGAGTTAATATGCTGCAACTTGGCAGCTTACGCTGTTGCTACTGCTATTCAGCAAAACGAGGCACCATGTGGGTTCGTGCTGCTGTACATTACACAGCCAGAGACTCGCACTAGCTTGTACAAGAGGCCAGCCACTATTTTAAGTCTTCCCTCATAACCTAAAAGGCTCAACATATGTTATCACCTCAGCTTCCTAGAACAGTCAGCCAGGCCCACGGACACAAAGCAAAGGCGATGGATGAGTGGACTCTGCTTAGCGCTCGTGTGTGTGTGTGTGTGTGTGTGTGTGTGTGTGTGTGTGCGTCAGTGTGTTAGCGCGCCTGTGCGTACGTGCACGTGCAAGGGCTTCATCTTACCCGCATTCTGCTCTTCTCGAGCGATGATGATGGCAGTACGACCGGCCTCTCGGTACTGTTTCAGAGCCATGTACAGGCGGAACAGGTACTTGGCATCCTGCAACCGTACGACTTGCACTGCATTGACGCCAGACACGAGGAGCTTGCAGCAGAGCCGGCACGTGACAGCCGTTATCGAGGGCCTCCCAGTTGCTTAGCAGCACGTTGGGTCGCTGCATTAAATGGTCGGCAAAGAAGCGCTCTGCTGCCGGAAAGGTTAAACTCAAGCAGAACCGTGACAGAGCTAGCCACTCAGCCCCTCCTCTCTGTGCCCTGGCCGCTGTGCTGCTCTGCAGCCAGGACAGCTAGTGGCGGCCACTCTCCTGCTGTTGCAAGCCGCATGCCAGAGTTGCGAGGCATGCTGGCCGTGTGGCTGCACACGGTGGCCTGCAGCAGCACGGTCTCGACCTTGGGCACGCCGTCGGCTTCGCCCATGAGGTAGTCGAGCAGCTGGTGTGTCAGCTGTTCGTCGTTGGCTGCTCCTACGGTCTCTATCGCCAGCTCGATGCTCTGCGCATCGTCGGTGGCGGTCTGCACTCGTAGCAGGTGCTTCAGAGCCTACGAAAAATCGCTACAGTGCCAGCGCAGCTCTTCGATAGCACGTCGACGATGAGGGGCGAGGGAGGGAGCATCTAACGTCAGCTGAGACCGTCAGCCAGCACAGTGGCAGGCAGCCACGACCAGGTGTTCTGCAGTGGCAAGAGTGAGCCGTGGGGCAGCTATAGAACCAAAGTCTGCTGAGTAAGTCGTGATCTGCACCGGCCCTACTGCCATGTCACTGATGTCGCCAATGCCAACAATGACCACGATAAACAGCTGGCATTGCACGATTCATAAAAACCGACGGCCAACGATCTTAGTAGCTGCTTGTCTGAGCATAATGCAGTACGGTCGCGAAGACTGCACCCTTAAATGGCAGACCATCCGTGCTATCATCCGTGCTAGCCCAGATGATCCAGTTGGTCCAGCTTCGATCTGCTGCTGCATTTTAGGGCAACTCCCCAAGAAAATGCACGGTTTGCCGGTCATAGAGAAACTTCTACTATACAAGTTATGAAAGGGTACAGCTTGATCGGCAAAAAATGCCTACTGGCAGCACACTTCAAAGACCTCGAACTTTCACTACAGACCTTGATGCAATTCTGTCGACTAGCAAACTGGAGTGCAGAGGATATAACAGCTTGTAACCGATAAGTCACTGCCACCAGTTGGCTCAAGTCTACCTGTCTTTCAATTGATTGCCTCTTCACCCAAGTAATTGAGATCCTCATGCCTAAAAGTGCACCTGACTGCAGCAGAATGTAGAGCAGTGGAACACTAACAATATTGTACGACGGGTAGGTGCTCTCAGCTGTCGTTCGTAGCTGCTCAGTGGGAATCTTTACAGGGGGAGCCAAGGTTCCAGTCGTGGGCGAAACAAACAAACAAACAAGCCGAATCACTAACCGGTCGGGGCACCAGAAATTCGTTTCGGGGACGATAGTGGGGGGAAGAACAAGCCCCCTCTATCTAGCTCACGGAGCAGCAGCCCCACAGAGCCAACCCTTGCTGTGCAGATGCCAGGTACGGATGCAGCTGCTGCCTGGTGGCACTGCAGCTGCCACTTAAGGGCAGCACGGATCAGGTTTGCTGCCACTGTTAGGAATGCCCATCGTAATTGTATCTGTCATCACTTCGGCGGCCTGCGAGGGGAGCTCACCCGCGAGTACTGCTGGCAGAGCAAGAAGAACTTGCCCGCCAGCAGGTGCTTCTTTTCATTTTCAAAGTAGAGCGCTATGCTCTGGTAGTCCTCAGGCGTGGCGCTTGTGCCTACAACACGAGCAGGTGCACAGTGCCACAGCCAAGACTTTTCCGAAAGCAGCAGAGCGCTGCCCAGACAGAGGAGCACTGCCCAGACAGTGGAGCACTGCTCAGGCAGAGGAGTCAGGGTTGCCGGCCGGTGATCCGAAGTGCTGCCGGCAGCCCCCCCCCCCCCCCCCGCAGCGACCTGAGGCCGATCACGCCTGAGACCGGTCAGAGGCTCGAGCATAGCCAATCAACAAGCTTGCAAGTGAACCAGCCATCTGGCCATCGGAGCTCTGGCGGGAGGGCTGCCAGCAGCGCCAGCAGTGACAGGACTACGAATGCAGGTGCTGCCAGCGCATGAGCGCTCACCGATGATGTCTGCGTAGACCTCCATTTGCTTGTGCTGCTGCGCCAGCTGAAATGCCTCGTCATTGCACTTGGACATGACCAGGAACTGTATGGCCGATGCGTAGTCATTCAGCTTGAGGAAGAACTTGGCCACCATCTTTGCTCCATCCACGGACTGTGTCTCGCGCACAATGCGCACGGCCTCCTCGGGGCTTTGCAAGTGGTCCAAGTGAATCCTGTTCCGGTGTGGAGAGCAGCAGCAGTGATGAAACAGTGAGTCAGACGTCGCTCGAGCGACGGCAGAGTCATATATTGCTTAAGCCGCAGCAGCAGCAGCAGATGCGGCTCAAGCAGACATCAGTAGTGACAGAATAACAGCCACATAGTAGTGGCAGCCGGAAGGAAAGCAGAAAAAGCCACGGGGCAACAGCAGCAGCACAGCAGCATGGCACAGCCATCTATCTCAAGCTTGCTGATTGAGCATGGGGGCCCACAAGGCAGCCGCAGTTCAGCGCACTGCAGAGAGATGCAACCACAGTCAAAAGCAGTACTGAGATGGCTCAAACAGTCTATCAGTGGGCATTTGCCTTGGTCTCTCTGTCCAGCGACACGTGTACCTACCTGCCTGTTTCTATCTGTATATGTATATATATATATATATATATATATATATATATATATGTATGTATGTATGTATGTATGTATGTATGTATGTATGTATGTATGTATGTATGTATGTATGTATGTATGTATGTATGTATGTATGTATGTATGTATGTATGTATGTATGTATGTATGTATATATATATATATGTATGTATGTATATGTATGTAGATGGGCATGCTTGCGATATGATCAGAAACAACTTCTGGTCGGTTTGATTATGAATTGCCAGAGGGATGAGAGATCCAAAGGAGCCAGGGGGCAAGCAAAAATGAAAAACTGCAGCAGGATGCTACCTGATGACGTTGTCCCAGTCCTTGGCACCAGTATACGCAGTCGCAGCATCAGCATAGCGGCCATCTGCCTCCTTGGCCTTGGCATACTGAATGTGAATCTTCGGCGAAGAGACTTTCGGAAGCAGCTCGCCAACTTTAGCCCTGCAAAAGCATCTAGGTGAGCCACCACACATCACTAGTGGTGCACCTGCTGCAGTCAGCGACAATCCGTATTCGGCTCCTTGATTTTGTCATCCTTGTGCCCGGAGAAGCTCTTGTAATAAGGGTAGTCATTGGGACGACACATCATTCCTGTGTTCGAGGATGGAGTGTCGTGTGGATTTAAGGACATGCCATGGCATGGACATCCCCTCACAGAGTTGGCTCTCAGCTACCCACAGCTGTAGGTTGCTCTTAATAAAGACTGCATACCTCAACATACCCAGTGGTGTACCATTTATGTAAATGACAGCAAGGCGAGATAGTGAGAGAGAGAGAGAGAGAGATAGTGAGAGAGAGAGAGAGAAATAGAAAAGAGTGAATCAAAAGAATAGAGCAAGAGTTTACGAGTTCGTTCAAATAATAAGGAGCCAAAGCAAACCGTAATAGGAGGCAAGGAACAGTATTTGATAATCAATGGGATCACCGGAGGCTCGTATATGGATCGCACGAGAGACGAACTGGGCCACTTGGGCCGGCACAGCAATCTGGCTTCCCAACGGAAAGGTATCTAACAGCTTTCACAGGAAGTCCCAAGAGAACTCATTACCAGCAGTAATCAATATGGACCTGCCTCGGCTGACTGAGCATAGCACTCAATCCTTTGGGAAGTGCATTCCTGATTCTTGGCAAGATGCACTCTCGAACTGAGCCAAATCGAATGTGGCACACACAGAATAGGGAACTTCCCTACTACCTTCTTTGACACATTTTGGCAATGCCACCCATGGGCTTTATGTGCCGGTGCTAGCATGCTCATGGTGCTATTTGCTCATAGGTGCTAGCTCACGTGTACAAGTTTGTTCCACACGGTTGCATGTGTATGCCTGTACTTGGGGCAGCTCCCTGCTAAGCTAATAATAACAATGGCCAGCACAATCACGGTGGAGGTACAACAGCTAGTGCCACCAAATTGTCATAAGGGAACACAGCTGGTCTCTTGACCTAATCCTTTGTTGCAGTACCATCTGTACGGTAGAAGAAGCATACATGGGGAGACAGACAGAGGGGTATTTACATAGAGATGAAGATAGGGAGAGAGAGAGAGAGAGAGAGAGAGAGAGAGAGAGAGAGAGAGAGAGAGAGAGAGAGAGAGAGAGAGAGGAGCAAGAAAGCAAAAGCAACAGAAACAGAAGAGAGCACAAGAGAGGTAGTGCACATCGGTGCAGAAGTGTAACTTGCAATAGCACCACACAGCAGCAGCGGCGGCAGATAAACAGCACCAAATGAACGTTATTAGCGAGCTGCTGGGATGTGGATCAGCAACGAGGGCCGGTTGCCATGCTTGGCCTACCAGTTCTTGCTTCTGATGTAGACGCTGGCTGCCTTGTCCCAGTATTCGCCTTTCTCATACAGCTGTGCGGCCTCCGGCAGCTGCTTCATCGATTCCAGTATGGCTGCACAGTCTTTCTTTAGCATGCGGTTGGGCATCTTAGCCGCCATCGTCACACCCCTAGCCAGAAGACATAAAACACTCGGCATTACAAAAGGTGCATGACTGACAAGTTAACATGAGCACGTTGCTGCTGGAGACAATAGCTAATTCACTAGAGCAGCAGCAGCAGTGAAAAAAGGCAGCAAGACAGCACCGATAATATCACTGAGGCAGCAGCAAGATTCTTAGCCTAATGGTAGGGTGCCCACACTTCACGATTCACCGCTCACTTCGAGCCCGGAAGCAAGCAATTTTTACTCCTTTCTGCAAGTGCTGGTAAAACACCCAAAGGCTCTCCAGCCATTTTGTAAGTGAGGCTGTCGATTCAACTTACCATCATTATGCTTTATGCTGAGCAGGAACAGCAGTAGCATGACCATGAGAGGAAGATTTAAGACTGGGAGCAGGGCCCCCAGTTGCAGCTGTAGTAGCAGCAGTAGCATCTTTCCCCAGGAGCAGCAGCAGCAGCAGCGCTATCGGTAGCAAAGGCAGGAGCAGCAAATGCAACGACGATGGCAGCAGTTCCAGTAGAGAGGGATTTGCTGCAACAAAGCGCTAGAGGGGAGCAGCAGATCTTCACTAGCTCTCACCGGCGCACATCGCCCGTACGGATGGCAGTTCGCGCCACACCCGCAGCACAGCTCTCGTCGTGCTCGCGATAGTTCTTGTCACGCGTCACACCACGCTCATAGTGTGTCAGTGCGGCTAAGTAGTCCCCGGTGAACTCGAGCTGCTGCGCGTACTCTCGGCTGATGAATGGTATCTGGTCTGGAGCCAGGGTTTTGGCCAGCTGCAGAGCCAGATCCCAGTGCAGTAGGTCCCTGCGCATCTGCAAGATATAAGCAACTAGGCTTGGACCATGCACGACAATGATGGCTGAGGTTCTGAGTAAGAGAGAGAGAGAGAAAGAGAGAGGGAGGGAGGGAGAGAGAGAGAGAGAAAGAGAGAGGGAGGGAGGGAGGGAGAGAGAAGCATGACAAGGTATAAAGACAGAAGAGATGGAAAGAGGGAGATGGAAGAGCAAAGAGAAAGATTGAGAAAGAAAGAGTGTGAGAGAGACAGGCAGGAGAAAACAGGGAGAGGCCGGAGCTGTACACTAAGCAGTGCAGTCGGCCATAAGCAGCTAAAGGAACTGGGTAAAGTCAGCTAGTGCTAAATGCTGGCGAACAAGCTCCTGCAGAAGTGCACGAGGTCAGAGCCACCAAAGTCAACCAAACTCGACAACGTCAACTTCAATAACTATTCTAACCGATTCCGTGACTCCTGCTGAGGGGACATGTTGAAGGCCCCTCCCTCTAATAACCAAATCTCAGAAATATATCCACTAAGCAAGCACTTTTCTTGTTCCCGACATTCTATTGCCAACTACCCACGGCCACATATGCCGTGCAACGCCAGGCTAGCAGAGCGGTTGCAAGGACACAGTGCATTCTCATTTGCTTGCTTGTGACTAAGGCGACCAGTTACTTCTTAACTCTCCTTTGGTCATCAGCTGGTCATAGCCTGTGACAGCTGCCACAAGCCTACGTTATACCCTGCTCATCTCCATGCCGACAGCATTTCTTCATGGTGCCTAGCTACAGGTATCGACATGGCCTAAGTGACACTGCCAACCTGATGGCTCTAATAGTACAATCGACGATGATGATTCCAATAGAACCGTCTAGGATGATGGCTCTAATAAGAACCTTCTAGGATCAGGTTGTTGACATGCGTCGGATTGGCTGGCAGTGATACTCTCCTTTCTACAGGCACCATATCAAAACACAAGCAGCTATCCGACCGAGGCATGACCAGAGAGGAGTGAATGATGCCTACTCAGGCTACTGATCACCACCAGTTGTGGTACACCTTTTGGTAGCATTGCTTTCTAAAAGCATTTTAAGGAAATTTTAAAGGTCTGAATGAACCAGGTTCTGCAACAGGTGTGCCAACCCTTTTGATTAATGAATGACAGGTGTAGTCAAATGGGCCGACAGCGTCGATTGCATGGCGACTGGGAGCTGAGCGCTTGGATGAAACTCCAGCAGCATCTCTGGCTTGTGTAGTAAAAGGCGTGCCGTCAGAGTAGCCATCTGCTTGCTCCTAGTTTGCAATCAGCGTTATGTAACTACCGATGATAGTGTCCAACACAGCAGAAGTGTTTGATATACAATTACAGCAGATGAGAGGCAGATAGATAGATGGATAGAAGTAGGTGAAAGTGGAGTCCGGACCGACAGAAGGACAGAGAGCACATGCTGCACTCGCGTGCACACAAAGAGCGGATCCTACAACTGCCAAGTGGCGAGTTACCTCAAGAGCAGCCAGCGGATAGCTGGATGCCAGGAACTTGTCCTGTGCCACGTTGAAGTCCTGCAGAAACATGGATATGTAGCCTGCAAGCAGATTCTGGTCCTCCACGTTTCGTATCTTGATCAACGACATGACCATGCCTACGTCACCCAGCTGTCTGTACACGCGTATGGCTGAAAGCGAATAAACAGCCAAAAATAATTGGACATTAAAAGAATAGCCAAAGATGCACGGCTGAGGCAGCAGGCCCAAGTTGGGTAGGGCAGCTGGCGCCTTAACGGCTTTTGCGGCAGCTTCCATCAATGGCTGAAGAGCACGGGTCGCTTGTCCGGCGAGAGTCATAGCAACAGTGGTGGCAACACGAGGGAAGAGCGGCCGAAGCTCCTCCTGCTGCAGATGCTGCTATATCGCTCATTCCTGCCAGGGTCTCACCAAAATCGATGTCCAGCGCACGGAGCGCTGTGCGGCCGAGCTCTGCCCAGGCTTCGCGGCTGTTCAGGAAGGAAGCGAACGCCCATGCCTCCTTGAAGCGGCTGAGTGCAACGCACTGTTCCAGAGCCTTCTTCAGCTGCAACGTTGGCCTTTTAAAGTGAATATGGGGGAGCAAGCACACACGCGCAAGCACAAACAGGAACATCCACAAACTCGAAATGGCAGCTGTGATGGATCACTAGTGCCGTAAGCACTGCCCAAGTGCCATTGGGTGCCAATAGCAGCTTTGTGTGGGGCTTCGTGGGGAATGCAATGCATCAATTACCTCAGTCTGCCCCATGTCCTGAGGCTTGCTGCTGCCCGTGTGTGTGGCCAAAGTCAAGGTAAGCACTTTGCCGGAAGGTGTCAGTAAGGTCACCTCTCCAGCATTCAGCATAATCGGTATCTGGCCAAACGGAAGCTTGGTAGTGCCGACCAGTTGGCACTCACAGCCTGCAATGAAAGTTAGAAAAGCCACTGGATTTAGGCAAAATGTCAAAAGAGATAAAAGTGAAAACGACAAAGTGCAAAAAAGGCTAGTCACTGTAGGACACCACTACGGACGGTTTAGGTAAGACATACTCCACAGGGCCTGTCCAGTGGCCATCACCGTTGATGGCCCAGTGACCTCCATACCTAGCTGAACTGATGCACAAATTCCAGCCTCCTCGTGCTCTCAAGTCCTGTATGGACAATAAACTAGCAGCTCCATTCCTCCACTTAAAGACCATTGGCGATAGAAGCTTTAGCTATGCTGGTCCTAGACTGTGGAACTCGCTTCCACGATTCTTAAACAATGACAACTAGTATCCTGCTGCCGACTATGGCTCATCTTTTCCAGCGGTCCTGAGCTGCTACTTCCATGCAACTCACTGCCTCAACTGCTCTCATGGCTCTGCTATGCTTTCCACTTTCTCTTTGTTGCGTGAGGCAAAGTCTGTTGGCTACCGAATTCGTACCGAAAGCCGCTTAGGCTGTGAGAACTCTATACAAAACTCTCCTGCGTAACACCAACATGGTCTTTGTGGAGTTACAGACGGAGATACATACTTTTATTAAACAGCTAAGTAGATCTGTACTTTACTTAGGCAGTAGCATCGTGTGAGAATTCCTTCAGTAACTGATAACAACAGGCGTGTCTGTGTAAAAGCCCAGCCAATAAACTGGGCTTTAGGCTACGTGTACGGTCGCCTGTTCGCTGTGCAGTTGTCGCATGCTTTTTCTGCATTGCCATTGCTTGCTTGGCACGAAGCACCACAGAAGCTACACAGTGACTCCGGTGACTCTCGAAGTACGTCGCCAGCAGTTACACGGTTAGCTCGCTGTAGAAGCATCAGTGTTGTGCTCCCATGTGTGTTTGCAGTTATTTTGCAAAACTTTGTTTTACCAGCTATATTTTTGAATAAATTGAGCAAGAAAGATTAATTGCAGTAAATTCTATTGCATTGTAAATTCTATTGCATTGAAAATTTTTTTTAAACAATTTTCATTATTTATAGCTACATTTTTTAATTTAAAAATACGTGACAAAAATTGTGGTGTTTTTGTGGGTCCGGAACTTATTAACTGCATTTCAATTTATGGGGAAAATTGATTTAACATAGGAGTAATTTGAATTACGAGCTCCATCACGGAACAAATTAAACTTGTAAGCCAAGGTACCACTGTAATTTACATACCCTCCTATTATTTCTGATTAAGATTGAGGGTAAATTAAGGTGGAATCCCTTCCAGGAAGACTGCACCACCAATGAAGGATCTGCTATTGCACAGGCATCGACTCGATTTGAAGCAAGGTTATCAAGCCTCACTCCGGGAATGCTCACAGATCACAGAGTAGTGCCAGGCCTAACTGCCTGCACAGCTCGAACTGCAATCAGCTGAGCAAAATTGTTGATGATTGATGGGAAGAACACTGTCTCCATAAAAATACTAGCTGATTTAACGGCCTCTTTTGTATAGTGACAAAAGAGCCTATGGGGCTAGCGCCACCGCTTGCACTGGCGATAAAGGATCACTCACCGCGGGATTCGAACCAACAACCTCGTGAAAAGCAACCGCCTTACCTAGTGTGCCATCATGGCTCACTCACAAAGCAGTTGCTCTGACACAAAAAAGTGCATGCCCCTGGCACAAAGCTTAAATTGATTTAGCAGGGGCTAGGCAGTCGAGCTGTATTGTGCGTCGACGACTGCCGTGCGGCAGCGCCTACACACACACACACACACACACACACACACACACACACACACACACACACACACACACCTTTGATCGTCTCTCTCGCATACATGAACGTGTAAATCTTGTCCTGATCGTATGCGACGAAGGTATTCTTGTCCGTGACTGTATTATCCCACAGCACGGCCTCGGCAGTGGCTGGAAAGCCCTTGATGTCAGTCACTTGACCATTGACCTGGGGTACAATCGAACGAGCTCACGTGTGTGCATGGTGCGTAAGCTGCGTTCGCAATCGGGATAGAGCCGCTCCCTGGTAGCATCAGCAGCAAAGCAGCCAGCTTGCAGGGTGGGAGAAGGAGGCAACAAGGTTGTACCGGGTTGTAGACGAAGCCGTCACTCTTCTGATCGATGAAAACCAGAAGCGTGCCGGCCGCATCGGGGAACAGCTTGCGAAGTCCGATGACGTGCCTGTGCTCGTCCACGGTCTGCCAGTCGGCGATGAAGAAGTAGCAGATCTCACCACTCTGAAACGAGTACCGAGTAACCGTGGCCCATGTCAGCTGAATGTGAAGCTGTGGGATCAGGGCAGTATGGAGGTACTGCTGGGGGCAGGGGGGGGGGGAGCTGGTGAAAGCGGTACCTCCTCTGAAAATGCATGACAGAAGCCACTTGCCATTGTGCTCCTACACGAAGGCATGCTGTCTAGCGTGCTGCTTTGGATCAGGCATGAAAAAAATGCTGCTGCCTGCATGCAAGCAAAGGCAAGCCGACCGCCTGCAGAGGCCAGGAGAGGCGCAGGAGGAAAAAGGTACGGCAGAGAAAGAAGAAATGCCGGGGCAGAGAAGGAAGGGCAGAGAAGCTCACTCTCAGTCACTTTGCAGCCCAGCAAAAGCAAGGGTTCCCATGGAAGGCTAGTCAGTGCTGCCAGAGCAGAGAGCACACAGCAAGCAGGATCTCTTAGAGTAGAATAAGGTAGAGGATAATACTAATAACAATAGCAATAAGGATGGAAATAGTAATAATAATAATAATAATAAGACATTTGCATAGCATCTTTCAGAGAGCTAAATCTCTTTCTAAGCACTTCAGAGGAGCCACCTTCAGACGAGCGCTCTGCCATCCACTCCCAACCCCAGTCTTGTGGCAGAAGAATGCAGTCTCGGCAGCACAGACGATGTTGCTACCACATGGACCCCCTCTGTCCCGGTCCTCCTGCGACATGCCAGTACACTTCAACTGCATGCTCAACAACCCTTTGCCACTCTGTTCGACAGAGCCTCGGAGGCTTGGCCTTCTACATGGAATGGAGACAGCTCAGGCTACAGGTGCCATCATCAAACCGGCAAACTCAGAGGTGAGCGTGGCGGCGTGTGCTGCCAGTGCCTCGAGTCGTCATGCTCGGCTCACTCGGTGCATGTTGCTGCACGACGAACGGTCTGCAGCACTGGCCACCAAAATTCCTGCTTCTACTGCATTCTACTGAGCTAACAAGATTGGAGCCAAATTTGCCTGCCCCCTTCAAAAGTGGCTGTTTGGCTGGGCATGGCAACTCGAGGAAGAGCAGGGATGCTGTGCAATTTTTAATGGTAATGAAAGTTTACAACACTGACTCGTATCTCTAACGGTCAAGCAGCTTTTCGTTTACACATGCGAGCATTGCATAGAGAGAGCCTGGGTAACAAGGTATAATCTCACTGATCTTACAAGGGCATAATGACCTCACAAAGGCTGTGGGTATTCCACAAGTGGCCAAGCAAGACAGCCGATATCCAAAACAATTATATCAGTCACATCACCGCTGAACCGTGGAGCAAACAGCAGATGGCATGCCATGGGAAAGTCAGGCTATGCCTGGTGATTGCCTGCTGCCATTTGATTGCTTGTTTGCTAAATTTGAGCCCCACAGTAACGAGCCATCTAAATACCCACAGAATCTGTGCGTGCAGTCGGCAGTAGGAAACAAACAGCACAGGAACAAAGCAAATGGTATTGTCTGCAATTCCCAGCCGGTGTCTTACAGTATGCCATTAGTTCAGACCTCAAAAAATGACGTTTATGAGCACAGTATTTTATAAGTAAATGAAATTAAGACTCTCAGCCTGATAGCTTGCCCACGTTCAGAATTCAATGCCCTTGTCAGAAGGCTTCCCGCTAATTATGGCCCAGCAGAGCGTTTTTTTGTGGCAAACACATGCCAACAAACTTGGGTTTTAGAAACAGTTTTCATCATGTAAACACGATCTGCACAGCATTGCATCTGTAAAATCATCCCGTAATGCATCTGATTTACACTTCCAGAAACCGTCGATAGCTTCCTTCCACATTCGGCTACAATCCACCATAGACTAGTATCGATGCTCTGAGCTTGTCAACTGCCTCATGGTGTATACGGTGATAATCGCCTCCCCCTTGGCAGAAACTCATCACAGCTCTTTCCGTCTCCTTCTCTCTGCGTCTCAATCACGGTGAGCATGCGTATTCATGCCCATAACTAGTAAGTATTTTTTATCATCAGTCAATTTAAGAAAATTTGCTGCCATCTATGTGTGAATGCCATCAATACATGCAGCAAGGGAGTTGAGAGAATGCGACACGCTGGAGGGCTGGGAGGGATGAAAGCAAAGGTACAACTGAGTGTCATCTGCATAGAAATGAAAGCCGAGATTGTGCTTGGCAATCACATCGGCAAGAGAATGAGTATAAACCGACAAAAGAACGGGACCTAGCACTTTGTTGCATGACATGAAATCTGTTGACTAATGTGTGTGAACCAAAAGCCAAAGCGGCTTCCGGAGCACTGTCGGCAACTCTCCAGTATAACATCGGCTACATCTTTGTCGCTTTGCTGAGATAGGGGCATAATTACATAACAGGTCGCTGCTACAATCGAGTATATGTCAGATGCTAATACGTAATGGAGTGGCACCGATTACTCTGACTGCAATGTCGTCATTGTTTGAGTGGTAGCAGGCGCCACTCACGTCGGTGCCGTAGATGAGAAACTCGCTCGTCATTGCATGGCAAGTTATGCGCAAGTTTGCATGCTTGTCCGGGAACAGCACAGTCTCTCGATCTTCCGACACATTAATCGAGTCCGGGTCAATCTGCAAGCACGAGGTGAAAGCTCTGGCTGCATGCCGAAATAAAATTGCTAGTGCCTCTCTGCATGCATGGGCACACTGGCAGTGCGGCCTGTGCCAGCATCCAAGCAGTCGCACTGCGTTCGATGCAAGCCGTCACGTATACACAAGGATTCGCGCAAGCTCACGAGTTTGGGCACACACTCGCCCGTCGAAGCAGAGTAGAGCCAGCTCACAAGCTACCAGCGAGTGCCAAACCCGGCAGAGACGCAGGTGCGAGTGATGTAAAGAATGGGCACGCTCGAGGCATACCACGTGCAGCTGAACTTTGCCTTCGAACGCCACGGCAGCATAGTCCTCGTTCAAGTGCACGCTCTGCACGGTTCCCAAGTACTCTCGGTCGCGCAGCTTCACGGGCCCTGCAATGGCGAGCAGCTGCGCTTTCGACGGTGCCGATCGAAAGTCACCCATGCGTCTCCCTCGACGGCTCACACGGGCAGGCCGGCGCACGGCTCGCGGCAGCGCCAGTAAACTCGCTGTCACCAGAAGCCACCGGCAGCGAGAGGAAGCACAGAGTGGAGCCACCAGTTCACATGCCAAGAGAAAGCCAAACACAGCCACCTTTCAAGCGCAACGGTGGTAAGAAACAACAATCGGTAGATAGGGCAAACAGCAAACTGCAGCTGTTGGTCTGGTTCGGCAACGGGAACCGGAAAAGGAGCTCGGGGCAACGATACGAGGAGAAGCATTTGCCTCGTGCCTATCAGCTCTGATCCGTCTGCGGGAGGTGGGGGCAAATGCTTTAGAAGTAAGCTTCACATTTACTGCTAGAAGGACTCAAGAAGGCGCAGCTGGGTGACAGAGGCATTCGTATACTGCTCCTCACTAGCCGGCCACCGTGCACAATAGAGGGTCGGATTGGAAGGAAGTGGTTGCTGGTGGAGTGGAGGCGCCAACAGGCACTTATAAGCAGCTTGTCTGGCCGGCATTTCTCAAGCTGAAGATCGCCAAGGCAGAGCATGAGGCTACATGATTGAATCGAAGGCCACCGAGCCAATTACAGTGGAAGCCTGCTGTGCCCTCCAAATGCACCGGAAGCAGCTGCTTTTGATGAAGGCAGGCATCAGTCAGCCTTGTTGCTGACGGTGACTGGGCAGATGGCCACATGTGACATGGTATGTGCCGGTTGCCAGTTGGCTTGGCAGCCTGCCCCTCGACAGAGGCTAATCCCTTGATTGAAGGGTAGACAATTGACAGTGGGAAGCATTACTAACATCACCAGGGTTACAACAACGAGATTGCTTAGCCTCAACCTTGCCAATGATAGCAAATCAAAAGATATATCAGGGGGGGGGTTGGTTGGCAGGTAAGTGCCTGCGGGAGGGGGGGGGGCATTTTGGCATGGTTATGGGCGATCCTGCCTGGCAGCAGGAGGTCAGGGCTAGCCGAGGCCAAGCCTAATGTGGCAACCTGAAGCCCTTTGGCTTGGCTTGGCTGCTGTGGGTAGCCAAAATCGATAAAGCTGCAATAACCCACGGGGGGGGGGGGGAAGGAGAGCGAGGTAAACACCCCCATGCTACCGGCGGCAAGCTAGCTGCAGATAGAGATGATTGAATGGCTACTGGGTTCGTGTGACCAGACAGTGGTCTTAAGACACCGAGCAGTCAGTGGTCTTAAGAAAATACGCACCAATGCCACGCCCAGCTGGCGCCAGCGCTGACATGGATCTGGTGGCTCTGTGACGCTGCGCATGCAGGACGATGCCCCCAAGCAGAAGCCAGTGGAAAGATCCGAAGCAAATGCTGGCAGAGAGGCAGGTGGTGGGAACGATGAGGGACAGTCGCGTCGTGAAACATATACGACACACGCCCCTTACCACCGAAGAAGTGCATGCGTCCCTCGAGAGAGCGAACACTGTTCAGCTCCCGTGCTGCAACAACAGTTCCGTGTGCGCGGAGATGCAACGTGGCAAACAGAACCGATAGCTCTATCTTTCAGCACTGACAGCACACTCGCTTGACCGTGAGCGTGAACGTTCGAGACAACATGAGCGAGCTGCTGCTGCCGACATGCAAGCACGATGAAAGAGATCAGAGTCATAGTAAAGACGGCTTATTGTACGAAGCCACAAATGTAAGCTCAGATTAAGAACGGCAGCAGGTGCCACACAGCAGGTCCAAGCAAGCTGCCGCAAGAGTAGAGAAGCACAAGAAGCCAGAAGGACAGCAGTGGCAGTGGCAGACAGCAGCAGCAGCAGCAGCAGCAGCAGCCCCGGCCCATACAGCAGCATTGCTCCGTGTACCACCATCGAGACCCTCTGCCCTCCTCCCACACGCAAGTCTAGTACAGGCCACTCTCGGTCGAAAATGGACCAGCCAGCCTACCTCCCGGTGCTAGCACGTAGAACCATGTGCGATTGTTCATGCCAGCAGCAACGTGATATGGACCGACGCCTATGAATGAAGGTTCCACCTCGATGTTAACAGTCAGAGAGGCCTCTTCATTTACTTGATCTTGAACTGTGATCTGCAAACAAGCAAGCACGAATACGTTCAGTACGTCTGATACATGACCAGCTATCTCTTTTGATGCGGATCTACAGAAATGAAAGCATGATGGCACAACGTGCAAAAATGGAGAGACCGAGATGCAAACACGGTAGACAAAGTGAGGCAGACAAAGAAAGGCAGATCCATGCAGACAGAGAGGGAGAGACAAGTAGAGTCAAGTTTTGCATTGCTCCATTAAGTGATTAAGTGTATATATATATATATATATATATATATAAATAAGCTATATATATATATATATAGCTTATATATATATCATATTATAATATATATATATATATATAGCTGATATATATATTATATTATATATATATATATAGCTTCTGTTCAGGAAACAGACAATGAAACTAAGGGAAGGGTGTGACTACAGGTCGTAGAACACCTTGGATGATGTGGAATTCTGGCTTACCGACACTGGCAGCAACCACATTCAGATGCCACCGGTTTATACGGCTCCTCTTTGGGATTGCATTTCAATTTGCCATCACGCAGCACAAAGAAGTACCATGCATGGGATAGCAGATGCCCATCGTCCTCGGCCCAAAGCTGTCTATAAAGTCATGTCTCAAGCATGCAAATAATTCTAATAGTAATAATAATAATACATTTGTATAGCATCCTCAGAGAACTTAATCTCTTTCTAGGCAATTTACATTTGTCTATGTTTACTATTCTAAGAAGAAAGAGCTTTTTTGCCATATTCTCAAAATTGCTGCCAGCTTGGCAGCAGCCTGGTGTATACTGAGATTGACACATCAACATAGGACTTGTACATGTTATGATTATTCTTTCTCAACTGGTGGCACACAAGTCAGTTCTATACTGTACTCCAGCAGATCTCTATAGATTTATTAGTTCCAGATAGCTCAAGCAGCAAGCACTTGCGATAGGAGAGTAGGACTCTTCACCACTTAAGACAAGTCTACAGAACCATGCTCTAAGCGCAGCTGTGAATCAGTGGGGCTCGAGCCCACCCAAATGCTGCTTGTATATTCCAAAACTCACTTCCATAGCTCTAATGCAGTTATATTTTCTCTCTTGCTGCCAATCCTGACACATCCTTTCCAGCCATTTTGAGCTCAAGGCGAGCAAGCCAAAACCATTACCCGGAGCATCCAAGCAGTCACCTCGAGCAGGGGCTATGACTGGCAAGCCTGGTGGGCTCGGCACCTCATGTTTGGCGGGATGGCAGGGAGGCGCAGGCTCGAGGCACAGGCGAGTTGCCTCCCCCTCGTCTCACCTCAAGCAGCGAGGTCAGGTAGGCGATGCGAGTCCTGTGCGCTGAGCCGAGCATGGGTAGGCGAGTGAGAAAGACATGCAGGGAGCCGCGCGACGACGAGACAGCCATCAACTGCCCGTCGTCGGACCACTGGACGCTCTCGATGCTCCGCTCTTCCTCCACGGTCACGATGGAGCGCACGTCCTTGAGATCGGTGGCACTGTGGATCTTGACACTGACGTCGGTTGGCAGGGGAGAAAAATAAGAGTGGAGAAGTGAAGGACAATCGCTACTGCTGCAGCTACCCCCCATTCCGCCAGAACGCAGAGAGAAAGAGAGCAAGAGCGAGAGAGAAAGAGAAAGAGAAAGAGAGAGAGAAAGGGAGAGAAAGGGAGAGAGAGAGAGAGAGAGAGAGGAGAGAGAGAGAGAGAGAGAGAGAGAGAGAGAGAGAGAGCAAGAGATGAAGAAAGAGAGAGAGAGAGAGAGCGGGAGATGGAGAACGAGAGAGAGAGAGAGAAAGAGTGGGAGAGAACGAGAGAGAGAGAGAAAGAGAGAGCTAGAGATGGAGAAAGAGAGAGAGAAAGAAAGGAAGAGAGAGAGAGAAAGAGAAAGAGAGAAAGAAAGAAAGAGAGAGAGAGAAAGAAAGAAAGAGAGAGAGACAGACAGACAGAAAGCGAGAGACGGAGAAAGAGAGAGAGAGAGAGAGAGAGAGAGAGAGAGAGAGAGAGAGAGAGAGAGAGAAACTAGCATGCAAAAAGCTGCTAGCACGAGCCTTTTTGACGAACTGCTGGCATACCAGCTACCAATGTCCAGAGTACACATATTGGGAGTTAAAGTGCTATGAGCTTGAAAAAGTGCACAAGTATTTGCATGTACACTCACACTCGTGTGCAGATGAGTACCTACATGGCGAGTGCACACACACCACCCATCCCAGGAAAAAACACAAGCCAAGTAAAAGCACCACTCTGTTTCAGAGAAGCCACTTGAAGTGGAATGTATGCCTATATACAAAAAAGCTTGCCATAAGCAGTCAAGCTATATCTGACAGGGTGGCAGACTGAGTAGAGAGTCGAATTTCATATCGAACAGGAGTACTGCTATCGTGGCAGATTAATCATCAGCCAGCCTATTGAGAACATGAACGGAAAGAGCTGGAAGCGTAGTGAAGAAAAGCACAGCAAAATATGTAACTACTAAGCTCGACTTTCTGAACACGGTTCACTACTGCCAGTGCGAATTTTCAGGAGTGTGCTACCCATCCGACAACGAGAAAGAAAGATGGAAAGCAGCTACACAACTCGGAATGAACAATTTGATTCGAATCTTAAGATTGAATATCAGGGAATCAGCACGGCTCGTAGCAAGCAAAGGCATGTGCATACGGCCACGCCGGGCCAGTCCGATCACTACCTGTTGTCTCCGGCAGATGCACACTCGCCGAGTGCATCATTAAATGCAATGCTTGCTAGGCGATCTCGGTGGTTGCGCGACTGAAAAAGCTCCTGGCCAATCTCCTTTATGTGTGTTGAAATAGAAACGAGAAAGCCCTGCGAGAAGCCGATCAGTATGTAGCCGTCGCCAAACCTGTGAATGAGGAATTATATCAGTTCCTTTCGGCTAGCGCAGACAAACAGCCGATCAGCTGAAGTGCCGACAGGCTGCTGGCAAGAAGCTGCCGGCACTTATACACATTGCTCGCTCGTGGCAATTCGTGGGCACAGCATACCACTGGTAGTCCACGATGGTGCCATATTTGGTCTGGAAGGCCAGCTCGATCGGATTGTCAGCATCGTTGAGGTTAACAAGGTACAAGGACTTCTTCGAAACGGTAAAGCTGATCTACAAGTATGGGGTTCTGTTGGCATTAGAACGTTCAGAAAGGAACACAGCCCAAATGTGTACGAGAGAAAGGGTAGCACTGCCCAATCAAGATGACACCACGAATAGCCAGTCAGCAATGCAGCATCCAGCACAAGCCAGACCTATAGAATGCATTTAGCATCCCCTGTCTCTCTACAGGCTGTATAGCAGATGAGACTAGCAGCACATAGAAGGCACATTGTGAATGCTGCTATTGCAGCCAATAGTGCTTAAGCAGCTGTTCACACGAACACGGAGACTCATAGAATGAAAAGTGGGGAAGGCTAACATTCAGAAGAATTAGATCCAAAGGGACACAGCTCAATTAGTGAAGGCTGCAGCAGTCTAGGCCCACCGTACAACATATAGCCAAATAAAAATGTATGCATTCACTCATTCATGATTTTCTAAGCAGTTAGGGTGGCAATGCTAATAGGTAAGTAATACGTGACTCACACCGATCTGAGAGTGACTGTTTTAGCAAGCCCAATTTTATTGTTTTGAGTATGGTTGCTATCAAGGTGAATTTTTCTGAAGAACCGGGCTACCTAACGAACAGAAGTAAAAGATACGCTGCATCAAGTCTATAGCTGCTTTGTTGGTAGCATGCCTAAAGTTGTGAAAAGTGTACGGCAGCTCAAAGCCATAAGAATCAAGTCACTGAAGTTTCTTGAAGAGTGTTCTACACCCTAATCAAAACCTATATATACTATCGTTAGCCAAATACCTTCATCTAGCCCAATAATGAGTAAGTGAGTAGCATACACGATATAATGAACCCAGGAAAGTTCTGGCTCAACTTTACGAAGGTTCTGTGTAATGTCTGTCTGAACAGCTTTGGCTCTGCCTTTCTTTGTGAAGCGTCAATTGTCAAGCTTTCCGTGTGCTACCAAGAGGCTGGTGCAGAAGGTCGACCGAGGTCAAAATGAAGAAGGGACAGATGAATTCAGCTTCTCAAGCCTTTCAGTGGTGGTCATAATAATGATGATGATAATAATAATAATAAGACGTTCGTATAACACCCTAAGAGAACTAAATCTCTTCCTAGGCACTTTATATATGCTGGAAAAGAAGCACATCAATTGGTTAGTGATAAAATCCAGTGTCAGCACACAGAATTCATATGGACCCTGAAAATGCTTCGAGAAACAGGTGGATTTTTAGCTTCTTTTTAAATGCTGTCAAATCCGTGGGTGTTGTGACGTCAGTCGGAAGTGAGCTCCAGGCTTTGTGGGCATACCAATTAATTAACCTGTCCCCAAAGCATTTGAGGTTGGTTAGCAGTATAGCTAAATGACTGGAGTCAGCACTAGCCTGATTAGGAAGTAGTTCGGATTGGTAGGCCGGAGCAAGAGACTAAAGCGACCTACAAGTGCAAAGCAAAACTTTTAAACCGCTATGCTACTTAATGGAGAGTCAGTGCAGAGAGCCGGTGGTATAATGGACTCATTTTGATGTTCACGATAGAAAATCCTAGCTGCATAGTCTTGCACCAAATCTAATCTGCACTAAATCACAAAATCTTTCTAGTTGCACTGCAGTTGACTGACCTCTGTCCAGATACTGTTGCATAGTCTTTGCCCCTTCAAATTATGCTTGTCGAGTTTACTGTACACGGGAAGATAACACGTGAATGTCGCCTTAAGCTTAGCTGATGTGTATTCATCTGAGAAGTGCAGGAGTAAGAAGTGGAGTACCATCTATCCTTTCAGATCTGGTTGTTGGTGCAATAACACCCCCCCACCCAGGATCACTAGCCTCAAAAGGTTCATGCAGACTCAAAAGCCTGCAAAAGCCAGTAATGCAAACCAGGAGAATGGTAGTTCGACCTGAGAGGTAACCAATCGTCCGACAGTGTCAAGCACTCGAGTAACAGCATGGACCCGATAATTAAGTGGCTGGAAAACATGCTGTGATTATTGCTTCTTCTCTGCTCACTTTGCCCGTCCTTGCACATATTTTTATTCTGCAAACTTCTCTGACTTTTGAATAGTCTGAGATATTAAGGCGCAGTGAGCTTTTGATTGGGTTAATGCCGCTTGTCCTGACCAAAAGCCAGTCGTACAATATGACTGTTCATCGATTTGTGGACGCCAACCTAGTGGTGGGACCACTGAACTAACAGGCACAAGCTTTGAAGACTTTGGCCAAAGAATAAGTAGCACAATCGATCGCAGGGAATTGCCATCAAGACCCGCAAGAGCAAACGGCGACTCACCGTGTTGTCTCCTAAGTTCGAAGATCCGCGGTCGTCGAGCTTCATGGAGGAGAACTGCAGGTCGCTAGGATTGTCACGAAGTGTCATCTGTCGCAAAGTGTCACCTTCCGAGTTGCTCAGGGTGACCGTCTTGTCCTCACTGCCGAGGGCAAGCTGCGAGTTGGAGCTCCATGCCCCACAGGTGATTTTCTTCGTGTGCTTACCCAGTATGGGGATTTTCCTTTATGCATGCATACAGGTTTGATGAATGCTGATAGGTCAACAGCACATGTGCAACGAAACATCATTGCTTTCCAGGTGGCAAAAGCAAAGAAAAGATAGCCACCTATTTCTGCCTAATAACTACAATATAAATGCGCAGCTATGTGTAGCTATGCACTGATGCACAACCTTGGCTGAAACAGTCATTCGATTCCTGGATTCGATTCATGGATTAGTCGGGGAGTAGGTTCACTTTCAGCATCTCTGCAGGCCAAACAAACTAGGCATAAATGTAATGCAGCTACACGATGCCTGACTATTAGGGCTATGGAATGAAGCCTTGGTCTCTGCATAAGCTTCTTTACATGAATATATAGTAAACATTAACGAACTACCGGCCAGGCGTATCATACTTACATCAAAATGATTCCTTGAACAGTCCCCTCCTACATTGCTGACTCGGTGCACTACTGCAAGTCAACTACGTCCCTTGGGTTGTTGTGGTCCAACGGATCAGCAGTTTCAGATAACTGCCTCAAGATTGGGGGGGGGAGAGATGGGTCTTTAACTTATAGCCCAGCTGTCCAGTAAAATTCTTTGCCTGAGCATGTGCAGCAGGCTAGCTCGTTGCAGAGCATTTAAGATCGGCTTGAAGGCATTTCTTGAGTTGCATATGGGACCAAGGGCTTGGCTAGAATAATGGCGATCGAGGGCAGGTGTGCCAACAAATGCAATTATGTTAGGCATTTTCAAAGTTAGACAAAAAACATTACAAATGATAAATGCTCACAAAACCAAAAGAAAACAAATTTTTTATGTACAACATGCAAAAACACAAATACATCTCACTGTTTATTAAGGTTATGACATTATACTCCTGTTCTTGACACTCATCGTACATAGCTGTACCATTTAGAAGTACTATAAATATCAGATAGGGCACCACACAAGCATGACATTGGCAACTTGTGTTTATGGAAGAACTCACTCAGTCACTCACGGACTAAAATTCAAAATTATGTAGATTGTTAACATGAAAAATAAATTGGTCTATGCTATGCAATACCAAATAAAGTCGAACCTGTCTATATGCATACTCTCTGTATGCAGAAACTCTCTATGTGCACAGAAACTTGTCAAACCGAACCGTTTTTGCCAAGCTTAATGCCTAACCTCATCGAGGCATATAAGCATAACTTTTTAAACTTATGCTTAAATGGGCTTTTTGCATATTTTTAATCAATTGCAAAGCAAAATGGAATCTTACCCATGTAAACATACTCAGTATATGTTAGTAGTGTGCTGCACAAATTCATTTTGCACTGGAAGTCAATTTCTTTCACTAGTTGACACAGTTAAAAGAACACCGGGCAAGGGAGCTCTAGTGAGCTAGTAGCACGACTACTACAGACCATGGTAGATCAGATGACTACCTCTCTACAAGCATAGAGAATCGTCCTCTGCAAGAAAAATCTTGCATATAGGCTTGACTGTAGTAGGCATTTCAATGTTTGGTTCTGCTTAACTTCTTGGGCACCCTACGAGTGCAAATGCAATGCATGGCTTGTGCATGGTTTGTGTGCATGTGAGTGTGTACATGTGCGCATGCGCATTACAGTGCATGAATGCAGGACTCATGACCTCCTGGCTATGGATCTGAGTGGCAAGAGAAGAAGGAACAGAGCTATCAGACAGAGCAAGCCTGTGGACTCCAGCATAGCTGATGAATCGGGAGGCTCACCTGGATGTGCGGTGATTGTAGATTAGCAGGTTGCCTTTGGCAGTGCCGACTGCGAGCACGGCGCCGACCTTGGACCAGCGAAGAAAGGTCAGCATGTCCCTGGAAGTAAGAAGCGAGCGCTGCTGTCATCGGGGAGCTGGAGTCACGCGTGCGCAGCCAGCTCATGCTCGTCAGTCTAGAGCCAGCGACAGTGCAGCTAAGGCCGGGTGCCGAGCTCCAGCGTGAGAGCACGGGATCGCGTAAATGCAAATGCAGAAGCAGCAGCAGCACCAGCCCTCTTGCTGGCAGTGAGGCTGGCAACTCGTAGACTCGGGACGTCTGTACAGTCACACTGCACGGCAGAAGCAGGCCGTGCAAACAAGCTGGCAGCATTTGGCTTACTTGAGGCCGCTATCCAGAGAGATTGCCTTGTGTGAGTTGGCATCCCACAGCATGACCACAGCCGTCTTCTCGTTTATAATCGCCATGGTGTCACCATCTTTGTCCCAGCCGAGTCCTGTGCACAATCTGGACAGGGAAGCAAGAGGCAAGCGGCTACCACTCGCTGCCCAGTAAGATGTAGCAGCAGCACGGGTGGTAGAGTACGGGTAGGATGGTTGGTGCACCATGAGCCAACCGACAACATCATGCAGCATCATGCACTATTGCAGGCAGCCGGGCCGTGGCTCTCTCGGCGGCCTCCAAGAGGCCCAGCGCACATGACTCCATACCCTGGCAGAGCCATCTCCTCGACGACCTGGCCATGGCGATCCAAGATTTTCACCGTGTGATCCGACCTAGAGACAGACGAGCAGCACCAAGCTGAGAAGGCACCGGAGACAGCCGGCCAGCCAGCCAGCCAGCCAACCAGCCAGCACCATCATTCAACGAGCTGCACTGCGCCGCAGCTCGTTGGCTCGGCCGGGAAGCGCCACTGTCGTCTCGAGTTTCCTGCACTCACCCAGTGGTGACCAGGTAGTTGCCCAGAGTCCGCTGCCAGCAGTAGGTGATGCTGCCGACGCCGTGCGACTTCTCGGCCACGGAGAAAATGCGCTGAAATAACACACGCAGATGGAACGACGGTGCAGCTTGTGCTCGTTTGTGCGTCGATGGCTGGCCGACTGAACGGCTCACAAGGCGTCACTGCGAAAGCCGCTGCCAACCAGCGACTCCTGCACGGCTGCCTGGGTCACAATGATGAAGGCCTCAGCCATGTCGTGTGGCCAGCAGCAGCAGCACGACAGCTGGACACACGGCAGGTGGCAGATCGAACACAGCAGGCAAGTAGCAGAGGAACGCCTCAGCACGCGAACTACTTCTGCTGGCTGCGTTCACTTGCCGAGCACGATGAGACGACCATGCTGCACGCTGCATTTGATCTTTTGCTAAGTCACCTTGCAGATACGAGACAGAGAGGGCAGGGGAAATGAAGTGCTGATTGACTAGGTAAAAAGAAAAAGTAAAGATCAGCTGATCCGACAGCCTGATTTCCATAGCAGCAGAAAAGCCCTAGCAGCTTTCACCCAGCTTGCAGTGAGCAGTTAAGAATGTCCTTATATAGCATTCGTGGCACCTGGCCGGCCATAAATTATTCACCCTAATTCTTCATTTCATTAAGGGGGAAAGTCAAGAAATACCTATAGCATTTGTCCGACAATCGAACATGTGTTTATGGTACCTTTGGAAAGACAAATATGTTAGAACTGGGATTGGAAGTTCTGATGACTTCCGCATGAAAGGAAAAATTCGTTATGCAAACCACGCCTAACCTGATGTAAACCGGAAGCAACAAATCTACAAATGAAAGATTTATCATTCTCTGCATCATACGTGACTTGTATTCCAACTTTTCGAACCTTGGTAGATCGCTATAGATGCTTGAAGCTTGTTGAGGTGCATACTTGTGACTTTTATACAGCTTCATTTCCAGGGTTGGTTGGTGCCTTGGAAATGAAATAATTCAACTAATATTTCACGTATTGGAGTGAAATTTGAAATGTGAGTTCACCTCTGTTTTTTTACCCTAGATTTTTAATATTTTTGATTTCGGTTTGATACAATTGGTTCTATAACACCCGGTGGCACCCTACAACCGGCGCTCTGCAGGCAAGGCCAGACAACCGGAATCAATCTCGTACTGCATATATTCAATAAACTGGGAAACGAAGGTCAATACCTAACGTTCGGGACTGTGATGCAATGGAATGGTCATTCTAGCCTGCAGCTGATCTGCCTTTACTCCCCTTTGAAGCTGCAACACTAAAGCATCATCACGGCGAGCCATCGCCCCTTGTCTACTCCTAACCTCTGCCGAACATCACCGAAATCAAGCATCGGCTCTCTATGTCGCGTATCTTCTGTGGTCACCGAAAACTTCTTAACCCAGAGCGGTGCGTTTTCATAACCAGTTTCGCGCGGACGATTGACTGCAAGCGACCACTTTTCACCGCATTCCACCTCGAAGCAGTTGCAGCAGCTGCTAAGCTTCGACGTAGCGAACGCAGCAAATATAATTCTTTTGTATAGCGCCCTAAGAAAACTTACTCTCTATTCAGGCGCTTCACATATCCAACGGGGCTCAAGCACACGAGCTCGGCCAGATCAAGGTCGGGGCGAGCACCTTAACCGCTGGGCCAAACCAGCTCGGCACATAGGCTAAAACTAAACTAGTGAGCTAAAGTGGCTAGCTAAAATAGAATGCTGACAAAACCGCAGTTCTCAGGTTGCACACTGGCATATGCCACAAAAAGAAAAGACATGCGTTCAATAATATAGCACATAAGGCCTCGCAGGAAAAAAGTGGGTGCCATTCAGGAGGAAGAAAATGTGAAAGCTTGTGCTAGCAGCTGACTCTTCAGCTGCGAGCTAGAGGCGCTAAACCGCTGCCGTCAAGTACGTTCGGAAAGCGTGAATGCCGCGCCAGCAGCTCAGACAGAACCGGAAGAAGGACATCATAGTAAGCTCATACGCGTGATAAGTGCATATTCCGGCGGCATGTCCGAGTAGTGCTTCAGCACTGCACCATTGCCCACCTTCATTCCGACCCGCAGCCCCGGTTACGAGGCGGTTACCAGACGCCGCCAGTGCCGGAGGAATGTACACGCGCTTGCGCTCTACGTTTCCGGTAGAAACATGCATGGTCAGAAACCTTCTAGAGCTTGCATGTACGCTCTAAATGTATTGGAAACTTTTCATAAAAAATAATTACTTAGTAATTTATTAATAGTAAGAATTTATTGCAAAAATGTATGGCCGCAAGTATCCTTTAAGCCCCATAACTGTAGTTCTAAGCTACCCGTGGCGCCGTGCTTGGGACGATGGTACTTGCTTTCCCTTCTACGTAGTCTATTAGATCGTGCCCTAAAAGTGCGAAAGGCAAGCGATCTCATTCATGCCTATGCGTCTCCTTTCAAAGAAGTAGCACTAATGTCCACCGCGAAAGCGCCCGGCCCCGATTCGAGGTAATTGCATCGCGGCGCCCGCGCTTTTCTGGCGAACCATGCCGCTTTTCAGACCTGGCTCCCTGAGAGCGGCAAGCACCGCTGTCATTAGTCGTGACCTGCTACGTTAGTTGTGATCCTTGCTGAGCTCCCTGTTATGCTTGGCTTCGCATGCCTGACGATCGCGCCGTCTGAAGCGTAGATGGTTGCCCTCACCTCGCAGCTAAAACAAAGGACGTCGACTTAAAAATGCGCGTTTAGCTGTCGACGCTCTTCATAAGATTTTGTAATCTTAGTGAGTAACCAGTTTTTGCACTGGTAAGTGATAATCTGCCAACGCTACTGCATAGCTAATGTACCGACCCGCAACGTCTTATCGCTGGCAAAATGAAGTTCGTGCAAATCGCAGGTGGTCCGATAATAGTAGCTAGTATAGTTATTGTAATCATACATCTGTATGACGCTCCAGGACAATAAGTCGTTTATATAACGCCCTAAGAACAAAATCTATCCGGCCGCTGTACAACTCGCTGCAAGAGAAGCTTTGACTAAGGGCTAGACATATAATCGTTGTTGGAAATACTGGGTTTGATGCCGTGTTGACATATTAAACGCCTTGGGATGCAACGTAACCTGACAGGCTTTTTGAAGTTTTGCTGTATGTTTTCCTAGGGTTCTATCGCGTATCCCGGCTTGCAGTTTGGCATTTAACTGTGTGTCTTCTTCCTACCCAAAGAGTGCACGGAAACTTACTTTGCTGTATTAACGATGGGGTGCTGAGATTATAAATATGGTCTGTGTGCGAATTTTTAGTCGTACTATTTAGGTTACTGAACCTTATGGACAGGGCGTGCAAAATAATGATTCAACAGATGTTCATGTCCTCGGAATACATGCACCACCGGAAATACATGTACAGCCGACACTATATCCGACCCCGGTTGGGATCGGTAGTAGGAACTAATGTGCTTTGGTCGTTCTTAATACCAAGCACCAGTTTTCAGCCATCCCCGTGTGAATAGCGCTTGACCTATTTCAGACTTTTGTCTTTATGCCGTTTAATCAGCCGTGGTCTTCTACCCTAGTCGCCCAAGGGTGCTCCTATAGGTAAGTCTACCACATATCATTTCCAGGCAAACTTCCATCCCAGTAGTGGCTTCTGGTGATTCAGTTGATTGGCATCAAGCTAGCTTTCCTATTTATAGAATGCAGATGTCTTATGTGATCCTCGTGTGACTTATTATTTTGAAACCCTAAGCAGCATCAGTTTGACTCCGTCTTGGCATATTTAACCAGGTTGAATCTGACATAGCCTTCACTCATCACAATAAGGCAACTTTCCGGTTGCTAATACCTTGTTAATGAAGTGATTGCGAGGATGCTGTTATCAATCTTGGCATTCTCACATTTTCGGCATCTCTAGCTAATGCTGAGATTGCTGGATTCGGAGTTGCCAGTGGGCATGCACATCATTCGAACCCCTACATTACCTTGTGCACAGACATGTTTGAGATTATGTTCTATATTGAAAGTATGGATTTTATAACTTACACAGCTGTCTTAGTGTAAGGGTTTTCGATTCAAAATGTTTCTGTGAGTCTGGTGGTCTCGAACTTATGCTAGTCGATAGCCATTTACTGTGGGGATATTGTTTGTTAGGCACTTCATGGGCCACTGGCTGATCCTAAGTAAATAAATATGAGCTGATTTAACAGCCTTATTTTTTATAGCAGCAGAAGAGTCTTAACGGCTACTACCAACACTTACAGTGGCTAATAAAGGATCGCCCAACTGAAGGACTCGAACCCACTACCTAGGTCGTGAAGATCGAGTATCTTAATTCCTGGGTTAAGACCCAGGGGCAACCCTACTCGGAGTAGGAGGGCTGGTGGGTGGGGCAGACACGTTAATACCCTGGACTTGATTGAGACTAGAATGCCTCTAATTTGTATGGTGGCTACGGTAGCCAGTTTTAGTCTGACACTTGCCTACATGTGCTTGAACTGCCTGTCGTGAATGCTTGGTAGACATAAGCTCCCCATCTCAACTGTACTTGCCATCAGTGTGACCAGATGTGGTCTCTGTAATAGCTTCTTGGAATAGAGGTTATGATTGCTAGCATGGCTATCTTGCTGACTGCATACACATCTTATTAAGATAAATGGACTGTGTAAAATGCTACCTTCAAAAGGCATTCAGGTTAGCTTCTTCCCTTTTGTAAAGCTTATTTCTGACCTTTGCCCATGGTCGATGCTTAGCTGTTGAAGCTAGTATGTTACTTTCTTCTGGCCCCGACATCCACAGTACTAGCAGTACGACGATTTAGAAGGTCTAGCCAGCATGACCATTAAAGCCCTTAACGGCAAGAAGCCATTAGGTACCTTGACATAATGAAGACACAGGTGCATGATATGCATTAAACTCTAGCATGAGCAAACTATCAACTATCAGAGTCTGCTAATTGCGTTCAGCCTTCAATTTTGCTAATTTAATAGAAACTTACTGTATGTTTATAGTGCATCAAGTTGTTGAAGCACACTTTTCTGATGTTCCGGTGCATTTTGCTGTAAGTGATTGTTGGAACTAGGTATTAAACTTCGTACAGGAATTCTGGACGAGTTGATTACCAGACCCTGTCCTTTTTGTTGCAGAATTTTGAGATATTTGAGTTTTCATAGGTAGTTATCTACTTGAGGAGAGCTATTGATAGTGTGCCATGTGCTCGCATGGCTGACATAAGATATTAACAAATCAATATAAGATAGCACTGTGAGAAAGAATACATTCTGTAAAAGTGGGCTACTTGCCCAATTGTCAATTTCCAACCAGCACCCAAAAGATCCCAGAAGTCCTATTTTTCAACGACATATGCATTTTTTTGTCTGAACTTGGATTAGTAACTTAGGTGAATAGTTAGAAACAGGTTTCACCACAATATAGCAGTGGCAGTGCAAGGATTACCAGCGTGGGGAGACCCCTTCGGAAAATGATAAACTCAATGGAAATCACATCTTTATTTGATACGTGAGCTGCTGCTGTGCACCAATTGTAAGTATGGTATCTGATCATTCGTCATCATCACGGCCGTTTCTTTCTCACCATACTACAAAAAAATGTTACGTGATTCAACAGCCTTAACTGTATATCGGCAGAAGCACTCTAATGGCTATCACCACCACTGCAGTGGAAAATTAAGGATCACCCACTGCAGGGCTCAAGCCTTCAACTTTGTTTTTTGAAGAATGAATGAGCACCTTACCTTTGAGCTAGCATAGATAGCATCGTTGAGGTACTCCCCAATCATCATCGATCGACGGCGTGTCTTGACAAGTTTCATTGTGTAGAACACTCATTAGACCTTGGCAATTGACACTGGCAGTGTCAGACAGAGTAAGTCACACCCAGCTTGTACAGCAGGTCATTTTCTGGTCGTGGCTCGACCAGACTGTTCCAGAATGGCGGCAAGATCAAAAAATGACCCGAAGTTCTTAAGTGCGGAGTCTAATCTTTCCCCCTATGAAAATTATGAAGCTGCAGTTTTAAGAGAGTCGGCTCAACGTCTGGAAAATCTATCTTGTAAGAATTTAGTTGCATACTCAAAGATTGTTGAGTGAAGATGCAAGCAGCCAGGCAGAACATCTCCATCGACTCGTCAAATCGAAAGTTCATTTCTGTTTCTATATCTTTTCGATTGACGAGTAGAATAAGTTGATGTGAAAGAAGTGTTTGTTTCAATTTATTTGCTCATTGCAACGAGGGTGACTTTGTAGGATGTAGTTAGGGATCATGTCGCGCACCTCGATCTCACGATGCTGACAGAACTTGTATGCCTTTGTCCAGAAATAATCTTACCCTGCCATCTGCATTTCTGTGGGCAGCTGGTCGACCAAGTTGCAGTCAATGACAGTATCCACTTCCTGTGCTCCATGCGATGTATGATGGTGAACTTGAATTAAAGTGTGGTCGAGGAGGCATGTCACCTTAATTCTCTGGTCAGCCTTGTTAGCATTCTTTTCGGCGACCATCACTTGCTACATCAGGCTTGCATTCACCTGCTGTATAAAAAACTCACACACTGCCCATAGGTTATGCACATGACTATGCAGTTTTCTTGATCGTGTGTCTGCTTGAGATTGTACTGTCGCAAATCTACCAAAAGTAATGTTAGCAAGGATTCTTTGTAAAGCCAGGCACAAGTGTGTGCTGACGTATGGCTTTGCCACCTCCGAACTGAGCTATTGGCACGCGACCCTACAAAGCTTTGCGCATTGGCGTGCGACCCTGCAAAGCAGGGTCACGCGAGTCAGCTTGGATGTCTACCCTTTTGTTCCATGATGCATTAGGTATTTTATATTAATAATGAGCTTCATTCTGTGGTTTTGACTGGTGTGCTTAGCAAATTGACACTGGTGTAATAGTAATTTCAAGTTGTCATCATTGCTTTGCTTGCCATTGCTGTTTGCATCGTTTCAAACCCACCTGGTCCACGGCCTTGGAGGTACACGATCCTGCTTTTCCAACCTTAACAGCTTCTGAAGAAGTGCATTGGCAAAAATTATAATGATTAATTAAGTGCATCGTTGACATCTGCTTAGCCGAAGCCTGCTTATGCCGGTCATTTGTCACACGACGTGTACAAGATTTGCCAGAACTGGTTTCATTTTCAGACCAGGAAGGCTTGACCAGGTCGTCACCATGTTGGCAAATCGTGATTCGGGTGGTGCTGCAACTGGGGAAGAAGCACAGAAAGGTAGTCATCGTCGAAGGTTAGTGACTAGGTGTGACTACTGGCCTGATGAGGCTGACACCGTTATGATTGGAAGCTGACGATATATTTCTCAAACCCCCAAAAGAGTGGGTCTATGGATCACAGAGTTGCCGAGTACATGAAACTAAGCTGTAGTTGTGTTTTCATTATCTAGTCTTGTCCTGCTTTTGCATGCCTAAGCCGTTTTGCATTTCTTTCCCTGTAAAGCCGAGCTTTGTAGACTGGTGGTGTTTAGGGACCTATTTATAGTGAATAATTTTGCTACGGTAACAAGCTGGAAAAATCTTGCTGCCGAATCTCATGTTTGTAACCTCAGTTGGCATGTCTTGTTAATTCACTACTCACCGGATTATTGTCATGGTAACTTCTTCACATCAACCTTCTTGCTTCCCAACTGTACACAGTGACTCCTAACTTTTACTGTCTGCTTACGATAAGCAATGCCAATTTCAACCTGCTTCTCAACCAGGATACACTCGGTCGCATAAACGTCCTAGCAGTTTGGTCACTGCTGCTGTGACTGAAAATTTGTTCGGGAAGTAAAGAGGGTTTTCTACTATGCCTAGCATACTAAAGTTTTGCAAAGCACGTGAAAATATTTAACGACAGCCCAAAAACAAATGCTCATGCTGCTGGTATGCATGGGTTTAGTGTGACGTCGTCCCAACGCGATTCTGTATGACGTCCCTTGTCTGGCCACACATAAAGGCAACCAGCATATCTCCTGCTGTAGCACATTCCACTGAGCCTGGGATTTTCTCTAATAGTCACCACTGGTGTGGACCGAACAGTGCTTCTCGTATTCTGACACCAGCTTTACAAGTACCCATTTCTAGCTTGAGCTGCAGTGATTTCACATGTGATTTGTTGGTTATCCTGATTTATTCTTGGTTAGTTTCCTAGGGACTAGACAGTTTAGTTTATGGTAGAATTTATGTGTCAAATTGCGATTGTCGGGCTATCTCCGACCCTGATGGTTTGGTTCAAGACTACTGTCCTGTTTGGTGTCTAGCACAGATTAATTTGTTCAGATAGACTGGCTGTTGGGGTTAGCTCTCCAACACGAAAAGATATATTTTTGGCACATCGGCATTCCTTGTCAAGAATTTATCAAGTGCAAGTCAAGTACCTTGCAGATCTGCACGACTTGCTCTTTTAAAATTTCAGTAGGGGCATCTAGGGCTTGGCCTTTCGAAGCAATGGAAAGCGCAATGGAAACAAAATATTATGTAACCAAAATAATTGTAGTCTAAAATGTAAACATCGGTCAGCAAAGGACAAAACAAAGCTTGATACTGTGTTTATTCTCCACTTTAGCTTCTAGTCGTCCTCTTGCGGCTGCTAATCTTTTCGTTGGTTACTCGGCACTCATTAGTCGACAAGTTCTTGGCATGCAGAGTAACCAGTTGTACGTGCTCGGGTACAAGGTAGCCTGGTGTGCATCAGTGAGCTTAAATTTGTCCTTCCGTTTGTGTAGCTATGATAGAGCCTCCCATGTGCAAACTGGCACAAGTGTTGCCTGCTTGTATCTATCTTCAGTTTCAGCCATCAAATACTTTCCGGGTGCCTGCTTCTTTTGCAAGCTTCATGCTGTATAAGTCGGACAAATTAAGTAAAGTGGCAGCATTTTTTCTGCCTGTCTTTAAACTGCAGTTGCTATAGACCCTATTCTTTAACTGTAGGAAAGCTCAGATACCGCACCGAGTTATCAAGACAACCGAGAACAAATTAAGGGCTGGAGCTATGCCTGTAGACTCGGAGTCTGACTCTGGCGATGACTATCATGCGACAGCAGCTCGTAGCAGCCAGCCCATGGACGAAAGCGATAGCCGTCTGAATGGCCACACTGCAGAAAATAGCACCAGTGCTCACGAGATGAACGAACCTTTACCAGAAGGTAAACGAGAGAGCAATTTGCTTTTCTCTTTCATTTGCACAGGGCGTCGATAACCAGTTAACTAGCTATGCACTTTCTTTAGGAACAGTCATACTGCAGCCAGAAGCTGCCAAGGACAACAGTCCCTATGTTGGTCCAGAGTTTGGCACTACAAAATCTCGGCACCAGACCCCATCGATTCAGGCAGGAGGTTGGTACATGCCGTTTGCTGCTCGCCCAGAATATTGTGCTTACCCTTACCACTGGCGTGGGACGCCTACAAGTGACTTGCATGCCACCTGTTCCGCTCTGGTTTGCTCACTGACTTTGTATAATTATTGATTCCGAGACGTCTCAGGAAATTCTTAACCAGCAGCGCACCTGTAATTCGACGGCAGATGTATGTAGATTGGCCGAATGAATCAGTATTGTGGCTGTCGTGTGTACATTCTCTTTTAATCTCTGAAACCCATAAGGCTGATATGCCTGTTTTGTACACCAAGCAATACGATTCATTGTGGATAGCTAAATAGGGCAGGAAAAAGCCAATATTGCATTGCAGTGAATGCATTGGCTCATTGTTGCTCAATGCCCGTGTCATATATTGATCGGAGATAGCGTTACAAAATCCCCTAGGGATGCTGGCTGCTACATAAATCCAGCTCAGGGCAGCTGCATAGTTTTTATTGACAATATTGTCTCTTTTCCTTCTTAATCATTTGGATCTAATGATCTGTTTGCATATACTTGTACATCCAAGCCACTCGGTCAATAAATAGTGCACACCATACTTCCTTCACCTGCCAAGTAATGTGTATCTCTGTCTAATTTTACAAAGAATAAGCGGGAACTAGGCTTGAGAATTTTCTGTAGCGAACTGGAAAAAACTAAATGGCTTTTGATGTGCATATGGATTCAAACCTGCCCAACTGCATGATTTGAACCCACGACGTTGATCGTGAATTGGGAATATCTTGTGCATAAGTATACAAAACAGCACTAGAGTGAGAGTGGGTGAGGTAACAATTGGAAGTAAAAGAGTTCGATGTACTTCGTCTGGACTAAGAGCACACTGTAGCCCCTGAACTTACATTGGCATGTTCTTCAGCAACAGCAATTTCATCTATCGAGGTCTTGCATGTTGCCTCGAGGTACCCATGAAAGCTTTTATCAAGCACATTTATAAATGGCCCCATGCTCTGCACTGTGCACTTGTTATTTGCAGGCTGGCTGTCCTTTTTGTCCTAGCTGTGTTAAGTATTCAGCACACCCACAGACCTCGTGTGACCGACACGATTGAGGGCTTACCATTTTTTCACATTATTGGGTTATTCGGCTAACCGTGTTGCTGCTATTAGATGGCACTGAATATGGCAAGCATTGATGCCAGGTTGGAGTTTAACCGACCTCAGCCGCTATGGGGTTCTGTTTAAATAAGAGCAAGTACTGGCAACCGTGGTTTGGCTCACTGATTTAAGCAGCGTTCTGCAAATTGGTCGCGATTTTTGGTTCACCATTTTTGGCCCATGAAATTCTTGTTGGGTCATTTTGGTCGATTTTTTGTTTGCATGCATGTGCAACGACCAATCATGCCGGCCGGGTCGCATGACACAGCAATGCCTATACCAACTTAAGGCAGCAGTCTGCAGTGTTGTAATAAATAGGGTGTTGCAAATCAGTGTAGCACGTTGGAGAAATCAAGTTGGCACGGTTAGTAAAAACACAATCTACGCTTTCATTTTACACAGATAACACATGGCTGTACCAGTGCTTTGGTGAGCCGTGATGGCACACTAGGTAAGGCGGTTGCTTTTCATGACCTCGAGGTCGTGGGTTCGAATCCTGCAGTGAGCGATCCTTTATCGCCACTGCAAGCGGTGGCGATAGCCGTAAAGGCTCTCCTGTCGCTATCCAAAAGAGGCTGTTAAATCAGCTAGTATTTCTTTCTATTTTTTTTCTTTGACCGCTCCTGGCCTTCAAGCACGTCGTTCTCGTAATTCCCTTGCTGCATGTATATCTGTCATTTGCACTTTGGTGTTCGAAAGCTTACCAAATTGAATGACGTTAAACTCAGCTTTCTTGTAGTTATGAGCAAATCTTGCCAGTAATTAGAAAACTACCTCGGTCAGCCTATCTCCTTTGGGATCAGGATGCAATCGGGGTGTCCTGGTCCAATTTTACCTTTCACTAGATGACCACATCAGCTCCAAAATCGTCTACTTTCAGCTACGCACCATTGCACACATTTGGGCATGCCGAGATTAAGATACCTACCACGACCAAACTGTTCCTTGCATTATCACTACTCGCAGGTCTCCTTCGTGTGCAATAGGACGTTTACAGTTCGAGCAAAACTTATGAAGCTAAGCTTGTCTATCGTGAACTTTGCAACTTACATGGCTAAGCTCTTCTACTCCTTCTCACCGACCTTTGCTGGCTTGCCCGGTAGCAGCATTTTTACTTTAAGGTTCTGTCCCTCACTTTTAGGTCTTTTCATTCTTTTGCTCCTAAATACCTCTCCGAAATACTTCCAAATAGGGCTTTGTGTCATAAGACTCACTCTTCTGACCCAAGTCGTTTTTAGCTGCGTCTCTAGCCGACTCAATCTTTGTTTAGACCTCGCCTTTAGTTTGTATGCTCCAAAAGCCTGGAAGACACTCCCTACTGACATCACGACATCCTATGACTTGACATTTAAAAAAAAGTTAAATGTGCCTGTTTCTTAGAGCATTTGCTGAGTCCGTGTGAATAGTTTTCTGTGTGCTTATACGTGTCGACACGGCACATGTTATCGCTAACCAACAGACATGTTGTTTTCCAGCATATGCAAATTGTCTAAAAAAAGAGATTTAGTTCTCTTGGGATGCTATGCAAATAATATTATTCTTATTATTATCAACATTATTGTTTAAGCACATAATTTGAGTCAAAGGGGCACACGGACGTGTAAACAAGGCTCGACGAGTTCAAGACCAAGAGGGTTTCATTTGTTTATTGGCTGGGTAGCCAATTAAGTGACGTAGTGCCGATTGTGGCTGCTAGGTTTAGTCGCATGTCCTAATGCTAAAGGAACTTTCCTTGGCTTTTGGTTGATGAGTGGCGATGTTGCAATTCTGTGGACTGCAATGTCTGCAAAGACGTAGCTCTAGTTAAGTAATTTTTTTAGGAATTGCTCTCGCAATTACAGCCTGGTCGTGCAATGCTCTGCACCTCTCCATCGTCGTGCGCTTGATACCTTGATGGCCATTAGCTTCGGGTGATGCCTGGCTGATTATGCCTGTTATTGTTACAGACAGCATACTGAATAGAACCTATAAATGCACAGCTTGCAGCCAGCAGCTCTGCTCGTTAACCACAACAACGGTCAAGACACACCCTATGCTGAGTGTACTGCTATGCCAGGTATGTGCCAAGGAATATGCTGCACTTTTGTTTAGTGTGCTATTTCTGTTCCCATTATTTTGCACAGTATATTTCTAGAGACTGGCTATAATAGTGTAGGACTAGGTGTCTATGCTCTCTCTCTCTCTCTCTCTCTCTCTCTCTCTCTCTCTCTCTCTCTCTCTCTCTCTCTCTCTCTCTCTCTCTCTCTCTCTCTCTCTCTCTCTCTCTCTCTCTCTCTCTCTGTCTGTCTGTCTGTCTGTCTGTCTGTCTGTCTGTCTGTCTGTCTGTCTGTCTGTCTGTCTGTCTGTCTGTCTGTCTGTCTGTCTGTCTGTCTGTCTGTCTGTCTGTCTGTCTGTCTCTCTCTCTCTCTCTCTCTCTCTCTCTCTCTCTCTCTCTCTCTCTCTCTCTCTCTCTCTCTCTCTCTCTCTCTCTCTCTCTCTCTCTCTGTGTGTGTCTCTCTCTCTGTGTCTCTCTCTCTCTCCCTCTTAAGTCGAGGCAACCGTAGTGTCTAGGGAGTGTATCTCTAATAACTAAAGCAAGAAAGCATCATGCTGCAAGATGTGCACTCCCGTCACATGACAAGATGACACATTTCTGTCGAGCCTCGGGATAGCGCACTTCCTTCGAGCCTCTCTGCACTGTCTTCCTTTACGGAACTACCATGACTCAGCTAAGCGAGTCCACAGGCAGTAGTGAGCTGCTCGTTTCTACTCATCAGGTCGAGTGCGAATAACACGACTATGAGTGAGCCGTGATGGCACACTAGGTTAGGCGGTTGCTTTCACGACCTTGGTCCCAAGGTCGTGGGATCGATTTACTGCGGCGGGCGATCCTTTATCGTCACTGCAAGCGGTGCTGATAGCCGTAAAGGCTCTTCTGTCGCTATGCAAAAGAGGCTGTTTAATCAGCTAGGATTTATTTTTCATTTGAGTGATACCAAAAGACCCAAGTTGGTGTGCTTCATAGCTTTTAGTTGTTGGTGAAAGTGTCTAAATGAATTGGTTACATTTTAGAAGGCTTTATATTTTTGTAATATATGCATGTCTGGCTAGGCATTCTACTGTGAAGACTTGGGATGGTTCTCTGGCTTTCAATTTCACTTCACATTGCATGCTGTGCTTACCGTGGGCAGTTGGCTAGACATGCAACAACATTTAACTGCACAAATCAATTGTGGCTCCATCTAGCATATGACGAGTTGGCCGTAAGGGTAGAGGTTGTGGTTGCTCAAAATACCTCAAAAGACCTCAGCAGCCTGTATTCGCCCAGTATTCACCATATCCAGTATTCATGTATTCACCCAGTAGAACTTTCGGCTCAAGTGATTCTGTCTAGTATTTGTAAAAAAAAAAGTTCAAGTAAAATAGTGATAACAAATGAACTTTACTGAGGTGGATTTCCTTAATTTCTTTGGCGGATGAAGTACAAGCATGGCGCAGCCAGCCCCACCCACAGCTCAGTGCTATTTAGCTAATAGATATCAGGTGATAGGCAAGTTTAGCCAAGACAGTTGGTGCATCTATCTCAAGTGTATCTTGACCCTTTGTGGAGTTGAGGTTTTCTTTTCTCATCGGAGAGTTGCTTGGCAATAGATGTCTTATGTATTGCGATTTGAGTACTTGTGGTGATCAGCTGTTGCATAATCCCTGTGTTAACCCCCCCCCCCCAATGCTCACGTTTCTTTCTTTGCCTTAGAGTAGCTCCTGCTTGTGAAATTGTCCTCGGCTGACTTGTACTCGTTTTGCTACGGTAATGAGTTTGATTTGTTTCTAGACGTGTTTCAACTTTTATGAGAGTGGCGAGTTTGACCGTGATAAGAATGGCTATGACGAGCAGTGTCGCTGGTGCGGGCAAGGTGGTAACTTGATCTGCTGTGACTTCTGCAAACATTCATTCTGTAAGAGCTGCATAAGAAAGAACCTGGGCAGAGATCATCTTCTCCAAGTTCTGGATGCAGGTAGCCTACTGCTGTGCCTTACCTTGTCTCACTCTTGCTTGTTACAGACGCAATTTCCATTTGAGCTGCAGTCGTCAGTGACTCTATACCTTTTTGCTCATTGTGTTTCCTGTGAGCAGCTGGACTGTGACCCTACTATAGGGTAGTCCTTATTGCCTACTTAAGCAGGGCGATAGTCGGCAATACTCTTCTATCTATGCACTCACCCCCAATAGTATTGAGGTGCATTAGACACTGTTTATTTAGCTATTAACTCAGCTATTCGCCACTGAAGGTCCCCAGCTGTGTGAGCCGACTTTTACATGAGCCCAATTGTTAACCTGCCAAATAGACTCACTGTCGATGACCCCCTTGAAGATATTGGTCGGCAACAAGATTACACCTTGCCGACTGGGACGACATTTGATCTTTCAACGTGTCAGAACGTGAATTAGTTCTTACCGCCTGATTTCCTTACTTATCATCCAAACTACTCAAGCTTTTCTATGAGCGCCTTGTAGGTTCATTCACTTCCTGCATGGAAATGCTCGTACCCATTTCTCTCTCGCCATGGCAAAGACAAAGGAACTAAACAGCAAAATCAAAGGTCAGATCGTTTCGTTTAAGGTGGGTCTAGGCAACTGAGAACGGCATCAGAAGCTTGGTATCAGCAACGAGACAGTCAGGTACAGCCTAAAGAAATCTTTTCAGGCTGGTAGCCTGGACGTCTTAACAGGCTGTGGCGATGCCGCATGCGATGGCAGAACGGGACGATCCGTCCATCAAAGCCAGCTGCGCTGGGTCCTACTCATAGGAAAGCCCCGCTTCGAGGTCTTACCTAGGTATTTGGAAGAGGCTGCCGGAAAAGCTGTTGGTGCCAGTACGGCTCGTAGGAGGCTTTCAGAGCATGGCATTTGTAGACGAGTCAGGAAACGCAAGCCGTTAGATAACTTAAGACAACGAAAAACCACCTGCTGTAGGCACCTCAAGACACCTGATGACTGGACCCGGGTATAATCGTGATCCGCGGATATGGCAAATGAAAGACTTTCGTCAGCTGTAGAAAAGGAGAAGAGTACCACCTGGGCTGCTTACAGGCTATGCTCAAGTATCATGGTAGAGGTGTTCTTGTTTGGTCAGGGTTTTTTGGCGTTCGGCATCACTCTTCACTTCACTGCAATAACAGGATAATGGATGTGAACGTGTACGTAGACAGTGTCTTAAATATTGGGTTGCCCTTTGCCAGAACTTTGGTGGAGAAGAACTACATTTGGCAAATGGATAATGACCCCAAGCATGCTGCGATGGCGACATGGTTATTCCTTGCATACGATGGTCTTTGAGGACTCAGCCAAGCCAATATCTCCGTCTCAACTGTATTGAGTATCTGTGGGATAGGTCGGAGTACTCACTGGGAGCCGAGAATTGTGTCATCGTATCCCGACCAACTGGACAGGCTGCACAACTCCGGATGATTACTAAAAGCTGATTCAATCAATGCCTAGTGAATACAGTCATATAGAATATGGGTTGTCTGACCTCATTGATGTATGTATATATATATTTGTGCATGAATAACCTTAATTCTATAATATATAATAATTAAACTTTTTCGCACGTATGTTTTTTTGTGGTTAAACGAATTAACTCAATCGGCTAACGGGATAGCAGCTTGCTGGTGGTATCCGTTGGCCCTCGGCAATCCTGTTGCATTTGAATGTGCAAGCAGCTGCCTGTAAGCAGTTTTTTGCCTTCCGGTTTTTGCTTTGTTTTTCTTTATGCAGCCCGTGGTTCGATTTTAAGACTGCTTGCCGTTGACTTACCGTGAGGTGGGCTCTGGTGTCGGTCAGATCGTTCTCGACCAGGGATGCAATCGACACTGCCAAATGTCTAACGGGTACAAGCTTCGCTTGCTCTCTTCTTTTTTTTTTAGATAAGTGGAAGTGCCTGTGTTGCAACCCCAAACCGCTGGCCTTCCTGATGCAGGAATGCTCACTCCTCGTTGCCAGCATCACTCCAGCCGGCGGAGGTGGAGCCGGCGGTGCCACCGCTCATGCCGGTTCTGCCAGCAGCGACGCTGTTTCGCGCCGACCCGTGAGGCGTGCTGCCGCGAAACCGACCGCGGCTTCGGCGGTGGCATCAGTCGCTAGCACGCCGACCGCGGCTGGTGCCAAGACACCGTCTGCAAGCGGTGCAGGCAGCAGCGGTGCCGACAGCAGGAAGATCGCTGGCAAGCAGTCAGGAAACCCTGCTGTCGTTGCGGCGAACTCAAAGGTCGCAGACTCGAGCAAACAGTCGTTGACGACCGGCGGCAGGCCGGCGTCTGCCAGTTCGAAGTCGTCGTCGTCAATCGCAGCGACCGCTGGCGTCGCCAGCTCACCCGCGGCGGCCTCCTACTCTGCTGCCGCTGCTGCTGTTGGTCGCTCGATGCAGGTGCAAGCGAGCAAGAGATGCCCCTCGGCCACGGCCGCCGCCTCGTCTGCCGTCGCCCCCATCATCGTCCCGCTGGGCATCGTGCCGCGAGCCGCCATTCGCGGCAGCCGCACCACGTTTCCCGAGCTGGTGCACCGTCTGTCCGAGAGCATGATAAAGAGGATAAAGAAGAAGCTGGTCGGCCTGCAGCCCAGCAACGATGTCAAGCTGCTCGTCGAGGAGGTGTCGCTCGAAGAGCTTAGCTCGCCCATGAGCGTTCGCCGGCGCCGACTGTACGAGGTGCCCTGGGAGCGGCTCGGCTTCGCGGCGCCACCGCCGGAGCCCCTGCGCGCGTCCGCCCTGACTACGTCCGGCCCGGCCACGACTGCGGCCGGCCTGACTACGTCCGGCACAGCGATGGCGAGCCCGGCTAGCGCACCGGCAGCCTCGCCGGTGCAGAGCAGTGCGACCGCGACGGATGCGGTGGGAGCGGCGGGCAAAGTGAGAGCGGCAGCCAGAGTGTCGCCGAGCAGCGAGCGTGCTTGTCTGTGCCACGTCCCGCGTGAGCGATTCCTGTATTGTTCTCGCTCGCCGTAGGCTCCGAAGCCTCCAGCTCAGCGGCCTCCAGCTCAGCGGCCGGCGACAGGGTCAGGAGCTGCGGTGGGTGACGCATCTACTCAGAGGCCGTCAGCTTTCCTAGGGCAGCAGCAGTTGTCGGTCGATGGTAAGTGACCCTCGCGTGGCTCCGATATGCTCTTGCTTGAAACATCGATTGCCACTTTAGAGCGTTCCTCGTGTGTACCGCTGGAGACTTTCCAATGGGATGCACTTTGCAAACTGCCGACACCCATATTCTCAAGTGTGCCGACAGCTAGTCAAGCCCACCTGCCAGTCAAAGCGAGTGTGTACCGTTTTTCTCTCATCTTTCTTACTTTGTGTTCGTGCTGTTCAGATTTAGGGCATTGAGTTAAGACATCACTCTTAGGTATCCTGTTTACACCAGGGCGGTTATAGTAGGATTATGAGGAATCACTTAGTGACTCGGAGGTGCTTGGGGTTTTGGGGTTTTGTGGTTTCTTAGCAGCATCCCAGTCAGTTGTGTAGTGCTGTTTTTTGTGTGTGAGGCCCTCTAAATTACCAAGACCTATTTGTATAATGATGAGTTACTGCTCTCGATGCTAGTTAGAACGATGACCTGGAAGTGTCACCATTGGCACACTCGGTCCAATTTTAGTAGATTTTCGCCTTGTGATTACATACGTGAAACGATTAACCTTTTTATGTACTCAACCTGCTCAGACCGTAGCCTGCTCAGACCGTAGCTTTCAAGATGGTTTGGCAGTATGATGTCAAGTGCTAGACTGCAAGCAGGAGTGAAATGATGTTTTTTCAGGCATGAGCATCGCTGACATCATAAGTAAGCTTAAAAGGCGAGAGCTTACTGATGCTGAGAGCACTGCCAATAGATTTCTTCATACACTGGAACAAGCCAAGGTTAACTTCACCGAGTTGAGGAAGGAGATTCATGCAATCAAGCAAGCAAAGATTCGCCACAACCAGGAGGTAGGCTCTCTGTGACATCTTCTGCTCCAGCTGTGCTATTGAACCATACTATTTTAAGCAGTGAAAAATTAACTGAGACCATGTTCCTGGATATCTGTCTGCTGGCACGGTCTGGACCTCTCCTCTCCATGCCTACCACTAACTGGCGGAGATCAGGCAGCAGACTGGTACTTTGTGGGAAGGGGGTGTCGAGCAGGCACGGCTGTCATCCTACCACCCACATTCAGGCCTGAGGCACAGCAAGAATAAGCAGCCCGGGGAAGTGCCAGACCTCGACCCCTGCCAGAGGATGACACTCATCGGATGGCCGAGGCGTTTTGAACGAACAAGCGACACTCCTTCAGACCGGTCCTTGGCGATCAGGGTATTTCCTCGTTTGCAAGGCCTGGCATTCAGTCCTTCTCCCCACAGTTCATGTCAACCTTCCCATAGGTCAGCAGAGGTAGGTTTGCTGCTTTTGATGAAGTATTCAGCATGTCTTTCATGAATTGTCGATTCACTCGCTGCTCCTTTCTCTCGGCTTAGAAAGTGTGCTCGACGGTGGACTTTTTCAGGTGTGCAGGTCCTGATGGCCTCCCAAGGTACCTTAGCAAAGCGAAAAAGTTAGTGTAGCCAGTACTGAATTGGTCGTTCTCGATCTTGCTTATGTGGAGTCTTTCAATGAGCAGCTGTTTAGTTGACTGGCTTGCTGGGCTCTGTTTGCGATCTTTTTTGCCTTAAAACATAAGAGGCTGAAACTGTTCCACTGCTACTGCTGCGTTTACACTATTGGCTTTCCCCTTTACCGAAGCCGACTTTCCCTCTGATCAGGTTGTTTACCCTAGCGATGCAGGGAAAGCCGGTGGTCGACTTAGTTCTGCCCGCAACTGCCTGCTCAATTGTGGAAGGTTGGATAAGACGAGGATTACCCATAGAAGCCACCTGGCCAATACCTGCTGAAAATTTGGCCCGTGGGTAAGGTGTTTGCTTTTGACGACCTCGGTCGTTTGCTCGAGCCCTGTTGCAAATGTAATGCGCCTGGATAGAGATTCAGCTGTCTTTGGGCGCTATACAATTTTTTAAACGAGTTAGTAGCTGCAGTCATTATTGTAGACTAGTATGAAAAGAGAAAGAATTACTTGAAAGGTGCACATAAAAAGATTTGTCATTAAATTGTGTATCGTTAATTAATGTCCACCGTTTAGGATGTGTGGGTGCTTTCCATGTACATACGCACGCGCTCTCTTTGTAAGGGTGGGTGAAATTGTGGCTCTAACTGACTTCGCTCCCTGAATTGGCCGAGAGGTAAGGCGCTCTTCTTTAATGACCAAGGTCATGGGCTCGAGCCCTGCAGCGTATGTGAAGACCCCGATAGAGGTTAGGTTATCTTAGGGTGCTATTCAAATGAAATATTATTTTAATTTTTGACGAGATAAACTCACGCTTGTCATCGTCAGCCATTGATCTTTTGCTTGTGGACGTACACGAATGACACTTCCTGTTGTTTTGTGGTCAGCTGGTACGAAAAGGAGACTTAAAGAAAAGTTGGAGCTGCTTGTACTTCTTTTCAGTAGTCTGATTTTCCACCCCCCCCCCCAAGATCCACTAACATAGTCACCCAGAGGGAAATCGGCGCCGAGTTATGAGGCAAGTCAGGAGTGTAAACAGATGTCAGTAAGACTTGGCCACTGACTAATATCGCTGGATGAAGCCGTGCTGTCGGCAGTGAGTGCATCCCAGTTGTCAGCTAGAAGCCAACAAACCAGGCTAGTAGCACGAAGCATAGGCGTACGTATATGTAAGAGCGCTGAAACTTGATTTGTTTGTTGACAGCATTGAGCAAGATCTCTTGTTTTTCTACCCTTGCTCGGTATTATTTCAGACCATGCATGCACCAACCAAGCGTTCAGGGCAGCAGCCACAGCATTTCGAAACAGAAGTCGCGTTGCATGCCAGGATCAGGGCTGCTCTCCTCGATCATCTGCAAGTGGTCTATCAAATCTGCTTGAGCAGCACGAGGCCTGTTGGTGGAGATGTGCCGAGTGTGACGCCGGTAAGGTGCTCACTGATCCGTGCACTCGGCCTCGCAGTGGATGCTGAAGGTGCTTGCAGAACCTTGTCATGCATGTTATACTGTAAACTGTGTGCTTGTGATGTGGCATGCAGCCTGGCCTTTCTGCATTATCATCTCGCTGTTTTACGTCCTGCAGCAGTCGATTCTATTCGAGCCAAATCAGTCAGGACAAGATGACAGTATGCGCAGCAAAAGCTGCTCTTTGGTTGCTGTTGCATAGCTCTACCGGTGCTTGTATCAGCTCTTGGCCCAAGAGATAGGTAGCACATGCAGTCTTTAAAAAAAAAAGCGAGACTCGACGTGGGCTTTTAATTGCAGGCTGCCGCTTCTGCTGCTCCTCTTCGTCCTCCCCCTCCTTCACCAACTCCCGCTGCTGCAACTGAAGAGGATGTTACCAGCGACGAGTACATTGACTTGATTGACTATGAGCGGATGAAGAAGTCTGGTGGCCAGGTAGCCTCGACTCCATCGTTGGCCGGCAACGCAGCACCGGCGACCGGCAACTCGTCGAAACAGGTAATGCCGAAGCCGCCAGTTGTCGTGCTATGCCAAGGAATGGTTTAGGCATCTTTACTAGTGTGCTCTGTCTTTAATGAGCAGTTGTCGATCGTGGCAATTCCTGTTTACATCGGCTCGGTATTAAAGCTGCCCCGTGCAAATAGCCTTACTTCTCCAGCATTTGCACGTGAGTTTCGAGAAGCAATGTTCAGGTCCCATCTGCCTTCTCTGGCTGCTGCTGCTTAGCGCATGCAGTGGCAGCACTCAGTCTGTCTCTGCCTGTGCGCATGTCTGCTGGCACCGGCTCGTGCGCAAGAGCGGCAGCACGTAGTAGCAGCTCTCCGTCAGGCAGGACTAAAAGTATACACACACCCGACGATATGCTAGAGGTGGCTGTGCTGCTAAACATGATTGAGCAGACTGTGGAGTGGGCCCGATTATTATCGTTCGCGTGACCTATTCTTTAGTTCAGAATTCCCTCGACTGTTCTCGCGAGTTTTGTACTTCGCTTGGGAAGCGCCGGATTTTGTCAAGCCATTCGGGTGTACCGTACCTCGTGCCAGGCCTTCACGGTCTGGTACAAGGGAAGGCCCTCTCATCCTCAATTTGGAGCTCAACTAAATGCCGATGCTCCAACGAAGCTGTCACATCTGGAATTACCTGCCTATTAGTGAGAATCTGAATAGAAATACGTCGATGTACCCGGAACTCTTAGGCTATGCAGCTCTTGCTAAATCATATTTTATCATTCGGGAGGTGCCACAGAGTTTAAAATAAATAAATAAAACTCATTTGTATAGCGCCCCAGGAGAACTTAATCTCTACTCAGGCGCTTTACATATGCCTCGGGGCTCGAGCCCACGACCTCAGCCAGACCTTGGCCGGGGCGAGCGCCTTAACCGCTGGACCAATCCAGCTCGGCGGTTAACCAGCATCCAACGAGTTGACTAGGATCCAACGTAATGGATGCAATTCTGTTGTAAGCTACACGAATGCATTGCACGGCTGCATTAAATTTACTCGATTGTGGACGAGTGGTATTTAATTGACCCTTCCGTATCTGCTTTTCGATCGTTTATTTGATATTGCTTGCCATTTCGTGTGACCGTTTTCTGTAGAGCGGCAGCCAATTTGCCTCACTTGCAGGGTTGGCACGTGAAAGCTGGCGTCGTACCATGCCAGGTCCCCGAATCCTCTCTCTCTGGTTTCAGGATATGCATGCCAGCGCAGCTCGATCGTCACCTTCTACCTCTGCCGCTGGTAGCTCGTCGGTAGTGAAGAAAGGTGGCTCAACTGTGGCGTCGGCTGCTGCAGGGACAAGCAAGTCTGGCAAGGGCAGGAAGGACAGTGCAGACAATGTAGCTTCCGTGGGCAAGCACCACGTGCTTGTTGTTGACAGCGATTCGAACGAAGACGATACAGCTGCCAAGAAGCAGTCCGCCCTCCAGTCTCCTGCAGCCACCTCTGCCGACGACACCGACGGCGGCAACTCGACGGAAGCATCGAGCAGCAGCCGAGCCGGTGCTGCAAAGAAGCTGCCCCAGAAGGGCAAGCCGGGGCAGCCGGCAAGCGCCGCCCACGGTGACCGCACGCGAAGCGGTGGCAGCTGCAAGCCTGCCGATTCGCATTCGACGGCCGGCCGTCTGCAGGTCGATGAGGACGACGACGACGTTGAACCTGCCGAGGGAAAATCGACTGGCAAGTCTGCCGCCGCCTCGCGAGGCGCAGCTGCCGCAGGGAATTCCGTGCCGCCAGTGGATGCGCCGCTCGGTGCCAACGACCAGGCCAAGCTGGAGCTGCTCGACGACATGTACGACATGTCTGACGACGACGACGACGTCAACGATGGGGACGACGACAACGACGAGGACTACACCCTGTCGCATGCCAAGGCGAAGCAGCGACTGACGTCGTCCAAGCGCAGCCAGTCGGCAGCCAACAGGGACGTGCGCATAGCAGTGAAGCGGGTCGGCGCCGACGGTGGCAGCGACTCCGAGCCGGGCTCTTCTGCGCACAAGCCAGCGGATGCCGCGTACGTGAAGCTCAAGCTGCTGAACCCTCTCGAGATCCAGAGCATCCGGGCCGAGCTTAAGCTGCGAGCTGCGAGTCGTGTTGCCAAAGTGAAGAAGCAGCAGCAGCACGACTCGTCCAGTGAGTGCGGCTCTCGTGCCGAGAAGCAGCTGCGCAACTTGTCACGGATGGTCGTGAGTGTCAAGCCCGAGCCCAGCAGCAACGGTAAGCCGAGGGGGGCGATTGCCAGCCACTGCGAAGCGGTCGTGGTGCCGATGACGTGTCCTCTGCGCACGTGGCTGCCCTGCTGTGGTGTCTCTCGGTTATGACGTTGGATGACTCTCGAGTGCAGTGACCTGCCATGTCGCCGGATTTTTTCACTCGCAATGTAGCTGCACTACTTGTGACTCACTTCTTTTCTAGTAATGGCAGTGGTGGTTCCACTGCTGCTGCTGCTATTCTGTCTCTTCAAAGTTCAGCTATCGGCCTATGTTTGAAGAGAGACTGCAAAAAGAAGCGGTGTGCTATCCCTTTTGGTCATGCTTTCTTTATAGCATCTGTGCCTAGAAAGATATTCAGCTCTCTTAGGGTGCTATACAATTTTGTTATTGCTAAAGTCGTTGTGCACGAGCCCACTGCCCCACAAGCGGCAGGAAGCGCCTTGCCGGTTTTTGGCCGAGTTTGGCCGTCTAAGCGCCCGAATCACGGCCTCACATTTGTGCTCTGCCTCAGCTCCGAGGGGTGCAGCAACTTACCGAACCCTTTCTCGTTCTTTGGTCTCTCTTAGGATGTCAGAAATTGCATATCTGCCGGGCTGAGAGCCTGTCCTAGTTTTCTTTCCTTAAAGCTGTGTCTACACTGTCAACGTTCGGAGTTAAGACACCCGCAAGCTTGTCTGAAGTGTCAACGTTGTCAGGCTGTGGCTGGTACATTCAGTCTGTCTTGGCAACAAGAGAGATCTCGGAAGTTTGGAGGTCGTAACGTTTCTTGTTTGGCGGCAAATGGAAATTGAGCCGAGGTAGTCCACAGACACCTATCCGAAGCCCTCTGTACACACATGTCTATGAAAATTCTATGGCCATTCTTCTAGAAGCAGCTTTCTTTATCAATAAATTTTCTTTAGTCTGAATTCTAAAAGTCCCGTGGACTAGTCTTTCCGCGCATTGGGTCTGTGAAGGCGGCATCCGTGTTTCTTTTTGGGTCTGTTTTTAATTGGTCGGCTGCCTCAACAGTCTTCGAATCTACTGCCAAGCAGTAGACAGTCCGGGCAGTTGGTCGAACATGGCCCATGAGACTCGGATCTTTCTCATCAGCCACATTTGCCCACCCATTAACAGTCCAAACGGATTACGTGGCCTCAAGTTCTTTGATGTCTCGGCTCCAAACGTTTGCCAGTGTAGACTGTCAGCCTCACCGTGCACATCCTCAGCTGCGCAGCCTGGCCAGATGAAGCTAGCTCTGAGCTTACTTGCTCGGGCCTTCTCATTTTTCTCAGGCGATGCACTGCAAGGTCAGGACGAGGTCTCGTCCACTGGTGACCAGAGCTCCACCGAGGGAGAAAGTAAGGAGGCCGACACAGCAGCTGCTGCTGCCGCCGCCGGTGGCAGCGGCAGCACCGAGGTTGAGCAGCCTAAGGGCGTCCATAAGAAGTCGAAGAAGCAGTGCACTGCCAATGCCTACGGGAGTGCTGGCCGGTCGTCGCTGCCGTCTAGCGAGGAGGCATCGTCGGACGACACCGGGAGCGAGTCGGACGCCGTCGCCAGTGACGTGAGTGTTCGAACACGCACGTGCCGTTGGCCTGGACAGGCGCCCACTTGCACCTGCTCTCGCACGGTTACGCTCTCTTTCCGCCGCGCAGGCCGATGGTGCTCTTGCAGCGCGGTCGGGGGAGCCAGCCGCGGGTGCCGGAATTGGTGACGACGCTGCGAACGATAGCAACAAGGCGGCTCTGAGGTCGCTGCTTAGCGAAGGGCTATTCGACAGCAGTCTGGAGGACGTGGCCAACAGCGACTCGGGTAGGCATCGTGCCGTGCAAATGGTCGTGCCGACCGAGGGTGCCACCACGCACCCACCCACCCACCCACCCCTCTACCTCTCCCTAGCCGGCATTGCGGCCCCTGTCGTGCAATGGTGCGAGCAGCAGCATTGTGTCATTCCGTGCTCCGCCACCCGAGCAGTCTGTTCGTCCGGTTGTCGTTGCTGCTCGTGAGCACATGATCCCGGCAGGTCTTCCACACAGCTGAGCCCGTTTGCTCTCGTACGCTTACAGACGAAGTGCAGCAGCCTGTCAAGAAGCGGCGGCGCCTCGCCTCGGATGAGGAAGGTTCGGCAGCGGAAGCAGCAGCATCCGACGGTGACACTCGGGACAATGCAAGCAGGGCCTCGGGCGATCCCGGCGGCAGTTCCGATGGCACCAGGAAGGCCACCCATCCTCTTCTGAGGAAGAGATTGCCTCAGGGCGTCGGTTATAGCGACAGCGGCGGTGAAGGCGGCAGCCCGGCTGCCAAGGGCCTGGGTGAGAGCGAAGCTAGTTTGGATGATGCCGAGAGCGGGTCGTCGGCAAAGCAGAATCTTCACGAGACTTCTAACATGTGAGAGCCTCCTTTGCCTTCCCCTTGGCAGAGGCGTTGGCGGCGCTTTTTTGTTGACCGAAGCGGCGCTGGCGTTTTCATTCCTTGTCTATCTGCAGCACATTAATAAAATGTGTGCCTGTAATCATTTATAATTGTATTTTATCTCTTGCTCGCATTAGTCCACGGGTTTCGTATTCGACGGGTCTTCCTGTCGGTGAATGTCTTTCGTGTGTGTGTGGAGGGGGAGTGTGAGAGCAACACAGGATGCCTCTAGCTGCTGTTCGTAACATTGGGCTAACGGTCCAAGCACAACGCCTCAGCTGCACCTTGCGACCATAGCCTGCCGGGTTAACTTGCTGGAGTGGTGCAGTGCTAAATGCTCTCTTGTTATGATAACTAGCACCATTATAGCAGAGATGAGGCTGTTGTAAGGGTGTTGATTTGACTGATGTTCACTTGCTCAAAACATGGTTCAAGCTGTTGCTTTGCACATGGGCACTTTCGGTTTGAATATGGGCACTGGATCTATACATGGCATGCAGACTAGCTGCCGAGCAGTTAGTCCATAGGCCACAGGCTGCTGCTGCCGAGCCCCGTGCTTTGGTTTAAGCCGCTACAGCTGCAAACCGAGACCCAGCTTTCTGATCATGCTGGGTGGGGGAGGGTGCATGCTTTGCACTGATCTCGGCTTTGTCGGGCGATGCCGACGGCTTGCTGTTTCGTGTTAGGTGTGGCAGTGTTGTTCGTTATGCAAGAAGCTCATTACGCTGACGAAGTGGTCAGTTTCCATTGGCTGCACGGGCCAGTTGAGGCTGCATTCTTATCGTCACATCAAAAATGCCCTCCATTGCTGCAGAGGGTCTCTGGGTCGCCCTGCCTGCATGCCAGTGGGCTGCAGCCTGCATGCCGGTGGGCTGCGTACTGTGTGCCAGTGGGCTGCTCGAGTCGCATTGTGTGCGAATTTGCACTGTTCCCAGATCAGAAGCTGACGGGTGGCTCCGGTATTCAACTCGGCAACCGATCATCATTGGCTGGCGTTCAGAGGCGCTGGCAGTGTGCTGGCTGCGCTAATGCTGACTGCTCGCACGATATGTTTATGTCGAAAAATCCAGCCGAGGTGCCCAGGTCGAGCCAGCCTGTCAAAGCCTCACCGAAAGCTGCGCTTGGTTGTTCTCAGGCCGAGGAGCACCGAGTCGCGGAGCGATCACTCGAGCGATTCAGACTCGGAGCAGCCCGGTCGAAGAGCATCAAAGGAGAGTAAGGGCAGCAGCCCCACCGCCGCGAGCGACGACGATAGTGACGGTGTCGTGGGTGGTGGTGGCGGTGGTGGCACAAAGAAAAGGCTCCGCCTGTCGTCTAGCAGCAGCGGCAGCAATGATACTGGAGCAGCTGCTGCCAGGTCTTACAAAGCGCCCAAGAGGCGACGACGCGTGAACCCTCTGGACTCAACGGACACGGCCGAGTCCTCGTCTGGTGCTGAAGGCTCGGAAGTTGATAACGTAGGTACCTTCTACAGTGTTGTGCATACTGCCATCGTCGTTCAGCCGCTTAGCAGGCCACTCACTAGCCGGCTGCTGTCCACAATGGGCACTGAAGCACACACTGCTTTGCACAACCGCTCCCAGCCTCCAACGGAATTCACTTGGGCATTTTTTGCAGAGCATATTGACCTCATGAAAAGCCTGCATGGTTTTTGGTTTATTCACTGAGGTCGTGAAGATCGATGATCGTACGCCAGATCGAGAGTGTTGATTACACTGGTCAGCATTGAAATCGTTACTTACTTAAAAGGCCCTAATCCATAGTATTTAGGTGTGCGGAACACGAATATGACCATACCTTTTTTACTTGCTCTCGTTTTGAAGATATTTCAAACCGTTCACTTTCTATGTTTCACCGTGTAAATGTATCCAGTAGGACTGCAGCAACATCTTAAATAAGCTTAGACTGATGTAATATTGCATCGCATTAGACTGATGTAATATAGGAACCCCTTTCCAGAATAACGTCATGCACATATCATCCAGAGTTGATTGCATCATTTTCTGATGCAATGCAACACTGCTGCCAGGCAGCTGCTGCAGTAAGCTGATGTCATAAAGCCCGGTTGGAAAGGTTGCACATTTAAATATTTCAGACTTTGTGCGAGACAGTTTAAGCTACTGTTACATTAAAGTGTTGTTATTTTATCCATTAAGGTGCAATACAGAATATTAATGCCTCGAAAGTGCATTACTATCGTGGACATTGTTTGCTATATTTGTGGGGAAGTGACATTTGCCAACCAGTTGAAAGTACCACTTCTCAAGTGAAGAAGGCATATCTTTACTTCGGATGCAAGGTTGGTGACCAAGACCAGCCCTGGGCCCCTGTATATATACTGTTCTACATGTACAACACAGCTTTCACAGTTGTTGAATGACAAAAGACCATCGATGCAGTTTTCAGTCCCCATGGTGTGATTATTGGTAGACTCTTCGAAACTGAGTCTTAAGGCTCTGCTTTTGCACAATGGAAACCGTCTTCCATCTATTCCAGTAGTGCACGCTGTCCACATGAAAGAGACATACGATAAGTTGAAGCAGCTACTGAATTCCATCGAGAATAACAAGTGCAGGTGGCACCTCGGTGTTGATTTGAAGGTAGTTGCCCTTTTAATGGGACTGCAGCAGTGAAACACAAAATACATGTGTTTCTTATGAGAGTGGGATAGCCGAGCAAGGGAATTGCACTACTTTCGGATGGAATGGATTCGCAGACAAAATGTACCAGTTGGAGAAAAGAATATCTAGCATCCGGCTCGGGTTGAGGCTCCCAAAGTCCTGCTATCACCCCTTCACGTCAACTAGGTTTGATGAATAACTTCGTGAAAGCCATAAATCGGACTTCGCCAGCTTTCTGATACATGCATGAAGAATTCCTTCGACTCAGCGAAGCAAAGATTAAAGAGGGAGTTTTGTGGGTCCTTAGATTCAAGAGCTCTTGAAAGATAACCGGTTCAACAGCTTGCCGCAGAGTGATGCAAGACACGCATGGAATGCTTTTCGCCTAGTGGCTACAAATGTTCTCGGGAATGTTTGGGCAAAAAACTACAAGGAACTAGTAGAAGACATGCTGATGCAATATCAGAAACGTGGCTGCAATATATCTTTAAAGATCCGCTTCCTTCATTTCCATTTGAATTTCTTCCCTGATAACTGTTGTATGGTTAGTGATGTAACCATCCTCTGGACCCTATTCCCACTATCCTGCTCCTACGCTGCATTGATCTGTTGCTGCCATGCATAACCAACATCATTGATATGTCATTAGCCTCAGGTCATGTCCCAGCACCTTTCAAAAAAGCTGTAGTCAGACCACTTCTCAAGAAAGCGACACTAGACCAAGAGAACTTGAGCAACTACCGCCCAGTCTCCCTTCTACCATTCCTATCTAAGGCACTGGAATGGGTCGTGGCAGACCAGCTCAACTCATATCGAAGCTTCAAACTTTGCCAGTAAGTTCCAGTCTGGCTTTAGAGCTAATCATTCCACAGAGTCAGCATTGCTCAAGGTATACAACGACCTACTTCGGAATGCAGACATGGGTAGAGTGTCTCTGCTTGTTTTGCTCGACCTGTCGGTAGCTTTTGTCTACTATCGATCACAAAGTTCTTCTAGAGCGACTCTCATCTCGCCTGGGCATCACTGGCACTGCTCTGCAATGGTTCAGGTCCTATCTCAGTGGGAGACTCCAAAGTATTGACGTGAATGGACAAAGATCATCTGAGGTACCTCTGAAATATGGGGTACCTCAGGGCTCCGTGCTAGGTCCGGTCCTTTTCACCGTTTATACTCTCCCTCTCGCTGATGTGATTGCCATGCACAATCTAGGCTTTCACTTCTATGTGGATGACACTCAGTTGTACCTTTGCTTTGATCTCTCCCAGCCTTCGAGCACCTCAAATTCTCTAAACTCACTTGATGCATGTATTCATAACATCCACACATGGATGGCAGCAAATTTTCCTAAACTAAACGATGATAAAACTAACTTACTAGTTATGGGCAAACCCTGTATGATTCAGAAATGGGAAAGGCTGACGCTCAAAGTTGGCTCTGCCAGCGTATCTCCAGTTGAATCAGGTCGAAATCTAGGTGTCATATTCCAAAGTGACCTCTCGTTAGACGACCATATCAGCTCCACAGTCAAATCTGCCTACTTTCAGCTACATAACATTTAGCTAAAATTCGGGCTTGTTTAGATAAGGATACCACGTCTAAGTTGATCCATGCATTCGTGACATCACGTCTCGACTTCTGCAACTCACTGCTTACTGGCCTACCAGCATGTGCGATCAGGCGATTGCAGCTAGGCTTGTCTGTCGTGAGCGTCGCAGTTGCCACATCACACCACTTTTCGCCGACCTGCACTGGCTACCAGTCAAGCAATGGATTGACTTCAAGGTTTTGTCGCTCACTTTTAGGTCCCTTCATTCTTTGGCCCTAGCCCATCTCTCAGATCTACTCTCCCACCAGGCCAAGCATCGTACCACCCACTTTTCGGAATCCAACAGTCTACCAATACCTCGTACAAACCTCAAATCCTTTGGAGACCGTGCATTTACTTCGTATACTACCAAAGCCTGGAACTCCCTCCCGACTTGAGTCAGAACATCCCCTGACTTGACCACATTTAAAAAGAACTTGAAAATACACCTATTTAGGACAGCATTTAGTGGGCCCCTGTTACTCGTCCTTGATGTGCTTATGCATGCTGACACTGTGCATGTCACCCCTAACCATGTTATTCATGTTGTTTGTTTATCAAGTATGATATTACTCACCATTCCTGTGCATTTCCCTTTGCAGTTTGTGTAAAGCCCCTAGAAAAAGATTGAGTTCTCTGAGGGCGCTTTATCAAGTGCATTTTTTTAAATATTATTATAACCCAACAATGGAACAGAGATACCAGGGGGAATGGCCCACTACAATTCTGACTGACTACTGCTGGACACTCCCCAGAGATGCTCCCGATCAGCTGTACAAGATACAGGTGTAGAAATCAAAGAAGTAGTCTATGACGTCATTCTTTGTAAGCATTAACCGTAGGCCTATCACTATTGGTAAGCATTTGGTGGTGTGCACATTAATTTATTGCAGATTACAAAAACGTAGAGCCAATTCTGCAGTATGATTGTCATATCATATGAACGCATAAAATTGATAAGAAATGACCTTATTTTGTTTCAGTAACATGAATTTTGTAAAAATTTGTTTTACCTGTGTTAATTACTCTTTTAGTTCTTAGTTATGCAGCACCCCAGACACACGGCAACTTTGACTCCGGCAAGCGAACCGTTGTGCTGAGGCTGGTTGGAAAAATTTTAAAACGAGAATAAATAAATTTCGATTGGCAGGAAATGTGACATCTGTACGGGGTTGCCGGGTCTGCATCTGCAAGTTGAGCCACCGAACCTGCATTTGCAGTGGCCCATCGTGTATTTCCTCAGGGAAAGCGAGAAAGCTCGGAAGGCACGTATTTCGTCTGTGCGTATGCTCAATGCACCGAACCAAGCTGTATCAGTCAAAGGTTGATGAGCCCTCCTGGTTTTAAAAGTGGAGCCGAGTTGCTCGCTTGCCCCGATGCCAGTAAGAGAGCTGACCGGATCTTCGGAAAGTTCATCCCGACAAGGGTATTACTAGGTTTGTCCGATAAGTGTCGTGGTTTGCTGTAGACTTGAAAGGGCAGTTATGCTGATAACAGATGATGCTCAAGGTATGTATTACAGCATATCTGTGGTGCCTGTGGTCCACCTAGCCACGAGGACTGAACAGTCTGGTGACGTAAGGAGTTTTGTCTAACTAATGTACTCCTAGCCTAGCCTTCTTTCTTAGGACCTTCAGTAGCAAGCATTCTTCTGCCTAATGCAACAACGATAGTTATAACATGGCTGAATGAGAACAGTCTATGTTGTAAGTGCTAACAAGTAGCAAGGAAGGCCCGGCTGGAACTGGTGTTTCCCAGCACTGTGACTGGCAATGCCGGCAGCCCCACGGTGGTTTGCATGACTGACTCACTTACTCAGGGCTTCTGCTTATTGGGAGGGAATATTGAAGGCCGGATAGCTGGGGAAGGTATTTTAAATGATAGTCAGATTTGTCTTCTCAACAAAAAGCTGCTGACTGAATGGTGGCAGCTGTTCATCATAGCTGTGCTGCACATTACCAACAGTGTTGTCATATAAAGAACACATATTTGCATGTTTGAGTGCGCACTCATTCAGAGGAAATCAGTTCCCATTATGTCGTCCTTCAGGGGTTTAAAAAAGATCAATAACTATAATCATAATGTATGGCATATTGCTCTAAGAGAGATAAAAGTGCACCGTGTCAGCATGAATAAGCACACAAAACAAAATTCACCATAATAATAATAATAATAATAATAATGTACTTGATAAAGCGCCCTCAGAGAACTTAATCTCTTTCTAGGCGCTTTACATTTGCTGCAAAGGGAAATGCAATTGAATGGTGAGTAATATCATGCTGGATAAACGACATGAATAACATGGTTGCCATAACCATGACCCAGCAAATGCTGTCAGGAATAGGTGTATTTTAGATTTCTTGAATGTCAATTCAAGGGATGTCGTGATGTTAGTCAGTGATATCCACACGTTGGGAGCATACGAACTAAAGGCACGATCTCCGAAGGATTTGAAGTTGTTTTGAGACACAGCAAAACGAATATAGTCACCAGACCAGGTAGTAAGTACTAGTCCTAGCCTGATTGGGAAGTAGTCCGTATAGGTCAGCTGGAGCAAGAGAATGAAGGGACCTAAAAGTGAGTGACAAATTCTGGAAGTCGATGCCCTGCATGATGGGGAGCCAGTGGAGTTCAGCGAAAAGTGGTGTAATGCAGCAACTTCGACGCTCACGACAGACTGCCGAGTTTTGCTAACTGTAAGCGTCGCATTACACAAGTCGGAAGACCTGGAGGCATTAAAGAAAGTTTCAGGGAATGGCATGCTTTATGATGTATTATTAATGTATTTGACTGGCATGTTCCATTAAAAACTATAGCATTATATGCTGTTACCTCGAGTATTTGTGGAAGTATTTAAACCTTCCACAGCTACACAGCCCTTGGAACATATCATGGATTTTTCTAGTTGTCTTTGCGAACGTACTCCAGCACTAATTACTGTACTAGTGTTCTTCCGTATGTTTGAAACTGATGCTCAGTGTGACCAGCCATATTGAAGTGGCAGTTCTGCTTGAAGTCTTTTTTCTTATTAAGGTTCCAGAAAAAGCAAAACGTAGTTTGTGCAAAAAGCAGCTCTCAAGTGAGGCATATGGCTTATGTTTAATCTTTGTGAGACGGGTTGATTTGTTTGCACGACCATAATTTCGCTTAGAATAATTTCACATATACAATTTTGATTCATAAAATAATAAACTCGATGAGCAAAACTGTACACTGGCGAGGCTTGTTGATCTTCTGGCATCTATTTGCTTTAGGTCAACGATTTGCCAAGTTGAAAAAGCCACTCCCGTAGCAGCGCTGTTTGTAAGTTTTAAGATTAGTTTAAGTTAAATGAGAAATTCCTTTCTATTTTTCCTGCCATATTGAAAAAACGGCAACCAATATTCCTATCGGATGTTTACTCTGGTCTCCTGAAAACTCCCCAAGGCTAACGTGGTGCCTTTAAACCCATGCCGGTGTAATGATATATCAACTCGTGTATCATAGCAGTACTATGGGTACTACAGTGAGTTGACGTGCAATTGTTTTAAGTCGCTTGACCAGTAGTCAAGATGTACCAGGTTCGCTCTCATACTTGACTCTGAAAACAGTCGTAACTCACAAGTCTCCCTCCGAAACCGGTAACAAATGGGTAAATTGTCAAACTGACCTAATCGCCTTAATTAACTTTGCTAGTATGAAAAAACTTGTTTGTGCATTTGCTCACGCATTGCCCCATTTTCAATCATCCTTCAATCAGCCAGGTGGCCAGCGGCAGCTTTGGCATAGATGTTTTACTTAAAGCACTCATCCTTCATCTTAGCAGGAACAGGTGCATTGCGCAATATGCAGCCCAGTGTACTCCTTCCTTGCAGGTCCAAGGGATACCGATGCCCTCCCCTCACCTCCCCAACATGCACCTGTTGATATATGCCGCCAGTTAGTGTGACGGTGGCTCTAACAAAAACTTGCTGTCGCTTCTCACTTTCATTCCCATCTCTGCTTTTCGTCTTCATCCGGAAGGTTGGTAGTGGCTAGTTTGCTCAATTTTGTCTTTTTACCTACTTAGTCGTCTGTCTACCAGTCGCCCAGTGAATTCATCTTGCACGTCCATCTCATTCGCACGAGATGCGTGTCAATCGTGACCGTTTGGGCTAACAATACTTCACGATTGCGTTCGTATGCGTTCTTATATGCATGCTTCCCCAGAATATGTGCCATTCTGACATAACTGGTGGCCTGTCTCTGCTTGTCACTCTTCATGTCCATGTCAGTGCTGCTGAGTCCATATCTTGGTATGTAAATACACTGCTCTCCCTCCAAAGTTTTTACCCACGTAGTCCATCGGTCTGAGTTCGGTTGTTGCTAATGCCCGTATTCAAGTAAGTCATTACGCTACATTAATTATTAAATTGTAAAGATCTGGGCTTACATTTTGACCTTAGTCCCAGTTTGCTTCGTTTGGCATAGTAACTGTATTCCCCAACAACCAAGTCAACGGTTTCCATCTAAACAGATAGGGAGGCGTGGTCACGTGATTATTCCACCCTTTGAGACCATCTAGCAGGAGCAATTTTGGCCCATTTCGTCACTGACCATGCCTCGGCCAATAATGAACTAACGTACCCTTTTGTCTCTTGACCTGTATGTTTGCGTTTGCCATATTGATGCTTTGTACGCGACCAGAACATGAGGCCACTTGCACATCTTTCTAAAGGGGCAAGAGTTGGCTTTGATGTTGCTCCGTGGAAATAGCAATTCATACCGAGAAGTCGTGAGGCAGCTGAAGATCTCACAGGGCACTGCTTGGATCATTATTAGGTATCATCTGGACCATGGTAGCACAGAGGCACTGCCACACTTAGGTCGCCCTTGAGTAACTTCTCCAAGAGAGGACAGGCTCCTGAGAAGAGTGGCTCTGAAGGGCAAATTTGCCACTGCTAAAATGCACTGCCAGAGTCACTGCCAAGCTACCAGCACGGTCGTAAGCCAAAATACCGCGAGTATGTGGCTTAATGAATAAGGATTGAAGGCTTGGTTGGCCAAGTGCAGGCCATTTTTTACTGAAGCACAAAAAGGCAGGTTGGATTTTGCTCGCCGATACCAGCACTGGACTGCTGCACAATGGAGCCGAGTACTGTGACTGATGAGTCCAAATTCAATATATTATGCTGCAATAAGAGGAGAAACTTTTGCCTGCGAATAGATAAAGCCTGTGTTGACGATTGTATGCAACAGACCGTGTAATTTGATAGTGAGGTTGCTTCTTAATTTTCTGGGTTGAGTGGCTGAACATGATTCAGATAATCATTAATCACGATGCCTTTCTCGACGTTGCCCAAAACATCGGCTTGCCATCTGCTTACACACTCCATGGTCTCGATTTCTGTTGGCAGTATGACAACGATCTGAAGCTCACTGCTTCAGCAGTTGAAGAGTTGTTCACGACCCTCCTCCCGCCTTTTGAGCCAAATGAGGTCATGAGGTGGCCAAGCCAACGCCCGGACTTGAACCGGATGAACATTCGTGGGACAAATTCTACTGTACTCCAAGGTTCAGAGTTGAGGTCCGGTGGTTTTTTGGGGCTTTGAAGGAAAGCTGGGAGTCATTTCCTCCAGAAACGTGCCGGAAACTGGTGGAGTCAATGCCGAGGCAATTTCGAGAAGTTGTAAAAAGTCATGGTGCCTCAACTAGTAATTGATTGTACCCGATAATATATCTCTTGCTGTTCTGCATAATTAAACATTTCTACAGAGTTAAATCCCTGCTAAATCTCGATGCATTTAGATTAGAATGGTGTGCCCGTAACAGTTGTGTCGAAACTTTGTAGGGTTGTCTGTGTATATAAGTGATCTCTGTGTGCGCATGGTGTGTATGGCATGTGGCATATGGTATGGTGTGTGCTCACGGGTGGATAGTGCTCGAAAGGCGTCTGTCTGCGTGTGCGAGATGTGTGTATGTACGTGCACCGTGTGTGTGTGTGTGTGTGTGTGTGTGCGTGCACCGTGTGTGTGAGTGTGCACGCACGTGTGTGAGTGTGTGTGCGTGTGTGTGTGTGCGCGTGTGTGTGAGCGCGTGTGTGTTCCTCTCTCCACTCTCCTTCATTTCTCATGCTTCTTCTTTACCCCATCTCTACATCCCTTTACCTCTCTTTACCCATTTCCCATCGTTGTTGTATGTTTTCGACTTCTGCAACTCACTGCTTACTGGCCTACCAGCATGTGCGATCAGGCGATTGCAGCTGGTGCAAAACTCTGCAGCTAGGCTTGTCTGTCGTGAGCGTAGCAGTTGCCATGTCACACCACTTCTCGCTGACCTGCACTGGCTACCAGTCAAGCAACGGATTGACTTCAAGGTTTTGTCGCTCACTTTTAGGTCCCTTCATTCTATGGCTCCAGCCTATCTGTCAGATATACTACCCCATCAGGCCAAGCATCGTACCACCCGCTTTTCGGAATCCAACAGTCTAGAAATACCTCATACAAACCTTAAATCCTTTGGAGACCGTGCATTTAGTTCATATGCTCCCAAAGCCTGGAACTCCCTCCCGACCTGCGTCAAAACATCCCCTGACCTGACCACATTTAAAAGGAACCTAAAAACACCTATTTAGGACAGCATTTAGTGGGTCCTGTGATTCGTCTTTGATGTGCTTATGCGTGCTGACACTGTGCATGCTGCCACTAACCACATTCGCATGCTGACCCTGTGCATGTCACCCCTAACTATATTATTCATCTCGTTTGTTTTTCAAGCATGATTTTACTTACCATTCAATTGCATTTCACTTTACAGCAAATGTAAAGCGCCTTGAGAGAGATTGAGTTCTCTGAGGGCGCTTTATCAAGTGAATTGTTATTATTATTATTATTATTATTATTATTATTAGTGAAGATTCCTCGAGGCTTGTTCACTGCTGCACGCCTTCATGCTTATTGCTGCCTGTGTGCCTGCAGGCCTCCTCTTTGGAGACCCTACACCCAGTGCTTGAGTTTGCTAGCCGACCAGTGAGGCAGTTGTGCTAGAAGAGGATGATCTCACGGCCTTCTCGTTGCCAGGCTCTGAGCACAGATGAAGCCACTGCAAAAGCAGACACAATCTCCGACTCGTCACAGCGCCGACGCAAGATCCGTCGGCTGATCGAAGCCGACAGGCTTCGAGGAGAGACAAAGGCAGCGGCCAAGGCAGAGGAGGAGCGCAGGCATCGCATACGCGAAAAGCAGAAGCTGGTGAGATGAGCGGCGTCTGTGAGCGTCGTTGCCTCGTGTGCCTTGGTGGACCGCACTCCTAAAAAGTAGTCGCTTGTCTGCTCTTGTGCTCTCCTCAAACGACCAAGGTTATCGGCTAGAGCTTTGCAGCATTCTTTTAGGCACTACAGAAATGAATTATTATGTGTGTGGGTTTGCCTGTGTGTGTATGCGCCCTTGTGTGTGTGTCTGTGTGTTTATATATAAACACATTTTCATTGTGCAGGAAAAAATGTTAGCTGATTAAACAGCCTCTTTTATATAGTGGCAGAAGAGCCTTAACGGCTGCTGGGCCATGGTAGCCCAAGAGGTAAGGTTTTCACGATTGAGGTCGTGGGTTCGAATCCTGCACTTAGGAGATTCTGTATTGCCTCCTGAAAGCTGATGAGGGTCTTGTGCCGCTAAACAAACGAGGCTGTTAAATCAGCTGACTTTTTTTTTATCAACACCAGTTGCAGTGTAAAATAAAAGATCACCCACTCCAGGACTCGAACCCACTACCTGGGTCGTGAAGAGCAAGGACCTTACCCCTAGGTTAAGACTCAGTTCTGCCTTATCTCTGGTCTATTGATCATTCGTGTCACCAGTCTTTTTGCTGCAAGGCTTATTCTTTCTGCTGCAAAACTTGGGATTAGTTGGATTGGGCTCTAGTATACCATACAAATACCAGATACTATGCTATACCATACTGGATACTATACAAAGCTGAAAACAGGGGCTAGGCTGTGGCTAGAAAACTAGGGCTGCACCGCCTGCTTTAAGACAATGTGGCATACACTAAGAAGCATCGGCTAACTCATGGGCTTCATTTTGGACAGGTTGTATATGCTGAACAATGTAAGGCAGTAGTGCTATGGAGGCTATTCTTCAGCACTTGTTATTTGTTTTGCCTGCCAATACGGCTAACTTACTCCGGTATGCATTTCTTGATTAGGCCAGCACACATTGGTGGCTAATCTCCTGACCTGTGGCGTGACTAACGGCTTCATGTCTCTCTATCTCGCACTCCCTCATTCTCTGTCGGTGAGTGAGTCTGTCTGTCTGTCTGTCTGTCTGCCTGCCTGCCTGCCTGCCTGCCTGCCTGCCTGCCTGCCTGTCTGTCTGTCTGTCTGTCTGTCTGTCTGTCTGTCTGTCTGTCTGTCTGTCTGTCTGTCTGTCTGTCTGTCTGTCTGTCTGTCTGCCTGCCTGTCTGTCTGTCTATCTACTTGAATGGTCGCTTGTATCACACTCAGCTTCAGCGGCTAGTTGTCGCTGCCCCCCTGTGGCTGCTTCAGTATGCTCTCGACTGGGTATGCCGAACATGGACAAGACGAGCATGCTCGCTGTCTGTCTTCTCTGTATCTAGTACAATCAGTTCGTGATTGACCTGTCGGACTCGGCGGTGGCATGCCGGCCTCTGACGGAGCTAGTGCTCGAACGAGGCGAAGGCGGCAAGGCGATCGTCGCAGTCGACCCGGAGCTGGTGACCCTGCTTAAGCCGCATCAGGCTGAGGCCGTTCAGTTTCTGTGGGACTGCGTCATCGAGAGTGTGGCCCGTATCAAGTCGGCGAACGTCACATCGGCTGCTGGCTCCGGCGCTATCCTGGCCCACTGCATGGGCCTCGGCAAGACACTGTCCGTGAGTCTGCAGCACACTATCCTTCCCAGAATGCACTTGCCTTGCTGCAACGGTGTCTGCGCAGCACGGAGTCGGCAAAGCGTGTAGTGCCACCCACTGTGCAGCGCCGAGGCAAAACCGCATGGGCGTGCAGTGTGGCCGTCGGCTCTCTACTTGCTGATGGCTAGCAGCTGGCGTGTGCCGGTGTACAGCAAAGCATGGATGCTTTTTTCTTAATTTAGCTAGCTCTCGGTACCGGCCAGTCTGTTTTTTTGTCGTGCACATTGTGCATGACATCACAAAGTGGCCGCATGGCGTTCCCTCACGATTCTGCCGTCTTGAGTCGCACACTCGGTGCTGGGCGTTAATCTGTCTTGCATTTTTTTTTATGGCACCGAACCGCGGCCTTGCCACTCCGATGAGAAGCAGAAGTGGCAAGCCAGCCCCTGGCTCGACAGGGTCACTGCAACCCTGTCTCCCCCTCCTTGTGCCATCGCTGCCGAGCAACGCCAGCTTCAGCGAAGCAGTTTGGTGTTGGCGGCTGCTGCCGGCCATATCTTTTCACCGTCCGATGCTCGCTTTTCGTCCAGGTCATAACTTTCCTTCACACGGTGCTGAATCACGAGAGTCTGCTGTCGCTACGCACTGCCGTCGTCCTCTGTCCACTCGGCACCATCTTCAACTGGGCAAGGGAGTGGGACAAGTGGCAGGAGAGTGTCGATCGTCGCATTCACGTAATCGCTCGCCGCCAAGCGCGCAGTTTCGGCCGCATTTTGGCTGCCCGCCATTTAGTCCGATACCGTCGAGCGAGTGCGTGTGCACGTGCGCCAGCGCACGCACGCTTGCACGCGTGCGCACAGTGAGCTCGTGGTGCTCCTTTTGTTCACCCTAATGGTGGCTGTGGCTAGTGCTGTGGCATGACGGGATCGGGAGAATCTTGTTGATTGGAACTAATGATGAACCAAGCGCTGGGTGGCTGCTAGCCTGCTCGCCTGTCCCACGCAGGTGGCCTGCTGCTCTCTGGCCTGGTTTTGCCGAAGACAGAGATTTTTGGCTTGCCTCTTTGCATGCACAGATCAGCTGTCCCCGGTGGTTGGGCGGACCAGCAGTACGGCACAATTCCCACCGTGCCACCGCTGACAAATGCAGCTGTGCGAAAGCATGCTGAGCTCGCTATAGCTCGAGTGGGTTCATGCGTGAGCAAATGCACCCCACCCTCAAATGCTCCCAGATGCTCGAGGCACCCAGCTCCAGACGAGTGCAGCTCCAGCCAGCTGACCGACTCCTGGTGATGTGGGCACGACATCGTCGAGCGCACAGCAGTAGAACGTGTCATTGCCGGCATTGCAGCTCTTCGACATGTCAATCATGAAGAGAAACGTCGATCGTGCCCAGATGCTTCGTAACTGGCGGAAGGACGGCGGAGTGCTTGTCCTTGGCTACGAAATGTATCGAACGCTGGTGATTGGCAAGCGACTGAAAGACAAGTCATTGAAAGAGACCTTCACTTCCGCCCTGCTCGACCCCGGTGAGTGCTGCCAGGCGGCTGGCTGACTGCCGGAACCAGTGATGCTTGGAGATCCCTCACTCTTTGTCTTTACACGCCTGCGCTCACTCTTGATTTGCTATGCTAGACTTGTGTAAAATGCTGGTTAACATGGATGAGCTTTCAGATACCGGCTTAATTTCATCCATACATTCAGCCACTCACTGGTTGCCAATGCCTTCGTGGCGGCTATCCCCACTTGGACCGACCTTCTCGATCACAGCAGGTGTTGTGGGTGCAACTCAGGGCTCAATTTATAAATATAAAATTACTCACTGCGATCGAATGGCGTCTGCTGTGAGACTAGACCCCAACCTAAGGTTAATTTTGGCTCGAGCAGGTATCGATCCCCTCAACATCTGTTACCGATCTAGTGCACTTACTGATTGAGCTAACGAGACTACTGTTTCAGCAACAGTCAACACAGAGCTTAAAACTTCGGCTTTAAATTTGACTCTCACGTGCACCAGGTGAAACCCAGTATACTGTCTGGATAGTCGTGGTTGTTATAAATCAAAATTGGGTGTCTGGCTGCAACCATGACTGATCAACCAAAGAATGTAACTCTGCTTGACGTGCATGCAGTTCCGGGCAATGGTGGTGCTTACCTCATGCATTTGCTGTAATGATGCTTTGCACCTTTAAATGGCTGAAAACGTGTCTGGCATATTGCTGACGTTCTCAGAAAAATAGGTCGCAGTGCCAAGCAACAGCTAGGACTCAGAGAGAAAGAAAGTTGTGCAATCATTATCCTGGAGTATCCTGGGATTGATGCTGATTGGGAATGGGCAAGTTCGTGATTCAGCCTCCTTAAAAGGTTTGACCTTCCCTTGAGCAAAGGCATGATCCTTTGATCATGCATTCCATGGGGTTGAGCCCCTGTCTTAATTTAACCAGCAACTAAAAGTCCTGACAATTCACCGGTTTGACATCATATCGAAGCAATGGATTGCCCCAACCGGGTATTGCTAAAGCTATTGCTAGTCCTTTACGAGGGGTGAGACACAAACACATGTTCAAGCCGCCATGTCTGTGCTTAACTGCTACCGAACATGCTATCTGAAAGGAATGGTCAGCGAGCACAGTAACTGTGTGAGCTTGCACTTTGCTTTGGCTGTTGCTATGGTACCTACACACTAGTTGCCACGAGTTATGCTTCACTTACCCTTCTGTGAATAAGGTTGGTGTATTTCAGCCGGTATCTGTTAGAGTACTACTTGAAATTTTGGTTTGCCCATTACAAGTAAGTTGGTTTTATCATCATTCAATTTGGAAGCATTTCCTGCCATCCATGTGCGGATGTCATCAAAACATGCAGCAAGGGAGTTAAGATAATTCGACGTGCTGGAGGGCCGGGAGGGATCAAAGCAAAGGTACAACTGAGTGTCATTCGCATAGAAGTGAAAGCCTAGATTGTGCTTGGCAATCACATCGGCAAGAGTATACACCGTGAAAAGAACAGAACCAAGCAGGGAGCCCCGAGGTACTCCATATTTTAGAGGTTCCTCGGGTGATCTTTGTCCATTCACGTCAATACTCTGGAGTCTCCCATCGAGATAGGACCTGAACCATTGCAATACAATACCAGTAATTCCCAGGTGGGATGAGAGATTGCCGACATTCGATCCGGATATCGGAAAATTTCTTGACATTAAATGACTGTTGAACGGAACTGCTGCTCATATGACACCCCAAGCGTGTGGCTGGATTAGAAGGCTTTGCTCTTCTAATTGGTGATGGTGTTGTAGACCATCACAGCGTGCTCGAAATTCAGGTATCGTTTTCGACAATTGCCTAAATTTTAAAAGCTACAGTCAGAAGACTGCTTCTACAGTTAGCCATCACGTCCGATCCTTATCAAAGATTCAAAGCTGTCTTTTAGGGTGGCTTGCAAACAATTTGACTAGCTCCATAGTTCTGTCTGAGCTAGATTATTGTAATTCCTTTTTGGCTGGGCTACCAAAAAAGCAACTAGGCGACTGCAGATGGCTATGAATATGGCTGCAAGGCTAGTTTGCAAATGCCAGAAATGTGACCATGTGTCTCTTTTGCTAAAAAGAGCTTTGATGGCTGCCGGTTGATCAAAGAATACGGAGCTTAATCTTACGCTGACACACAAGGCCAGCGACGGCTCGGCTCTTCCATACCTAGCTGAACTGCTGCATCAGTTTCAGCCTCCTCGTGCCCTCAGGTCATCTATGGACAATAAATTATCTGTTCCATTCCTCCACTTAAAGGCCGTTGGCGACAGAAGCTTTAGCTCTGTAGGTCCTAGACTGTGGAACTTGCTTCCACAATTCTTATGTAACGACAACTACTCTCCTGCTGCCGACTAGGGCTCATCATTTCCAGCAGTCCTGAGCTGCTATTTCCATGCTACTCACAACCTCAGCTGCTCTCCTGACTCTGCTATGCTTCCCACTATCTCTTCGTTGCGTGAGATGAATTCAGTTGGCTACCGAATGCGTATCGAAAGCCGTTTAGGCTGTGAATGCACTATACAAAACTCCTGTATAACACCTACACAGTCTTTGTGGAGTTTTAGACATAGATACAGTACTGTAGATTGGAGGTTCGGCCTAGGCTGAGACTTTTAGACAGTAGTCTAAAGCCACCCTCCGTACACATTTCAAAGTACTTTGGCATGCTATATCATGCGATGTAACTCTGTAACTCTGTAACTTGAGTCCATGCCAGCCCGAAATGCACTCATTGCCAATCGAGTAGAGGCCATGCCTTATTATCTTTAGTGCTTCAACTACCCGTGCTTTGGTGGTCATGCTATTGAAATTGTTTGTTGGGTTGCTGTGTTTATTTGGGCATCAATTTCACTTTGGACTCTCCAGCTAGATTTCAAAAACTGCCTACACCAATACTCGATCGGGCAGCAGCTATATTTGGGTGGTTTTGGCAAAACTTGCGGCCTCTTGCATATTTATTTATATAATTTTAATGATATTTAGTATACACTGGTGGAGTCATACGTTTAAGTATGATGTGCTTACCTTAACTGATTAGCTTGCTATTGTAATTAGTCACATAATGTTTTCAGAAGGCATTCCTTCGCATGGGCTTACGGTTATGGTTGTAGGTGAATCTGTTAAATTTCAGTATTCATTCTAAATGACTTGGGCTAATGGAAGTGATACGAAAATAATTTTGGATAACTTCATGTATGCTGGTTTATATGGACATCCACCATCCTCATGCAGCCACTGTTAATGTAGTGCCTCAGGTCAGACTCGTAAGATTATTTGATTAGTTTCCAATTGTGTTCCTCACTCCAGAACATCATTAGGGTTTTCGAATTGGTTCCGATCAGGGCCCCTGAATGGAAATAGTAATAGTCAGTACAGGATGCTCGTGATCCAAAACATTGTCAAGAAATTCTCTCACCAGCCATGCGGTGTGATTAGGATCTTTAAAAACTCAGCATTCTCGGGACCATTGCACTCAAATAGCAGCATTTTCCTAATGGTGTTGAATTATTTGTGCTGGTTCACATTGCCTTCTATTCGCTAGAGAGCTCTGGTGCCAGATCCTGTGCAATAAATCCCTTGCCATCAATCTGCCCCCCTCCGACTTTTACTGTCATACGACAGCCATTGTGTTCCGCATCAGTAGTACACCACTTCACCTCTGCTCTCCCACCAGCATTACAAATATCCAAACTCTGATTAAGCACACATAATTCTGCCAGTCAGCCAAGGTCCGTTGGGCATGATCCCTAGCCCGCTGCATTGCCGACGGCTTAGTTCGTGCTCTGTAGAAAGCAGGGGCTTGCACTGGGCATTCCCGGAGATTACACCAGGTTGTCGTTACCTCTGCAGAGTAGGTGCATTGCTCAGCCTAAAAAAACTTGTGTTGGAAGTTGAGTTGTCCCACCAACACTAAGCGAATCTGCTCTTCATGGCCTGCATTTTTATGGCCCAGTCGTCCAGATCGTTTGTCAGCATCTCGTGACAACTTCTGCGTTTCCATCTTATTGAGTTGCAGTTGCTTCTTGACATTGTAACATGGTATGCACTGCCCGGGAATTAGAGACCCCTTGCTGTGCACACATTGTTGTCACCTGCAAAAGGCAGTCCCCTAGTTTATCCAATCATAAAGGTAGAAATATCCCTTGCTTGGCCAATCCATCAGCACCCAGTAACTAGTCAGCCGGTTTGGCAGTAACTAGTAGTCATCTGAGCTAGCTCCGTGGGAAATACGTCTAGGCAGACAAAAGAGCTCTCTCTGACATGGAATACTATTGCTATTTTTTCGAAGTATTCCCAGCACTGGGTGTCTATATATATATATATATCTATATATATATATATATATATATCTATATATATATATATATCTATATATATATATATATATATCCCCGAAACGAGTTACATTAGCTGATTTGGATAGCATTTGTATAGCATCAGAAGAGCCTTAACGGCAATAGCCACGGCTTGCATTTGGGAATAAATGATCGCTTACTGCAGGACTCGAACCTACGACCTGGGTCGTGAAGAGTGAGCATCTTACCTCCCGAGTAGATGACATGTTAAGTGTATTTTTTTATTTCAATGTGATATTTCCTAGTAAAGTTTGCTTCTGCACCTCCATCTTGTGGGAACTACTGGGCTTGGTAATGCTTTATGTGGAGGTTAGGACGTGTGCTGCGTCTGAGCCACTCAGATCAGGAGGGTCTTAATCATCTGAATGCCCCCATTACCGACACTCTTACCTAATTGTATTCACATTATGTATCATCTGTAACTCCACAAAGTCGTATATATTAATCAGGCATTGTGCTTTTAGAATTGTATGTAGTTTATTGAAAGCCTAGCTGGTTGAGGTGCCCTCACGTTAGTCGGCAGTACAAGGAAAGGTGAGAAGCGTAGCCTGGTCAATAAGCCTATAATGGGAGTAAAAGTTGCTTGCTAGTGGCAGCAAAGGACAGCTGGAAAAGACTGGTTAGGTGGGCAGTCTTTTAGAAGATATTGTTGCTTCGCAAGAATGGGACTGCTAATTTATAGTTATGTAGTTAAAATTTTGGTTTAAATCCGTTGATCACTGGGAGCCGTATCAGCTCTTTCGGTGCAGATACGTCGCTCAATTTTGTGGATTTATAGACCAACCCTGCGAAGAAATATCTGCATTTTATACTTGACTTCCGGCCTATTGTTACTGTCCCACAGCCGATCGACCTGCTGCACCAGCTTTTAGGCCCTCTCCCCACCTCCCTCCCCTCTCCACACGGCTGAGGCAAAGCACTATAGACATAGACAGGTCTGTGGTGCTGACGCCAGCCAAGCACTCCCGTCGATTCTTTTGCTGTTATGCCGACGGAGCCATGGCAGCTTACAAATATGGCTGGACGTGATTTGGAGGGGCTTTCCGACGACAAGCAGGGGGGGTCCTCGAGCTCATTCCATAATCAAGATTGCAGCTTGCTTCACGACGGCCTCGAGCAACCGGTGTCGTGCGATGCAGCATTGAGGCTCGATTGCTGCTGACTTGACAGCGCCGTCCGCATTCACGCTGCTCTAGGTCCCGACATCATTGTGTGCGATGAAGGCCATCTGCTGAAGAACGCCTCGACCAACATCAACAAATCTTTGGTGAAAGCACGCACTCAGCGCCGCATCGTGCTGACCGGCACTCCACTGCAGAACAACTTGAAGGAATGTGCGTGTTGCTTCGGCAGCAGGCGTTTTTTGTAGTGGGTTTCATTTGGTTCCCCCCACCTTGGCTGGGTCACTTCACCTAGGCTGCCGCTACCAGCGCCACTGCCAGCAGCCAACTCAGCCCGGCGCAGCTGCTGCCACCTTGGCGCTGTGCTTGTGCTGTGTGCTGTAATGCATTTAAATAGAGCATATTTGTGTTCGTTCCTCTCCGTGGCTTTGGAAGACTACGTCATGATGGATTTCGTCAAGCCTAACCTGCTCGGTTCAAGCAAGGAATTCTCTAACAGGTTCATCCAGCCCATCTTAAACGGCCAGTGCAAGGACTCGACGCCGACCGACGTCAAGCTGATGAAGAAGAGAGCGCATGTGCTGCACGAAATGCTGGCCGGCTGTGTACAGGTTAGAGCCAGGAGGTTATTGCTTGCGTGCTTTTGTGCTAGAAAGATAGCAGTCAAGCGGCCAGCACCCGGGTACTGCATGTATGCAGCAAACAAAAAATGTAATTCTTGATCTTGCAATCATTTCCATAGTTTAAGAAAATATGCGTTTTTGTTTTTAATTGGCACACAGGTTCTATTTGAGCAATGCTGCAAAGGACCGTCACATTGGCTCTGTCGTGTAGAATAATAATAACAATAACAATGTGTTTGTATAGCGCCCTCGGAGAACTGAATCTCTTGGCACTTTACTGATGCTGTGGAAGGATGATAGCTTGTGCACAGGTATTACTAGGACAGTATGGCTGCCAGGAAGTAGATTCTGGCCAGAATTAACCAAATTGTCGTCTGAAGTCACTAGCTGGTGGCCTTATCCGTAATGGCTCACTAGGTAAGGCGGTTGCTCTTCACGACCTCGGCCCCGAGGTCGTGGGTTCGAATCCTCCGGTGGCCGATCCTTTATTGCCGCTGCAAGCGGTGATGATAGCCGTAAAGGCTCTTCTGTCGCTATCCAAAAAGAGGCTGTTAAATCAGCTAGTATTTTTTTATGAACTGGTGCTCCGTTATTACTCTCAGTCGTTATCGAAAAGGCATAATTTTTGCTGTGACCGAGACATAAATGAAACCTATTTACTACCCGAAAATTACTGCTGCCACTTTCATACTAGCTCAGTAAAAATTGATGGCCAAGTATCCACAATCACTCGTTCCTTCCTCAATCTCAAGCCGTTTGCTGTCATCTCGAAACAATCTTTTGAATTTCTCCAACAGCAACCTGCCAGCGGTGATAGTCATCGATCGCCCCTGGGTTGATAGATAAGATTAAGTCGTACTTTATTTTAGACTTTTCTGATTCCATTTCAATGGTGTTTTCCAGAAATCGTCCTTTCCTTGTACTGCATGATTTCAACATTCATTTCAATGACCCAACACATCTATGTACCCAATTTCATAAATTAGCTGATTAATTTTTTCAGGGGCTCGTGTGCATGACTTATCACAACACTTAATTAAGTGCTCATTAGTGATTGTATTCTGTCAAACATATCTATGATGAAATTCTGCACATCTTACAATATGCGGATGTGATTCAAGTTGCAGTTGGTGTCCTCTGCGGTATCAAAAAATCATGTGTGAATAGCAAAACCTTAAGACCCTTGACATTGCGTGTGTCAATACAATGATCTTTCTTACCCTCATTGCTCAATCCTCCGATTAAATTTCCCTCACTTGTGGAATGCTACAACAAGACATTGTGCATCTATGACTCCGAAATCCTTTTGCAGAAGCTAGACTTGGTCTTTGCTTAAATGATCATGTATGGCCATAAATGGTCTTTGTATGTCAGCCGATGGACACAAAGTCCTGATCTTGGCTATTTCTCAAGCTTGTGTAAGTTAGGTAAGATCAGATCGAGAGTCAACACTTAAGGTAACATCTTCACTAGACTTCTCACCCTTCATTCCTTTCTCTACTTCAACATCAGCATTCCAGCCTGCTACTTATCACCTCATCTGAAAAGTTCATCTGCCAGTATAAGAAGAATACCTGCCCTCTAGACCCTTACCTACTGTTGATTAAATGATTTGATTTTCTGCTCTACCTGCGCTTTTATCCACACATGCCTTCTAGCACGTCGAACTTTCTTAGCACCCTTGCAGCAGGTGTTGCTTGCATTTCCACTTGTATGGCTGCAAACTTTTTCAAATTGAATGACGATAAAGCCAACCTGCTAGTTAGGGGCAAGCCTAGTGATACTCGTAAATGGGAAACCCAGACCCTCCAAATGGGCGCTTGGCCAGCGTAACTCATATGGCATCTCCTTGCAATCTGGGTGGGTGTCCTGTTTCGGTGTTACCTTTTGCTGAATGATGACCTTAGCTCTGCAGTCAAATCTGCCTACTTTTAGCTATGTGCCATTTTAATAATCAGTCCTGTTAGACATGGATACGAGAGCCAAGCTGGTACCGGTATTTGTGGCTTCTCATCTGGAACTCTGTAACTTACCCCCACAGATCTATCTGCCTGTGCAATATGACTCTCACAGTTAGTGCGAAACTCTGCAGCTAGGCTCGACTGTCATGAACCTTGCAACTGCCACATAAACCTCTACTCGCTGACCTGCATTGGCTCCCCAACAAGCTTACATATCGACTTCGAGATTCTGTCACTCACGTCTACATTCACTCTCTTACTTCTTTATGCCTTCTTATACGAAGTACTTCAGGCTGCATATTGTATCATTTGATCTTTTCAAGTCGTTTATCTGTGCCCATAGCCAACCTCAAATCCTTTAGAGACCGCACATTCTGTCTGTTTGCTCCCGAAGTGTGTCTCTCCCGACTGATGTTGCCACGTCCCCTGACAAAGCATTTAAAAAGAATAAAAACCTAACCTTTTCTGATACTATTTGCTCTGCCCATGTGAACTGTCCTTTGTGTGTTTATGTGTACTGGCACTGTGCATTTTATCACTCACCAGATAAATTGTTTCCGTTCCTGGATATGTAGAGGGCCTAAAGAGATATAGTTCTCCTATGGTGCTATTGAAAGTATTCCTATTATTATAGTTATTATTATTATTATTATTATTATCTGTGAGATAGCCTGCTGGCAACGATATGGACACTCAAAGCTGCTTAGGCTTTAAGTGTCATTGAAAAATCTAGCATGCGGTTACAGACTGGATATACATACAAGCATACACATTTATTAGGAGCATTTGCTTGTCGAAGGCTATACAAAGGATCGCGTCCTGCAGGACTCGAACCCAATGTCTGAGACGTGCAGGCTGCATACTTTTTTCAGTTTTGCTTAATGCATCTATATACCCAGAACACTTACATCTGTAGTTTCAGCTGAATAAACCAGGGGCTTCCTACTTCGTTGGCCAAACGAAAGTTCAGTGCACACACCAAGATGTTTACGAGATTTGAATCTTCATATTGAATGCTGAGCTGGTCTCATTGCCTGGTGTACTCAAATCAAATCTTGTCTATGTCTTTGCCCCTCGCTCCAACCACGAACCCGTTCCTGAGTTTTTAGGGCATCAATCAAGGAGATAGCCAGGTCTGTGTGTGTGCATGTTGTGTGCACGTTGATGTATCACTGCTTCGAGGATACGTCTATGTGATTGCGATCCTAAACCGACGTTCTTAATTGTCTTTAAAACAGCAGGACGCTGTGATTCAGCACGAGTTGCGGAGGTCTTTTAGCATTATTAGCAGGGCACCTCTTTGCTTGCCGAGCATTCTGCGTTGTGATTGCTGTGGCCGACAGGAGAACCCTATCTCGAGGTGCCCTCAAAAGATGCAGGGGTGTGGCATGCTTCCGCCGTAGCAAAGGTGCTACACGGTCATCGTTTTGGGATTTTAGCGTCGAGACTACTCGGCACTTACCAAGTACTTGCCTCCAAAGCTGGAGTACATCGTATCGGTTCGCCTGTCCAAGCTGCAGATCCTGCTGTACGAGCGATACCTCAAGCTTCGAGAGGGCCATATTGGCGCCAACGCCTCCGCGGGCAGCCTGTTTGCCGACTACCAGAGCTTGCTGAAGGTCTGGACTCACCCGTGGCTGCTTCACCTGGACAAGCGGCGCCGAGAGGTAGGCCTCACCCACATTTTGCCACTGCCGAGTCGCACAACAGCAAGCAGAAGCAGCCCCTGCTGCTTCCACGGCTGCTGCATAGTGTAGGTGATGCATTACTCTTATGCTGGCTCAGGCAGACGAGGAATCGTTTATCGACGACGAGACATCAGAAGAAAGTGTGGAGGAGGAAGACGATGACGACGTTCTTGTTCAGGACTCGAGTGACGATGCCGCCGACGTCACATGGAAGCCGCTCAGAAAGAAGTAGGCACAATGCCGTGCTCATTTTCTTCGTCTTTCTGGATTCTGGCCAGGCCACTAAGTATCGTTCCCTTTTTGCTGTTGCCGTAAGGGCTTGCGGCCCAGCTTGTCGAGCATTGAAAGTCCGATTGGGAGACCTGTCGTAACCCGCATTCCGTGAGAGACTTTTCTGTGGGCCTGTAGCTAGCTCGATGGTGTGGGCCTGCATCCTTGCTATTGATGTCTTTTTTACGCCCCTGTAACTTCCTCCACCCCCCTCCCATGCAGGTCTGTGCCTGGATCAGTTCCACCAGTCGCATTGGCTGGCTCGATGATCTGCGAAGATCGAAGCGCCAGAATCGAGGCTGTGCTGCAGAGCCGGGCCTGCACTGCTATTGTAGAGGCTCTAGCAAAGGCCCGTGAGTGGCTCGTGGTTTGTTCGGTACGTGGCGAACGTCGGTATGCCGGCTTTGTGGCCCAATGAGGTCATTGTGGGAGTGTCCTTCGTACGGCAGCCGTGACCCAGTGGGTTGCCGTCTCGCCCGCAAGTGTCACCTAAACACTGTCTGAAAAGTTGAGTTTGCCTTCATCGAACTTTCGAGAGCATTTTAAGCTGAGGTGGACTAGAGGCTGGCTAATCAGGGAAGCAGCTGTACATCCTGCCTGGCGATGGCATTTAAAATATAATTCATTTTTATAGTGCCCTAGGAGAACTTAGTCCCTAGCAGGTGCTTTGCATATGCCTCAGGGCTCGAGCCCACGACCTCAGTCGTCAACTACATTCATCTTGACTTTGGTCAGGACGAGCACCTTAACCACTGGGCATTAGCTGGAACATACCTTGAAAACCACATTTGTGGGACACTTAGTCACAACTATTAAAATATTTTCACATAGACCCCCCTGATTAGAGGTTAGTAAGATCTTTCTGGGCGATTGGTAATTTCTTTAGGTATATGGGAGAGGGCTGGTTGTAGCACCATTGTCTGCTTAATTGGAACTGCAGTCCTCATCAGATTGTTGCTTTGCCGATCATAGCAGTGCCGAGGTACAGAATCGCTTGGGTGTTACATGCTGGTGAGCATACTGGATGCATCGGCATGAACGATACAGTTACTGAAGCATACTATACGCCCCCTACTCCACCTGCTGCAAGGGCTAGCAGCAAACAGTCCGGTCCGATATCTTCGGAAGCCACAGCCAGATAATGGCTGCTGTATTCTCATAGTATCGGAAGGCTCGCTATCCCTGTGAGGAAGAGAATGTCGGCATTTATTCCAAGCATACCACACATTTGTATCACTGCCTCCTACTGAAAAAACACTAGCTGATTTAACAGCCTCTTTTTGTATAGCGACAGAAGAGCCTTAACGGCTATCACCACCGCTTGCAGTGGCGATAAAGGATCGCTCACCGCAGGATTCGAACTCACGACCTCGGGGCCTAGGTCGTGAAGAGCAACCGCCTTACCTAGTGAGCCATTACGGCTCGTGAGGCTAAATTTATAGGCAATGGGGAATGCTCTTCGGTTGATGTTCAACAATCTTGTACACACTGGCCGGAATTAGTCTTGACTAGGTCGATTTTGTCCTTGATTTGTGTTGGTGCTTATATGAGAAAGGTTTGGATAAAATCTGTAGACAGTGTTATTGAACCGCTTTTGTAAAGGTATTATGGCAGGTAATAAATGTTCAATTGTGAGCTGCTGTTGCACGAAAACATCTTATTTGACCTTCCTCAATCGGGTGAGCTAATGTTGGCTTCCTTGGTTTTCAGGAAGAACGAGAAGAAAGACGGCAGTGATTCAGCGATCAAAGATCTTGAGGTCATAGGTGAGTAGATTGCAAGCAGTTCGGAAATCTCACACAGGTCTGCGCTATGAATTAGAGCCGATTTTATTGAGCCAGATGGATGATTTAGCCAGAAGATGTTTATTAAGGCAGATCGAGCTGTGGTGGCTGAGCTATAGGAGTGTTAACACAGGCAGCCTGCTCCATGGCTGTTCTGCCCCACCATCTGCCACCTGTACATAGGGAACCAGCTGCAAAGTCTCATGGGAGATGGGGGGGGGCTTGTACGCTACACAGACCCTTCCTATTACCTTAGGGTAACTTAGCATGCTGTATCGATGCACTGCATGCACTCACAAGTAACAATAATAATGATGCATTTGTATAGCACCCTCAGAGAACTGAATCTCTTTCAAGGCACTTACCAGATGCTGTATAGAAAACACACTACCAAATGATTGGTGGTAACATTCGCAAGCAGCAGGCACAGTGTAAGCAGGCATGTGCACACGAAGAGCGAATCACAAGGACCCACTAAATTCGGTAATAAACAGGTGTTATGGCTATATCTTCCCATGCCATCCGTATGCCAAGATCATCCACACCAGGTAGCCCTGCAGGTCACTCAGTGCGCCTGGCAGGAGGGTGGTCATGCAACAGCAGCTCTCACGTGTGGGCCACTTGTTTTTAACACCTAGCGCCTCGGGAGGTGGGATGGGGCGTGCAACGCTTACAGTCACGGTGCGGGCAGCCAGCCAGCTAGCACCGAGGTCGTGCTGCTGCTGATGCTCGGCCTCAGTCAACATGTATCCAATTGGAGCTATAATCTGCTTAGGCCTAATTGATTCTGTCTCAGTTACAAGGGAATGCGAGTAATTATATCTTCTTTTTGGCAGAAAACTGAAAGCACTTTGCGTTGGACTGAGTTGCATTACAAGCAATCCTACGCACTTGACCTCTCCGAGGCAGCAGCATCTGCCACGGTTATGCAATTCAGCCGGTGCATTTTACGCGAGAACCGGCATGGCAGAGTTTGTGTTTGTGCCAAAACTCTCAGGCCGAAACTGTACAGCAAGCTCACGGTTGCTTCTCTACCCTTTGATGCTGGTTCATCTGCAGCAGTTAGGACTTGCCAACGAGTTGTCAGCAAGGAGCACTCCCTCTAGCATCGATGCTTCAGTGTCGAAGGGTAGTGTCATAGTGCCGGAGAGGCACGGTGTAGGGTATGCGAGAGCATGCTGGGTAGGGGCGGCTGGCATCGGTCCAGCCTAAAGCGTTGGTGTACTCCGAACGCCTTCGAGAGTGATTCCAGCCATGATCGGTGGCAGCAAACTCAAGACTCGCTGTCAGTTGCCGTGTGTGTGCAGCAGCACGGTGCAGCGCCCGTCGCTATTACCTGCACGGCATTCATTTGCGATGGCCCAGCTGTGGATGGGTGTTTGTCGAAGAAACTGCAGCTCAGTTTGTTAAGTAGCTTTGGCAGGTCGTGCAGCTCGGGCCTTGCCGACTTTCTGTGGCCGATTGGACTTCTGCTTTTAAGAGCGTAGACGTAGTGATAGCCTTGCGTGTCTTCTACCTAGGTTCACTCTGTGAGCAGGCTGACTCTGTCACACCGATTGAGCTGGGCGCGTTTCGGTCTATAATTAGTGCTTCGGGGGGGGGGTGCCGTTGCATTTCTTCACTACGTTGTCGTAATCTTATCCAGTGCTGCCAGTGAAAACCGGTTCGTTTCACGTGTTTGCTCGACGTGAGAAGTCGATACAGACTTTTTTCGTTTTACACTGTGCCTCAAATTCGTAGGTCGAGTGTCTATCTACCTAATAAGTTACATGCTGTGGCCGTTGTTGCACTGGAATGCCAAAAAGAATGCCAGAGCGTTTTTTCTGACCATTTAGTTTTTGTTGTACTTGTAGATTAGTTATTTTGCTTTTTTGATTAATGCAAATGCACCCCAGGCTCCTGCGGCCCTGTCAACTACCTACCGTCCTTGCTGCCATGCATGACCAAGTCATCAACCCAGTGAATGGGTGTCGCTATGAGTGCACGGGCGAGCCATGAGTTGAATATGCAATGGCCGTGATGGTGCAGGAGGTAAGGTGCTCCCTCTTCACCACAGAGATCGTGGCTTTGAATCTTGCAGTCGGCGATCTTTTATCAGCTCTTGTTCTTGGTCTGGTGGGTGGGGCATCGTGGACTGGCTTCAGCGTGCCATCTGGTGTGGCGTGGCGCTTTTATGGTCACCCCGTCCCTGACGGCACAGCGACTGGGCTGCTGCTGAGCAGGTGACTGCCACTGAGCGGGCGTGAGCAGCGTCGTGAGCGCCGTGCGCTGTTGTGGCTGCTCGCCTGGCCTGCAGAGGGTTTGGTGCAAGCAGCAAGCAGGGCTGGAGGCTTTGGAAAACTTGCATTTACTCCTGCTGTGTCCTAAAGCCAGCTAGCTCATGCTGTGAACGCTCGTTTGGTTGTGAAGTGAGCTGCTAATCAGGATGAACTTCGTCTAACACCCCTCCCTTCATCGACCGGAACACTTAGGCAGCAATAGCAAAGGCAAGCGACTGCACGTACTGCTCTCGTCGTGCATGTGGGCGTGTGCTTTCAGTAGCGCTGTGCCCGGAAGCTGTTTCTAGTTAGCTGACCAGGCTTAGCGCCACTTACCGACGGAGATAGCTGCATGTGCGTGGCATGCTGGCATCTCTCTTAGCAGAGGAGCTACAGAGAAGCGTGGCTTGTAGGGGGGCAGCAGCCAAAGATTGTAGCAGGAAGCTGGATTGGTCCAGCAGTTAAGTCGCTCGCCCCGACCAAGGTGTGGCTGAGGTTGTGGACTCGAGCCCCGAGGCATATGTGAAGCACCTGAATAGAGATTACGTTCTCTTGGGGTGCTATACAAATGAATTATATTATATTATGTTTTTTAAGACAGGGCCGGGCGGGGTGGCAAGATAGGCAGCATTGCCGTTCTATGTTAGCAGACGTTAGTTGCTTGGGTACGTAGGTCGTGGGTTTGAGTCCAGCAGTGGGCAACCTTGCATTGCCCACTGCAAGTGGTGGTGATAGCCGTTAAGGCGCTTCTGCCCTTATATAAAAGAAGCTTTTAAATCGGCTAACCTTTTTTGGAGGTTGCAGTGGCAATCGACATGCCCCTTAAATGTCTGTCGTCTGCATGTGAGTTTGTCGAGCACCCTATATGGGAACTGGACATATGGGAACTTGACCCATGCAGAATAGGCGCAAGGGTCAAGCATAATCAGAAGTCAAGCATAATCAAATGCTTAGTGCGAACGTTTCGCAATGGCAGCAAGCATAGCGCCGTGGTTGACACGCCTTTGCCAGATGGCTGCCTCCAAATGTCGACCCAAAGATGCAAAGGATTCAGAGACCCAGCCCACTTCGTTAGCTTCGCTCCCACGTCGCGTGCTTTTAGAGGCTTACCCGTGCTGCCTTGCAAGGCATCGAGGCAGCACGCAGATCGCTCCCTCTCGCGGCCTCGTGGCCGATCCTTCTGCTGCTGCCACTGCCATGGGTGCAGCCTAGATTAAGCCGAGCATGGGCTCGATGCCTGCAACGGGGACCGCACAATAATAGAATAACGCACTGAGACACTGAGAATAAGATATTAAAACGACATCTATAAGATAAGAATACTCACATATGTTTCATCCTTTTTAATCGCGTTCAATCAACATCCTCTGGCCATGCGTGTGAGCACCTGCGCATGCACGATCGCAGTAGCATTTAGGCATTCTAAAACATTCTATATGGGAACTGAACAATAGACGCCAGTGCAGCCTGCTTGTTCTCCAGCAAGCGGTTTTTCGTTGCCTACGCTTTGTCATCGGATCATGATGTGCCTGTTGTTGAGTTGAAAATGCTGTACCAAATGTCGGGATTTAATCGAGCTGCTGATCACGTGAGCTCTGCAAACTGCCGATCATTTCCATATTAGCATGTGGTGTGCATGCTCTCAATATTGCCTGTTGGTTTCTTTATGAGAACACCAAAAAGACGTCTATCTTGTGTGTGTCGCCCTGTGAAGTGCGGTCGCCTTTGCTTGTACATGGTGACTCATGAGCAGACACTCACGTACAGCCAAGAATTGACTGGCTGTCGGGCTGTTGGTAGTCCCAGATGATCCTACCATAAAAGATGGTAGTCCCAGATGATCCTACCATAAAAGAAACCTTAATGGAGCCTATTCTTGGCATATTAGGTATTGGCATATATGTTTTTGAAACTGCTTATGCATGCAAGCAGTCCGATAAAACCTCCTCTTCTTGTGTCGTGTGCAGGGCGATGAGAGAGTCTCGGCCCTTGGGGTGAGATTGTATTTTCCACCTTCTAGAGTACGTAAACCATGCTTGACATCAGTAGCTCTGTGATAGCTGTACTTGGTTATAAGCCAGCCGAAGTGTGTCCGACTGTGACTGCAAAATTAACCATTATTCCGAAGAAAACGTTAGTGTATGATGGTAATGATAAGCGATCTCATGCTTTAATGTGGCCCCACACCTCTTCAGTACAAACCAGAGTACCTGCTAAGTCGCAGCAGCACAGGACACGGTTGAGTTTGTTCAATCGCTGCTGCTGCTGCTGGTTTAAAGCCTTTCCCCGAAGTACCTGGCCAGAATGCGTTATGATCATACAGTTTAGTGGCTACGGTTTAAGTGCTCGCGCTCTTGTTGGCTTATTAGCAGGCCCCTGCCCGACCTCCCCCTCCTGTTATAGCTGGTGCTGCACCCCTTCGGGACTGTGACGGCCGGGCTCGAGCCAGTGCACGGCCGCTGCTTGGCTCGGAGGTGCCCTCGGTTCCCGTTGGTTTCTGCTGCCACCGCTGCAGCTACCTCCGTCGGGTCTATGGCGGCGCGATGGATGGCACGAGCGATCGCCAGCAGAGGGGCAAACAACACGTGGTGGTGACTTGCTCGCTTTCTCTATCTCTCTCTTATTCTTGCAGACGTCGATGCCGACGTGCCCGTGCGACCGGAAGCGATCGGCTTGGATCCCGGCTGGTGGCAGTCGATGGTGCCCAGCGACGTTGAGCGGCAGTTCGAACAGAGCGGCAAGCTGCTGCTTCTGTTCGAGATCCTGCGCCTGTCAGAAGAGATCGGAGACAAAGTGTAGGCTGCACAGCCCGCCTGGCCGACCCGCCTGCAGTCGCCGCCTCTGCTAGCGCTCGGCAGCTGTTGCCTCCTCTGAGGCTGCCGCACGTGCAGTGCGAATCGCAAAAGCTGGCAGCTGCCGGCGGTCGTCGCCTTCGGCTCGATCGCGCCATGTTGGCTCGTGTGAATCTTAGCGCTCCTGCCGCACCAGCTGTCGGCCACTGTTGTTGGCTCCGTACTAGTGCCCAGTCTGCTGATGTAATCCGATGGCAGATTGTTTATCCCCCTCTGCCTTCGGCGTTAGGTGTCACGTCGAAATGCATGGCGACTGACCCTGTCGGAGGCAACTGCTCTGCTTGCAGCGGGGCAGCATGCCCCGTTTGGACCATGCAATCCCACTTAAGGGGGTTGCTGCACCATACTCACCCCCCATGCTCCTTCGTGGCTGCACTGCCTCGACACAGCAAAGCCAGTTCAATCCCTCCCCCTTCTGTCAAGCTTTGAAGTGCTGCTGCGATGGTTCGTTCTTTCCAACAAAAGCCTGCAGTGCTGTCCAAATGCATAAAGAAAGGCGGTGACACGCAAAAAGTGCCCGGCCTGCAATCGTATTCGAACAATCACGGCATCTGCTAATCCACGGCCCAGTTTTCCCTGAGAGCGCTGCATGAAAGGCAGACATGTTTCCCTTTTATATTTCGACATTATCTCGGTACATACGGCTTTGCTGTGTTTGTTTGCCACCCACCGACTGGCTAGTGGGCAGTCACGTGAGTGTGGCCAAGGGTCAGTGAGAGGGAAGTGCTGTGCCTACTCTGTCAAATGAGACTGACACCGGGCTGTCGGGGGACAGAGTTTCTCTGCATCTCGTGCGCAGGCCTGCTGCTTTGCTCGCCGCCAGAGAAGATTAGAGCATTAGAGCATGCGCAAGGTCGAACCTACAGCACAACCTGCCTTTGTCTGCTTATTTCGGAGGCTTTCCGCCATTGGTGCATTACCAAGCCGCCTGTCTCGTGCCTTGCCCCGTGCGGTAGCTCCTGCTGAGGGCCACTTCCAGGCGGTGCCCCGGCTCGGTGGAAACGACTTCGGGCAAAAGATTCAGCCCCCTGCATGCAGCATTCTCATTCCGAACCGCCCAAGCATATGGCTAGACTAGAAGGCTTTGTTCTCTAATAGGTGATGCTGTTGTGCTACCATCACCATGTGCTCGGAGTGTAGGTGTCTTCTTCGACAGCTGCCTAAATTTTGAAAGCTTTCAGAAGACTGCTTCCACAGCTATCCGTCACTTCCGATCCTCGACTAAGATTAGGAACTGTCTTCCACGGTGGCTTGCAAGGAATTTAACTAGCTCCCTGGTTCTGTCTCAGCTGGATTATTGTAATTCTCTTTTGGCTGGGCTACCGGAAAAGCCACTAGGCCACTGCAGCTGGTGATGAATATGGCTGCAAGGATAGTTTGCCATGAGTTTACCCAGAGGTTTGACCATGTTTCTTCTTTGTGGGAAGAGTTTGGATGGCTGCCGGTTGATCAACGGATACAGAGCGCTGACCTACAAGGCCCGCCATCGCTTAGCTTCTCCATACATTGCTGAACTGCTGCACCAGTTTCAGTCTCCTCGTGCCCTCAGGTCCTATATGGACAATAAATTAACTGCTCGATTGCTCCGCTTAAAAAACCGTTGGCGACAGAATCTTTTGCTCTGCAGGTCCGAGACTGTGGAACTCACTCTCGCCAAATTCTTTCACAACGACAACTGTTCTCCTGCGGCCGACAACGGCACATCCTTTCCAGCAGTCCTGAGTTGCTACTTCTATGCTACTCACTACCTCAAATAACCTCCTTACGTAGCTATGCTTGTTACTTTCTCCTTGTTGCTTAAGATGAAGTCGGTTGGCTACTGAATGCGTACCGAAAGCCACTTAGGCTGTGAGTGCAGTATACAAAACTCTCCTGGGTAACACCCGCGTAGTCTTTGTGGACATGTCCTCCGCTCGAAGCCTTATTGCTGTCTTGGCATAGGTGCATCTGCACGGTGCAAGCAACGGTGTTTGCTGACTGTCTTGCTTGCACAGTTGTCCTGCCTGCTCGTTGAATGGAGCACGGCTTTTGCTTCCCCTTGTCCTCCTTGGTCACCTCCGGCATAAATCGTGTGGGCTGTAGCCTGCCATGGAAGGATTGAGCAGAGCAAAGCCAGGGATTGCTGTGCTTTTATCTTTGCTATTATGATGCTGCTGCTGCTGCTGCTGCTGCTGCTGCTGCTGCTGCTGCTGCTGCTGCTGCTGCTGCTGCTGCTGCTGCTGCTGCTGCTGCTGCTGCTACCAGCCACCATCGAGTGTGAGCCAGATGCCTCTTGTCCCTTCCCCCCCCTGTTCAACTGATCTCTTCTACATCGACGAGGGGTCACCCCCCTTTTGTTTGTTGCCAGTCGCCTACCCACTGCTGATGCCAGCCTCTTTATTCCTTAATATTGCAATCAGGAGAGAGCATGCATAACCTTAGCAACCGGCAGTGCTTGACCCTCGGCTGCTCATGCACGCAAATATTGAGCAAGCGAAAAGAAGAATGCCATACCAATTCTTGTCGCTCAGTGCGAGACCAAAGCAGTCAGCTTTTTAAATGAACGGGCCACCGTGCAGCTGCTACAAGTACGGCTTTGCGCAGCTCAGCTGCTCGCTCTTCCGGAACTCACTCGACCCCTCGACAACAACACTCTGGCTCGGCTCGGCTCGGGTCGCATGCGGCCTGGGGCATCCGTTGAGGCAGCCTCGCCGATCTAAGCGTGGACATGCGGAATCATGGAACTACTTTTTTTTGGCAGGCTGGTATTTAGTCAGAGCTTGCTGACTTTGGATTACATAGAGGATGCTCTTGGGATGATCGACGAAGCAATCCAAAGTCCTAGTGGCGATGCAAAGCTCAAAACAGTAAGGTCGCGACTGCGGCACGTGACGAATGCACACTGCGGCCTGCTGCTGTGGCTGCTCGCCCCGGTCACTGCATGGCAGACGGGGGGGGGGGCACTTGCTCACCGCCTCTTTACGGCTCCTGGTCGACATTCGATGCCGGTGTGCTCACGCATGGGTTCACTCGAGTGCACACCAGACGCCCTACTCTATCCAATCGCAGATCAGTGGAACAGGTCGATTTGTCAAGAATTTCAACTACTTTCGGCTTGATGGTTCTGTGAACGTGCACGTGAGGACTCGTGCTTGCGAAAAGTTCAACGATCCTAACAACTTGGAGTGAGTCAGCTTGCGCATCCGGCAACCTCTTTCGTGATGACATTGGCTGCTTCTAGTTGAGCATTAGGCCTTCACTAGCAGCAGTCGGCTTGATCCGGGTACATGATTTACTAGCCACGGTATCAAACGACTGCATTTGCATTTTGAAACTGCATTTTGCCAAAGCCATTAAGACCTGTCCGGGTTTTAGCCATCTATCAGCCCGTGCTTGATCTTTCTGATTTCCTTGATTCTCTGACCACAAACCGACCGGTCGGCCAGGGATCTTGTCATGCGAGACAGCAGTGTTGCACGGTTGAATGTAGCTGTATTAGCTTGCCATGTTGTGCCATGCTATGCTCTAATAACGCATGCTCACACACCCTTGCTCCCATATTTTGAATCTCGTCCTATGACTCCAGGTAGCGCAACAAATGGTCTTCGTAGTCCGCAATTTATTTGGTCGGTCAATTTCGTTGTGGTTTGATGTCTATTTTCTTTAAAAGCACTGATTTATGCCTCGAACCAAATACTTGACCCAAAGCAGTCTGTCCATTGAGAGTTTGGCTGAACTATCGTGCTCACCGAAGCAGTTTGTTCAGGTACCCATTGCATACTGCTCAGCATGACCTGTGCCAGTACCGCTTCTGAACCGGTTTGCCCCTGACCTTCTTCGCCCAGTGGGAGTGGTCTGAGGAGCTGGGCTGGCTCGGCAGCCTATTCATAAGTGGCCACTGGACTGTGCGGAATGTACAGCTGAATCCATTTGATTGATGAATACCTTCAATAGCACGGATCTGATGATGAGTGTTGTAACGTGGAGCAGATTGAGAGACCAGAGGGTGCTGACTACCTTGCTGGTACCTGCTGCATCTTCGAACTCAGGCCTCTCGGTCCTACTATCGTGGTTAGTTACTGAGGCAGGTTTTACGTGTTTGCGTGTATATTAGCAGGGGGCCCCCTTTCAAAGCCCAGCAACAATTACACTGTCAATAGCTACTGACAGCAAAGTTCTCACTGAGTATCAAACGCTATACTGTATGTGCGTTGAAGGCCGGTTTGCCCCTCCCCTCCCCCTATGCAGGAACCAAAGCGTGCCTCGAAGACTAAGCTGACCTTGTGACCTTGACACCTTTCGGTGGCTGCGATGCTGGCAGTTCATTCAGTGGAGTCTAATTTCACTGGCAACTTTTGCTGGCCAGGCTAGAAGATATTGACCAGTGTCGGAACATATTGACCAGCCTCTGCGCATCTGTTGGTTTGGTAATGCCGAGATTGGCTCGGCAGTAGGGTCAGCCGAGATGATCATAATTGAGGTACAGCAGCCAGCTGCCTCTCAAATTGGAGGCTCGAAGCCATATTGCCGTAGGCAGCATTGGCTAATTGGCGTGGGCATTTCTTGGGCACTGGGCAGTTGCTCGGCCATTTGAGCTCACATTGGAGGGGGCATCGTCATATGCAGCCCTCGGCGGTGCCATTGCTTGGCTCCCCGCTCCCAAATAGGCTGCACGAAGCGATCTCGGTGCTTTGCTTCCATTGACGCTCGTCCCTGGCCTTGTCGTGGCGCTTCGTTACTGTCAACATTCTAATTCAGTTTGTAAATGTTTTGTTCATTAAAGTGTATCTCCCCTTGAGAACTCGCCTCTTTCCATTAGTAGCAGAATATCTTGGTGCTTGGAGGAGGGGTTATACAATGCTGCGCAATCTGATGGGATACGCTGTGTAGGCCATCGCACTGCACCCAGCATGTAATTTCCAAAGACCGTGTTGTCTACAGGACTGCAACGCTGGATAGTTTTTAACTCGCCAAGCACCTAAGCGGCTTGTAGTGGGCACTCGGCTTGCATGTCGAGCTGCAAAAAAAATAATACAGAGAACGTGAATTAGGAGAACAATCAAACAAATAGGAAGCAACAAAGTGATAGTGGTAGCTAATGTAGAATGAAATAGAAGAAGAAGAATAGTAGTACAGTCCACTCCACTTATAAGAATATGCCCGGAACGGCATTCTTATCTATGGAGTATTGCCATATGCGAAGTGGGACTGATACAGACTAATAATCTGAGATGAAGAACTGCTATTCTTATAAGCAGAGTATTCCTATATCTGATGTATATTCTTGTACGTGGAGTCGACTGTAATGTAATGTAATATAATGGATCTACGTCTTTAACTCCACAAAGTCATAAAGACCATGTGGGTGTTACTCGGGGAGTTTTGTATAGCGCACTCACAGCCTAAGCGGCTTTCGGTACGCATTCGGTAGCCAACAGACTTCGTCTCACGCAACAAAGAGAAAGTGGGAAGCATAGCAGAGTCAGGAGAGCAGTTGAGGTAGTGAGTAGCATGGAAGTAGCAGTTCAGGACCACTGAAAAAGATGTGCCATAGTCGGCAGTAGGAGAGTAGTTGTCGTTTCGCAAGAATTGTGGAACCGAGTTCCACAGTCTAGGGCCTGCAGAGCTAAAGCTTCTGTTGCCAACTGTCTTTAAGTGGAGAAATGGGACAGCTAATTTATTGTCCACACAGGACCTGAGGGCGCGAACAGGCTGAAACTGATGCAGCAGTTCAGCTAGGTACGAAGGAGCCAAGCCGTGGCAGGCCTTGTGGGTCAGCATAAGAACTTTGCTGTGTATCCTTTGCTCAACCGGCAACCATCCTAGCTCATTCAGCAAAGGAGACGCGTGCTCAAACCGCTGGGACTTGAAGACCAGCCTTGCAGCCATATTCATAGTCCGCTGTAGTGGCATAATAGCTTTCTTTGGTAGCCCAGCCAAAAGGGAATTACAATAATCAAGCCGAGACAGAATTAAAGAGCTAGTTAAATTTTTTACAAGCCACTGTGGGAGACAGCTTCTAATCTTGGATAGGGATCGGTTGTGATGGCTAGCTGTAGAGGCAGTCTTCTGAATGAAGCTTTTGAAATTGAGGCAGCTGTCGAACACGACACCTAAATTACGAGCACGTGGTGAAAGTCGCACAATAGCATCACCTATTAGAACAGCAAAGCCTTTTAATCCAGAGACACACTTAGAGTGTCCTATGAGCAGCAGTTCGGTTTTATCGTCATTTAATTTCAGGGAGTTTTCTGACATCCAGGATCGAATAATAGTAGTAATAGAATAATAATAGCACTAGAATATGCTTGAAGAGAACAGATGGCATCGTTGCACACAGCCTGTGGCTACTTGTGCCTCGTGATGCTTAGACCCAGCCTTCATCTCTAGCTGCAAAAATAAAGTGAGAAGTATTGCTAAGTCAAGGACTTGAGTAGCCAAGTGGGTGGAAAACCACTTAAAAGGAAATTAATGCCGACGCCATCAGTGCATAAGAATTGGGGAAGAGAATTCATAAGCTAATAACTGGTGCGGTAAACCATTGCCGTACATGCTTTAGTCAAATTGAAAGCGATCGTGCTTTTGCCAAACGACTAAAGTTGTGGCAGTTGCTGGCAGATTGTTCTGCGTTACGCTGCTGAGAAGCGTGAGTAGTTGGCGGCCACATGTGGTTCGAATGGACGGTCGGTCGCCTCGGCCTTGCAATCCTCGTGTCTTGTGGCCAGTGCCGGTCGAGTATTCTCTCTAGGGACAAAACTAGGACCACTGGCCACCAAAACCAGGACCACAGTCAAACTGCTTGCGAACACTGCCCCCCCCCCACTTCGACGAGCTGGCTCAAGTGGCTCTTATGGACGGGTTGTTTACTATCTAGAGATTAAATTGGTTAAAGCATTGGAGTGCATGACTGAATGATAGCCGTCCTTAATGTGCTTGGTGATAAAGGGGTCAGCGGCTGGTCCTTGATCTTTTTGTCGTCGGCATCGTGACAGGAATCCCCGCGCTGCTGCATAGATCGAAGTGTTCGGGCTGTGCAGCTTTCAGGAGGGCATGGAATTTCCGCTTGGCAGTAGCTGTCATTCATAGCAGCGCTAGCAGCTTAGCTAGCCCAGTCGACTGACTGTTGGTTAAGAGCCGATGATGTTTAGACCTAGTGTGAAGCTAGTATAAACTGTACATGTCAGCTCTATATGTACAGCATGAGCCGATTATTCCCTGCTCGTGCCTTCCTTCAGCTTGCAGTAGCCATATCCTCGGCATAGGTATTCACTACTCTTGTGACGTCGAATGCTGCTGCATAGAAATTTCTCTGTGGTCTACAGTCAGCACCGAGGCTAGGACTTGCAGCAGCCCATAGAGCCCACCAAGGGTCTGGCTGGGTGGCCGGCAGAGCCTTAGCCACAGGCCCTACTCCGTGTCGATGCTGTTTACCAGCTGAGCGTGTAGATCGTTGACAAGCTTGCGCTTGCATCGCACTGCCGTAGCGCCCGGCTGTTCCTGATATCGACGCGAGCCGGTGGCCTCGGCATCAACCTCAGTACGGCCAATCGAGTCGTCATACTGGACGCGTCGTGGAACCCCAGTCAAGACGTGCAGGCCATCTTCAGGGCGTACCGCTTCGGCCAGACCAAGCCGTGCTACGTCTATCGCCTCCTCAGCCAGGCGAGTCCTGCGCCGCCCCGGCACGCCGCAAGTCCGGCGCTGTCCCCCGTGGCCGCCCCTGCGTCAGTCTCGACGGCGCCTATGTCGCGACCGACTCTGTCACTCTTGCCTCGATCGAGCCCTGGTGTTTCGGAAGGCGAGGCGTGACAAGTCTCTCGCGCATGCCCACCGCTGCCGGCTCTCGCGCGATCATTCGCCATGCCCGCGCCTCGTCGTCCAGGGCTCGATGGAAGAGCGGATCTACGAGCGCCAGGTGACGAAGCTGTCGCTGTCCGAGCGCGTCGTCGACGAGCGGCAGATCGAGCGACACTTCATGGCCTCCGATCTGTCGGAGCTGTACAAGTTCACTCCCGACCGGCCCGACGACCCCAACGCCAAGCCGAAGGAGACGCCCGTCCTGCCTAAGGCGAGCCTGCCCCCTCTCCACCGTGCAGCCTTGCAGCGCCGCGTCTCTTGCGGTGCGGCTGCGGCGGCGCTCCTTTGCTCGCTTGGTTTGGCGCTGACCGCCGGCTGCCGCTGAAGAGTTTGCTTCCCTCGTCGCTCGGCTTGCCGGCCGTCGGTGGCTCGTCATAGCTGCCTCGCGCTGCCTTTGCAGGACCGCGTGCTGGCCGAGCTGCTTGAGGGCCAGGCCAGCTGGATCGTTTCTTACCACGAGCACGACTCACTGCTCGAGAACCTCGTCTCGGAAGAGCTGACCGAGGAGGAGCGTAAGATCGCCTGGGACGAGTACAAGGCCGAGAAGGAGCGCGGCTACGCTGTGGCCGCTGCAGCCAGCGTGTCGGCAGTGGCCGGCACATCCTCCGGCGGCGGCGCAGGAGGAGCTGGCAAGCTGCCGCTGCAGCTCGGTGGGTGCTCGCACGAGATCTTGCGCGAGCCCGCTGCTGCCGGTCCTGCCCACCGAGAGGCCCCTTCCCCCAGTCTCGAGTGCGCAACCGTCCGAGGGACGTGCAGGGAGGGGGCCGGCAAATGTGTCTCGGCAGCGTGCAGGCTCCGGCAGCACGTGCTCGCGGCGGCAGCTTGCCAGCTGAAGGAGGTTACGACACTTAGCCAAGGAGATAGCAAAGCCGGCTACCGCCGTCACTGAAGCACCGTGCTCTCTCTCTCTCTCTCTCTCTCTCTCTCTCTCTCTCTCTCTCTCTCTCTCTCTCTCGGCACTTTGCTTTCACTGCCCGGTGATTTTTTTGTTGCCTAGTGTGCATCAGCGCCCACTCAAAAGTGCCCTATCGGAGACCCCATCACCCTTCTTGCATCCATGCAGGGAGACTAGACTGACATGCCGCCTCGCTGAGTGACTTCTCTCAAAGGGTAGTCTTCCCATTCGCGGTCCCATTGTGAGACTGTCATGCGTTTTAATCAGTCAGTTGAGCTGCTGTTGCATGAAAGCCTGGCCTACATTAGGCTCAGGTGTCTCCTCAAATAAATAGGTTGGGGATGCACCCTCGGGCCAGAGTGGGAGTCTGGGAATCAGAGGCTGTGCCTCGAGGGTGGTGGGTGCTGCACAGCAGCATCGTGCCTTTGTGTGGGGAATGATAGTTTGCTAGCTCTCTCTCTCTCTCTCTCTCTCTCTCTCTCTCTCTCTCTCCCACTCTTGCTCTGCTAGTGACTTCGTTGCTCGGGTTAGCAAGATTTCTGAGCCTCGGACGTTTTGTCTCATGGCATTTTGTGCCCTTAGCCATCCGTTTCCACTGGGGTACGGGCATTCCCTCCCCCTGGACGTTCCCCCCCCCTGGGATAGGAAATCCCCCCCCCCGGGGTAGGTCATTTCCTCCCTTCTCGTATGGAAATGTCATTATACAAATTGTCTTGTTTGCATATCTTGTAAAAAATATTATATGGTATATATTATGTAACATATTCCTACATTATAGTCATTAGAAATGTGGTCGCTGCGGCCCTACTTTTTGGCAGACCGCCAACTCAAAGCTCAGCCCCAGGCGGCCAGCAGCAGACGCTCTCGGCAGCAGACGCTCTCGGCAGCAGCCACTCTCGGCAGCAGCCACGAGCCTGTAGCAGTATCCTCTGCCGACGCCCTTCCCGACATCAGCACCGCCCGTCCAAACCTCACCCCGCCACAGTCATTGCTGCACCGGGCGTCGCAAGTCGGCCGATGCTTCGCTGGCCCTACCACCTCCGTCGGTCGCGCTATCGAATCGCCGCTTATACTGAGTTGTTTTATTTCAATAGAGCATGAACTTCATTTGATCATGTATGTATACAGTCGTCCCTAGCCACTTTGCATTTCGACTCTCGCGGCTTCACTCGAATGCGGTTTTTTCATATATCTTTTATATAATATTCGATTTATAAATAAAGAACTGTACTTTGCAGAAATTCACCTATCACAGCAGTCTGGAACCAATTAACCGCAATAAACGTGGGACGACTGTATATATCTGTATTCTTAGTTATACATTCGTCAGCATAGGGGGAACTGTCTTACGGGGGGGGGGGGGAATGTCCTAGAGTTCACCAGGGGGGAGAAATGTCCTACAACCTTTTCACTCGGCAGCCTGTAATGTAGTTTTTGTGTCTGTCAAAATGGATGAGTTGTTCCTACTCTGGCCTCTCGTTTCAGAGATTGTGGGTTCAACTCCATGCAACAGCATGGCATAGTCAGTCGTCTTCCTCCCTAGCACTGTGATATTCCATTAGCAACTAGTGTTGAGCACCGAGTTTTAGGGTTTAGCACCGAAGCTGACGGTTCCGGTACATGCAATTCTCCTTCAATCTCACTTCCCAACATTAGTGGTGTAGATCTAAGGCTACCGTGCAAATCATTATTTGGTATGTGAGTTCGAGCTGCTGTTTCTCAAAAGTACTTAATGCTCATTCTGAGCCGACTCGTCCGACATCCTTCCTCCAAATATCACTTATTAGCCCACTCATCCTCGAGCCGAGCAAAGCTTCCAGCCTTACATCTATGGTGGGATGGAGAGAGCAGATCTGTCTTCGGATCCGTGCTCTCGGTGCTTTCTGTCACTTCCCCTAGCAAAGCCTGCATTCGTCTGCCTTGTTGTGGTTCACCTTTCAGCCGAAAATTTGCTTTCGTCTCCGTAGCTCGTGGTTGGGGGTACATCTGCTTATGTGTCTTGTTAAGGCCCTCCTGAGGTATAAGAAAAGCTCTCGTGTGGCCACAAGCTCCCCTTTCCATTTGCACGAGCATGCCTAGAGTGGCTTGGATGACAGCTGGCCTGTTAGAAGTGACCGGATACACTGTGCTATGGCTCAGCTACCTGCCATTGCAGCAGCAGCAGTGTGCGTCGGTGCTCCAATCGCTGTCCATCGCTGCATGCACGGCCGCCAGCTAACAGCGTGTTCACTGCTGCAGCCAAAGCTATTTGCTCCGGTCATACTCAGATTCACGTGAATTATCTTGCTTCCTTTGTGCTGCACGCGCTGGCATTTGCGCCGTGTCAACATCTCCCAAGCTTGTGCTTGATTCGACAGAGATTATGCAAATGGCATTCCTGAATAAGTCTTTTGGGGGACATGAGAATAGAAAAACATGTGGCCCAACCATCATCGAGGGAGCACGCTGCACTGCGACAGGCGAAACTTCGAGTCATATGGCGACCCTCTATCTTGTCGTTGGGTGCGCACGACCGGTGGTTTGCGATGATCTGTGCCCTCTATCTCCTGTCGGAGTGCTGTTCGTTCAAGCTATGGAGCTCGTGCTCACTCCGTGGTCTGACAACGTTATTTCCCCTCCGGGCAATGGTGAAATGAGGGGGTCTCTGAATGACCTCAATGCTTTTGTATACTAGCAACAACTTGCACTTACCCGCTCACCTTTTCTCCTTCACTTTGTTTCTGTCACACCTTCCCACATTCTCTCTCTCTCTCTCTCTCTCTCTCTCTCTCTCTCTCTCTCTCTCTCTCTCTCTCTCTCTCTCTCTCTCTCTCTGTGTGTGTGTGTGTGTGTGTGTGTGTGTGTGTGTGTGTGTGTGTGTGTGTGTGTGTGTGTGTGTGTGTGTGTGTGTCAAATATCTTGGTCACTTTCTGCACCTAGTGTTTTTGGGTTTCTCTGCGATCGTACATACTTGTTTTTTTTTAGTAATTCAACTAGCTGTCTTGTTCATTGCTGTAGGCTCTGGGTTTAGGTCATGGCCTCCAAGGACACCCAAAGAAATGGAGGATGTTGGTCAGGCAATTCGCCTCAGGCTACAATTACAGGTGCGTACTTGCCACAGAATTCTTTTTCTTCGTGTCTTCTGCTTGAAGGCGCATTTCATGTACGTTGATGCAAAATGCCAAACATAACATTGAAATGCTGTGCAAAGAGGCAGCTGATAAATATCGCACGTGGAACAGCAATGCAATCTCTTTGGTATAAAGACCTTTCTCTGTCTGTGGCCGTCATCTCGTTATTCACCCGGTGTAGCATTGTGGACCGGTAGGTGGGCGTCAGCTAAGCCATAAAAATGATGCTGGGACATTGATCACTGCACTGCGTTGGTTTCGACCGATGTGCCGATGTGCATTTTCGCCCTGCAAATTGTCCAATGGTTGGCGCCCGCTCGGCAAGATCCCTTATCCCCTTCCTACCTAGCTGCAGGTACACTTGGCCCTTGCTCGTACAGTTGTTTGCGCTAGCCGGCGTAACTTGACAGCGATCAGGGCTCTGAGTGGCTTGAGGGCCATCCATAGTGCCTAGTACTCGTGAAAAGGCATTGTCTCTGCCAGCTGACCAAACACTCCATCCATTCAAGCCGAACATGCACTCGATGCAGCCTGTAGGCGTTCTCGGTGCCGACTATAGAGGGTACCGATTATTATTTTTAATCAAACACTTAGGGCTGTGTATATATTGCAGCTTTGCGACCGCCTGCTCAATTGCATGGCTTCTTTCTGGCAATAATTCCTCAAAGTGAGAAAGTGAAAACGTTTGTCCAGCAAGTTACTGGGGTGGGCCGTGGGTCACGTGACTCTGGCCCATAGACCCTTTGGCCCATGACTCTGACCCCATAGATTTCTGAGTGTCGATGAGGAATGGGCTACCGGGCTTCCTGTTTCCCTTGAAGGCAGCACGATACAACATCCACACTATTCTCACATGTGCACTTGAGAACTGCACGTGATCCGCAGTGCTGACTGACATGGCTGACTTTTCTTATCCGTACGATTTACCTGATTCATCCGATCATCCTGAGCCTTCATTCATTGTTCCACCCGCAGCTTCGTGGGTGGGTGGGTGGGTGGTGCTGTTCATGAGAGTCCATTGTAACCTGTCGGCAGTAGGCAAGATAGCTTGACACGGCCTTCTACCTGAAGGCTTAATACCTCTCGAAATCAAAACTCCTGCTCTGCAAAAAAGTCTGACGATCTGGAAAGACCGAGCTATTGTAGAAGAAGTAGTTGTCCGCCTTTGTAAGTTATTTGTGTGAGTATGGCTTTACATCCTGTAAGGAGGCCTAACTAAGGCACGACTACTCGTCAGCAAGATTTTCGGTAGTATTTGTTGTCAGGAGTACCGTAAAGCAGTTGGGTAGTTTTTCATGAAGACCAGCTAGACAGTGCACTTGCACTGGGATTTTAGCATGCATTAGACATGTGTGGTAGCTACGTCTTTGACGACAGATCAAAGTAACTTCTGAGTTTTGAACCACTTGCATATTATTAAGGGCACAGGGCAGTAGACCAGGATGACAAGAATGGTAGTGGTCTAGATCCAATGTCACAAATGCATGAACTAGTTTGGCTGTCGTCAGACCTAAGCAGAGCCTGATTTTGGCGATGTTCCTTGGCTCAAAGTAGGCCGACTTAATCTCTGTTGCCAACCTGCATCCGCACGTGTGTGTGTGTGTGTGTTTGAATGTGTGTGCGTGTGTGCCTGTATGCGCCAAACTTACTAGCCAAGTCTCAAGTCATTTGTTATTTTTCAACAAGTCGCTTAACATGGCTCCTAACTGTGCTGTAGTCCTTCATGCTGCTTATGTTAACGACTGCTTAGCTAGCAGCAGCAGCAGCAGTGTGAGCTGCTTTTCTCCTCGTGCTGCTGCTGCTGCTGCTCGTGTGTCGAAGATTTCCGGCAGCATTCTTATGCCTGCGGACCGCCAGGATCCGTCTCGGTGAGGTTGCCGGTGGGGCACTCGTTTATCCTATTTTCTTACCCCAATGTGAGATCCCCTCACGACTGATTGTGCTAAAAATCTGGCTCCACGAGCTCTGCCTCTTCGAGTTGACATCTTTCCTCCAGCTGCTTAGCCTTCTCAGCTCCGTCTGCACATGAGAAGCTATACTTTTTTTCTCTGCTGTTTTATGACCCCTTCAGTTTTGCCCACCGCCATGTACGGCAGTGGCACACTGTTCTGTGGCAATGAAGGCCCGTCTCACAACCAGTGCTTGCTGCTGGGCCGCTGCAGAGTGTGTTGACTGTCCAGCTCCCCCGATCTTTCCTTGTTTATGTTAGGCTCAGGTCTGCTTTGCAGTAGAGATTTTCGCTAAGCTCTCACTGGTTACTGAGTTCACTTTTTCAGCTCGTTTGCTCAAGAGCTTAGCGCTCGTAGCTTGTGTCTGGTCGGCTCTGCGAACTCGCCGGAACTGTCGCTGCCTCACTGGCTGTCAGAATGCGATCGAGGACGACTATCGCAGGCCATCCTAGTCGGCTTTCACCCCTCGTGTCGCTTGTTGCTGCCTCTAAGCTCAGTCGAGAGAAGCTGTGGTCCAATCAACAGCCAGCGATCGATACATGCACTCGACATGCTCACGGGGATTGTTGTCCAAGCCCCCCCCCCGTGAGCCTGACTCGTCGAGCCCACCCTCATCCCTGTCACCGTGCCTTGGCTTGCTGAGAAAACGTGACATGCCATCGTCGGTTGATCATGATAGCTTGTCGGTACGCCTCCCAGTCGTGCCTTTTGGCTCGTAGAGAGGTGCCGGCATTCGTGACCTTACGAAAAGCAGGGCTGCTGCTGTGGTGCCGAGACGAGTCTCCACACTGGCGACTCGTTGACCCAGCTACCTTACTTGGCTGCCACAGAAGAAGAGAGGCTTCGAGTGGGTTTTGGGTTCAAGTTCTCTGCCATGTCAGCCTTGTATGGACGGAGCACTACCGTTGGAATGGCCTTTTCGGGACTAGTCAAGTGATGCTGAAGGAGCTGGACTCAACAGCTTGCCAATTGCTAGTGCCACTGCGCTGACGTCGTGAGTGGCTCCCTTTCCACCATTTACTCATGCCGTCAGTCGTGCTGGTCGATTTTACCCCGGTGTCCGATGCTTCACCACAGGTCTCCATTGTGCTCCGCGTTGGAGCCGACCTAGGCAAAGGCAGAGAACCAACGTTACCTGTACCTCTCTTTACCTAACTCTCTCTGTGTCTCTCTGTCTCTGTCTCTCTTTCTCTCTCTCTCTTTCTCACTCTTGCTCTCTCTCTCTCTCTCTCTCTCTCTTTCTTGCTCTCTCTCTCTCTTTGTCTCATCTCATCATATCTATATCATGTCTCAGTCTCTCCCTGTCCCTCCCTCTCCCTTTTTGTGTTTGTCTGTTTTTTCTGTCTCTTCTCGTTCATTCGTTCATTTCTTTCACTCGTACTGTCTTGTGATTGAATTTATGTCACCGTGCCTGCCGTTTGTTATGTGTTAGTGCCATGTGTTTGTCATCCATTTATACTTGTTTGCCGTGCCGTATATCATGCCGACGGCACGACACATCTCGGCCTGGTGGAAGCAGCAGCAGCAGCGCGCCAGCCGCGATCGACGTCCTTGCCTCGCTCCTCGGCTTCGCTGAGCTGGTTTCTGCGCCTGATTTTGCTCACCCCCGCAGGGTCTGACGAACGAGGACGAGCTGCAGCGACGCACCGAGAACATCCTGCAAATGGCCATCGTTGCCTCTTATTCACCACGTGCAGAGCAACTGGCAAGTTCTCTTTGCCGCTCCCCTCCCCCATGTTTTTGGCAGCTGAAAGCCTTTTGCTCTCTCTCTCTCTCTCTCTCTCTTACTCACTATCGATGCGAGTAAGGTGCAGCACAGTGGGCCTGTCCTGTTGCTTGTGCTGTAACACAGCAGCTAGGCTAGCTTCGATGGAGGGCAGCTTGAGTTCGTTATAGCCCAAATTGCATTTGTGATCACACTCGACCACTGCAGCCCACGCCAGTGTCCCCTGCACGACGCCACCACGTTGGTGTACGGGAGCTGTGGGTAGAGCAGGCACGCCGCTAGAAAGGGAAGAAAATATGCTCGGCTACTCTTTAACTGTTATTCCGTTGATGGCAGCAAAAAGTTTCCTCGGCATTAGAGCTTCAGCTCCCTCCACTTTGGCTGTGTCGGAAGCAAAAACAGCTCAGCTTGGTGGCGGCAGCAGCGCTGCTGTAAATGCCTTGTCGTGGTTCTGCTCTCGATTTAACCAGATGCTTTTGGGTCGTACTATTTTAATGGAAAGGTTTTAAGCTTTTTCGAAAGAAGTTTCCTAGCTACAGAAGGGGGATGGCCAGACGACGCATGACACTAGCTGTGAAGCTCGTGCACGGGCGCGTCTGCCTTAAGTCGTTCGTGCTGACTAACTGTACAGACTTAATAATAATTATAATAATAATAATTCACTTGATGAAGCGCCCTCAGAGAACTTAATCTCTCTCTAGGCGCTTTACATTTGCTGTAAAGTGAAATGCAATTGAATGATAAGTAAAATCATGCTTGAAAAACCAACGAAATGAATAATATGGTTAGGGGTGACATGCACAGGGTCAGCATGCAAATGTGTTTAGTGGCAGCCTTGAGCCAGGCGAAGCAGCCTTGAGCCTTTGCACGTATGCTAAAGCAGCCCGGAGAAATTGGGGGGTAACGACCGAGTGCTGTGTCGTCTGCTCCGAAAAATCATGGCGGCAGGCTGCGGCAACCGTAGGGAGCACTGCTCGGGCCTCAGAATCTAAGGGCTTCACGTGTGAGATTTCTGCTCGCCGACGACGCCTGAGAATGCCGAGGACGCCTGAGAAGCAGGGGCTGGTGGTGCATACGGCAGTATCCCACTCAGCAGCGGCCGGCTGGAACCCACGCAAGTCACTTCAATGCTACAGCCCCTGAAGCATTATTTTCTTAACCGGCCGAGTTTTTATCTTGATTGGGGTAGGTTTTGATAATAATAAAAAAGGTGGATTAAACTTACATTTCCATTGCTGATTCCCACGAATGGGTTTGCCTGCCTGGCCCAGTGGTTGGCCTTGTTTACAGCTACAGGCGGTCACTGCACGTACCGTGCCGGAGTCGCCTTACGCTGACCCACAAGGCCCGCCACGGCTTGGCTCCTTCGTACCTAGCTGAACTGCTGCACCAGTTTCAGCCTCTTCGTGCCCTCAGGTATGGTGTGGACAATAAATTAGCCGTCCCATTCCTCCGCTTAAAGACCGTTGGCGACAGAAGCTTTAGCTCTGCAGGTCCTAGACTGTGGAACTTGCTTTCACAATTCTTATGCAACGACAGCTTCTCTCCTGCTGCCGACCATGGCTCATCGTTTTCAGTGGTCCTGAGCTGCTACTTCCATGCTACTCACTACCTCAACTGCTCTCCTGACTCTGCTATGCTTCCCAATTTCTCTTTGTTGGGTGACGAAGTCTGTTGGCCACCGAGTGCCTACCGAAAGCCGCTTAGGCTGTGAGTGCGCTATGCAAAACTCCCCTGCGTAGCACCCACATAGTCTTTATGGCTTTGTGGAGTTACAGATGGAGATACATTATGCTGTCCTGGAGTCCTTGACAAGGCCCATCGTTCGTCGGTGGGCCCATTTAAGCTTCAACCTGGCTGGACTATTAAAATGTCGTCCCCCAAGTGCATTAGCACTGCACACTTCTGCTGTGTGCACTCGGCTGGTTAGTTGTATTGAATGCCCTTCGCACTGTTGAATGTAAATGCAGTGCACCGCTTCTGGTGCTGGCATGCTCAACTTTGTTTGTACCACTGTGGCCTAAGAATGTAATGAAGCTAGTGTGACAGCCATAGTATTTTCGCCATGACTTGGCTGGGTGGTGTTGATGTTCCTCTGACATCCCTCCTCTCCCATGCCTTAGCCTTTCTTTTTTTCTTCATCAGCGTCAGCCAGTTCCACCAGGTCACGGGGTCGCAGACATGGCCCAGCAGCTGCAGCACGCTGCCATGCTCATGCGACAAGCGTCCGTGCCGGCTAGTGTTCAGGTAAGTAAGTGCTGTCCTGCTCATCGCCCCAGTGCTCTGTCCCGATCTGTCTGTCTCCCTCCCTCCCTCTCTCTCTCTCTCTCTCTCTCTCTCTCTCTCTCTCTCTCTCTCTCTCTCTCTCTCTCTCTCTCCCTCTCTCTCTCCCTCTCTCTCTCTCTCTCTCTCTCTCTCCACACACGGTGCATTTGCATGTCCTTATGCCTTACGTTGGTGTTGCACGATGCACCCACCCGTAGCCTGATCGGACGCCTGTCGGTCAGTCATGCCTGAAGATTGAGGCCTGCCTCTGGCACTCACGTCTCCAAGCGGCGATACCCAGCCAGTCAAACTGCCTTGCAGACTTGCCGGCCGTGCGGGTGCCCACACGGCAACGGCCGACTCTACTCGATTCATCCGGTTTGCCGTCCACGTTGTAGGTCGGCATGCAGCACTCGAAGCTGTCCCAGTGGCCATTGCGACCCGATGCCGGACAGTTTCGCGGGGGCCCTCCACTTTCGGGCATGCAGCCTCGGCTGCAGATGCTTCTGCATCCTCGCTCTCACGCCTCGGGCGGCAGTGCTCCGCACGAACTGCCGCCCGCCGTTCAACCGCCGTTTCGACCCGACTCCGTCATGCGCGTGAGCCAGAGCGGGGCCGCATCGGCGGCTCTGGCGCCAGCCTTTTCTGCCGCAGCAGCCGGCGGCATCCGTCTGCCGATTGGGCAGTCGCAGCAAATGCAGCCTGCGACGATTGTGGCGATGGCGAACGCCGGTGCTCAGGTCCAGCGAGGCAACTCTGCCACGGCGGCTGCGCCTAGTAACTCGTGGCAGCCGTACCCGCAGCAGCAGCCCGCACAGCTGCCCCCGAGCGGCTCCTTCGGTGCTTCCGTGCTGCCCAAGTGACGACGAGGGTGAGCTCTAAAGAGGCTGCGCCAGGTGAGGTCGGCGCGCCTGCCAAGGTCTCGCGTTGCAGTGCTAGCCGTCGCAGACGACTGAGGTCCGCCGCCTGGTCAGGGCGTTCTTTGGCAATCAGGAGCCCTGCGGATCTCACTTCGTGATTCCCTTATTGCCACCTTGACCCAACGCGAGGCCGGACCTACCTTGACCTGACCGGGTTTTGAATCCTGGCTTGCCTTGACCTGACGTGGTCCCAAGCTTGGGCTTGAACAATGCTCCTCTGCAGCGGTCGGCCCGCGGCTCCTGCCGATTCCTTCGTCCTGCACCTTCCTTGCTGACCTTCCTGCGCTGTCCGTAAGGCCCTGTGGCAGGCTGTCCTGCCGCCACCCGCCAGCAAGGCGCTCTGGCGCCCCAGAGTTCTTCATGGTCACATGCTCCGGTGCCCAGAGCGCTTCACTCCTCAAGAACCCAGAGGACGTGACGTGGGTCAAGGGCTGCTTGCCATTCGATGCCTCTCTTCTGCGCGCCTGGCTGTTCGGTTGCCTTAGGAGATGTCGTCATTCTCCTGTGGGGGTGGCCTCTCTGGCCTAGGCTTAGTCCTGGACATGCCTTTGCCTGTGTGGTCGTATGGCAAAGCAGATGTGGCTTCCGCTGTGCTGTGATATAATAATAATGCACTTGATAAAGCGCCCTCAGAGAACTCAATCTCTTTCTAGGCGCTTTACATTTGCTGGAAAGGGAAATTGCAGCGCTGCTCGCGACACTGCAGTGTAGCGTCACTCTGCCTTTTTCTTTCAGAGCATAAGCGTAAGTGACTTCGTTATTTATTCCTGGTGCATTGGGCAGTCGGATTGCCTAAGCTGGACCGATGGAGAGGATGTGATGGCCGTAGCGGAACCGTGCTAGCAGACGACCAGCTGGCTGGTTTCCGAGCCAGCCGTGCCGTACCACGTGCTTGCAAACTCCGGGGGGGGGGTGCACTGGGGCCGTGCCAGAGCTGCAACTTGTAACCTGCCACCCTTGCCGCTCCTTCCGCATCGTCTGCTGTCTGCTCAGTGGATAGAATTCCGTGCGCCCAGGCCGGTCCCGCCCCTCGAGTGTGCACAAAAGTGCTTTACACACTGCAAACCTTTGTTATTTGTCTCGGGCTATGCCTACTCAAATTAGCAACCTTAAGTTGAGCTTTAATAAACATAATATAAATATCGTCCGGAGCAACTTTGTCAATTAGCAGCGATGCGCTCGGGACTCGGTGCTGTGGGATGTGCACCTTCACTGGCATTCTGCCGGCCATTGATGCTAACGTCAGCAGTAAAGATGTCAAGGCAAAATTTCATCATTCTGTGCTCTGGGCCGCTCAACCACTGATGGCCTAGCCCCAGTGTGGGACACGACAATGGGGGTCGGTTACTAGTCGTGCGACCTACAGCTGGCCTGAATATGCTTCAACTGAGTTGTCTTCAAGTGTGGTCTGAGTAGCTGCCTGAATTTGACGTCTTTCTGCTAGCTTGCAGGGGAAAGATCAGCTGTTTCAACGGCCTCATCGATGTAGCAACGGCAGAGTTTTTGCTGCAATCAATCACCCCTCCCCCACTCTTGCAGTGAGCAATTAAGGATTGCCAGCTGATTGACTCGACTCACGACCTCGAAGTTATGTGAATTATTTTTTAGAAAACCCTATTAGTATGGAGTTTACTGCAGTGTGACTGAAAAGCATTGGTTACCACCGTACGTCACCAACGGCTAAGTTGTCGGCGCAAATGGGCTCTTCATGCTGCTGCGACAGATAGGCCGTTGACTAATCGCTTATTCTGAGTGTCATGTCAAAAACTGGCCCTTTATGAGCATGCTAACTAGGTCATTATGTCCCCCAAGGGCTTCAGTAGACATGCTTCGCTCTATAATCATTATACCCGTTTGGTTTGGAGCAGCAAATTATTAAATTTATAAGGATCAAAGGTAGGTGCATGCAATTGTTTGATGCGCTGGTGTGCGGCCACATGCCTCTGCCACGTGACTCGGGGATCAACCGTGGACGTCTTATCAGCAATAAGGAAGGAGATAGCTTTGCTGCTGTTTTCTTAGCGACCTGCCCCTGAGCGGTTGCTCAATACTCGACCGTGTGGACGAGTTGCAGTCACGAGGGAGGCATCGCCGGTCGCCTCTTGGGAGTTCTGCTCTGCTCTGCTTGCTATGTAAAGGAACGTGAGCAACCAACCGTGGCCAGGCCTGATATTGTCGGATCAGATGAATGCGGTGGCGGCCGGATTCTGAGAGGGACAGCTGCTTTATGGCTGCATGCGAGCTAGCCGCTTGTTTCCCGAAGCCGCTCTCTCTCCTTGCAAGATGCCCACGATCGACCCGGGAAGCCCAACTATTTACGACCAGCTGAGCCGACACAAGCTCTCGTATCCGTGAGCTCCTGCCGCAAGCCAGCTGGGCAAGCGAGGATCGCATTGCTCTGCTCCTAACTCTCCTACTTGAAACTTTCAGCCTGTGCCGAGTGCAGTGCGACCGACAGAGAACCGACACTCGGAGCCACGACGGTACCTCACGTCGAGGACTTGCTCGATGATTGCTCGGTGCCGACGGATTAGGCAGAGCTCTATCGGTAGCCCCTCCTATCAGCACCAAATGTGCGAATGCTCTCAATTTGTCTATCTCTTTTTGCCTGTCAGTTTGTCTCTCTCTCTCTCTCTCTCTCTCTCTCTCTCTCTCTCTCTCTCTCTCTCTCTCTCTCTCTCTCTCTCTCCCTGTTGCTCTCTCACTGGCTGAACGACCGGTCTTTTAGCTAGACTTGGCGACCATTGCCTGTTGGATTCCCATGCGATCATCTCGCGTAAGCACGACTGAATGCGTGCAGATGGCCGGTGGCTAAAGCATCGCCAGGCAGTGCTAGCCGGCGGTGCATTGTGCAGTACAGTGCCGCGAACAGAAAATAGTTTTTAACGCGTCCGTCGAAAGCAGCTTTGACTTGTCAGTTGAAAGTGGTTCGTGACGTCTTTCAAAAATGGTGAGTTGGTAAAACTTAAGCTCTGGTGTGGGAGGCCGTGGGCTGAACTCCGGATGCCGACAAGCTCTCTTTTCCTCCCTCGCCCAAAGTAGCAGATCCTTTGGGTTTCGGTATTGCCGATCGTTATGAATCTGGGCGTCGGCTAGGCGACATCTACCTTTACCACAGCAAAAAACGTCCGACGGACAGACAGCATGGAGGTGCATCTGAAGGTTGCAAAGTCTATGGCACGGGTGGGGGGGCTGTGACCAGATGTAAACGGCGATCGTCCGACGGGGTGATTCGGTCCAGGCTGCTGCAGCACTCGATCGATCCCGTGGCAGCGGCGGCCGCCAGCATTTCCCTCGAGCCTCGCCTCGCCGTCGTTTTCCTTTCAAAAAGGGATGCCACGTACTGAACTTCGTCGGCTCCCCATTCACGCTGACTACCCGGCTGTACGACGCTTATCGCAGCCGAGGGCCTTTCCCGAACCTTAACCCTTCCCTTATCTCCGTTAGCTCCAGGTCAGCGCTAGTTTCGCCCAAATTGGGTGCCAACATGCTCATTTAGCAGCACGAGCATGATTAAGTTTGCAGTGTCTTTTCATGCATGCAGGTATAACTATGCATGTAATTGCTTTTAAAGCATAACGTACGAAGTATACGTTCCTGTAGGTTGTAATTCTAGCTGATACGGCGTCGTCTATGGAAAGATAGAGCTCACTTAGTCTATTTAAGGATTGAGCAATCGGCGAAGTGCTCATAGAAAGAAGCTCATACGTCGTCCCTACGTCGTCGTTTGGCACAGAGCCAGCTCACTTCCCGCTCATCCTTCTGAACAAACGGCACCGTATTAGCTGTCGGAGTCAGGGAGATCGAAATCTCTCTCTCTCTCTCTCTCTCTCTCTCTCTCTCTCTCTCTCTCTCTCTCTCTCTCTCTCTCTCTCTCTCTCTCTCTCTCTCGTTAGGATAGAGATTAAGCTCTCTTAAGGTGCTATACAAATGCTATACAAATTCATATACATAATGCACATATGTATATGTGTGTATATATATACATGCATATGTGCGTGTATGTGTAATTGCACAGATTTAAATATACTTAATTACTTATATTTCTATGTACGTATGTGTAACTAAAATGTTTTTAAATATTAACGTTCATATATACATAAGCCGGCGGTGCCGTGCCTTGCCGGGGTCGCGGGTGCTACCCGGACCTCCCGGTTCAGGTACAGGGACTACACGCCTTCCGAGCCGGTAATGGCGTATGAGACGCCAAGCAGCTTCAATGCCGTTTGCTCTGCGCGTGGAACGCCGAGGTCCGTCAGGCAAGCTTCATTGCTCGGCCACAAGCGGCCTCGAGCTTCGACCGTTCGAAATGGAACGGTGTCACACACCGCCGACCGGTAGCCCGCGATCAGGACAAGGAATGGGCAATTGCTGCACACGCCAGGGTATCGTCGCGGGCCGTCTAATGGTGCCGTCACATCAACGATTACAATATCGAAGCATTGCGCATCGCAAGGTCTGGCTCTCAAGCTGGACCATCGGCAAGCGGGAGGGCGCGGCCTGCCGACATGCAGGTGAGCGAGGTGGCCGGGAGAGCTCTGACTGTGCGGCCCAGAACCAGGTTATGTGGGGCCGCGATCGCACGCAGCATCAACCGGCGGTGGCTCAGCACGTGGCAAACGGTCTTTGCCTCCGTGTGGTATAGGCGGCAGCTGGTAACCGTCCCAGGGTATGGCTGACTTCTAGCGGCAGCCACTGGCGAAGTCTGCTGGCTACCGAAAGCCGCTTGAGCTGTGAGTTCGCTATACAAAGCTCTCTTGCGTAACACCCGCATAGTCTTCGTGGCTTTGTGGAGATACTGACGGAAATGTAATGAAATGTAATGTGCATTACAGTACATTGCATGTATACATGCATTATTTCTGCTAGTACAAAGCCGCGAGTACTATATGGGTGTTACGCTCTAGTTATTGATAGCGAACCTAAAAGCCCACGAGACTTTCCGCTTCGCATTCGCGGTAGCCAACAGATCCAAGGTTTCTGTCGCTTTATTTTAGGTCACTTCATTCTTTGGCTCCAGCCCATCTCTCAGATCTACTCCCCCACCCACCAGCCCAAGCATCGTACCACCCGCTTTTCGGAATCCAATAGTTTAACAATACCTCGTACAAACCTCAAATCCTTTGGAGACCGTGCATTTAGTTCGTATGCTCCCAAAGCCTGGAACTCCCTCCCGACTTGCGTCAGAACATCTCCTGACTTGACCACATTTAAAAAGAACTTTAAAACGCCTATTTAGGACAGCATTTAGTGGGTCCCTGTGATTCTTCCTTCATGTGCTTATTCGTGCAGACACTGTGCAGGCTGCCACTAACCACACTTGCATGCTGACCCTGTGCATGTCACCCCTAACCATGTTATTATTGTTGTTGATCAAGCATGATATTACTCACCATTCAATCGCGTTTCCCTTTGTAGCAAATGTAAAGCGCCTAGAAAGAGATTGAGTTCTCTGAGGGCATTTTATCGAGTGCATTATCATTATTATTATTATTACGAAACAGAGATAAAGTAAAAAGCGTTGCTGAGGGCAGTAGAGGAAGTGAGTAATAATAATAATAATAATACTGTACTTGATAAAGCGCCCTCAGAGAACTTAATCTCTTTCTAGGCGCTTTACATTTGCTGCAAAGGGAAATGCAATTAAATGGTAAGTAAAATCATGCTTGAAAAACAAACAAAATGAATAACATGGTTAGGGGTGACATGCACAGGGTCAGCATGTGAATGTGGTCAGTGGCAGCCTGCACAGTGTCAGCACGCATATGCACATCAAGGACGAATCACAGGGATCCACTAAATGCTGTCCTAAATAGGCGTTTTAAAGTTCTTTTTAATGTGGTCAAGTCAGGAGATGTTCTGACGCAAGTCGGGAGGGAGTTCCAGGCTTTGGGAGCATACGAACTACATGCACGGTCTCCAAAGGATTTGAGGTTTCTACGAGGTATTTCTAGACTGTTGGATTCCGAAAAGCCGGTGGTACGATGCTTGGCCGGATGGGGGAGTATGTCGGAGAGATAGGCTGGAGCCATAGAATGAAGGGACCTAAAAGTGAGCGACAAGACCTTAAAGTCAATCCGTTGCTTGACTGGTAGCCAGTGCAGGTCGGCGAGAAGTGGAGTAATGTGGCAACTACGACGCTCACGACAGACAAGCCTAGCTGCAGAGTTTTGCACAAGCTGCAATCGCCTGATCGCACATGCTGGTAGGCCAGTAAGCAGTGAGTTGCAGAAGTCGAGACGGGATGTCACGAATGCATGGACCAACTTAGAAGTGGTATCCTTATCTAAACAAGCCCGAATTTTAGCAATATTATGAAGCTGAAAATAGGCAGATTTGACCGTGGAGCTGATATGGTCGTCTAACGAGAGGTCGCTTTGGAATATGCTTTATTAAGTACAGTATTATAGTAATATGGAAGTAGCAGGGACAAGACGGCTGGAAAGGATGAGGCACAGTTAACAGTACATGAGAAGAGAAGATGTCGTCGCGTAGCGTGAGCTTAATTTCAGAGCGGTGGCGCCATTGCTAGTCGCAAGCAGCAAGAGTCTACTGTTAGAGAGATGAGTTGGACTTGGGAATTCTGAGCCGGAAGCAGCCGAGTGCTGCACCACGCCGTCTAGCGAATCACCTCCAAGCTGTGCACTCGCAGCGAACAACCGGAAGAGCTCTCTAGTTCTCTCCAAAAATATGCATGTGTCTATGTTTTAGTCCCATAATGAAAAAGGAAACACCCGACTGGCCGTCTAGCAGACTCGTACAGACTTTCAATATATAGCCGCGTCTTTTTTATGGCAGCACAACGGTCGTATGCACTCGTCACACTTCTGTTACTACCCTTTGCCGTAAGTGCCGCTGCTGACTTCATTCCGTGGTTTCCGCCGGCAAAAACTGCATTCGGCTCCTTCGGGTATTTGTACGAGTACGTGTGTACTGACTGACATTGAGATTGCCGCTTTGCCACCGGAAGCAGCTCGAGGCCGGCGGTCGTTGCGGGCTGCAGGCAGGAGGAGCATGCTGGCGGCTGCCCCGCGTCTGCCCAGCCGAGAGCGTGCTTACCGGCAGCTGGGTGTACGCTCGGGAGAGAGGGTTTCCTCTTGGATTGCACTGCCTCTCATTCTAAGACCCACCCGCCGTTGCGTTTCTCGACTGGGCGCACCGCTTTAAGCTACTGCCAACCAGAGCTGCCAGATGGCGGCGGCCGCGTTCGCGGCAGCTGAATTGCTTGCACTTAGTAACTGCTCGGCAGCATGGTTGCTCAACGTCATCGCATCGGTGCCACGGTCTCCTCCTACAGCCTCTCTTCTCCTTCACCGAGATCAGGCAATTCCGACTGCGACACGTGTCGACTGACCAGATCTGCCGACGTCGGACGCGTACCGGCAGTCGGTTTCGCGAGCGTTTTCGGCCGATCTCCTTAAGATGTAGATGTGCAGATTTATCTGCCCTTTAGCCTACCAGTCAGCCGCTGCTTGGCGACCCCTTCTACTCAGCAGCATCCGGAAATCGAGACAAATCGTTAGGCGGGTTTTTATTTCTTCGCTGAGCGTGTCTTTCGTATGCGCTTAGGAGTCGCAGCCCACGTGACCACCGAGCAAGCTGTGGCCCGTTCTGTTTGGCCTGTACGGCCCAACTGCCGCTTGCCGCGGTGCTTGCCACGTTCCCGCTATTGCATAGACACGATTGAATGCAGTACTACTGCAGTCGACGAACAGTTTATAGTGCATAAGTATTCATCAATGTACTGAGAACATTGGTTGGGCCATGGTGGAGGGTACCACCTCGTCGGCACCCAACTTTGCTCTACCCCAGCAGGCATCGAAGCGATAAAAATGGCCAAAGATTCATTGGAGAAACTATTCAACAGCCTGCTTAACAGCTAAGACTGCAGAACGGAAGATATCCGGTGGGGAGACGTAACTTGCTGTGGCAACAACGTCTAGTCACGTAGCACCCGGAGCCGGGCTCCCGCGTACGCTGCTCACAGAAACTGTCAAGTACTATTAATTTTATTAACAGCCCTATTGCATAGCGGCAGGAGAGTTTTAACGGCTTTCACCACCACTTGCAGTTGGCCATAAAGGATCTCTCACTGAAGGATTCGAACCCACGACCTGGGTCGTAGAGAGCGAGTACCTTACCTCATGAGCTATGAAGAAAAATAACTTCCAGCGAAGCATAAGTAGGCCAAAATCTCTATGTTAGCATAAGTTCAATTAAAGTATGCTTTCATGCGTCAGAGGAGGCCATGCATTATGCCCGGCAAAAAAAATGTGTGTTTGAAAGGCTACTATGCATACAGAGAGGTTATGCATACAGAGAGGATGCATTTAGGGAGTTTCGAATGTACTTCACCACATGAAAAAGGTGAGCTGATTCAATCGCCTCGTTTATATAGCAGCAGAAGAGCCTTTACTACTATCGCCTCGCCGCCCCCCCCCCCCCCCCCGCTTGCAGTGGCCTCTAAAGGATCATACTCTGCCGGACGTGAACGCACGACCTGGGTTGTGGAGAGCGAGTACCTAACCGCTGGGCTAAGACCCGACTAATAAATAGAATCCATTCGGGAGCTAACAATTTCGAGCTAGCGACCCAAAAAGATCTAGCCTTGGCCTGGATAGGGTGCATGTATCTCCAGCTGATAATGAGCGGCACAGATTAGGAGATCTCAACTCGTGCTACATTGGGTATACGAGCGGCGGGCGTCGATCTCGGTCACCACTTCAGTTCTACAACTGAATGTCATCGCTACCTACGTGCTGTCGTAGCTGCGATTTCACAGAAGTACTCAAATTTAAGATAGCAAAATAGGATGAGACAGCAACGTATTAAAGCCATTGAAAGCGCACGGTGCCCTACCCCCAACGTACCGACATCGCCAATCACTGCATAGTGTAGCGTGAGGAAGAATGCAACGGGAAATGAACGCGAGAGATAATTATAAAAGGAAGAGAGAGAGAGGGGGGGAGATAAACTGAAGTCTGTTTATAAACGCCATCCAATCAATCCGCCACGAGTGGCCCTGTGGCAATGATCACGATATCCTAATTGAATGGTTGCGAGCAACGATTGGTCTGGCTCTGAGGCGGTTCGATTCGTACTCTTCCAAACGTTTTCAATTCGTGTCATGCGCCGAGCCTCACGGAAAAAGATCGAAGTTCAATGGATCTTGTATCACTCGTACGTTGGCGCTATCATCCAGCTACCATCCAATTTGTCGTTTAAAACATTCGGAATAGGCTACAGCGATTGATAAACTGAATGCTTGCCTTGCAGACATTCAATCCTGGATGGCGGCCAATTTTCTTAAACAACGTGATGATGAAACCATACTCCTACTCACAGGACTACCCAAGCGTGCGGCCGTACTAGGAAGCTTTCTCTTGTATTGGTGATGCTGTAGTGCGACCATCACCACGGGCCCAGAATTTTGATGTTCCCTTTAATAACTGCTCAACGTTTAAAAGCTTCATTAGGAAGACCACCAAGCTAGCCATCACGTTCGATCCCTGACTAATATTAGGGGATTTTCCTCCACGGCAGCTTGCTAAAAATCTACCTAGCTTCCTGGTTTTGTCTACGCTAGACTAATGTATTTCAGTACCGTCTGGGCTACCAAAAATCCATAAAGCCTCTGCAGCTGGTTATGTCTCCTTTGTTAAGGAGCTGCGGTGGCTGCTTACGCTGATTTACTTTACGCCCGCCGTTGTTTGGCTCCTTCATACCTTAGCTGAACTACTGCACCATTTTCTGTTTGCTCGCATCCTCGGGTTCTCAGGGGAAAATAAATTAGCTGTTCCATTATTTCACTTAAAGACCGTTGGCGATAGAAGCTATTAATGATAATGTTCGAGGCCGCCGCCGTGCCGTCGTTTCTGACAGTTATCAATTAGCCAGCCTTACATCGCGAGTTCATTTTTTACTAACAATCGGGATTATATACATAGTCGGCTCACTTTGCCGGGGAACCTCTGATGGCAAAAGTTGGGAAGCAAGCAACTAGTGCGAGTCGATGCTTGTCTGTCTATAAATAGCGATTCGGATCCCGCTATCGCTATCATGCATACAGCAATGGTAGCTGCATTCCTATGATTTTCCGGTGCAAATTGCAAAAAAGTAGTATACCGCTGTATTCCTGTAATATTCCCCAATATTTTGCAGTTAATCCACTGTCCCAGTAGATAGATATATAGATAAATATTCAGATAGTAAGGCATGTGGATACAGGTTGAGATAGATAGATATATAGATAGATATATGCTGCTAGATATAGAGATAAATGCTGCTACTGCTGCTGTCGCTGCCGAGCTAGTTTGGGCCAGCGGTTAAAGCGCTCGCCCGACCAAGGTCAAGGTGATTACAGTCGACCGACGTTGCGGTCTCAAGCCTCGTCGAATATACGAAGCACCTGAATAGAGATAAGGTTCTTTTAGGGTTCTATTATTGGCGTATCGAATGGAGACTGGGGCGTACGTCCCCGTGTGCGGGATCAGGGGCCCTGGATACGGAGGGGGCGAGCCATGTGCATACTTCGTGCAGGGTGTACAATATCCAAGGAAAGCCACTGGGTGCAATGCAAATTAATTATATTTATATTTATAGATGCGGAAAGAGAGAAGGGAGGGCACGGAGCGGTGCATTGTTGCTCTCACTTCAATTCAATTAATAATAATGATAATACATACGATATAGCGCACTCAGAGAGCTCACTCTCTTTCTAGGCACTTGACACTTGCAAGGCAGTTTCCAGTTTTAGCAGCGGAGAGCGTAGAATTTAAAGAATAGTAATATCTGGGCGCTTAAGGTAAGAATGTGCTTGTCTTGCTATCGAGCAAGTTATAATGCTGAAAGAGCGAAAGTTCCTCCTGCCGGAACGCCTTTCCGGTCGTCGACCGTCGTCCAGAAGACCGCGCCGCCGGTGGCGAAATTGTTGGCCGCAATTGTTCCCCGAAGTCATCGTCGGTGCACTTTTCGTGCACCGACGATGACTTCGGGGACCCTTAGTCGCTCTGGGGATGCAGTGGAACTACACGCTTGTGCATTCGATTCACCAGTACGTACATCAGCATCGCGTTTTGCGTAATCCACGGAAGATTGCAGCATTAACAATTTCACTTAAAATGATCTTAGCTACGTTGAGCTGCGTCCACCACCGATCCTTCGGTCAGCAGACGTAAACTTCCGGGACCTGCTCGAGCCGAGAGCGCCGGTTGCCGGATTGCGATGCCGTGAACTGACGTTTACTTCCGGCGAGCGACAAAGCCTCGGCAGCCGATGGACAAACAGACGAACGAGTCGTCGGCCGCCCCAGCCTGCGCCGCCGATGAAAAGGTCGTGTGTCTTGGCGCCACCGTGTGGAGGCGCACGGATCTGCGTGCCTGCCGAAATGTCCGAGGCACCTGTCTCTACGCCGCCTCGTCCTCCCATTGGTAGGTTTAGGCGGCTAGGGTTTCTCGACGGGGAGGGAGGGGCAGTCGGCTTCGCAGCGCCGTCGAGCTGCAGCCATTCATCGCCCGAGTCTGCGATTCCGCCGCCGCCAGCAATTACCCAGCAACTCGTTGGCGGAAGCGGCGGCTGGCCGCTTGGAGGAAGCGGCCGCCCGGGCTGATCTGCTGGAGGGGGCTTGGACCGCGCGGAAGCGGTCTGACCTAGGTGGCTGAGGACGCGAAGAGGATCTCGCAAACAATGCGCCGGCCGACTCGACGGACATCCAGGTCTCCTCTCGCGGTCGCGCCTGCTGGCCGGCTGCCAGGTCGCTCCCACTGACCGGCTGCCCCGGTCGCCCGCTGCTGCCTTCGAAGGCAGGGAGCGTCCGCCGCATTTCCGTGCGCGAGCATTCGACGAGAATATCTTGACCTTTGCTTTCGACCGATCGCTGGTAAGAGTCACCGGTAATACGTCGAACAAAGGCGATCGCCGCTCGGATAGCCCTATTGAGCACGCCGCTCGGGGTCGTAAACAACTCGGGACACCGGCGGCGACCCGCTTTTCGTGAGACGGCGCCTCGTACGATTGGACAGCGAATGTGGGTCGACCAATCGGAGCCGCTGCCAGTCCGGCTTTTAGCCGTGCGACTCGCCGGTGCGTCCATTCATAACTCGGGAGCGGAGCGTCGTCGGGCCCCGCTGCTCGACGAACGGACGGTCTGCCGCTGCGCGCGCGCATGGCCGCGACGATATTAACCCAGCAGCCGGATTTCTGCTCCGGCGACCAGGTGGTGCCGAGCGTCTACGCGCTCCGCGGCGAAAGCAGCGACAGGTGCCAGTGGGTCTGCCAAGGCGCCGGCGTGCCTCCGCAGGTGAGCGACCGTCCCGCATCGCCGCACCCGCCTCCTCGCTCTCGCTCGCCGCCAGGCCTCGTCCGGCTCCCCCGGCAGCTCGCGGCGGCTCCTCCGGGGCGGCGGCGGGGCGCAATTTCCGGGCGCTCGGCGAGCTGCTGCCACCGCCTGGCCTCGTTCGTTCGCTCGCTCGCGGACGGTTCCGAGAGGCCCCGGCGGCGTGCCGGCGCAGCCCGTTGGGCCGTCGGTCGGTCTGCCCACTGGACGAGTGGCGGCGCCAGCTTCGGCCCTTCGTTGCCCGCTCTCGTCGCGTTCGGCAGTCGATGGCGATCAAATCGTCGCCGAGGCGTCGAGCGACAATAGCGAACCGAATGCCGGTCATGAAGCCTTCGCCGGCCGAGTCATCGGCCGCATTCGGTGCGCTCGGCAGAGCGTGCGCGCGGCCGCCGAAGCGGCGGCGGCCCTGCACCGACGAGGCGGCGGCGCACATCGAGCCGCCGCCTCGTCGGTGCAGGGCCGGGCCTCGCGAGGTCCCCTCCGAGCCGCGAGTCTCGGTGAGCTCGCTCTCTTTCACTCGGCATCGGACCCGTATTTCGTAATGCGATTTCGCCGATAGCATCGGCAGGCGTGACGCCGCCGCCGCCGCCGCGCGGCTTTTAGGATACTAGCTGCCGAGGTCCGCTTTTGATCGTCAGCGGACGACGGCGTCCGCGGGCTAGGGAGATACAATTACCGGCGTGCCGCGCTCGAAATAAATGCCCGTTGACAAAGGCCTTTGGCGATACCACTCGACCGGCCGATTCTAATCGCAGCTCGCCCACCGCAAGCGTTCGCTTCGACACATCGCGGCGAATCCTCTCGTTCAGCCGGCCGTCGGCGGAAGCGGAAATTCAGCCAAGGGAGCGTGTGTGCAGAGACGCGGAGGACGAGATCGAACGCTGTTGGGGGGCATCGAGGATGCGATTTGCCACCGAGAAGGTTCGCCTCGGCTGCAGTCTCGTTCTGCATTGACTCTTTCGCTGACCCGATCCGGTCGACTGGGCAGGCTCGCGTGTCGCGGCTGCCGTGTGCAGATGAGAAGATCTTCGCCCATGTCAGGCTCGTCGCCGGCCTGTCGCTTCCGCCGCCGCGATGACCGAGCCGCCCAGCTCTTGCGTGCCCACCGCTGTCGCTCGGTTGGCGAGCTTTCGACGCTGCCACCGCCCACTCTCGTTGTGTCCGTGCGCCCGTCTGCAGCAGCCGCCGACGCTGCCGCGCCGTCGCGCTTTCGGAGAATTATTCGGGCCAACGGAAGGCCAAGGGGGCAACGGTTGGCTAAGGGGTGGGCCAACGAGTGCTACCGCCGCCGCTCTCTCGCACCGCCGCCGCCTAGCGTTGTTGCCGCATGAGCGGCGAGGCAAGCGAATCGCTTATCCGGCCGCCGCTAGCTATCGTCGACTGCCGTTGTTTACTCGTCGTTTCAACTCGGCGTCCTCGCGCGTTGGCTGCTCGCTCGCTCGCTCGCGCCGAAGCTGAGAACCCCGGAAACTGCTGCGGCAGCGTTCGGGACGCGGCGCCTTCGAAGTGGCTGCAGCAGTAGCTGAGCGAACGGCAGCCGCTCGCTCTCTCGCCTGCAGATGACGGAGAGCGAGCTAATGGGGCCGTCGCCGGAGAGCCAGGGGTGGCGAGCCAAGGCGAGGCGAGCCAGCGCCTCGGTGGTGGATGCTTTCTTCTCGTCAGCGGAGGACAGCTTCGTCAGTTGCTTCGATGACGGCGTCGCCCTGGCGGCCTCTCGCCACACCGCCACCGCCGCAGTCAGAGTGAAAGTGGAGCTTTCGCTCGAGGACGCCGGTGTCGGCGGTGGGCGCTCGTGCTGCCAGCAGCAGCTGCTGCCGTCGCCGCCGACGATGCTGCTGCCGTCGCACGGGGACGCCGGCACGGGGAGCCTGCACCCGATGCAGCATTTGCCTTCGCACGTGCCCTACGATTGGCTGATGAGCTCTCGCTGCTGCGGTGGTGGCAGCGGCAGCGGAACGGCGCTGCAACCCTTGTCGGCCGCCGTCGCCGACCAGCATTTTGGCGCCTACGTGGCGATCAAACGGGAGCCGCGCTGGGAGAGTGGCAACGGCCTCGAGATGGCCGCCGCCGCCGCTGCGAAGATCAAGCTCGAGACCGACCGCCGGCACTGCCCGTACGGGGCCACTGAGCGACGGAACGTCATCGGCGGCAGTGGGGCTGCCGCCGCACCAACGACGGTGCAGTTCGCAGCCGCCAGGCCCCACACCCTGCCGCTGTTCGACGCGGCCGACGACAATGGTCGCGGCGGCAGCGGAGCGCTCGACCCGGCGGGGGCGGCCGGCCTGCGCCGCCTACTGCCACCCACGCCGCCTCGATCCAACCCTTCGAGCCCTGGTAGCGGTAGCGGCGGCGGCAGCTACGACGGGTCGTCGCGGGCCACGCCGCCGCCGCCCTACCCGGGCAGCTATGCTCGCGCAGTGCCTCCAGCGCCGTCGTCATCGTGCATTCAGCAGCTGCTCCCAACGCCGAGCCCCGAGATGTCCACGGGGCCAGCCGTGCCAGCAGGTGCCCAGCCTACGGCCGTCTGTCGAGGAGGCGACCAAGCTGCTCAGCAGCTGAGGAACACGCACCCCGGCTGCAGCACGATACGCTACAACCGAAAGAATAACCCGGAGCTGGAGAAGCGGCGCGTGCACTTCTGCGACTTTCCCGGTAAGTTCGAGTGCTTCTCGGAAGTTTCGGCACCCCCACCGCTGGCTGCACTCCATCCCAACCCCCCATGCATGCCGCGGCCGCATGCCCACACCATTCCTAACCCCCACTGGCCCCCCAGTCTTATCGTTGTGATCGGAGAACGCGTAGATCGTGCGGCCGGAAGTGATCGCGCCAGCTGCCTAGCCGGCCTTGCCTAATCCGTCGCCTGCGTACTGCCGCTGCAGGTTGCCGAAAGGCTTACACGAAGAGCTCGCACTTGAAGGCGCATCAACGGATACACACAGGTGAGAGCAGCCACGGTCCGCAGTGCGACGTCGGCCAAACGACGCCCGGTAAAAGACGCTGGCCGCCGGGCTAGCGACAGCTGCCCCACCCCCACCCGCCGGCTAACACTCCCTCCGGCCGCCCCCCCCCCCCCCCCGCTGGACGAGCCCGATCCTTTCCTGGTGGGACTGGTGGCGACGACGCTGACGACGCCTTTGCTTGTTCGCATTGCAGGCGAGAAGCCGTACACGTGCCACTTCTCGCAGTGCGAGTGGCGCTTCGCCCGCTCCGACGAGCTCACGCGGCACGTCCGCAAGCACACCGGCTCTAAGCCGTTCCGCTGTCGAGCGTGCGACCGCAGCTTCGCCCGCTCCGACCATCTGGCGCTGCATATGCGGAGGCACGAGCCGAAAGCCGCCGCAGCGGCTTCGACGACCACGGCGCCCTCTGCCGACGACGAAGCCGCCGGCCGGACAACCCACGAGGAGGACGCTCCGTCGTCGTCGTCGGCCCCAGCCAGCCCGAGCTGCTCAAGCAGAGCGTCTTCGGCGTCTTTGAGCGAGGATGACGACGAGCTCAACTAGCGGCGGCGGCAGTCGCAGCCGCCGACCAGTTCGCCAGAACTTCGAGGCGTTCGACGACATTGGCTAGCCGTTCCCACCGCGGTTGCCGAACCCGGCGAAAACGTAGTGCCCAGAGCGAATCGCCTGCGGACGCTGTCGATAAGATAAGGTTGTTAGAAACGTACACTCGTGTGGCCGCCGAAAAGCGAGAGGGGCTGACAGGTGAGAGCAAGCAGGTGGTGCGACGATGAGCAAGCTCCCTCTGGCCGGGCCACGTGACTCGTCACAAGTGTAACGTGCCCAAGAGCCGGTTGGCACGTTAGGAGGAGCTATCGCCCGAAAAGTGGCGAACGGTGCGACGACGACTTCGTGCTCTAACTTTTGGCCCCAACGAGATTACGGTCGCTGACCACGGCCAGTGTTACTTAAGTCGTTACATATCCGTTTGTCCTCAACTGCCCACTTTCGGACAGCCAAGGAATACGTGTACTGCCCAGTTTTTTAAGCGAATTATTTTCACTTTTTTAAGCGAATAAAGTGCGTTGTTTTCTCATTAACTGCCATCATTTGATTAACCAAGCTTTCGGGCCAAGGTTATGGGCATTGACATGGCCACGGTTAGGTCGGAAGGAAGGGTAAGCTTATTCGACAGGCTTATTTGTACGTCGCGAGCCTTAATGGGTATCGCCACCGCGTTCGATATGCAATAAAGGTATCGCCTGCGACACGACTCGAGCCTACGACGGGTTGGGTTTCGAAGCGCGACCACCTCATCCCGTGGGCTAATACGCTGGGGCGAACGCGACCTTGCTAGAGGCAGTTAATCTTGGGAAGGCGTGAGACGGTGTGGTTTGTGCGAGGCAGCAGAGCTCGGGGTCATTGCTGCTGCTGCTGTGAGGACTGAGATTACGTCATTCTGACGTCATTCGCTGCGTGAAGGCGGCCTCAGCCACCTCTATGCGCCGTCTCGGGTCCCGCGGCCCCGGAAGGGCGGGCTGATTTCGCACGGCTCACGAGGCAAGCTCTGCCGCGATGCATGGGTCGCTGCTGGATGTGCTAGCCCATTTGAATTTCTTCCGGCGCCAGCGTCAGCTGATGCCGTAGGCGGGGCGGGCGGAAGTGAGTGGACGCGGCGGTGCCGCCGAGACGCCTACGGTGCATATTTATTTGTCCCAACAATCACGATGGCTCTCGAGTTAAGCGCTCGGAGAGAATAAACAGTCGGCGCTCAAGCATTCTAATGCAAATATTTCGTAAGCCCCTATCTGCGATACCCACCGTGTTCCTAGAAGAAGCTACGGCGGCTACTCGCCACCCGCCTACCCGTTACGGCTATCGCTTCGCCGCCGGATCAGCCGCCCGAAAGCCGCCGTCGCCGCAGCCGTTCGAGCACGAACGCCGACTCGGCCCGGCTCGGCAGTATCTAGGCGTAAGGGTAATGCCTCGGTACAGTCTAGGTAATGCCTCGGTACAGCCTAGGTAAGGCCTCGGTACAGTCTAGGTAAGGCCTCTGTACAGTCTAGGTAAGGCCTCGCGCAGGATAAGAGGAAGCGGCGGCAGCTCCGTCAACGCCCGCTCGAGCCCCCTTGGCCGCCCGTGGGGGCGGCAGCGGCAGTGCGACGGAGCTCGGCCTCGGAGCCTCGCCATCATCACCGGACGCTGCTCGAGCGGCGCCATTGTAAGCGAAGTAGCGAAATACATTGTATGTTGCCACTTTTATTAAAGGGCGAGCCCGCTTTCTCGAGGCGGCCGACAGCTTCGCGTCCGGTCTCTCCCCCTCCGACTTTGCACCGGATGCGACGGATCTGAGAGTAGTCGAGAGAAAAAAATACAAGCTGATTTGACAGCCTCTTTTATATAGCTACGGAAGAGCCTTTACGGCTATCACCACCGCTTGCAGCAGCGATAAAAGATCACACACTGTAGGATTCGAACCCACGACCTCGGGACCGAGGTCGTGAAAAGCAACCGCCTTACCTAGTGTGGCATCGCGGCTCACCGAAAAGGAGTTCGGTAGGGGCTGCCAGAGTCCGGCCGAGGTCTGGCGAATGCTGCGAGCCGAAGCGACGTCGCGGCTCTCGTCCCTCTCTTTCTCTCTCTCCCTCTCCCGTGTCCCTCTCTCTCCCCTTCTTTCATCTCTCTCGTCTCCCTCTCGCCTCTCTCTCTCTCTCTCTCTCTCTCTCTCTCTCTCTGTCTCGTCCTCTCCCTGTCTCCGTCTGTCTGTCCATCTGTCTATCTGTCTCCCTGTCTTTGTCTCTCTTTCCCCCATGTGTCTGTCTGTGTGTGCGTCTCTCTCTCTTTGTCTCTCTCTCTCTCTCTTTGTCTTTCTCTTTGTCTCTCTCTATCTCTCTGTCTCTGTCTCTCTCTCTCTCTCTGTCTCTCTCTGTCTCTCTCTATCTCTCTCTCTCTCACTCTTTCTCTCTGTCTCTCCCTCTCCCTCTGTCTCTGTCTCTCTCTCACGCCTCTCTCTCTCTCTCTCTCTCTCTCTCTCTCTCTCTCTCTCTCTCTCTCTCTCTCTTACTCTATTCGTCGCCGGCCCATGCGGCTAACTAGATCGGTGCTCGCGATTTCTTCGAGCTCGCGTCTGCCTGCTCCCAGCGGTGCCAGCGTCGGCAGTAGGTGAAGGCCGAGCGGCCGAGAGATGCACTACCATGCTCGACACCCGATCTCCGGTCGCTCGAAGCTCTCTGCTCGTCATGACCTTCGACCGCCCGACCGGGATTCCCTCGCTTGTCCGGCTAGCTGCAGCTTTTGGCCTTCAGACAAACACTTGGATACAAAACCACACAAGCATAAGGCCGATTGCATAACATCCGCTCGTTATCGTACTCGGAAATAAAGCTGGCGACGCCAGAATGAAGCGTAAAAGGGTTACGGCAAGTCAGTACTCCGCAGCCCATGTCATCGGTTAGAGTCCTCTAGCAGGTAGTCCTTCATTCTTACGCAACGACAACTACTCTCCTGTTGTCGACTACGGCTCATCCTTTTCAGCGATTCTGAGCTGCTACTTCCACGTAACTCACTACCTCAACTGCTCTCCTGACTCTGCTATGCTTCCCACTTTCTCTTTGTTTCGTGAGACGAAGTCTGTTGGCAACCGAATGCGTACCGAAAGCCGCTTAGGCTGTGAGTGCGCTATACAAAACTCTCCTGCGTAACACCCACATGGTCTTTACGACTTTGTGGAGTTACAGACGGAGATACATTACATTAAATCTCCCACGGCGGTAGCTGGCGGAATATCTGCCAATGTTATTCTGCCGCTACGAAAACGAGACCGTTTAATCAGCTGCCCTTATTTTACTTTTTACTTTTAGTTTTCGAGATCGTGAGGCCCCGGAGCTTACGATCCAATTCGCGATCGATCATGATTCACGCTCATGATCCAATGCGCGATCGATGTATCGCGGCTACCTGCGTCTGTTTTGCCCGCTAGTTCGGACCCGGAAGAGAGCAGCTAAGCGGAAGTGGCGGTCAATTGTTCGCCTCTTCCACTGCCGTACGTGCCGACGCACCGTTAACATTGAGCAGATCGACTCGGCCAGTGCTCGGCGAAGGCGGCGCCCCCAGCCCTCCAGCCCACCCCCTTGCTCACTCCCCTCCCCACACTCTTGATGACAAGCTAGATTCGTTTCCGACTTCAAGCGTTCTGTCCGAGCAGGTCTGACCGGAAAACGGCGTGACAGACAAGTAGAAAATGTCCATGAAAGCTTGTTTTGAATTGTTATATACGGTAGTGGCGTGGGAAGGAATGGTCGCCGTGAGATCTCTTTAGCGTGGATGTAATGAATCTGCGTCTGTAAATCCATAAAGCTGAAAAAATACGTGGATGTTATGCAGGAGAGTTTTCCATCGCCCATGCAAAGCCTCAGCGGCTTTCGGTACGCATTCGGTGGCCAACGTACTTCATCTCACGAAACTAAGAGAAAGTGAGAAACATTGCTGAGTCAGTAGAGCAGTTGAGGCCATGAGTAGCGCTGCAGCAGCAGCTCAAGACGGCTGGAAAGGATGTGCCCTAGCCGACAGCAGGAGAGTAATTGTCATTGCGTAAGAATTGTGGAAGCGAGCTCCACAGTCTAGGACCTGCACAGCAAAAGCGTCTGTCGACTACGTCTTAAAGCGGAGGAATTGAACAGACAATTTATCACCCATAGAGGAGTTGAGGTACGAGGAGGCTGAAACGGATGCTGAAACGTGGGAATAATACCTGAACAACGCGGGCGCCCGAACGAGCCGAAGCAGTAAATGGGTAAAGAGAGAGAGAGAAGAGAGCGAGAGAGAGATAGAGAGAGAGAGAGAGAGAGAGAGAGAGAGAGAGAGAGAGAGAGAGAGAGAGAGAGAGAGAGAGAGAGAGAGAGAGAGAGAGAGAGAGAGAGAGATAGAGAGAGAGAGAGAGACAAAGAGAGAGAGAGAGAGAGAGAGAGAGAAAAGAGAGAGAGAGAGAAGAGAGAGTGAGAGAGAGAGAAGAGAGAGAGAGAGAGAGAGAGAGAGAGAGAGAGAGAGAAGAGAGAGAGAGAGAGAGAGAGAGAGAGAGAGAGAGAGAGAGAGAGAGAGAGAGAGAGAGAAGAGAGCGAGCGAGAGACAGACAGACAGAGACAGAGACAGACAGAGACAGACAGAGACAGAGAGAGAGACAGAGACAGAGAGATGGACGGAGACAGCGAAAGACAAAGAGACGGATAAGAGAGAGACATAGAGAGACAGAGACAGATAGACATGATGCAGCAAATGTAAAGTACCTAGAAAGAAATTGAGTTCTCTGAGGGTGCTTCATCAAATGTTGTTGTTATTATTATTATTATTATTATTATTATAGACAGAGGAGGAGAGGGGGAGAGATAGAGAAGGAGAGACAGAGACGGACAGAGAGATAGAGACAGAGATACAGCGAAAGACAGATAAGGGAGAGACATGGAGAGAAAGATAGACAGAGGAGCGAGGAAGAGAGAGAAAGAAGGGGTGAAAGAGAGGTAGAGAGATAGGAGAGAGGGAGAGGGACGACAGTGCGGGCCGCACGCCCGATTCGCCGTAAGACGCCGTCGCCGGTGGAGTCATTTAGTTTCTTAGAGGAGCTAAAGAACCTTTTAATTAGCGAGGAGCAGAGGCGTGACACACCGCGCGCGCGATGCAGCGACTGAGAGTAGTGGGTATAATATGTAAACGCCAGCTGCGTACGTACGCCGTACAGCCCGTGCAACAAGCCGTACCGGAAGTGGAAGAGGTCCCTGCTACCCTAGCGAGCGCTACACTCGAGCCTGCCATTACAACCGCAGACGAACGTCGGCGGAGGCACGACTGTGAGGTCTGCATTCTTCAGCTTGCGGCAAGCGTCGGCCGGCGCTAGCGCCTCGTCCGAGGCCCTAGAACCGGATGCTGGATAGCGGCGTCGGCCCTCGGCGAGCTAGCTAGGCCGTCGCGTAACGAGCGCCTCGCCGTTGTGCTGCCTGCGCGGCGTCGCTGCGCCCGACTGACCGCTCGCCTCGCGCACCTCCCCGCTCGCGATGCACAGAGGGGGGCGGGAGGAGGGGAGGTTAGGAGGGCACCTCGCGCGCAGCATCCGGCGGCCGAGTGACCGCGGCTGGCGGTTTTCTGCCGCTCTGCCTGCGTGGCCCACTTACCCTGGAAGTCGGACAGGCAATCGCGTCGGGCAAGCGTACACCCTCAAGGAGGGTGGAGGAGGGAGTGGCGGGGAATAGCCGTCTCTATTCAGCAGGCGTCGCAGTTTCTCGGCCGATGCTCGCCGGCACACAATGCATGCCCTAGCTAAAACATCAAAGAAAATATATACATATATACACACTGTATATGGAATTTCCCTTTATAGCGCCCTTGGAGAATTTAATCTCTAATCGGGCGCTTCTCGTATGCCGCGGGGCTCTGATCCCACGACCTCGGCCAGACCTTGATCGAGGCGAGCGCCTTGGCCGCTAGGCCAAATCGGCTAGTTATCCAAGAGAGACTTAGAAGCCCGGTGGCAGAAGCTCGAACGCATCCGCAGAGCGACGCAGACGCTCGCGCAGACAGACGCTCTGCAAAGCGCCGCCGCAGCGACGCCGGCGAGAGACCAGAGCCGCGGCGGCCGCGAGCGGAGACCAGAGCCGCGGCGGCCGCGCGTGCGCGGCTCTGGTGCGCCGCCGCCGGCCGCGTCGAGTGTGCGCGGCCGGCGGTCGGCGATTGGCGGGAAGCCCGCTCGCCGACTCGCCCTGCGGCGACTCGCCCTGCCGCCGCAGACGGGTTGCGTGCGGCGGCCTCCGGCGCCCGGACAGAGCTAGAGCGTGAATGCAGCGCTCGCAGTGGCGCTAGTCTCGGCCGAAGGCACGCGACCAATGCCGGCGACGCTCCGGGAAGACGCCCTGGAAGCGCTGCCAGCGACTCGCAGGCGCGGCACCGATGCATGCAGGCGTCCCGACAGCAGCGGGACGCGGCAGTAGCGAAGAGCGCCCCGCGTATCTTAAGATAACCAGTCCATAACCACGGCTTAGAAAAGTCTATTCAACAGCGACGTATAGTGTTACGGGCGTTCAACTGTGGCCGTGAGGTTAAAGTAAATAAAATTAAAATTAAGCTATCTTTTTTTTTTTTTATAAAATTATCATTTTATACACTTGAAGCACGAAATTCATCCTCAGCCTTATGATAATAGTACATTTTCTTTGTTGCACCCTCGGAGAACCTGAGGTCTTTTTAGGCACTTTACATATAGCTGTGAAGGAAGCATGACCGCACGGTCAGTCGTAGCATGCACGGTATCAGCAGGCATAGGCACGCACACCAAGGATAATTCATGCGGACCCAGCCAATGCTGTGACGAACGGGTGCGTTTGTAGCTTCTGCTTCAATTTCGTCAAGTCAGGGGGATGTCGTGACGTCAGCGGGCGTGAGCTGCGGGCGTTGAGATCGTACGAACTCACAAGGCCACAGTCTCCAAAGGATTTGAAATTGGTTCGTGGCGCCAGCTAAGCGGTCAAAGTCAGAAGAGCGTTTGGATGGTACGATGCCTAGCCTGATTAAGATGTTGTTCGGAGAGCTAGGGACGAGCAAGAGGATGACGGTACCTAGAAGTTAGTGGCAAACCCTCGAAGTCGATATGCTGCTTGTTGGGGGAGCCAGTGCACGCGAATAGATCAATCTGGATTAGGTATCCTTATCTAAGTCGGCCCGCAACGCAAGCAACGTTTGCGTAAGTGAGAGCAGGCAGGCTTAACTGGGACTTGGTGTAGTCGTCCTTGAAAATGTCACTTCGATAAGGGGCACTCGAATTTTTTTCGTTAATGCTACAAGAGATATGCCGGCCGAAACCGTTTTTTCAGGGAACGGGTTTTCTAATGTGCGAGTGACACTTGGTTTGGCAAGTTGCCTTCAAGTGCGCTCAGCATCTTCTTCAAAGTGACCAGCTCTCCTGGTCACTTTGAAGGTTAACTATCGGCTAGATACTTTGGAGTCGCCGGAGAACCTGCTGCTGACGAGCGTCACCGCCGCCCGCGCCGTGAGGAGACCGGCCGTACGTTGAGCCAGCGCCAGCCATTTTCAGCGAAAGGCACAGCAGCCGGGCTGCTGCTGCTGCGGAGGAGGTCGCTCGAACTAACCAACCCGCGACAGCTGTCACGTGATAACTGTCACGTGACAGCTGCACTCCTGGCTGCTGCCGACTCATTCCTCCGCGCTCTGCACAGGTCTCAAGTATTTGGGGTTCGCGCGTCCGGGCTCCCGCTCCAGTTGGTTGCTGCAGCCGAGGCTGAAGCCCACTCTCGGCATTGAAAGGCCGCAGCCGCTCCGCGAAGCGTAGCGGCTGCAACGCTCGCTCGCTCCCTCCGATCGACCGTCGAGGATGACGTCGTGTAGCCAGCGCCAGAGCTCGCTCGGCAGCTCACCGTCAGCGGGCGAGCAGGTCACGTGGGTGCAGGCCAGACTGATCTAGCGAGCGAGCTGCCTCGCCTCCAATCGGCGCCGATGCAAGCGCATGCTGTAGTGGCTACCTCGGCGGAGGTAGGAAATTGATGTTGGCGAGCTCTGCTAGCTTAGGCTGCTAGCGTGGCTTTCGGCGATGACCTGTTCCTCGCGCTTAGAGAGAGAGAGAGAGAGAGAGAGAGAGAGAGAGAGAGAGAGAGAGAGAGAGAGAGTGAGAGAGAGAGAGTGAGAGTGAGAGAGAGAGAGAGGGAGAGTGAGAGTGAGAGAGAGAGGGAGAGAGAGATAGAGAGAGATAGAGAGAGAGAGAGGGAGAGAGGCAGAGAGCGGGGAGAGAGGGGATAGGAGAGAGAGAGAGAGAGAGAGAGAGAGAGAGTGAGAGGAGAGAGGTGAGGATGGAGAGAGAGGAGGAGGAGTGTGAGGAGAGTGAGAGGTGAGAAGGGAGAGAGAAAGAGAGATAAAGTGAGAGAGAGAGAGAGTGAGAGCGGAGAGAGAGAAGGAGAGAGAGAGAGAGAGAGAGAGAGAGAGAGAGAGAGAGAGGAGGAGAGAGAGAGAGAGAGAGAGAGAGAGAGGAGAGAGAGATTGAGAGAGAGAGAGAGAGAGAGAGAGAGAGAGAGAGAGAGAGATAGAGAGGAGAGAGAGAGAGAGAGAGAGAGAGAGAGAGAGAGAGAGAGAGAGAGAGAGAGAGAGAGAGAGAGAGAGAGAGAGAGAGAGTGTGAGAGTGTGAGAGAGAGATAGAGAGAGAGATAGAAAGGGAGAGAGAGCGGACTTAAGAAGAGGCTCAGCAAGCATAAGCTGGGCATTTTGCTGCCATTTTGCCGAGAGTGAATTATGCGAGTGACAGTGACAGTGAGTTATGCGAGTGCCGCGCTGGTTTGGTCCAGTGGTTAAGGTGCTCGCCCCGACCAAGGTCTGGCTGAGGCTGTGGGCTCGAGCCCCGAGGCATATATGAAGCGCCTGAATAGAGATTAAGTTCTCTTGGGGCGCTATACAAATGAATTAATTATATTGACATAGTACCGCACTTTGACTGTATAGCCCTGCCGCCAGGAACGTTTAGCTTGCATACATTAATGGAGTGAATATAAATGTTAGCCGATTTAGTAGTTTCAGTTGGATAGCGACCACAAGAGCCGTAGCTGCGATCGCTTCCTCTTGCAGCGGGACACAACATACCGGCGGAAGGACTCGAACCCATAACATGGGCAGTGAAGTGCGAGTACCTTGCCCCTCAGCTACGACCTGGGGCCAATTGCACTGGAAGCTGAGAACGTCGGGTACGCGGATACACTGACCGACCTACGGCGTCGTCGGTTTTGCCCGGATCGTTGCGGTCAGTGCCAGCACGCGTTCGGCGGCCGCTGGCAGCACGGCGCGTCAGCGCGGCACGTCGAAGCGCTCTCCGGAGCTCACTGGCGGGACGTCGACGCAACGCACACCGCTGCTCTCGTGAGTCGCGCTCTCACCGTCACGACCGATTTCTTGTGCGGCCGCCGCTGCGTGGGGGGAGGGAAACGGCGCCGAGTCGCCAGCCGAGATAGGTCGCGGTCACTCCGAGTTCCGCTTCGAGGAAGCTGGCAAAGCTCGAAGCTGGTATTGACGACTCGGCGCGTTTAGTTAATGGGCGTTGTGGTGGGTGAGACCGCCTGCCTTGCTAGTCGCAGGCAGGCGGTCAAAGAGGAGGAGCCGGGCGTTCTTTTCAGAATGTAGTCCTCCGCAACCGGTCACCGTGTTCGGTCCATGAGCAGCACCAGGGACAGCCCTACGGCGACGCCTAGCTAAAGATGGCATTACTTCTCCGATTCTTTCTTTTCCAGACGACGGTGATTCACGTATGACTCGCATCTGGCGGAGCTAAGAATGCCGCGACGGTGGGTGGGTGGGTGGGTGGGTGGTGGGCGGCGGCGGCGGATAGGCTTAAAGCGGATAAAGAATTCTTACGGGCGACCCACCAGGCCGCGAGCGCCTCTGCAGCTAGTAGCTGAGCTGTACCGACAGTTGAAGCATCTTGCGACCATCCTCGAGTCCTCTGGGGGTGAATGCGTGATGCAGTCAAATTCCTCCACTCTTGGCCAGCGGAAGCTTCTGCTCAAAAGCTCTTTCGAATGGATGAACTAACTTTCGAATGTTGAGTGCACCGACGACACCATTCGGACCCGGATAATTCCTTTCCAGCTGCCCTGCGTTGCTTCGCTGTGGGCTGAAAAAGATATCCTTGACCATCTGCCCTCCTCAGGTCTTTGCTTGACCGACTCCTTGTCCGTCCGACTGACTGACCGACTCCACGTCCGACTGACTGACCGACTCCCTGTCTGACTGACTGACCGACTCCTCGTCCGACTGACTGATTGACCGACTTCATGTCCGACTGACTGGCCGACTCTTTGTCCAAATGACTGACCGACTCCTTGTCCGACTGACTGACCGACTCCCTGTCCGACTGACTGACTGACCGACTTCTTGTCCGACTGACTGACCGACTCTTTGTCCAAATGACTGACCGACTCCTTGTCCAACTGACTGACCGACTCCCTGTCCGACTGACTGACTGACCGACTTCTTGTCCGACTGACTGACCGAATCCTCGTGCGACTGCCCTCCCTCCTCAGCTCTCCGCTCCTCTGCTTCTCACTTTCCTACTACACGGAATGAAGTAAGCTGGCTGTCTCTCGAAGCTGAAAACCGTTCGCGCTCCGAGTTCGCTTGCAAAATTCCGTCCAGCGTTAGCCGACACCAGCCGAACCTACTTGGCCACCGAGGCACACTTCCGAATTCGACAGCGAGCTGCGTTCATCTCACCCGGCGGCAGGTAGCGCGAGCCTCTCACGGACCGACCGCGTGCGTTTTAGTTCGCAGTCATACACCGCGTTCGTTCTACACGCAGCCGCCTAGGATACGACTGGCGTCCGTCGACTAAGGAACCTCTTCCTCCTCCTCCTCCTCCAGAGAGCTCGCGGGCCACCCACTCCTCGGCCGACCGCCGGTCGGCGCCGTTCGTCGCACTAAATTGAGATCTTTTGGTGATCGGGCCTCGAGTACTGGTGCAGCGACGGTCCGGAGCCGCGTCCTGCTTCTGCCACAACGAGCGGGGCCGCGTTCTGCTTCTGCCACAGTGAGCGCAGACTTTGCATCATGCAAGTCTCAGCTGCCGACTTATCTGTTCCGCGAGCAGCGTTACCGCGTCCATCACTCATTGGTCTTTTTTCGTTCCTGAGCGCTTTGCTGACGTGGACTATTCCAGTCCGTACCACTTGAAAAGGAGGCGCGCGAGATCAGCCAGATTTTGAATGGCGAAAAATTATTCGCTATTTGTGAATGATAAAGTTATGGGAAAGGTCATGTCGTAATCCGTCCGCAGTTAGGTGGTCTGCACTAGGTAAGGTGATTGCTTTTCACGACCTCGGTCCCGAGGTCGTGGGCTCGAATTCTGTGGTGGGCGATCCTTTATCGCCACTGCAAGCGGTGGTGATAGCCGTAAAGACTCTTCTGTCGCTATACAAAAAGAGGCTGTTAAATCAGCTAACATTAAAGTCTCAGTCTTGTAAAAGGCAGTCAGTTCGCCGCAGGAAAAATGCCGATGTCGACCATCCACCATCTCCTCAATCGCTACCGGGCCGGCATCATACCTAGTGGTGTTTATGGCGATCTATGAGATCGCTTCTCTAGCTCCTCTGTCAGCAAGGTAGACAAGATCAGGGAGTGCATCCCCCGGGTAACGACCTCGACCGACTCCTTACCCTTAGATACTTACAGTGACATCTATAGTAATAATAATAATAAACTTGATAAAGCGCCCTCAGAGAACTCAATCTCTTTCTAGGCTCTTTACATTTGCTGCAAAGAAAACACGATCGGATGGTGAGTTGAAATATCATGCTTGATAAACAACATGAATAATATGGTTAGGGGTGACATGCACAAGGTCAGCATGCAAGTATGGTTGGTGGCACCATGCAACAGTGTCAGTAAGCATAAACACATGTCTACCTTCCAGCCAGTTACTAATTAACTCATCTCCTTGAAGTTCATCTCCATTTTTCAGGAGACTACTAGCCCTCTAGCCCTTTTATACCCACCGTTTTCCTTCCAAGATCCATAGATTTGCTGCTGCCCAGCGCATAAAAATGTGTTCTTAGCCTTAGGTCTTGAACCTGCATCCTTCAAAAAGTCTGTTGTTAAGCCACTCATTAGAGGGCTACAGTAGACGAAGCGAATTTTCGCAACTTTCACCCAGTCTCCCTATCAAACCAAAAGATATTTCCTATCTGATACACGAAAAGGAATGGTAGATTAAATAAAAAATCGTATACCCAAACTTCAAACATAGTAAGGAAATTCTAGAAAGTTTTTAATGCTAATCGCTCCACACAATCATCAGCCCTCCTGCAAGTGCAAAACGACTTTCCCGGAAATGCAGACTTGATGATTAGAATCTCTCTGTTTGCTTTCTTGGTTCTTTCGAAAGTGTTTGATTGACCTTGACCAGGTCCTTCTAAAGCACCTGTCTCTCGCTCGAGGACCGCTGACAATCCACTGCAATGTTCAGGTCCTATCGCAGTGAGATACTTCAGAGCATTGATGTGAACGGGCAGAAATCATCAGAGGTGCCTAAAAAGTATGCAGCACCCCAGCGATCTGTGATGTGTGCACTTTTTTCAATAATGTAAGTTCTCGCTATCTCGCGAAGTTAGTCGCCAGGCAAAATCTAGGCCTTCAATTTCATGTATATTACACGCAGCTGTGTACCTGTTCTTGATCCCTCTCTGTTTTCCACCACGTTGAACTCTCAATTCCAACACTGCTGAATGTATTGCTGACATTCGTACGTGGATGGCCGCAAACGGTCTCAAATTGAAGTAAAAGAAGGTTAGAAGTAAGCTTAAAAGAAGTAAGCTTACTAGTTATGGGCAAACCTTGTGCGACTCAGACTTGGAATGCTTAACGCTCAAAATAGGCTCTGCCAGCATGTCTCCTATAGCAAGTGCACGAAATCCAGGGGTCCTGTTCCAAATGGAACTTTCACTTGGATGACGACACGTCAGATCCACTGTAAAATTATTGACCTACTTCCAGCTACACAAAGCACAACTTTGGAAGCATATTCTATCCAAGTTGGTGGATGTATTTGTGTCATCCAGTTTCAATTTCTGGAACTCACTTTTTGCAGGTCTTCCGGCCTGTGCAATAAGGTGCTTACAGCTGGTGCAAAACTCTGCAGCTAGGCTTGTCTACTCTGAACGTCGCATTTGCCATACTACACCACTTTACACTGACCTGCACTGGCTCCCAATCAAGCGGCGTATCGACTTCAAGGTTCTGCCACTCACTTTTAGGTCCCCCTCAACCCCTGGCTCCAGTCAACCTATCCAAACTACGTCTACATTAGGCCTGGCATGATATCTACCACTCTTGTGAATCAAGTCGTTTGAGGATGCATGAAGCCGAACTCAAACCTTTTGGGTACGGTGCCTTTAGTTCGCAAGTATCCAAAGCCCAGAACTCACACCCAACTGACATGGTGACATTCCTTTACTTGACGATAATTAAAAAGAAGCTTAAAACCCAATGCTGCTCACAACATTAGCTGGGTCCGGACGAATTGTCTTTTTTGTGCCTATTTGTACCGGCGCTGTGTATGTGATCACCAAGCAATTAGCATGCATTCTTTACAGCATTTGTAAAGTGTCCAAAAAGAGATGTAGTTCTTCTAAGGCGCTATACAAGTATCTTATTATTATTATTATTATTATTATTTGTACAGGATCAGTGCAGGTTATTAACCAGGGCACCATCTAAAGACCTGTGGCCCGAGTGTCTGCTTGTGTGCTCTTGCATGCATGTAAGCATAGAACTTGGCTTGTCACTCGGTTTTTGCTTCCCGTCCATCGAGTTGCAAAGCGCCCGAATAGAGATTTCGAAACGGTGGCTAGCCTGATTGTGGCTGTCAAGATATTACTTTCGGCTCCTTAATTACAATGACTAGAAACCGGGCAGGTCATAAGCTATGATTAGTCGGCATAGAGCCACAAGTCAGATTATATTCAGTCGGTCGTGCTCTGCCCTTTGAACCAGGCCAGAGAGTTGAGCCCTAAGCGCAGGGCCAGATGGACGTTTCGCACGATGGACGTTTCGCCAGTCAGGCAGTTCAGTGGCCGCCGACTGGACGCCGTGCGAGAGCTGCTGCACACCGTGACTGGTACTTGACGACGCCTTCAGCCCTTTTGCCATCGAA